>CM062249.1:33075991-34275991 GCA_031216285.1 Syzygium syzygioides
TGGGGCCAGTCCAAAGTGGAGTGCTACGGATAGATCGAACTTGAATTCTTCGTCAGCGAAGACAACTAAACCATTAGACACACATTTCTTAGAATCTATAAATACCCATCAAGTTGTTGCTCAACATCTTCACAGCAAACTCAACAGTCTTCTTCCACCTTTGTGCCAATCTTTTTCACATTACTCCTCCATTTTCAGATCTTCACTCTCAACACCAAACATGGGCGTCACTACCTTTACCCAAGAATTCACAACCCCCATTGCCCCATCAAGAATGTTCAATGCTTTGATTCTCGATTCTCACAATCTCATCCCCAAGATTGCTCCCCAGGGCATCAAGAGCATTGAGTTCATCCAAGGAGATGGAGGAGTTGGAAGCATCAAGCAGACTAACTTCGCTGAAGGTAACTATCATCTTTAATCCAAGATGCGTATACTCGAACATGCCCTTCTTATTAATTCCTACTGTGGCGATTCTAAGCAAGAGTTTTAATTTATGCCAGGTGGTCACTTGAAATGTTTAAAACATAAGATTGTTGCTCTTGACTCCAATAACCTAGTCTGCAAGTACACCTTGATCGAAGGTGATGTGATCTTCGATAAAATTGAATCCGTTGTCTACGAGGTCAAATTTGAGGCTTCAAGCAATGGCGGATGCGTCTGCAAGATGTCCAGTGAGTATCACACGAAAGCTGGTGTGGAGCTTAAGGAAGAGGACATCAAGCAGGGCAAAGAAAAGGCTATGGGGCTGTACAAGGTCGTTGAGGAGTACCTTTCGGCCAATCCCGATGTATATGCTTGATGCGCCTTTGAATTAGACCTTTTGTTTTGGGCAAAAACTGTGTGAGGATTTTTCATTAATCTTTTGTTTTTGAGCCACCGTGTATGGGATTTGCTTTGGCAAACCCAAGTCATAGGTCTCATGCATATCTTGATTGATACGCTATATCATTTAGTCATTTCATAAAGCCTATAAATAGGCTAATGTAATCTCATTATGATATATGGAAATATAAAGAAAATTCCTCAAGTGTCTCTTCCGCGCTATTATTTTCAGCTAGCTCTTCTAGGATTTATCAATTGGAATAAATAAATTTCTTTGGGAAGTCATAATAAAGTTTTATGTGACTACTTTTATTTTTTGAGTTCACTTATGATCGGTGAAACTCAAGCACAAAGTCCCGATACGCATTTATCAAGTGAGACCACACGGTGTAGAAAGGAAAAGAGATATCGGCGAGTTCTGATCCAATAACAGGCTAGATAGGAAATTGTTTCGGGGAGTCCACTGTCGAGTGCTCTCAAATTAGGAAGTGAGGGAGTTGCCTACATTTTCCACAAGACCAAGGCCCTTCAGCACCAGCACAAACTCAATTAGCTTATGCATTAATTAAGCTTTCTTACTTATGTTTCTTAAAAAAAAGAAAGAGAAAAATCGTCCAAAAAGTCTTAAACATATTACACTTTTGCTAATTTGGTCATAAACCTTTCAATTTACCAATTTAGTCCTAAATCTTTTCACGTTTTGTCAATTTTGGCCGAAAATTGGTGACGTGGACGCCGGTCGGCCTAGTGGCACGACCATAGCCCATATTGCTAGATTGACCCAAATTGACCCATTTAACATGCTAAAGCTTCTCAACTCTTTCGTAACTCTTTTGTTAACGTCAAAACTTCATGAAAGCAGTGAGAGAATCTAAGCTCATTTTCCTGCGTAGGTCTTTAGTTCAAGTCAAGGCTTCCTGAAAGCTACGAAGCCGTATACTTTTTGCAATCATGAAAGTGAAAGATCACACTTTCTCTCTCTTACTAGATCTGACATTCTCTAGCTTATCTATTTCATTGATGTCATTGTAGCCCGTTTACGTTTCTTGTCATAGTTAATTCTATGGCCATGGAATGCTACAATGAGCTCATTTGCTATTTAAGGTTTACGAATTTACAATAAACCTCGGACATACCAAAATTCCTAGATTAGATATTCAATCATATCTCAATTAAAAATCCAGACGATCAAACATAATCCCAAAGTACATGAACGTAGAGACTCGGGTACCTAAGGGCCTATGGAATTTCCTGTTAGTTCCATGCAGATGTTGCACCTTTGCAAGTCATTCAATCTCATATAATTTGCAAATAATTTACAGGATTCGAACATGTGACCTTCAATTCTAAGCTAAAAATCCCGTAATGCTCCAATCCAGAGGGGTTAAAAATATTGGAAAAGGAATTACATATTTTCAAAGAGGGTTAAACATCTAGTTCAAGTACAAGAGGCCTAGAAACAAATTAGAGTGATCGCTCTTAGCACTAAAGATGGGAAATATTTGGGGAAATTATTGCCTCGTGAAAGTATTTTCTTGATGTCAAGAAACAATTTGAAGGCAGCGCTGGCACACCATTTTGTTCCGTGGGTTAATTGCATATATTTCAATCAGCATCTCTAAAATGTATAGCAGGGAACTTTTTTCACACTCTCCGACAAAGTAAAACCGACACGGTGCACTGTTTTCTTATGCGCCCCAAAATTCTTTTGCTGCCTTTCGGCTCACATGCTATGCTTTTCGGAAGCAACAAGCATTCGCATCAATGCCGTTAAGTTTCCAAGTTTTCAGGCGCCGAAAATTTGCAAATTCATTAGGATGGGAAATGAAGTCGCAGTCAGTGAAAATAACTGTCCCGTAATGCGCACCAATCATTGAATTGCTCATTGCTCTTTCAAGCTTTATTCTGACATGACCTTATATTTGACCAACAAATCCTTTAGAACATAGAAAGACACTGGAAAAGGCATTCCTCACACAAGAGCTTCAAGCTAGAGCTGAAGCATACAAAAGAAATCCACCCCAAGTTCCAATAATTATCACTCCAAATGATTTGAACAGACAATTTAAGCACAAACACCGGGGTTTGCCAAGAGGTACTCTTCAACTGTCTTGAACAATCCCATTGCCCTATCTTTTCCCTGCTTGATATCATCTTCCTTAAGCTCCGCACCTTCCTGAACATGATAGTCGCTAGTCATCTTGCAGACGCACCCACCATCAGCTGATGTGAACTTCACCTCATAGACAATGTAGTCAATTTTGTCGAACTTGATAGCACTTTCAATCAAAGTATATTTGCAGTAAAAGTTCTCAACATCAAGAGCGTCAATCTTGTGCTTCGTGTACTTGATGTGAGCACCTGTTACATGAATTCATGTAAGTGAAAAGATTAATTTTTGAGTTGTGTGGTCTATTAATGAACTTGACATAGTAGATAAACATCTATTATCTGACTTACTTTCACCAAAGTTGGTTTGCTTAATACTGCCAACTCCACCATCTCCCTCAATGAACTCGATGCTCTTGATGCCACCAGGGACAATCTTGGGAATGATCTTGTGCGAGTCAAGGACCAAAGCCTTGAACATCCTCGATGGAGCGACCGCAGATGTGAACTCTTGAGAGTAAGTGACTACACCCATGTTTGCCTTGTAAGAAGCAAAGAGAAAGGAACTCAAGTAGGAAATGGAAGGGATTGGAGTGATTGCAATGGAAGAAGCTTGAGCTGATGAAGATAGTGAAGAGAATTACTTTATATTTATAGGCAAGTTGATAGATCAGCAGTCTGTAAACATTCAAACTTCAAAGCACTCCGAATTGGACCATTCGGCCTTGCTTTAAGCGTTTCTTCATTTCTTATTGGGCGGAGCCACCGGTCATCTAGAAGCTGAAGAAGGTAGACTTAATTATTCAAGCACGTTGAAAATCAACCTTGTATTATAAGTTCTTATGTTATAATCTTCTTATGCCCAGTTTGTTGTGTAGGAATCTAAAGATATATAGAATAATTAAACGTTTATAAAATTTGTAGATGATGAACAACGACATTGGTGAGCTTTCCAAAAGCATATATTAAGATATAGATCAGAAATGCGCAAGGTTTTAAATGTATATCAATTATTTTAGCAGCATGAGTTCATAAATTTTTTTCTACGGCAATTGTGGAATTGTCTTTTTCTTGTTATCACTAAAAGTGGTCTCAGGGGCCGGCAAGATTAGTCACCAAAGCTGGGGAAACAGTCGGTACTAATTGATGGGTAATGTTGCGATTCGAACCCCATTCCAACAGATCAAGCCTCAAAAGAAGTACTTGTGAGATGATGGCCTGGCCTACTTATATATCACTCAACATAATGTCGTCGGATCCAGTATGGGTTTAGTCTATCCTCAAGCCACACATCTATTAGAGGGCTCCTCCTCTAATACAATCCATAACGACTTGATCCAGTCCACGTTGATCAAGCCCTTAAAAGAAGTAGTCAAAGTAATCACATAAGATGTAGACCATTTGTGGTAAGTGTTAGCTTATATATCACTCAACAATGCATCTCTCATCCGCAAAATATGGCACCAGCGGTCCTCCGTGATGAAATGAACCCAATGGATCTTTTGACCAAGAAATAGTTTCCACCAGTTTTATTAACATTGGAAGGCTAGTAAAAGGAAACATTTTGAAGGATTGTGGTTGCCGTAGTGTTTGAAAAGAGAGTATTTATAGTGTTAGAGGTGTTTGTTATTGTAGAGTAATCTACTTAACTTTGAGCAGATGTAAACAAAAGGTTAGAGTCAAACAGCTACATATCTGTTTGCCAAATCTTCTATCTCTTAAACTTTGTTATTCACTATTTGATAGAAGTCTTTGCATTTGCGCAATTGTTTTCATTCAACGAAAGAATATATTCAAGTCTTCCACGAAAAGGTTTTGATAGACCGATTGACCCCTCTTTTCGTCTTTGTATGAGTCAGTTTTATCAGTTCTATTTCGTTGAACGACATTTTTATATTATTCCCATAAAATTTTACTTCTGTAGTCTAGCGAGAATAAATTCTCTAATGACAGTGCCAGTGCTAACATTTACCATTTTATTTCGGTACTAATTTGAAACAAATCTAAATATTATGACTAAACCCGTTGAAGTGCCCACCTTTTCCCCCGTGCTTAATTAGCCATGCTCTGTTCTTTTCAGATACCATTTCAAGCATTTAGTTCCTCTGATCATAAATGATTTTTCTCTAGTCTAGCCATTGGTTTTTACCATGCTTTCTGGTAAAAGTACGCACCAGACCACCATCTTTTCTTCATATCCATTTCATTTCATATTCTCAACCATAAAAAAGTCAGAGGAAATTATGATCTCCGTGAAATTATATGTCTCATTACTAATAGCCAGAGAGCTATTGACAATGATGAATGGAAACTTTAGTATACTTGAAGCAGCTCACTTATAAGTCGAGCAATATTTAACCTTGTTACCACAAAGGGGTGCTCATCTCTAGGGGAAAATCCAAAAAAGTGCAATCCATTTGATGGATTGCTCATTTATCTTTCAAATTTTATTGTCACCAAACCCTTTAGAAACATAGAAATACGCATTCCAGACAAAAGCTCCAATAGAGCAAGAGAAAGGACAGAGACAACGTAATACAAATTTCCACCACTTAACTCATATCACTCGCAAGAATTTTGGAATGGCCATTTAAGCACAAACATCAGGATTTGCCAAAAGGTACTCCTCAACGGTCTTGTATAGCCCCATAGCCTTGTCCTTTCCCTGCTTGATATCATCTTCCTTGAGCTCCGTGCCGTCAGTGGAATGGTACTCACTAGTCATCTTACAGACACATCCACCGTTGTCTGACGCGACGAATTTCACCTCATAGATGACAAAGTTGATTTTTTCGAACTTGATATCACTTTCAATCAAAGTGTATTTGCAGTAGAAGTTCTCCACATCAAGAGCATCGATCTTGTGCTTGGTGTACTTGATATGGGCACCTATTGCACAAATTCATGAAAGTAGATGGTTTAATTCTAAGTTCTATATACTATAGATGAACTTGACATGGTAAAGTTACATATGCGATCCCACTTACTTTCGCCAAAGTTAGTTTGCTTAATGCTACCAACTTCACCATCTCCCTCAATGAACTCGATGCTCTTGATGCCCCCGGGGACAATCTTGGGAACAATATTGTGCGACTCGAGGACCAAAGCCTTGAACATCCTCGATGGAGCAACAGCAGATGTGAACTCTTGAGAGTAGGTGATGACTCCCATTTTGCAATAAAAAAGAAATGAACTTGAGAAGGCAGTGGAAGGATATGGTGTGATTGCTATTGAAGAAGGCTTGAGCTGATGAAGACGATGAAGAGAAGCACTTCGTATTTATAGGCAAGTTAGCTGTTTAGCAGTCCATAAGCATTCAAAGTTCGAAGCACTCTAAATTGGACTGATCAGCCTTGCTTTAAGCCTTTCTTCCTTTCTCATTGGGGCGGAGCCACCGGTAATCTAGATAATTAAGGATAAGGACAAGCTCATTACAGAGCAAAAATGAAGGACCAGATTTCTTTTGTTCATGTCGTGTTCACCGAAATGGTGGGCGTAGTACAATCTAAATTGGTGATATAATCAGAGATATCAACTTCACATGTGCTTAGAATCTCATAGAAATTATTTATTGTGCCGTCAATGCATGCCTTATTTGCAGGCTATTATATTTGAAATTTTAGACTTTACTCAATGCCTCAAAATGTATTGTATAAGTTTTTTCATCTAGAATCAGGACCAGTCCAAAGTGGAGTGCTACGAATAGATTGAACTTGAATTCGTTGTCAGCTAAAACAACTAAATCATTACACACACTTTCCCGGAATCCATAAATACCCACCCGTTGTTGCTCAAGATCTCCACAGTAAACTCAACGGTCTTCTTCTACCTTCAAGCAAGTCTATTTCGCATTACTCCTTCATTTTCAGATCTTTACTCTCGGAACCAAACATGGGCGTCACTACCTTATCCAAAAATGCACAACCCCAATTGCTTCTTCAATAATGTTCAAGGCTTTGATTTCTTAATTCCCACGATCTGACGCAGCGTTCCGCGAATAATTCAAGCAAAATCTTGCTTAGAGAGAAAAATTTCGAAATTCAATATTGATGATAATAATGTTCTATCTTTAAAACAAACCCTAAACACCCTTTTATAGGGGTTAAACCTAATTACAATAGAAAACCTAATCATAATAGGAAAGTTACCTAATCTGAATTGGAAACCTAATCAAATAGGAAAGTTGCCTAATCTGAATTGGAAACCTAATCATAATAGGAAAGTTACCTAATCTGAATTGAAAAGCTAATAAGCATCAAATAGCAAAATTACAAAAACGATCCTTAAAAATTAACTCATAAAAAAATTATTTATTAGAAAAAAGGTACTCCAGAGGCAGGAGCACAGACATATGAATGTATGAAGGCCTATGAAACATCCTGAAAGTCCCATATAGATGTTTCACTAGTGCAAGTGGCTCTAACATAGAGCAATTTACTCACAATTGATAGAGTTTGAACAGATGACCTACAATTTCGAGCTAAAAATCCTATGAGGCGCCAATCCTAACGGGTTAATAACAAATTGAAAAAAGAATTAGTCCAAACGTTTTTACTTTAAAGAGAGTTAAACATCAAGTTCGAGTACAAGAGATCTACAAACAAATTAGCACAATCGCTCTTAGCACTAAAGATGTGATATAATTGTCTCATGAAGTATTTTCTCGATGTCAAGAAACAATTTGAAGGCAGTGCTAACACACCATGTTATTCAGTGGATTAATTGTCAAAGCATGTATTCAGCTTCTCGAAAATAGAGTGCCCTGTTTTTCTTATGCGCATGAAAATTCTTTTGTATTCTTTTCGGAAGCCACAAGCATTCACATCAATGCCGTCAAATTTCTAAGTTTTCAAGCCCCAAAAATTTCAAATTCGAGGATGGGAAATGAAGTCATTGTCAGTGAAAAAAACGGTCTGACGATGCATAAATTATTGAATCGCTCATTGCTCTTTCGGGTTTTATTCTGACATAACCTTATACATAACCAACAGATCCTTTTGGACATAGAAAGACACTAGAATAACCATTGCTCTCGCAAAAGCTCCAAGCTAGAGCCAAAAAGAAACATATAAAAATAATTCACTCAAGTTCCAGTGATTATCACTCAAAGGATTTTGAAAAGACAATTTAAGCGCAAACAGCGGGGTTTGCCAAGAGGTACTCTTCAACTGTCTTGAACAATCCCATAGCCCTGTCTTTACCCTGCTTGATGTCATCTTCCTTGAGCTCCGCACCTTCCTTAACATGATAGTCGCTACTCATTTTGCAGATGCAACCGCCATCAGCAGATGTGAACTTCACCTCATAAACAATGATGTCAATTTTGTCGAACTTGATATCGCTTTCAATCAAAGTATATTTGCAGTAAAAGTTCTCAACATCAAGAGCATCAATCTTGTGCTTCGTGTACTTGATGTGAGCACCTATTACATGAATTCACAAAAGTAAAAAGATTAAGTATGTATTCTACAGTCTATAAATGAACTTAACATTGTATTTAAAGATCTATTATTCGACTTACTTTCGCCAAAGTTGGTCTGCTTAATACTACCAACTCCACCATCTCCCTCAATAAACTGGACGCTCTTGATGCCCCCGGGAACAATCTTGGGAATGATGTTGTGAGAGTCAAGGACCAAAGCCTTGAACATCCTCGATGGAGCAACAGCAGATGTGAACTCTTGGGAGTAAGTGACAACACCCATGTTTGCCTTGTAAGAAGCAAAGAGAAATTAACTCAACTGGGAAATAGAAGGGATTGGAGTGATTGCTATGGAAGAAGCTTGAGCTGATGAAGATGGTGAAGAGAATTACTTTACATTTATAGGCATGTTGACAGTTCAGCAGTTCTTCATCATCCAAAGTTCAAAGCACTCCGAATTGGACCATTGTGACTTGCTTAAAGCGTTTCTTCATTTCATATTGGGCGCAGCCACCGGTTGTCTAGAAGATGAAGAAGGAAGACTTCATTTTCAAACACGATGAAAATCAACCTTGTATTATAAGTTATTATGTTATAATCTTCTTATAAACTTGTTAATTTATAAGATGCCCAGTTTGGTATTTAGGAATCTAAAGGCATTCATCATCCTAACTACTACATTCTCAAGCAACAATTCTCGTGATTAAATAGGACTACCAACATTATACTGTTGTACTACATGAAGTCCTTCATAATATTTCCTGAGGCACTTCTAGAATAGTAAAACTATTAAAGATTGTAAACGCTGGGCTACCCCATTAGTCACGGGGTTCTTCCTTCACAGCTCCGGACTGGATAGTATTTTTCTTTCTTTTTCGGACGCTGGTTCTCTTGTATTTAGATGGCTTCTGCCTCTTTTCTTGGCCCTGCTGGACCTCCTTTGACCTTGTATGGACATTTCTCTGTCCTTGTATGGTCAGTGGGTGGTTCGAGCTTAGGTTGTATTTGGTTTATGATTAGTTATACAAATGTTTACCTTACCAAAAAAAAAAAAAAGATTGTAAACGCTGAACAACGATATTGGTCAACTTCCAAATCATCACGTTCGAATATTAAGATATAGATCAGATATATCTTTGAATTAAAAATAATAATACGACTATACATGAATTCATAAATTTTTGTGTACTGCAATTTGTGGAATGGTCTTTCTTCTGGTTAACACCAAAAATGATCTCAGGCGCCGGCAAGAGTCGTTGCTAGTGGGTAGTGGTCAGCTGGGTGATGGAGCGACTCAATCCCATTCATATGGGTCAAGTCCCAGAAATACTTGTGTGATGATGGCCCCATTATGTATCACTGAACATAGCCTTGTCGGATCCATAACGGGTTTAGTTTGTCCTCAAACCACACCTTTTATATCGACCGTAACAACTTGAGCCGGTCCGCATGGGCCAAGCCTTTAAAGAAGTATTCTAAATAATCACATAAGTTGTCGACTATTTAATGTAGTTGTTAGCTTATATATCAATCAACAGGGCATCACTCATCGGATAATAGATTTGGAATGTGACTAGAGATGTCTCGATGTCCGCATTATATTGCTCCAGCTACATATGGCACCAGAGGTCCTCCGCGAAAGGCAACATAGCTCAAAATAAGTGTGCATCAAGGATAGTTTTGGGCCACTTGGTCTTTCGGGATTCAAGGTTCATGAAGGGATAACCTTGGAGGTGTTGGGATAACTTTCTTTTAGGGCCATAGAAAATTTATGATAGCTTAAGCAACTAATGTATAAATAGAACAAATTCACGTACAATTTCAACTTAAGCAATGATAATCACAAAAGGAGATCTACGGGAGGGCAAAATCCAAGGTAATGCAACAATTGTCGAGTTGATCAATTGCTCTTTCAAGTTTTATTGCGACATGACCATACACAAAACCAACAAATCCAAAACCATTCCTCACACAAAAGCTCCAAGCTAGACTAGTTTTCTAATCAGACAAAAAACAAACCGTTTTCGAGTTCATAAAACTATAGTTTTTTTTTTGGGTAAAGAGTTCATAAAATTATAGTTCGTTAATGAGGTAGTGAATAATTTTTCCACTTCAAACTCCGTCTGTCATATTTGTCGATGATAGTTACTTTATTTTTTCGGTCAATTAGCGGTTATAGAAACAATATAAGAACCTTTGAGAGTAACTTAACCTAATGCTAAATGGTAATGCTTAAATACTAGCTGATATAAGATTATTAGATTTGTAGAGAATGAATTGAACCGGTTTATCTCTACCATCATAGCTAGGTTCTTCTGGAAAATTCTTTGTTTGCCCCTATGGTAATAGTACATAAAACGCAGAATATATGCATGTTAAATCATCCTAAAAGTTGGATGCAAAAGAAAATTGATAATTACGGAATGTCTTGACCGAACGAGCAAACAAAAGCTAAATCGCATATACTTAAGATTGTTCAACTCATATGTCGGTCACCCAGCCATATTTTAAATTAATCATGAAGAGAGAGAGAGAGAAAGATAGAGGGAGAAGAAAAGGACACCGTTTTCTAGAGAACAATGGTGTTCCACCCATCTTGCTATCATATAGAATTTTCCGTACAACGGCGGTCAATGACAAGGATGGCTCATTTCAAGGCCTATTATTTCTAGAATTTTAGACTTTGGTCCATCTCATAAGTGTGATTATATAGGTTTTTCCATCTAGAAGTGGCGCCCGTCCAAAGAGGAGTGCTACGAATAGATTGAACTCGAATTCTTCGTCAGCGAAAACAACTAAACCATTACACACCCATTTCCCAGAATCTATAAATGCCCATCAAGTTGTTGCTTAACATCTCCACGGCAAGCTCAGCAGTCTGCTTCTTCCTTCAAGCCAATCTTTTTCACATTACTCCGTTTTCAGATCTTCAGTCTCAAAACCAAACATGGGCATCACTACCTTTACCCAAGAATTCACAGCCCCAATTACCCTGTCACCCTCCGAACCCCATCGAGCAAGCAACACACCTCTCTGGTCGAATAATGCGACGTCCCTAGGTATCATCGACCCAAACGAACTCATCAAAGATTTATATCAGTTAGCGAAAGCCACAATTACCTAGACAATAATAACTGGGGTAAGCAAGGGAGGTGAAACATATCTATTACTTAACCAACTTTGTACAACATTCATCATATATAATCCATCTCCTATACATGCACACCTTACTTTCACTACACACCACCAATGTCCAAAAAGATCGATGACCTGGGTACCCTATCTCCCAAAAATGGTACACTTCAAAAGACCTATCCCAACTCCTACACTAGCCTCTACGCCCTTTGCTTGGCATCCACTCAGAGTTTGATTCCTCCTCACCTGAATCTAAATCCCCCTGAACTGTCGGCTCCTCTGAGGACTCCAGGTCGGCCTCGATCTCAATCGGGTTATTTATATCACCCAACTCCACTGCAACCTCGACCCGCTCCTATTCAACTGGCTCCTCGTTCGACTCGTCCTCGGGCACAAACTCAAGATCGTACCATGGCTCGTACTTGGGTGCGTCCTCTGGTTTCTCTTCAAGCTCATCTTCAGGCTCTACTTCTGGGGCCTTTTCAGGTTCTGCTTCAGGGTCTTCTTCTTCTTTTGGATTCTCCTCTGGAATTACCTCCAGGTCCACATCTATGGGGTCGTACCCTGCTTGGGACTCCTCTAGTTCTAGATCTAGCACGGCCACTGAAGGCTCGGGTGCTGCAGGCGTAAGTTAAAGTCCGGACTGTGCTAGGCTAGTTTCTAGGCTCGTCATCTCACCGTCAGGAGGGGGTATAGCTAACGGATTCCAATCTCCAACGCCATCAAAGGGTACGTCGAAACCTCGGACAGGACCAAACCTGTCTACCCGTCTCTGAACATCCAAACTGTATACGTGTGGGCCTGCAAGAGGGATAGTCCTATGCCTACCCAAACTACAGTAGTATGTTTCACCCAGGTCATGTTCTCGTCTATCGGGTATTCTATAACATCGTGGTCGGCGTGCATGGGAATCCCAAAACAGTGCGACGACAGTGGCGGAAGATTCATGGCTCAAGCCGAGGTTCTGAAATTGTTGGTTGAAACAACCATGAGATCCCATCTCAATAAGTGCACACCCTAAATCCCACCTAGGTTATCACGTACCTCCAGACAAGACCAAACATAACATCATCCAGTCAACACCTCATTCACACAATTGTACTTACCTGGGCTTTTCATGCGTGCAACCTGCACATTAGCCACACTAACACAATTCCCAATCATATGCACATTCTAATTACATTTCACACATTCATTCCTGCCTTATCACATTCTTTTCAGCCAACTTGCCAGTGACCCCCATAATGATACTGCCTCAAGTTCACTGCGATCAATCCATGATTTCCCATTCGACTCACCAGTGACCCGCGTAGTAGTACCGCCTCAGGTTCATTACGTCCATCTCACATATACAACACTTCTCAGCTTCGCGTAATGATACCACCTCAGGCTATGTCTCTTGCCTACGTAGTAGTATCGCCTCAGGCTTAACATCCATCACCTAGTGCACAACTCGCGTAATGGTACTGCTTCAAGTTGGCCATATTCACAACACTTCTCGGCCCGCGTAATGGTATCGCCTTAGGCCATGTATCTTGCACGCATCATGGTACCGCCTCAGGCTCAACACTCACCACCTACTGCACAACCCACGTAATGGTACTGCCTCAGGTTGACAGTCTTCCAGTAATACCGGGCATCGTCTCGCGTAGTCATACCGCCTCAAGACGGATCAATTCCCCGCGTAATGGTACCGCCTTAGGGATTCTCACAACCACACATACAGCATCACACACAATTTCTCACTCGTTCACTTGCTCGATTTACATGCCAACATATTAGCCGATTGAGTTTGGCCCATGCACGCACCAAACCACACGCATTTCTCATGCTTAATAAGCACCCCACATGGTCAATTGACAATCAAATTCAACGCAACCAAAGCGTGCACATAATAGCCCACATTTCAATCAATCAAAACACGATTCAACAAACATACACGGCCACTAACGGGGCCTACAAACACAGCCACACTCATGGCATAAAATTCAACATTTCCACATATATTTCGAGCCCTAACAAGTACCACAACACGGCCACATCACAGTACATCAAACCGGTACAAATCGTCTCCAAATCGGACCACATACTCATCATCTCATTTTTCAATTTTTCAGCATCTAACTCAGCACCAAATCAGTCCCGACATGTCACCTTTTCACCCACTATTCAGTCAATTCAAGTCCCCTAAGTTGGTTTACCCATATAACCCCTAAACGGTCTCAAATGACCCCTAAGCCAACACTAATTAACCCGATTCTATCCTAATTTCGTCCGTCGATACCTGAAACCCTAAATAAAGTTTAGGGTGCAACTTACATGAACTATAGACTAGCTCGGCTAAAGCAGGAAAGGGCGGCGGTAGGCGGCCACGTGGTGGCGAGTGGCGATGGCTAGCGGCTTGGTGGCGGTGACGGCGAGCGGTGGTGCGACTTCCTTGGCCAGCCAACTCACGGCCACTGGAGGGAAGAAAAAGAGGGAGTGACGGCGTGAGGGTGGTGAGGCAGCTCGGTGGTGGGACGACGGTGGCACAACGGTCGGATGGCCAGACGGCGGCGACGCGGTTAAGGGGGAGGGGCGATCGACCGGGGGAGAGGGGGAGAGAGAGGGAGCCGAGAGAGGTGAGAGAGTGAGGAGAGAGAGTGTGATTTTGGACTTAAATAGTCCAAAGTCAATAATTAAAATGCCAAAAGACTATCATGCCCCTTTTTCACAAATTCAATCGATGATCAAGATTCGATCTTATCTTGAAATCAACGGTCCAGATCAAATTTTTTCCAAAATATCTAAGGGCAATTTGAAAATTTCATAAAAAGTCCAAGGGCAAAATTGTCATTTTCCAAAACTAGGGCAAAATGACAAAAATGCCCTTCCCCAATTGCATTGGCCTTAATATATTTCCAGGGATAAAATGGTCATTTTCCATCCTTCTCAGAAATTCAGTTGTTTTGAAGGATTCGGACAAATCCGAGGCTACCCAATCAAATGACAACATCGTCCTAATGATCTATAGTGACTTTCCAAATTTTCAATGCCCAACTCGATCTCTAATTTAATGACTAAGTTCTAAATAACGCAACTTGAGCAAATCTCAAACTAACGGGTGGCTTTGGGGGAAATTCGCATTTTTGACCCGTGGCCGATACTAAATCAAGCCACGTTCAAGTTTACTCGGGTCATGACGACCTCGATTGTCACAAAATTGCGAGGATCGATCCTTAGTTCCGGCAGGCACGATCGTTTGGTATAGATTTAGGATCGTTCGTCAGTTTATTTCGTGGTCAAGCGGAATCACCTGCGATCCACTAATATGACAGCGGCGAATTGCTCCCTGACTATCCTTGGATCGGTCTACACCGGCTCAAAATGTCACCTCAACAATTTTCATAGTCGTAGGTCGATTCACGATCGAGTTATTTGGTCATGCAAATTTAAATCCCTATTTAGCCTTTCCCTAATGGTTAGTATTTTCGAAATGATCAATTCCGGGCGAGATCTAACTACAAGCACATCCATAAACTATTCATTTCATAAATCCCAAGTGGGTCTCATTTCAAAATGTCACATACCCCATCAAGAATGTTTAAGGCCTTGATTCTCGATTTCCACAGTCTCATCCCCGAGATTGCCCCCTAGGGCATCAAGTGTCATACCTTGAACCCCGACGAGCTCGCGACACCCCTTCGATGGCCGTATTGAATGCGGCGTCTCAGGACGCGTCGCCGATCCAAACGAAACACCTAATGATAAAGGCAAGCGGAAGCAAAATAGAAATAACCCAGATAATAAACAATGACGATGGGATATCACTTGCATAAATCAAACAATTGCTTAAAACATCTATAAACATAATATTAAATCATGTTCATCAAAAGGGGCAGTGGTTGGGTAACCTACTTCACTATATAAAAAGGGGACATCCACAAAAGGGATAAGGCATTAATATCCAACACCACTCCCGGTCTCCGACTCGCATGTGACGATTGTTCGTCACTCCAAACCTGAAAATATTTTAACAACGGGGGATGAGATAAATCTCAATAAGTAAACAACCTATACCCCACCTAGCCCAATGCGTACCCAGACAAGTTTAACGTATAATTCACCAGCCAACACAATCAATTTTTACACAACAAACTTACCTCGTCATGATTCCCATGCCAGCTCTGCACGTTAGTCAAATCACATGAATTTCATAATAACTTATGAACACATCACTATCATTTGGGCGCCATATACACACATACATTTACTCAATTCAATCACACTCAATTTGCATTCGTGGCCAAGCAACTTTCCACAACCTAGGTCAACACCCCACAGGTCAGCCCTCCGATCAAGCCAGGCTCCGTCCCTCACCGAACCTTTCACACTTTCACATGAACCGCGTTAACACGCCTCAGGTTAACCATTAGATTAAGCTGGGCTCCGTCCCTCACTGAACATTTCACACTTTTACACGACCCGCGTCAATACATCTCAAGTCAACCCTTAGATCAAGCCAGGCTTCGTTCCTCACTGGACATTTCACATGCACATACACCACATCATAATTCGCCATTCTCACACGTAGTACAAATCAAATTCCAATCACAAACTCATCACACTAGCTCACCAATTCAACATTCAAGTTGGCCCAATCACACGTCAATTTCACCCATAAACATCACGACAATCCGATCATTACACTCACACAAATTAGCCACTAAACATGCCACATAATCATTGCAATTAAATTTACCAATTAACCACAATCATAAACTTGCTCTAACCCAAGTTTAACCCCTAAACCAATACTAATCACACCCTAAATAATTCTAAAAAATCTATCATACTAAGTAGGGTTTAAGAAGTCACTTACCTAAATTTATCCCAAGAAAAATCCACGCAAGCTCAAAATGGCCTCAATGAACAGTGGCGACTCGGCGCAGGCGAGGGTACGACAGGCACGGTGGCTGGCAAGGCGGTTGGCCACGGTTGAGATGCTCGGCATGGCTCTCGGCGACGGACAGGCAATGGCCTGGGTGACTCGGCCACGAGCAAGGGCAGCATCTAGTGCTCGGCCACGGCCCAGGCAACGACGGACGGCCCAAGACGCTCGGGCAATGGGCTCGGCCATGGCTTGGTGAGCGGTTGGGCCACGGACGAGTGGCAGGGCAGCTCGGCCACAGCTTGGGCAACGACCAGGAGAGGGCAACAGCGACGGGGTGGCGGAGGCTCAGCCACGACCAGGACAATTTGGCCAAGGCTAAGCTAGGGGGCGTTGGGCAGACCAGGCGGGCATGGTAGCTGTAAGTGGTTGGGCAAGCTGGCTGAGGGCTGGGTGGTGGCAGATGGAGTAGCGGCGGCGGCATGCAGCGGCGGCCGAAATGGCAACGCGAGACGGCTGGATGAGGCGAAGCCAAGGAGAGCTCAAAATAAAGGAGAGGTTGGAAAGAGAAATAGGGGGAAAGGGAGGTCGCGCGGCGGCCTGGGGTGACATGGCGACATCGTAAGTGGCCGGGTGATGGACGATAGGAAGCCGAGCGGCTGGACAGCACCGGGCCTCGACGGACACAGCTGCGAGTTGCTGCTCGCATGCTGTGCGGGCAGGCCGGCGACAGGCAGTCGCGACGATGAATGGCAACATGGCTCGATCGGGGCGATGATGGTGTGAGGCGAACAACGAGGGGCGGTCGGCGATGATTGGTCTGGTGAGCAGAAGTAAAAGCAGTCACAATCGGGGTGGAAGAAAAAAAACCAGAGAAGAAGAAGAAAAGGGGAAGAAGAAAAAGGAAGAGAGAGAAGGAGAGAGGGATGGGTCTGTCGAGGGGGAAGGGACATGTGCATGGGGGGGACGTGCGCAGACAGGTGGAGAGAGAGAGAGAGAGAGAGCGAGAGAGAGAGAGAGAGAGAGAGAGAGGACAGGCATAGGGGAGACGTGTGCGCAGTGTGGGCGTGGCAGAGGAGAGAGAGAGAGAGGACAAAAGTCAATTTTTGTCCTCGAGTATAATCCAACGGTCAGGATTCGAATCCAAAAATGATCTAACGGTCCACGAAAATCCTAATTAATAATTAGGAAAAAGGGCCAAAAGGAATCAAAGAAAACATACTATAAGGGACGTCTACTAGTCCAAATCCGCACCCGATCAAAATTTCACTTTTTACATATCCCAGACAATATCGAGACTAGCCACAATAATATCAACACCGTCCAATTAAATTCGTCCCGTAACTCCGAGAAATTCGACACCAAAGTTTGGGCTCTAAATAACGGTCAAATTTGATCG
Organism: Syzygium syzygioides; assembly: GCA_031216285.1. Classification (NCBI taxonomy): domain Eukaryota; kingdom Viridiplantae; phylum Streptophyta; class Magnoliopsida; order Myrtales; family Myrtaceae; genus Syzygium; species Syzygium syzygioides. The sequence goes on from CM062249.1 coordinate 33,093,752, forward strand.
AGTACAATTCTAACGAAATCTCTAATTTAAAAATAATAACCCAAGAATGATCAGTTTCGAATGAGATTTTGCTATAAGCGCACTGACGAAATACACGTTTTACAAATCTCAAAAATGGGTCAAAATTCGAAATGTCACATCAAGAGTATTGAGTTCATTGAAGGAGATGGAGGAGTCGGAAGCATCAAGCAGACTAACTTTGCCGATGGTAACTATCGTCCTTAATCTGTGAAACGTATACTTGAATTTGTCCTTCTTGGTAATTCCTATTGTAGTGATTCTAAGCAAGAGCTTCAATTTATTGCAGGTGGTCACTTCAAGTGTTTGAAACATAAGATTGATACTGTGGACCGTGACAACCTAGTATGCAAGTACACCTTGATTGAAGGCGATGTGATCTTTGATAAAATTGAGTTCGTTGTCTACGAGATCAAATTTGAGGCTTCAAGCGCAATGGTGGACGTGTCTGCAAGATGTCCAGTGAGTATCACGCAAGGGCTGGTGTGGAGCTTAAGGAAGAGGACATCAAACAAGGCAAAGAAAAGGCTATGGGGTTGTACAAGGTCGTCGAGGAGTAACTTTCTACCAATCCCGATGCTTATGCTTGATGTGCATTCTAATTAGACCTTTTGTTTTCTAGAAAACACTGTGAGGATTTTTCAGTAATCTTTTCTTTCGGGGCATGTTGTATTGGATTTGCTTTGGGAGATCCAAGTCCATCAGTTTCGCACGTTGAAATAAATGGATTACTTTGAGAAATGATAACAAAGTTTTATGTTACTATTTTTCTATTTGAATTCACTTACAAACGTGAAGCTTAGGGCCGATCTTCTCACACGGATTTGTAAGAATGATTGTCATCTCAGGATCATGACTACCGGTGCTCAAGCTTATCAACTCTCAAGTTCAACTTATGCTCATACGGCCTTGTCCATTCTCGATTCGATAGTCAGTGGGAGAGTGATAGTAAGAACCTTTGAATCAAGAATAAATAATACAGCTTATTATCCTTTACCAAAAAAAAAATACAGCTTATTATCAAATTTTCTCGACATTTGTATATGCTAAAACTGCTCTTAATTACTCTGAAGACACCCTATTTTCCTGTCTGACATAGAGAAAGAAAATTCAAAAGAAATGGTAATATGTGAGAAATCAAAGGAAGGTGAACATATGTGAAAATAGTGAGGAGAGCCATATTTTGTTTGTGTCCTCTTACCCTTTGCAATAATTCCGATCCTTGCCTTTTTTAGACCAGTCTCGATTCATCTGGAATCACAATTTTTACACCAAAGGGCGTACTTACTTTGATAGTATGTGCTGACCAATTGAAAATAATGGTAGATAGTGCTCCACGACTGGCATATATTTAACAACTTGGTTTAAAAATTAGTTCTTCAAAATAGCTTAATTACCTATATATTTATCTCAATACTATGCAAAAAGAAACGCTTATGTAAAGATTTTACTTGTTGATGTATGATGAAAAACTAGTTTTTCAGGGTGGTAATTTTTTGCTTTCTAATCAGTGAGGTAAAGTTATATTTCATGAAAAAGAAATTATCGTCCGTACAAATAGTTTACGCTGTTGGTGTTAGGATTTAGCCATGGGAGGCAATTGAACAAAAGTCCCCGTCTTGAAACGACTCTACAATCCACATTCATTGAGATTGATAAATGAAAATCTCTAAACGCAAATTGAAGTATGTGTCACGCCTCGAACCCTACGACGCGCGAACATCCCTCCAAGGTCGATTACAAGTGCGACGTCCCAAGACACGTTGCCGACCCAACGCCCAACACAGAGATTAAAGCACACGCGAAAGCAATACAATACCCGAACAGTTTTGAACCAAATAACCAAGGATAGCCACTCAGCAAACAATATGAACAATTATACTTGCGTTGATACTGGGCACCAGACACAATATTCAATTACAGCCCACGCTAAAAAATCAAAAGCGATTCAAGGCCACTACAACTAGTCGGGGCTCCTCCCAAAACACTTCGGTACGCCTGCCATCCTCAAGGCTGGGGGTCTGAAAATGTGGTTTAAACAACAATGAGAATAATCTCAGCAAGTAATTCCCTAAACCTAAATTAGGCTAATGTGCACCTCCTGACAAGTACGAAACGACACACAAATCAAAACATAACTAACTCAGGCCCTCGGGCCTAAATCTAAATTTTATTTGACCCTGCAGGTTAGGCATTTAATAAATAATTGCAATCACGCCACAGAACTCAATTACGGCACATAAACACGTATCACAACGTCACGACGCATGTCATGCATATGCTTATACCCGCACTCATGCTCATGCCTCATCAATGCATTATCGCACACTTGCATGCTAGCACTCTTGCCATTTACCAATTTCTCCTTCGACCCGCATTAAACGCATCAGGTCTATCACTTTGAGATCGATCTCTGGCCCGCGTTAAACGCATCAGGCTCATGACATACTACCCGCGTAATACGCCTCAGGTTGGTCATCTTCTGGTAAACCGGGCATCGTCCCGCGTAACACGTCTCAGGATGGGTTCACTATCCCGCGTAAAACGCATCAGGATTTATTGTGATCACACATTCACAAGCATCAATTTTTATCTAAACCCCGCGTAAGACGTATCAGGGCATTTTAGGTGGTCACAATGCATATGTCACTCAGACACACTCGTATATGCACATGTCGTGTCAATGCTTGAGATGCACACTCATGGCTATACATTCACATTTGGGCATTCACTTGCACCGCCTCACTTGCTCAAATCACGATGCAATCATGCGCACTTGCACCACGTATATTTAATTCCACAAATCAACATGCCCAATCAGACAATCAAATCAAACAGTCATGGCACAACTTGACACATGGTCCATGCACATATTCACACAACCGGGTCATCAAGAATTCGCACATCTAAGGCCCGCCAAGCTAATCCATTCCTAGTCTCGCTAGACATGTGACATGGCATCATCAAATTAATCACAAATAAGACTCAATTAGCCCGTCAATTGCACACTGCAGTCATTCCCGGTAATTGCATGGTTAAACCTCAAATTGATCGCGCCGCGCCCAAACTAATAATTATCGCCAAAATGCTCCATTATGCTTCCCAAATATCATTCTAATCAGCCACCATAAGACCAAATACGGCGTGCACTATAATCCACGTTTAAAAACCCGAACTTTCCTAAACTTGGGCCGTTCTAATCCTAATTTGTCTAGCCCACGTATCGCGCCTCTCGGGCCAGTAATTCTCCATTAATTCATCATATTAATCCATCGAATCGACCATAATCACAAACCCTAATCACCTCCACAATTTAACCCTTAAATTACCCTAATTAACTCCTAAAACCCGTCTAGAAATGCAAATTGTCCTAATTAGGGTTTAGGGTCAAACTCACTTGGTGTCCTACGCTTGAAACGGGGCCGAACACGCGATGAGAGGGACTGGGCAGTGGCGGTCCCATGTCGGAACAGTAACGGTTGCAGTAGCTCCGGGAAACGGCGCGAGCGGCGGTTGAGGGCACCGACGGTCCTAAGTGGGGAAGCAGCTGGTTGTGGCTGAGGGGGAGAGAGAGAGGCAGCCAAGTGGTGGTGGTGAGGTGAGGGGGAACGGCAGCAGCGGCGGCGGCTCCGGCGAGCGACTACGGCAGCGCACCGGCGACGGCAAGAGAGAGGGAGGGAGAAACCGGGGAAGAGTGAGAGGGAGAAGGGACTACCGGCTGGGGTGAGAGGAACGGCGGTCCACGGTGGCGGCATTGGCGACCTCGTGGCGGTGACGGGACGGCGCGGCGAGCCGGCGAATCGCGGCGACCAGGCATAGCGAGCTCACGGACTGAGGCGGCCGGGCGTGGCGAGCTCAAGCAGTGGCTGGGCTAGCTTGCGGTGGCGACGGCGGTGGTCGGAGTGGCGGGGATGACGGTGGCGACAGCCAGGCGCGATTGGGCCATGTTGGGCTCGGAGGGCAGCGACGACGACTTACTGTCGCGAGCGCGTGAGGGAGAGGAAAGGGACGATCGGGGCGGTGGCTGGTGGTCAGCGTGATGGCGACCGGGTTTGCTTGTGGCGGCGACTGGCGGAGCAGCGTCGGGCGGAGGGGGAGGGCTATGTCGGCTGGGCGAGCAGAACCAAGGGCGAAGCAGAACCAGACGGCTCGGGGAAGGAAGAAGGGAAGAAGAAGAAGAAGAAGAAAGAAGAAAAGAAAAAGGAAGAAGGGAAAGAGGAGAGAGAGTCTGACAGATGAGGGGGAGGACGTGCGTGAGAAGACATTTGCATGGGGGGAGGGGAAAACGTGCGTGACCGGTGACTAGAGAGAGAGAGGGAGAGAGAGAGAAAGAGAGAAAGAAACGTGCGCGGGAGGGGTGCTGCAGAGGGGAAAGAGGAGAGAGAGAGAGAGAGCAGAAGAAAGAGAGAGAGAGAAGAAATAAGAAAAAAATAAATTTCATTCAAATATTAATTGCGATCTGATGGCTCAAATTCAAAATCGAAAAGGATCTACTGGTCTAAAATAAACCTCGAATATAAAAAGGGACAAAAGCCAAATTAATTAAATCAAACTATAGCGAGAGAGGTCTACTAGTCCAAATTCACACCAGGTCAAAAACTCCCATTTTTCCATTATTCCTGACAATCTCAACGTTGGCTACGATAATATTGATACCGTCCGATTTATTTCATCCCGAAACTCCCGAAAATCGACCGCCAAGTTCGAGATCTAAATAATGGCCAAATTTGATCGAGTGCGATTCTAGCGAAATCTCTAATTTAAAATGATAACCGGGAGTGATTAGATTCTGAGCGAGATTTTACTATAAGCACATTGACAAATTACGCATTTTATAAATCCCAAAAATAGGCCAAAATTCGGGATGTCACAGTACGTGTCCCGTCAAACCAATATTATATTATTAATAGACTAGATTGTTATGATTTGATGGATTTGAACCAACCTAGCTTTTCATATCCTCAAGCAGGTGATATCTTATCTCACTTTTATTGGGTGCTTTGTTCACACTCCGACAAAGTAACACCACCAAAACAGAGTCCTCTGTTTCTCTGATGCTCTCCAAAAATTTTTTTGCCTGCCTTTCGGCTCAAATGCTTTGCTTTTTGGAAGCCGCAAGCAACTCATTCGCATCAATTCAGTTAAATTTCTGAGTTTTCAAGCTGCAATAAATTACCAATTTGATTAGATGGGATTGGAAATGAAGTTATAGTCAATGAAAATAACAGTCCTATAATTCGAAATGTTCGAGCATCATAATTTGGATAGAGAAGTTCAGGATAACTTTTCTTTTGGGGCTAGAAGAAAATTTGGCAACTGACGTGGGAATAGAATAAATTCGCAAGCAAATTCGACTTGATGAATGATAATCACAGAAGGAGATCTACTCTAGAGAAAAATTCGAGGCAATGCATCAATCGCTCATTGCTCTTTCAAGTTTTATTCTGACACGATCTTATACTTAACCAACAAATCCTTTAGAAGATAGAAAGACACTAGAAAAGCCATTCCTCACACAAAAGCTCCAAGCTAGAGCCAGAAAGAAGCATACAAAACAAATCACCTCAATTTCCAATAATTATCACTCCAAAGGATTTTCAAAAGACAATTTAAGCACAAACATCGGGATTGGCCTGTTTAAAAAGACTCACCTTTTTGTATTCAATGAATATGTTTTCTATACATTTACAATGCTCAGACCTGATATATATATGGACATATGATAACCTTAATTAGGAGATATACAAAAGGAAGGATTCTATACTAGGAAGAAATTTATACATTTACAATGCTCGGACCTGATATATACATGGACATATGATAACCCTAATTAGGAGATATACAAAAGGAAGGATTCTATACTAGGAAGAAATTTATACAATAAAAATCCCTAACAAATAGGCTAAAATAGCTCACGACCACACTCCCCCTCAAGTAGGTGCAAAGATGTCTTTGATACCCAACTTGATAAGTGAGCAATGAAATTCTCTACTTGACAGAGCCTTTATCAATATATCAGCTAACTGGTCTTCAAACTTAACAAATGGTAACTGGATCACTTTTGCCTCTAAATTCTCTTTAATGAAATGTCTGTCAATCTCCACATGTTTGGTTCTATCATGCTGAACTGGATTATGAGCAATGTTTATGGCTGCTTTATTATCACAAAACAATTTGATTTCCAAACCTGGTGGATACTCGAGCTCATTAGCAGCTTTCGAAGCCATAGAAGTTCGCATAACCCCTTTGCTACACCTCTGAATTTAGCTTCTGCACTAGACCGAGTTACAATCTTTTGTTTCTTACTTCTCCATGTAACAAGGTTGCCTCCCACAAATGTAAGATACCCTGATGTAGACCTCCTGTCTGTCACACTTCCAGCCCAATCTGCATCCGTGTAACCTTATATTTCAAGGTGGCCATTCTTTGCAAATAGCAACCCCTTTCCTGGGGCTAACTTCAAATATCGAATGATGCGCCACACAGCACTCATATGATCCTCACTAGGTGTATGCATGAATTGACTCACCACACTTACTGCATGAGCAATATCAGGACGTGTATGTGATAAGTAAATCAATCGACCTACTAACCTTTGGTATTTCTCTTTATTAGTAGGCGTCTGATCAGGGTACTCTCCAAGCTTACAGTTTTGTACCATAGGAGTGTCTGCAGGCTTGCAATCTAGCATGCCAACTTCGGTCAAAAGATCAAGAACATACTTCCGCTAAGACAAGTAAATTCCTTCCTTCGACCTAGCAACCTTGATTCCCAGGAAATATTTCAGACCTCCCAAGTTCTTCATCTCAAACTCCCTTGATAATAATTCCTGCAGTCTCATAATCTCTACACTATCATTGCCTGTAATAATCATGTCGTCTACATATATGATAAGAGCTGTCATTCTTCCTTGAGCACCTTTTAAGAACAAAGTATGATCTGAGTTACTTTGGGAGTATCATACCCTTTCATAGCTGAGCTAAAGCGATCAAACCATGCACGAGGGGATTGCTTTAACCCATACAATGATCTTTCCAGCTTACAGACCATGTTCGGCTTATTTTGCGCATTTGTATCCAGGTGGAAGCTCCATATAGATCTCCTCCTCTAAATCTCCATGAAGAAATGCATTCTTCACATCAAATTGATGCAAAGGCCAGTCCAAGTTTGCAGTCAGAGATAACAACACTCTTATAGTGTCTAACTTTTCAACTGGAGAGAATGTTTCCTGATAATCCACCCCATAAGTCTGTGTATACCCTTGAGCTACCAGTCGTGCCTTATACCTTTCAATAGTGCCGTCTGCCTTATGTTTGACTGTGAACACCCACCTACATCCAACCGGCTTTTTATCCTTTGGTAGTTCCACAAGTTTCCAAGTTCGATTTTTCTCCAACGCCTCCATCTCTGCCTCCATCGATTGAAGCCATTTCGGATCCTTCATGGCTTCTTCAACCCTGTTTGGAACTTGAATTGAGGAAATCGTAAACACGAAGGCTTGTAGTGGTGTGGACAACCTCTTGGCAGACACATAGTCTGCAATAGGGTATCGAGATCGACGGTCCTCTACATCTGGAGAATATCGATTCGGTGGTTTACCCCTATTATGCTTATCAGGTAGCTTATAACCAGTAAGCACATCAGTATCTTCAAAAGAATCAAGTACAGTAGAAGTACTTACCTCAGGTACATTCTGAAGAGCTTGGAGTGGTACTAAAGAGGGCGAAGAGGGCGAAGACAAGGAGGGCTGTTGCAGTTGTGCATCTGTTGACAGTTGTAGCTGTGCATCTGTTGACACCTGTTCGGACCCATGTCATAATTCAGTGTTGTCTGGTCGTGTAGCCTTAGAATCATGCGGTAGTAGCTCAAAACCTTCAGCCTTAGCAGCCTCAAAATCCCGTTGCCGTGCGCACCCATCCGTCACTCCTGCAATTCCTACCTCCCACCAATGTCTGGTTCTACAACTAGTCTCCCCCTGAAAAGGACACTGGGGGGAAGGAAAATAGGACTCTGTATCAATAAATGTTACATTAATGGTGACATACATGCACTTCCTGGCAAGATCATAACACCGATACCCTTTCTGAGAAGGGCCATAACCAAGAAACACACATTTGACTACACAAGGGTCAAGTTTGGTCCGCTGATTTTTGTGAAGATAGACATAAGCGACACACCCAAACACCTTAGGAGGCAATATAAAAACCGAAGGAAGAGACACACGGGTAGCAAGTGCTTGCATTGGCGTGCAATAGCTCCAAATGCGGGAAGGCATGCGATTCAACAAATAAGCAGCTATGACTACGGCAGAATTCCAAAAACGATGGGGAACATGGCTACCTTCCAAGAGTGCTCGAGTGGTTTCAAGAAGATGGTGATTCTTGCACTCAGCAACACCATTTTGCTGAGGAGTCTGAGGGCAAGAAGTTTCATGTATCAAACCATGTTCTTGAAAATAAGCTGCAAGAGGTTGACTTAAGTATTCGCCACCATTATCAGACCTGAGAACCTGAAGTTTGGCCCCAAACTGAGTCTGAACCATACGGTGGAAAGTCCGAAAGATAGCTTGAGCCTCATTCTTATGTTTCATCAAATATAGCCAAGTCATACGTGTGCAATCATCAACAAAGATGATAAACCATCGAAATCCAAATACAGTAGTAATAGGAGACGCACCCCATACATCAGAATGAATTAAGAAAAAAGGAGTAGAACTTATATTCAAACTGGGAGGAAAACAAGTGCTATGGCTCTTTGCCAAAATACATGTATCACACTGAAAACTAGAGTTCGATAGACCATGAAATAACTTGGGAAACAAATGCCGTAAATACCCAAAAGATGGGTGACCCAACCGACGGTGCCATAACCAAAGTTCCTTCTCTTGAGCTAACTGTCCACGAGAATGATAGGTCCGTCCAGAAGTAATTTCATCCGCGAAATACAGCCCCTCCCTCTTAGTACCACGCCCAATAATCTCCTTCGTGATAATGTCCTGAAACAAGCAAAAATCAGGGTACATAAGCACAACACAGTTCAACTCACTAGTAAGCTATCCAACTGATAACAGACGATTAGACAACGACGGAACAAGCAAGGTATGAGATAGAGAGAGAGAAGGCGTGACAGACACACGCCCAGCTGCCGTCACAGGAAAGCTATACCCATTAGCATTGTAAATATGATCTCGACGTGGTGTAGTAGATGTAAGAAGATCACCAGATTCCGGAGTCATATGATCTGTAGCGCCAGAATCAATTATCCACCCATGATGGCCATCACCATGTCCATTAGCAAAGACAAACCCACAATTACCTTCAAGAGATTCGGCATTAGCAGATTCAGGCTCCATGGGAATTAATGACAAGCCGCTAGTCACTAAGGAGGCTTGCCCTCCATTCTGCCCCTTTTGGGAGCCCTGTTTCTTCTTCTTGGTCTGAAAATCATCCCACCAGTCCGGATAACCATGCAGTTTAAAACAAGATGCTGCTATATGTTTAGGATTCCCACAGTGAGAGCATCCTTCGGATTGAATTGGCGTACCAGGTTTAGGGCGAGGTCCCCGGGCAGAAAGCACTAACTGATCACCTTTGCCCCGCTGTGACACCATGGCGGAACCAGAGGTGACCTCGACAGGAGTGGAGAGCATGACAGATTGGCGCATATCCTCTCGCCTGACTCGAGCATAAGCTTGTTCAATAGTGGGAAAGGGATCCATCTTCATAACATCAGCACGAACATTATCCAGGCGGTCATCGAGACCATCCAAAAAAGTATAGACTCGATCTTCATGGACAATGGCATTGTACCTCAGAATATCGGCCGGACATTGCATAGGATTAGGACGGCGAAAATCAATCCCACGCCAGAGCCCTTGAAGATCATTGTAATATTTCTCGATGGGTCCACCGCCTTGCTTCAATTGAGAAACCTGCCTCTTAATATCATAGATTTGGGAGGTGTCAGATCCATCAAAAAAGGTCGTTGCCACAGCATCCCATACGGCTCTGGCAGTAGGAAACCGAATAAAGTTTGGTATCAAGGCTGGGTCTATAGAATTGATAAGCCAACCTTTCACCGTAGAATCATTGGTCTTCCATTGTCTAAAAGATGGATCTGTAGGAGGGGGCTCAGGAGAATCACCATTCAAATGGCCCAATTTGTCTTTGCCCGAGACATACATCTCAACAACCTGGGATCATACGCCATAATTTTTGCCATCAAGCTTGACAACAATTGGTGTAACAGGAGGTTCAACGCGCGGCGGCGCGGTCTGCTGGGTCAAGAGCTGCTTCATCGTAGCGGTCAGGTCTGCCAGAATGGTAGTAGCAGAGGCACTAGCATCCGCTTGGTCAGTTGTAACACTCGACTATTCGTCGGCCATGAGATCAGCTTCGCAAACTAAATTGCGATGAAGAAGATCGGGTAAGACGCATGTTGGACGGTGCAATAGAGAACGAAAGCAAGCCCAAAAATTTTTATCGATGATTGACGTACAGTACCCCAAGGATCAAACCCTAGGGCTTTGATACCATGTTTAAAAAGACTCACCTTTTTGTATTCAATGAATATGTTTTCTATATATTTACAATGCTCGGACCTGATATATATATGGACATATGATAACCCTAATTATGAGATATACAAAAGGAAGGATTCTATACTAGAAAGAAATTTATACAATAAAAATCCCTAACAAATAGGCTAAAATAGCTCACGACCACATGGCCAAAAGGTACTCTTCAACTGTCATGAACAATCCCATAGCCCTGTCTTTGCCCTGCTTGATGTCATCTTCCTTGAGATCTCCACCTTCCTTAACATGATAGTCGCTAGTCATCAACTGGTGTAAACTTCACGTCAGAGACAATGAAGTCAATTTTGCCGAACTTGATGTCACTTTCAATCAAAGTATATTTGCAGTAAAAGTTATTGACATCAAGAGCGTCAATCTTGTGCTTCGTGTACTTGATGTGAGCACCTGTTACATGAATTCAAAGTGAAAAGATTAATTCTTAGCTTTGTAGTTTATCAATGAACTTAACATGGTAGATAAACATCTATTATCCGACTTACTTTCGCCAAAGTTGGTCTGCTTAATACTGCCAACTCCACCATCTCCCTCAATGAACTCGACTCTCTTAATGTCCCCGGGGACAATCTTGGGAATGACATTGTGCGAGTCTAGAACCAAAGCCTTGAACATCCTTGACGGAGCGACGGCAGATGTGAACTCTTGAGAGTAAGTGACGACACCCATGTCTGCCTGGTAAGAAGCAAAGAGAAATGAACTCAAGTAGGAAATGGAAGAGTTTGGTGTGATTGCTGTTGAAGAAGGCTTGAGCTGATGAAATGATGAAGAGAACCAGTTGCTATTTATAGGCTAGTTAGGTGTTTAGCAGTCCATAAGCATTCAAAATTCAAAGCACTCCGAACTGGAACAATCATCCTTGCCATTTAAGCCTTTCTAGCTTTTTCATGGGGCAGAGCCGCCAGGAATCTTGAAGTTCACGGAAAAGGACAAGTTCATTACGGATCAAACATAAAGGACTAGAATTCTTTGTCCCTGTCGGGTTTACCAATTTGGCAGGCGGACTACAATTTAAAATGGCGATATTAACCGAGATATAAACTGCACATGTAGAATGAATCTCATAGATTATTTAGCATGCCCACAGTGTATTCTTCTATATATTAGTTACTCAATTATATAGATGTTCGAACTCATCATTTAAGATTCTCCGAAGATTTAATCATGTTATCTACTGTATACTCAATTATGTAGATGTTCGAACTCTTCACATAATTGGATTTATCGACATAGAAGTTAGGCAGCTATGAAGTTTTCGTGTTAATATGCACAGAGGTACAACTAGAATTCTAAAACTATTAAAATTAACTTTCATTTAATCTAAATCTTGCGGCGAACGTAATTTGACTTTTATTTATCTAAAACACCAACAACAGTCACAACATATAAATTTGGGAAAATGGTAGCAACAGGAGTAAACGTTTGTTCAAATATATAATCAAGTTCTAAACACTCGAACTTGTGCAATCAAATCATAAATGTCTTTTGTTGGGAGCAATTTGGTCTTTTTTGCAAGGTGGTAGTCAAATTTGATGATATGACATGCTGAAATCCGACGTGGCATTTTTAAATATTTTTTTCGCATAGTTGACATTGAAGTGGCACCACATTAATAAATATATCAAAGATTACAAAAAAAAGTGAAAGAAAAGTTTGAAGAAAGCCAAAAAAGAAAAAAAAAAGAAAAATAAACAAATAAGCTTTGAAGTAAAAAACATTAAAATTATTGCAGGTAGCGTGAGGAAACAAACCCAATTCAATTTACAATTAAATTACATAAAAAATCAAAATCTATGGATTTTTTTTATTGAAGTGATTAGTTTGGATTGAACTGTCATCGACTTTTGAATTTCTAAACCGCTATTTCTGTGGACTTTCTCTTGAGTGTGGCTACAATCACGAGTATTGTTGGAAGCGCCCAATAGAAATTAGATACATTTATTAAGAGATCTTGGGTATTAAGAGATTGCCAGGAGAAAGCTTAAGTCCGACTCCATCAATATATTCAATTGGACTCAGTTCCATTTCATGAGTTATATGACAATTATTATATATTAGCTGCTCAACACTATAATAATTCTATGATGTATGCCTTTTCTAACACTGCATGCCTTTTCTAACACTACTTGTATGCGCATCTTAACAATCTCCCACTCACGTGCAAACTCAGTGTTAGGGTCCATCCCTCCTTAATTCATAAATCATTTTGCACCAACATGTCCCAATTCATATCTCTAACACCCACCTTCATTCCAGTAGATCAAATCCTGAAGGTTATAATCGGGACCGAGTTATGACACCACAATACCCACCTTCACTATAGGTCTTTTCCATCAAACCGCACCATCAAGGCTGCCCAAAAACTACATTGGTCATATTCCTTTCTTGAAATATTCACTAAACACCAAAACACATTGTGAGTGCCACCAATCAACCATTTGATTTGATACCATTTATTGGGAGCGCACAAAAGAAACTCAATACCTTAATTTAGGGAGATCACTAGGAAGGAGTCCAAGTCCGAGCCCATCAACATATTTAGTTAGACCACACTAATAACCTGATTTGGGACTATGAAGAGGCACAATAGCATCATTAACATCATTAACACACTCAACCTATTAAGAAATGTATTTTTGGCTTCTCTTCTACTTAACCCCAGGACTTTATGTAATAGGATGGTTGGCCCACAACGGGCATCTAAACCAAGATGCCATAACCAACCATAGTCACGTCGGCCTTACATATATCAATTATTTGTCTCCTCACTAGAGACTTCTTGATAATCATAAGTGGAAAATTTAGGATATTTGAAGCAACTCACGTATAAGTGGAGCAATATTTAACCTTGATTACGACAGAGGGGTGATCATCTTTTAGGGGAAAATTCAAGCAAGTGCAATCTGATTTAATGGATCGCTCAATTGTCTTTCAAGTTTTATTGTGAAATGACCTTACACACAAACAGCAGACCCTTTGGAAACATAAAAGTAAACGAAAAACATTCCTCACAAAAGCTCCATTGGAGCACAAAAAAAAAAAGAAAGAAAAATGCAATACAATTTTCCACCACTTAGCTCACATCACTCAATAGAATTTTGGAAAGGCCATTTAAGCACAAACATCAAGGTTTGCCAAAAGGTGCTCCTCAACGGTCTTGTATAGTCCCATAGCTCTGTCCTTGCCCTGCTTTATATCATCTTCTTTGAGCTCAGCACTATCTTTGGAATGATACTCACTGGTCATCTTGAAAATACATCCACCGTTATCTGACGCGACAAATTTCACCTCGCGACAAAGTCGATTTTTTCAAACTTAATATCACTTTCGATCAAAGTTTATTTGCAATAGAAGTTCTCCACATCAACAGCATCGATCTTGTGCTTGGTGTGCTTGATATGGGAACCTATTCCATAAATTCGTGAAAGTAGATGATTTAATTCCAAGTTCTATATACTATAGATCAACTTGACAAGGTAAAGCTACGTGTATGATCCCACTTACTTTCGCCGAAGTTAGTTTGTTTAATGCTACCAACTCCATCATCTCCCTCAATGAACTCGATGCTCTTGATGCCTCTGGGATGATCTTGGGAATGACGTTGTGTGAGTCAAGGACCAAAGCCTTGAACATCCTCGATGGAGCAACAGCAGATGTGAACTCTTGAGAGTAGGTAATGACTCCCATTTTTGGCCTTTTAAGAATCGAAGAGAAATGAACTCGAGAAGGTAGTGGAAAGATATAGTGTGAATGCTATTGGAGAAGGCTTGAGCTGATGAGGACGATGAAGAGAAGGAGTTGGTATTTATAGGCGAGTTTGTTTAGCAGTCCATAAGCATTCAAAGTTCGAAGCACTCCAAATTGGACTGATCAGCCTTGCTTTAAGCCTTTCTTCCTTTCTCATTGTAGACCTGTTAAGTTGGTGAATCGGATCGGATTGGTCGGGTCACAAGTGGACCGACCCAAATTGACTCATCAACCTGTTTATGACTCATTTATGTGCAATGCAATTTTTTTGACCCGTACCCGACCCGACCTGCCTCATATTGCTAAAATACTTCTATGTTTAACTAAATCTAGAAAAACTCATACCTAAACTGATATAAGAGTGCGGAGTGAGTGAGGGCGAGAGAGATAAGTTGTGTTTAAATAAGTTGTAAACCCATTTACGATCCATTTACTAAATATAACTAACCCATTTATAACTCATTTACTAATATATGGGTTAAGAAATGGGTTTATGATCCATTTTGATAAGTCTATTCATTGAGGTAGAGCCACCACTAATCTAGAAGATCAATGGAACAGACAAATTCGTTACAGAGCAAACATGAAGGACTATAATTCTTTGTTTGTGTTGGGTTCACCGATATGGTGGGCAGTGTACAATCTATATTGGTGTATATAAATAGAGATATTAACTTCATAGAAATTATTTATCATGCCGACAATATATTCTTCTATACATTATTACTCCATTTAATAAATGTCCAAGTTCAACATTTAAGATTCTCTGGACATCCTATCAAGTTAACTGCTACATTCTCAAGTCACTATTAGAATAATTGGACATGTCCATATAAAGTCCCCGGCTATAATATTATTTGTCTAGTAATGCATTAAAAAGATGTTTCTATGTGATATGCATTGTGGTACAACCAGATTACAAACTATTGAAATGATGAAATGCAATGTTCCACATTATAGCAATAAATATTGGGGTGGATGAGAAACATGAGTTTTCAAGGCGTGTCTAGATTGACTTCACTTAATAAATCTTTGCATTGCACACAATTTGACTTGTTTTTAGCCAAAAAAAAATTTGAATCTTTCCCCACATATAAATGGGAAAATTGCACCAATTGTCCTAAAAGTTGTGCCAAATATGCAACCAACTTCTAAACATTTAGAATTTCTAAATGTTTTTTTATCTGCATCAGTTTGGTCTTTCTGAAGAGGTCACAATCAGGTCCAATGATATTGCACACAATAATCCGTCATGGTAGTTTTTAATTCTTGTTAGCTACTTGGCGCCACATTAGAAAATATATCAAATATCTAAAAAATAAATAAAAAAGAGGAAAAAATTGGAGAAAACAAAAAATTTAAAAAAACAAAATAAATCAAAGTTAGAGAGGAGAAAATATTCAGTGAGTTAGCTGACGTGGCAAGCATTTTTCTAAATAAACCACTTATTATTCGACACATGTCTCAAATAAAAAAAATAGTAAAATTCTTATTTTCATTTGTCTTCTTCCATCATCCGGCCACCTCCCGCTCCCCCATCCAACCACTGTTTGCCCAGCCACTTGAGAATCCAGCCCGGCTGTCTCCACCACACAAGCCGCCGCAACCTCCATCCTTGACACTCACCGCCGTGCCGTAACCACTGTGCCCAGCACAAATTTTCTCCCTCTGCTTTTGTTGCCGCACCTCCCTCATGCCTCCAGATCTAGCTTGGAAGATCCCGAAGGAGATTGCAAACTTGAGGAAAAGATAGAGGGAATGGCTCGACTTGACAGAGGCTGCCGGGATGACCGCAACCCCTGATGGATCCGGCCTTAGAGACTGCGATACATGACAAAGCCGAAAACTTCCAGATTTGGCTAGGACTTTTGACGAAGTCGACCACAAAATCCGCGATGTAAGACCACAAACAAAGCCAAACTTTCAGATCTGGAGCCATGCCTTCAGATCTTGCGACGGTGGCTCATCAATGGCCCCAAGTCTTGACGGTGAGGTCGAGATGCCATGGATGAGGCACCGTGATTGGCAGCTCTACGAAATCAAAATGCAAAAAGAAAAACAACGTAATAAAGGTCACGCTTAGGAAGATGGAGTTGACCACGAAGACGATGGAGGCGGTGGCTCGCCTGGACGTGGCGCCGGTGGCAACGGCCGAGGGAAGCATGGAGCCCAGGAAAGGCGATGGCTAAATGTAGGAGAGAGAGAGAGAGAGAAAAAAGAAACAGATATTTTAGTTTTTTTTATTTGAGACAAGTGTCAAATTGTAAGTGGTTCTATTTTAAAAAAAAATACACGCCACATCAGCTAGTGATGTGGCGCTGACAAATCACTGAATATTTTTTCATCAAGGAGAGGGGGCACCTTGGATGAAGGCGCAACCCCCACGATGCCAATGAGGGTTGGGATATTTTTCAATATTCAAATAATACTACTAATTTTGGCACGAAAATAAAACATACATTTTATTTATATGTAAATGTACATAAATAAGCATTCAAGTATAAAACATTAAAATAATCGCAAGAAGCAAGCGTGAGGAAACAAAACAACCTTCAATGCACAATTATATTCATAAAAGAAAAAATATAAAATTGATTCATTTCTTTTGTTTAAGGGCGATAGCCACTAAAAATATTAAACTATACCCATTGTGACATATTTATCCTAAAGTTTTTTTTTCTTAAACTATACCCACTCTTGATTGCGGTTGTGTTAACACCAAAAAATGCCCAAGTGTTTGGTCGGTAGTTTGATCGATAAAAAAGCCTGTTAAGATGGTAATTGTAACTGATGATTACTAAGTACTAGGAGCGTTTAATCAATAATGTAGAAGCGGTTTACAAGAAGACCTGGTCAGTCGATGGAGATGTCGGCGGAAAGTGGCCGAGTGTAGGAGCAAAGAGTCGGTAAATGAGTTAGGTCAATAAGTGCTGTTAAATAATAGGTGTCACAAAGTGAGATTTTAAATACTCGGTAACTGTTTATCATCTATTGCAAGTTATAAATAGTCAAAGTGTATTCTTTCTAAAAGACTACCAATCTATCGAGGATACACGTTCATCTTTTTTTTTTTGTAAGCGCATAAGTAATTCCATCAATTGAGTTTACAGGTCCAAGCTTAACTCCAACCCAAATTGTATTGAAAAAGGAAGGTTGAGTACCCTGAGAGCAAAGACCCTTTTGTTGGATAACATTAATTAAGACATTGCAATCAAATTTGAAAATTGCTTTTCGGATGCCGAGGGACTTAACATCATTGGAGGCGAGAAGAAGAGCTGCTGCTTACACTTACTTCCATCCGGGTGTTTCAATGTTCTCTTCTTGTCTTAGCTAGGAATACCGAGCCTCTAACCGATCATGCAATACCATCTTCATTAAATTTCAGCCTTTGATCTAATTGTGGGAGCTAGGGGGCTGTCCTTTCCCCAAGAGAATCGGCTCCTAAACTTATTGCCACGACTGTCCTTGATAGCGCAATAAACGGACATAGAGTCACACCCTTAGCAACGGTGGTCATGGTTGTTTGATATCAAGCCTAAAATTTATGTCTAATATAAAAAAATCAATTTCTTTTTTTTTTTTGGAATAGATTGTATCCAAGAACTTCACCTCATAGACAATGAAGTCGATTTCCTCGAACTTGGTGTCACTTTCAATCAACGTGTTGGGAGCACACAATAAAAATCTGATACATTTACCTGAGGAGATTGCCACGAGGGAACTCAAGTCCGAGTCCATCAACATATTTAGTTGGGCCTACTTTCATTCTCCGATGTGAAACTTTTCTAATACAATTCACATGTATATCTCAATAATTTACCTCTCATGAATGAGCTCAGTATTAGATCTGTTCTCCTGAATTCAGGTATCATTTTGCACCAACTTATATATATCTCAGCTTGAATCTTCATCAATATCCAAGTTCATCCTTAATCTTTTTCTCTAGACCGAACCAAGAAGGCTGCCATCGGAACCACGCTGCTACACCACAACCCCCTCCGCCCTGAAACCGCAATACACATTGGGAGTCTCTTTCTTCAAATTGAACCATGAAGACTACCAATGGAACCGCGCTGCTACACCACTACCCCCCACCGCTCGGAAAATATAATACACATTGGGAGTCGACCACCAATCAATCGACGGCTTTGATACCATTTATTGGGAGCATGCAGCAAAAGCTTAATACCTTCACCTAGAGAGATCGCCAAAAAGAATCTCAAGTTTGAGCTCGTCAACATATTCAATTGGACTCACCTTCACTCAAAAGCTTAAGCCAACAAGTTATGTGCTAACTTGGATATATAAACTGCTCTACATCACATCAATTCTCAGATGCGGGACATTTCTAACACAACTCACACGTATATCTCAAAACAAAGTGTATTTGTAGTAGAAGTTCTCAGCATCAAGAACATCGATCTTCTGCCTGTTTTACTTGATATGGGCAACTATTACACAAATTCATAAAAAGCACATGGTTTAATTCTAAGGCCCATATGGTATAAATGAACTCGGCATAGTAATACATATATGATTCAACTTACCTTTGCCGAAGTTGGTCTGCTTAATGCTACACACTCCACCATCTACCTCAATGAACTCGACACTCTTGATGCCCTTGGGAACAATCTTTGGAATGACGTTGTGTGAGTCAAGGATCAAAGAATTGAACATCCTCCACGGAATGACAGCAGATGTGAACTCTTGGGAGTAGGTAATGACTCCCATGTTCGCCTAGTAAGAAACAAAGAGAAACGAACTCCAATAGGAAATAGAAGGATCTGGTTTGATGTGATAGAAAAAGGCTTGAGCTGATGAAGATGATGAAGACAACTACTTGGTCCTTGTCGGCAAGTCCATAAGTTCGGCACTCCATCATTATTCAAAGTTCAAAGCACTCTGAATGGGACGGACCGAACTACTTTCAGGCCTTTCTTGCTTTCTTATTAGGAGTAGCCACCGATCATCCAGAAGGTTAGGGAAGAACAAATCACGATCAAAAGATCTTTTGTCTGGCTCCGATTTGCCTGGATGCAATCTTTTTTGTAAAGAAAATTGAAGTTTTCATGTTATGAACTGATTTAGACACGAATTTTAGTCTCATTCCAGACAACCATGACCACCATTGTTAAGGTTTGACTATTCAAATGACATGATAGCAACGTCGTCGGACCGAAATGAGTCTACTCTAAACTGGGATTAACCCCAAAGACAAATGTCTCTGTTGAGACCGTTCTTTAGCTTTTTTAATTTTTTGCTAAGTACTTTTCTACCTTTTATTTTTCTTATTCTTTTCTAGTCAAATGGAGTTTGTTTTTTTTTTTTTTGTGGCCACATATCCTCCATTTTGTTCGGCAGGATGGTTTTAAATAGGTAAACGATCTTAATGTTTGCTTCCACGATTTGCTTAGAAGCACGCTACAGCTTAATTCATCAATATTAAGTTGCATAGTTATGATGAATACAATTAGTGGGAAGATTTTATTTCAACAAATCAAATTGGATTAACGCACCTTAATTCACCTTCATGATCCCAAATGGAGATCTTTTCTTGGGCAAAGTCCATAATTTATTGGATTGCTCATTGCTTCTTCAAGCTTTATTTTTTGGCATGGCCTTACAAACAACAATCAAACCCCTTTAAAACATAGAAATCACACTATAAAAACCTTTCCTCTCCCAGAAGGTCCAAGGCAGAGCCAAAGGGAAAACAGAAGGCACAATACAAACTCGAAGGGATCTTGACAATAGCATTTAGGCGCAAACATCGGGGTTAGCCACAAGGTACTCCTCAACAGCCTTGTACAATCCCATAGCTCTGTCTTTACCCTTCTTGATGTCCTCTTCCTTGAGCTCACAACCTTCCTGAACATGATACTCGCTGGTCATCTTGCAGACGCATCCGCTGCCAGCTGCAACAAACTTCACTTCTTCCACAACGCAGTCGATCTTGTCGAACTTGATGTCGCTTTCGATCATGGTATATTTGCAGTAAAAGCTACCTGCATCGAGAGCATCGATCTTGTGCTTCGTGTACTTGATGTGGGAGCCTATTATGTGAATTTGTTAAAGCGAAGAAGTTAATTCTTAATTCCGATATCTCTATATATACTTGACATGGTAGAAATATGAGTATGATCCAACTTACTTTCGCCGAAGTTGGTTTGCTTAATGCTACCAACTCCGCCATCTCCCTCGATGAACTCGATGCTCTTGATGCCTCCGGGAACGATCTTGGGTAGAATATGGGAGTCAAGGAACAAAGCCTTGAACATCCTCGATGGTGCAACGACACTTGTGATCTCCTGCGAGTAGGTGACAACTCCCATGTTGGCCTCTTAAGAAACAAAGAGAACTGAACTCAAGAAGGGTGGGAGAAGGGTTTGATGTAATTGCTAATGGAGAAGGCTTGAGCTGATGAAGATGATGAAGAGAACTACTTGGTACTTATAGGCAAGTCCTCTGTTTAGTACTCCATCATCATTCAAAGTTCAAAGCACTCCCAATTGGACCGAGCCGAACTACTTTTAAGCCTTTCTTGTTTTTTATTGGGAGGAGCCACCGACCATCTGGAAGGATTGGAAAAAGTACAAATCACGATCAAAGCTCTATTGTTTGACCGTAATGATAACAACGTGAGGTATTGCAACTAATAAGATATTACATATTCATTCGCAGACATTTTGCGCCCATTACGATAGTCTGTAATTGGTGTACCACCTCTCTAGAAAAAGTAATTCAAGTCAAATATTTTGGTCATACTGTGAATCATCCATTTTCGTCCAAATGATAGCGTAAAATAGGAGAGTCTATTGTGTCGCAACCTAACCTCGGAGGTACACCATTTAAAGGTTGACTAATAGATTATTGAGCCTAAACCTAGCTCGGGCTCTCTCAAACTCATACCAATTCGCGACTTATGTTTCAAATTATTAATTTGCAAATCATTTCAATTTTGAGTTGCCATTAATTTATTCTTGGTGAGTCGATTAAAAATCCAAGTAAAGTATTGAAAGATTTACTTTACCCCTACGAACCAGAGATTATGAGTTCGGGGACTTGATTACGCTAGACTACTCTAACGCCATTTTGGCATCTTTTCTCTTTTATTAAAAACAAAAATTTAGCAGGCAACTTAGATTGATTTTAAACTTATTCATTAACATGTGATGTGATCATGCGAGTACACAACCAGTAACAAAACAGCCAATAATCAAAGCGATGAATAAATTGTTAGATAAAGGGTGCACTTACCTTGAAACAACAAAAGTATATGCAATATTAGCTATTAAATCACACCCTAAATATAGTTTCTAATTGATGCGCAGTTCTACTCAAATATTTTTAGGGTTTTCCCTTATTTAAATGAGGACTAATCTTTATACAATGCATGTAATGCACATACTCTAAACTATGACTACTTAACCTAGCTTAAAATGACATTCAATTAAAGTAGAACTACTATGATATGAAAGACATCTTAATTACATGACCTAGGCATGCAATCTAATCTAGAAGACAAGTCCAACTAGATAAATTTTAAACATACAATCCTAATCTAGTCAATAAACTATCCTATCTAACACGCAATTCGATCTTTTTGGTATTTTCAAAACGTGGCACTTATCTAAATTAAAGATAAAAATTTACTCAGTCCACACACACAATCCACAAAGATTTCAAATTAAAAATTACTATAATCTAAAAAATAATGCACATCGCAGATTTAATTAGAGATTACTGCAATCTTTAGGCACAACAATTATCCAAATATTAAGTTGAATTAATTAAAAAAATGATTGGAAATCTTTACGGATCAAATTAGTAATTATATTGACTCAATCAATCAATCAAATCAATTGGATAACAAAGTCTATTCAGATTAAGCAATTAAACAATTCATTTCAAATCGGATA
Source organism: Syzygium syzygioides (assembly GCA_031216285.1). Classification (NCBI taxonomy): domain Eukaryota; kingdom Viridiplantae; phylum Streptophyta; class Magnoliopsida; order Myrtales; family Myrtaceae; genus Syzygium; species Syzygium syzygioides. Next base: position 33,116,027 of record CM062249.1, read on the forward strand.
AGATCTTTACCTAAATTGAACATGCGTAATCTTATCGGAATCGGACTTGATCACTCGATTTGATCAGGTAGTGGACTAGCAGTGGTGCTCGACAAGGGAGTGCTCGGCCCTCTCTCTCTAGTGTATTCTCACCGCCCACCTCTCTTTTGTGTTTCTTTGAATGGCCATATATGTAAGTTGTGTGGCCCACTTTTGATCGTGAACCTATGTGCCTTTATATATAGTGCAATTAGGGTTTTAACTTTCCAATCTTCAAAGATCTTACGAGATATACCCTATTTCCCCCAAAAGAAAACTTTTCTCTTATCAAATCTAATTGTAATATTATCAAATGAAATTACCCAATTACTTAATTTTTTCCACTTGGCATTTCAATTTTTGACCTCTAATAATGTACATGGGCTTGGCCAAATTTTGCTTCACTTGTGGGCATAGTCCAGATAATTCATTAAGTTCAGAGTGATCGACTCGAGGCCATCCACTGTCGGTCCAATGCAAATTCAATTATATGGGCCTAAATATTATTCAAATGCTCCTAATCTATATGCGATTTAACTAATTTTTTTGTCTAAGGACCGGGATAGATCCCTAATTTTTTATGCAATGAACGACTAACTGGATCGCCAAAATTTAGGTGTCAACAAATCTCTTTTTCAACTCCACATTTTCTGGATACAATCTTTTCTTTAAAAAAATTGAATTTTTTATATTAGACATAAATTTTAGGCTTGATACCAAACAACCATGACCACCGTTGCTAAGGGTATAACATTATGTTCATTTGTTGTGCTATTAAGGACAGTCACGGAAATAAGTTTAGGAGCCAATTCTCTTGGGGAAAGGACAGACCCCTGGCTCCCACAGTTAGACCAAAGGCGGAAATTTAATATAGATGATGCATGGAAAGATAATGAATGAGCCATAGATATTATTGCATGATCGGCTAGCAGCTCGATAGTCCTAGCTTAGACAAGAAGAGAACATTGGAACTTGCCGATGGAAGTGTAAGCAAGAGCTCTTCTTCTCGCCTGCAATTATGCTCCATCCCTCGGCATCCGAAAAGCAATTTTTGAAACCCGTTGCAATGTCTTAATTGATGTTATCCAACAAAATGGTCTTTGCCCTAAGAGTATTCAACCTTCCTTTTTCAACACAATCTCGGTTGGAGTTAGGCTTGGACTCGCAAACCCAACCAACGGAGTTACTCATGCACTTGCAAATTGGGCTTTTAATCAAGTAGGAGCGCTTTTTTCTTTTTCTTAATCAAAGTGGATCTGATTTATTTTGCTTCTATTTACGAAAGGCAATTCAAATGCCACTATATCTAAGTCATTGAATCGAAATGACTCTACTCTAAACTTGGATTAACTCATATAGACAAATGTCTCCATTATGACGGTTCTTTTTTTCTTTTTTTAATTTGTTTCTACCTTTGATTTTTCTTCTTTGCTAGTCAAATTTTCTCCATTTTTATTTGGGAAACAATGCTTGCTTTTCATCTGACGATAATCTATCTAGCTTAGGAAAAGTAGAGTTAAGTGCACTAAAGCCCTAAAACTTGTCACAAAAGTACAATCAAGTCCTAAAATTTATTAGAAAAGTACAATTAAGTCCTAAAACTTTCAAAATTACACTTTTTGAAAGTTTTAGGACTTGATTGCACTTTTTGAAATTTTTATGACTCAATTGGACTTTTATGACTTGTTTTAGGACTTACAATACGCTTATCCCAAAAAAGTATAATGAAATGTCCAATTTTCCCTTGCGCATCATTATGCCCTCTATCTCTTCTTCATGCAACTCATCTATAAGTCAAGTGAAAATTCACCTTCATGACCACAAAGGGAGATCTTTTCTTGGCAAAATCCATGATTTATCAGATTGCTCATTGCTCCTTCAAGTTTTATTTTTTGGCATGGCCTTACCCACAACCTTCAAACCCATTATAACATACCAAAACATACGATAAAAAACCTTTCCTCAACCAGAAGTTCCCAGGCAGAGCCAAAGGGAAAACAGAAGGTACAATACAAACTTTCCACTCACTTTACTCTATCATCACTCGGTAAGGATCTTGAGAGAAGCATTTAGGCGCAAACATCGGGGTTGGCCACGAGGTACTCCTCAACAGCCTTGAACAGTCCCATGGCTCTGTCTTTTCCCTTCTTGATGTCCCCTTCCTTGAGCTCACAACTTTCATGAATGTGGTACTCGCTGGTCATCTTGCAGACACATCCACTGCCAGCTGCGATGAATTTCACTTCTTCCACAACGGAGTTGATCTTGTCAAACTTGATATCGCTTTCGATCATGGTATATTTGCAGTAAAAGCTACTTGCATGGAGAGCATCGATCTTGGGCTTTGTGTACTTAATATGGGAGACTGTTATGTAAATTCATTAAAGCAAAGAAGTTAATTGTTAATATGGGAGACTGTTATGTAATTCATGATGGAAGTACGAGCATGATTTGACTTACTTTCACCGAAGTTGGTTTGCTTGATGCTACCAACTCCGCTGTCTCCCTCAATGAACTCAACACTCTTGATGCCCTCAGGAACAGTCTTGGGTAGGATACGGAGGGAGTCAAGGAACATAGCCTTGAATAGCCTCGACGGTGTGACAACACTTGTGATCTTAAGAAAGAGGACATTAAACAAGGCAAAGAAAAGGCTATGGGGTTGTACAAGGTTGTTGAGTAGTACCATTCTGCCAATCCCGATGCTTATGCTTGATGTGCATTCTAATTAGACCTTTTGTTTTCTTGAAAACATTGTGTGAGGATTTTTCAGTAATCTTTTCTTTCGGGGCATGTTGTATTGGATTTGCTTTGGGAGATCTAAGTCGATCGATTTGGCACATTGAAATAAATGCATTATTTTGAGAAATGATAATTAAGTTTTATGTTATTATTTTTCTATTTGAATTCACTTATAAACGTGAAGCTTAGGGACAAGCTTCTCACACGGATTTGTAAGAATGATAGTCATCTCATAATCATGACTACCGGTGCTCAAGCTTATCAACTATTAGGGTCAACTTATGCTTTGAATATCGGCAAACATGTTGATTCAATGCACCGCTGTCGAACTACCGGAGCATTGTCCCGAACTTTGTTGAGGGAGAATTTTCCACATACGGCCTTATTCATTCTCGATCTGATAGTTAGTGGGAGAGTGATAGTAAGAACCTTCAAATCAAGAATGGATAATACAGCTTGTTATAAAATTTTCTTGACATTGTTATATGCTATAACTGCTCTTAATTACTCCAAAGACATCCTATTTTCCTATGTGACATAGAAATAAAATTCTAAAGAAATAATAATATGCGAGAAATCAAAAGAAGGTGAACCTGTGTGAAAATAGTTAGGAGAGCCATATTTTGTTTGTGCCCTCTTACCCTTTGCAATTATTTCGATCCTTGCCTTTTTTAGACCAGTCTCGATTCATCTAGAATCACAATTTTTCTACTGAAGATTGTACTTGCTTTGATAGCACTAGCCGAGCTAACTGTGTGATGATGGCCTGGCCTCCTAATATATCACTCATCCAACTCACAGCTCCACCGAATAAGAAAATAACATATCGCTAATTGACTTTCTTCTATCAGTGTCACCTCCTCAATCAGCATCCACGAAACACTTCAGTTCAAACGCTTGTTGTCCCTTTGAGCTTTTCATATATTCATATCATAGCTCAAGATCGGATGTACTACGAAGGTAACAAAGCATCCGCTTTACTGCCATCCAATGCTCTTTCCCCATATTGCACATATATTTGCTCAATATTCCCACTGCTTAGCAATATCTGGACAAGTACATATTATGGCATACATTAAGCTCTCAACTGTGCTTGCATATGGAACTGTTGTCATCTCTTTAGCTTCCTCTTCAATCTTAGGACACTGGAGCGCTGATAACTTAGAACTTGTGGACATGGGGGCTTTCACGATTTTACAGTCAACCATGTTGAACGTTTTCAATACACTTTCAACATATTTCTTCTAACTTAGATACAACTTCCCATTATCAGTTTATCTTTCAATCCGCATGCCCAAGATAAAGTTTGTTGGGCCTAGATCTTTCATCTCAAATAGTTTTGGCAACTATCCTTTCACAATGCTAATCATTTTCAAACATTTGTCAACTAGCAACATATCATCAACATATAAGGTTAAGATAACAAAATCCTCATCTAACATTTTCACATAGACACAATTATCAGCATCATAACAAACAAAGCCAAGCTTCAAGACATATGAGTCAAACTTTTGGTACCACATTCTTGGAGATTGATTCATGCCATACAAAAACTTGTTTAGTTTGCACACACACACACACACACACACACACACACACACACACACACACACACACACACACGAGAGAGAGAGAGAGAGAGAGAGAGAGAGAGAGAGAGAGAGAGAGAGAGAGAAAGAGAGAGAGAGGACAGATTTTTTTATTTAAGACAAGTGTCAAATTGTAAGTAGTTTTATTTAAAAAAGTACTCACTATATCAACTAATAACATGATGCTTGCAAACTACTGAATATTTTCTCATTAAGGAGAGGGGGCACCTTGGATGAACGTGCAACTACCAAAACGCAGATGAGGATCGGGATATTTTTCAATATTTATATAATACTAGTAATTTTGTCACGAAAATAAAATGACATTTTATTTCATATGTAAATGTACATAAATAAGCATTCGAGTATAAAACATTAAAATAATCGTAAGAAGCAAGCGTGAGGAAACAATACAACCTTCAATGCACAATTATATTCATAAAAGAAAAAAACAAAGTTGGTCGATTTCTTTTTTCAAATGGCAAAAGCCATCAAAAACCCTAAACTATATCCATTGTGAAACATTTACTCTAAACTTTTTTTCTATGATACCAAAATCTCAAACTTGTACCTGTGTGACATATTTACCCTTCATCAAAGTTATGTCAATAAAAACTGTTAAAAATATGTTAACATAGATGCTAGAAAGCAAATAATGTTGATATGGCGCCCACTGGACTAAAGTGAAATAAAAATGACGTTATTTTGGCTAAAAAATTGCAACGAAACCTTGAGAATTGTTTTGGTGAATGTATCACATAAGTACAAGTTTAAGATTTGTTATGTCACAAGAAAACGATTATGGTAAATATGTCATTGCGAGCATAGTTCCAAATTTTTGATGACTTTTACTCTTATTTTTAATGACTTATCCAATTGAATTACAATCGACTTTGAGTCTCCAAATCATCATTCTTGTGGACTCTCTCTTCATTGCGGTTGTGTTAACACCAAAAAATGCCCAAGTGTTTGGTATGCAGTTTGATCGATAAAAAAGCCTGTTAAGATGGTAATTGTAGCTGATGATTACTAAGTGCTGGGAGCATTTAATCAATAATGTAGAAGCGGTTTATAAGAAGACCTGGTCAGTCGATGGAGATGTCGGCAGAAAGTGGCCGAGTGTAAGAGCGAAGAGTTGGTAAACGAGGTAGGTCAGTAAGTGTTGCTAAATAATAGGTGTCACGAAGTGCGAATTTAAATACTCGGTAACTGCTTCTCATCTATTGCAAGTTGTAAATAGTCAAAGTGTATCCTTTGTAAATATTACCAATCTATCCAGAATATATGTTCATCTTTTTTTTTTTTGCCCATATTAATATTTCTAATACCTTTACATTGCTAGAAACAATTGTTCCCAACATTCGTATCTTTAAATTTCTTACCATTTACATTCTTGTCCAAAAATTAACAGAGAACCCTTCAAACCTTTATTGATCAGACTAGTTGGTTTAATTTGAAAGGTATTTCGCCTTTTTTGTTGGTAAATGTTGCAATCACAACCCAAATGGCCCTCTTGTCTAAGAGAATTTCTATGTAAAATCTTGATTAAGTAGTTAAAAGCTTTCTCTCTAGGGTTAAAAGAGTGATTATGGATGAAGAGGCACAATAGCATCATTAACACGCTCGACCTATTAGGAAATGTATTTATGGCTTCTCTTCGAATTGGCCTCGGGACTTATATGCACCAGAATGGTTGGCCCACGATGGGCACCTAAACCAACATGTAATAACAAGCCATAGTCATGTGGGCTTAACAAATATCAATTATTTTTCTCATTAGTCATGGCTAGAGATTTCTTGAATATTATGAATGGAAATTTAGGATATTTGAAGCAACTCACGTATAAGTCGAGCGATACTTAACCTTGATTACGACAAAGGGGTGATCACCTTTTAGGGGAAAATCCAAACAAGTATGGATTGCTCATTCGTCTTTCGAGTTTTATTGCCACCAAACCCTATTCAGAAACATAGAAATACACGAAAAACATCCCGCACAAAAGCTCAAATTGTGCAAGAAAAAGGCAAAAAATACATGTCATACAATTTTCCGCCATTTTAACAACTCATCGCACTTTTTGAAAATGCCATTTAAGCCCAAACAACAATGGTACTCACTGATCATCTTGCAGGCACATCCGTCATTATCCAATGTGACAAACTTCACCTCGTAAAAGCTTAATTCGATGAGTTATGGATCAATTTGAATATATTAACTGTTTCACACTACACCAATTCTTTGATGTTGGACTTCTCTAACATAACTCACACATGTATCTTACACAATCTCCCCCTCATGTGTGAGCTCAATGCTAGGTCTGCTCTCCCTTATTTCATGTATTCTTATGCACAAACTTATATCTCAACTTGAATATTCATCAACATCCTAGTTCATCCCTAGTCTCTTTCTCCAAACCGAACCATGAAAACTGCCATCGGGACCGCGCTTCTACACCACAACTGTCATGTCCTGACCTTCAAGCTCGCGACAACCCCAATTCACTTAGGTCATTGAATGCGATGTCCCAAAACTCATCACCGATCTTTCATTTTATTTTTCCATTATGCATGTAGAGGAGACAATAATCACCCAGTCAAAACAACAAATAGCAAGGATAGTCATAAAAATCAACAATAGTCATGCCAAAGCGCCAATTTATTTATTTACTTGATTAACCCCAAGGAAACACATTTACAAGCCCTTCAAGGGCACCTTTCCTCACAAACCTACTAAAAAGATACTTGGCCGGGGGTCAATCTACTCCATATAAAAGTGGGTCATCCACAAAAAATAGATCCCAGGCATGTCCCTCAAGGACTATCAACATAGTGGTTTGGCGAGTCAAAATAGAGCGAGTCGAGATCATGCTCCAACGGTTCGTAATCCGACGAGTACACAGGATCAGGGTTGGTCTCGGGATGGTTTCGGGATCTTCCACTGACCTGTCAAGTGGGTCAATGTCCATAGGGTCCCAGACCTCCTGCCCAAGCCCCCATCTCGAGGACCATCAAAGCCCCTCAGAGGCTCGTACAGGCCCTCACCCTCGCGGATGAGCCATGCTTGGAACTGATATGGGACCCACATAGCTAGGTCCTTATCCACCCACACAGTAGACAGGTGGCGATAAAAAAGATGCGGCTTGCCGAGAAAATGATAGGTAGTAATAATCCTATCCACATCTTGCGACACCCCAAACCTCATCGGATGGTTCGTCAGGCTAAGGTCTTGGAAAACAGCTAACAACAACAAATGAGATATAAATCTCAGTAAGTTAGTGACCTAAGCCTTGTTAAGTAAATCAACTCGTCTTAGATGTACCTAAAACATGCAACAATATAATGATGGAATTAGATCAATTGCAAAATAACCCCTTGCTTTGCTTTAATTATACACAGTGCCAGACAACTTAGTACAGCATACACAAACACGCCATCACGCAATTACAGGCATCCTTACCTTGTCTTAGCACACGTTCTGCACGATATAAACCATCATGTGCCATAATAATGCAATAAGCATATAACATGATTAGAACACGTAGCAACTTTCCATGCACAATGCACTCATGCGTGTTCCGATTTTTAAGACCACTGAGGGTCACAACACAACCCCACAAGTTGGCAATCTTCCGGCATGACCGGCATCTATCACGGCTGCTCAGGGCACACCTGTCCTCGCACGGGGATCTTTTGGTTTAATCTGGTATTGATCACGACCACTCAGGACATGCTCGAAATCCATCGAGGGTCTCATCACGGCCATTCAAGGCACGCCCGCACTCATACAGGGATAACATATTCTCATTATGTGATCACGCAAGCACCTCAACCACTCAAGCCAATTTCATTTCTTTCCCATTTAATCAATGCAGACGTGGTTGTGCTTACATAACAGAACACTGCAACTTGCGTGCTTCAAAATACAGTAATAAATTCACACGTGATCCCATACACACAATTAAACCGTCAAACTTTGCATGCTTCCCTTTTTAAACACCCCTGTCCTATTTAACTTACAAAACTTGACATATAAACCCGACACCTCGGGGTTTACTATTTATATGTCCATAAAAACCCTTTTAAAAATTAAATAACAAGGTCTCGCATAGGGCAATTATTTTTCGAGGCAAAATAGGCATTAAAGAGCATGAAACGGGCATAATTCAACACTTAACTCAAGCAGAAAATACCCATATAAAATCCACTTACAGCCCTAATTGCAATAACTTATCATCCAATTAATTATAGTTTACCGTACCTTGGTGATAGCTTATCATTAAATTAATCGATAGCTTATCACCTAATTTGTGATAGCTTATCACTCAAATACCGATAGCTTATCGTCCCTTTGACGATAGCTTATCACTCTTTTATCGATAGCTTCTCGTCTTTTTGACAATAGCTTATCACCATTTCCTCGATAGCTTATCGTCTAACTTTCAGATAACCCATCGCCAGTTGATAACCTATCAACTAATTAATCACCATTAATCACTAATCACCTAATTAACTTAATATAAACTAATCCTAATTGAGTTTAATATACTAATCAAGGGATTAGAGTGTTAACTCACCCATTAACGATTCCGACCACACAGGCATGACGGTGGCGGTGAGTGCTACGCATGGCTTAGTTCAAAAATGACACAGGGTGGTTACGGTGGCTGGACAAAAGCTTGGTAGCTTCTGTGGACTGGTTTGGTTTGCGGTGAAGGCGGATCGGCAAGGGGAGCAGCTCAAACGGACGGCACACGGCGACAGGCGGTCATGGCATGCGACTGGTGGTGGCGGGTGGCTCCATGGTGCAAAACAGCAACCAAAGGGCACGGTGTTGCTTGGCGGCCGAAGGTGGAAAGAGGAGGGAGAGAGGGGGCGGAAAAATGAGGACAAGAGAGAGAGAGAGAGAGAGAGAGAGAGAGAGAGAGAGAGAGAGAGAAGGAAATGAGAGACAAGAGAGAGAATCGGGAGATATTTCTCAACTTCCCCCAAAGTCTTCACTCATCATGGCAACTCCCCCAAAGTCTTCACTCATCAAAGCCTTTCCTCTCTATCTCTTTGTTCAATAATGTAAGAAGGGTGTCATGGTCATTTCACATTTTTGGCACAAATTTCCCATTTTACCCTTGGGCCAAAGTCAAGAGATGCGCCTTGGAATGGGCTAAATTGAATAGAAATGGGCTTGAAATGTTCATGGGTTCAAATTGAGCTTGAATTTGCTATTGGGCTAGAAAATGGGAAAGTGGGCTTAGTGGGCCCCATTGGGCCCGCTTGAACTTGTTTGGGCCCAAGTGGCCAAAGCACCTTAGGTGCTCGGCCCAATGGGCCTTCGCTCAGCCCACTTCCTTGTGGGCTTCAATTCTCGGCCCAAAATTTCAATTTCTGAGAATTTCGAGCAAACTGATAAACCAGAGGATTAACAAGGCAACGTCCAATAAGTTAGTCTTGAAATCCTTGAAAGTTTGATACCCAAATTCGGATTCTAGGAGTTACAACTTTAGTATATCTCGAACTAATGGGCGGCTTTTAGAAGTTACGCGTATTCGACCCGTGGTTGATTTGATATCAAACCACGTTTAAGCTTTCTCGAGTCATGGGTGACCTCGATTGTCATGTTATTGCGATAGGTCAATCGCTAGTTCCGAAGAACAAATCATTAAGAATTCGCTTAGGGGTGGTTCACAATTCATACAATGGTCAATTAGAATCACCCGCGATCCGATTGTATACTCTTGATGAACCATTCTATAACCATTCATTGATCAGTCTATAATGGCTCAAAATTGTCTCTCGTAATTCCTTATGATCGAATTGTCAATCCATGGTCGAGTTCTCGGGTCGTGCGTACTTAATCCCTTAATAGCCTTTTCCTATTGGTTAGTCCTCTCATGAGTGATCAAATAAGAGCGAGATTTAACTAATAGTGTATCGGTAAAATAATCATTTCATATATCTCAAAAATAGTCGAATTTCAAAATATCACAACCCCCACCGCCTGGAAACCGCAATATACATTGAGAGTGGGCCACCAATCAACCATCGACTCTGATACTATTTGTTGGGAGTGTGTAGCAGAAGTCTAATACCTTCTCCCAGGGAGATCACTAAGAGAAAGCTAAAGTCTAAGCCCGTTAATATATTCAATTGGACCAACATTCACTCAAAAGTTTAAGTCAATGAGTTATCGGTCAACTTGGATATATCAACTACTCCACACCACCCCAATTTTTCGATGTGCGACTTCTCTAATACAACTCATACATGTATCTCAGCACAAAGTGTTTATAGTAGAAGTTCTCAGCATCAAGAACATCGATCTTGTGCTTGGTGTACTTCATATGGGCACCTATTACATAAATTCGTGAAAACATATGATTTAATTCTAAGGCTTATATGTTATAAATGAACTCGGCATAGTAATACATATACGATCCAACTTACTTTAGCTGAAGTTGGTGTGCTTAATGCTCCCAACTCCACCATCTCCCTTGATGAACTCCACGCTCTTGATGCCCTCGGGGACAATCTTGGGAATGACATGTGAGTCAAGGACCAAAGTGTTGAACATCCTCGACGGAGCGACAGCAGATGTGAACTCTTGAGAGTAGGTGATAACTCCCATGTTTGCCTATTAAGAAACGAAGAAAAACGAACTCCAGTCGGAAATAGAAGGATCTGGTTTGATGTGATAGAAAAAGACTTGAGCTGATGAAGATGATGAAGAGAACTACTTGGTCCTTATGGGCAAGTCCACAAGTTCACACTACAAAAAAACTGTAATTTAGCGACAACATATTTGCGACGACAACAATATCGTCGCTAATTAGCGACAACAAAAGGCAAATAGTCGCTAAGTGGCGACGAAATTAGCGACCAAGTTAATTTCGTCGCCAATTACCGAAAATAGCGACGGCAACAGACAATTAGTCGCTAATTCGTCGCTAAATAGCCATGAGATAAAGATGTCGTCGCCAATTTGTGACGATCACGCTTTTCTGTCGCTAAATAGCGACTACATTCAGCGACGGCATTTTTATCATAGCTAAGTAACTACGAAAATACTAGGTAGTCGCAAAAACACAGTTTAGCAACGCATCGTAATTACTTCGTCGCTAATGTGATCTAATGTTACATTTTACGTTTCTTGATCTCTGGACAGTTTAGCGACTAAGTTGTCACAATCTCGTCTCAAATTAGCGACGATATTAGTACCGTCACTAAATAGCTACTATATTTAACTACGACTTGTGTTTAGTCGCTGAATAGCGACTATCTTTAGCGACGATTTAATTATTAGTCGCTATTTAGCGACGAAATAAATATATTTCGTCGCTAAATATAGCTTATATCAGCAACAAAACAGACGATTCATTCATTTCGCAGCACTCGATCTCTTCTTCCTCTCTGTCTGAACGAGAGCCCAACGCCTACTTGGAGTAAGTACAAGTTACCTGGAGGTGGAGATGCGTATGCTTTAGCGAAGAAATCGGAAAAGCTAAAGGGAGTGAGAAATTCGCGATTGAAGAAACCGCAAAAAATACACCATTGTCCCAACTTGTTTAATTTCAAGGTAAGTTATTTCTTCTTTCAATTTGAGTGATATTTCTGTCTATTACGCGTTGTTGTGTTGCCGTTATACGTTGTTGTTTACACGAGATTGATTTCAAGCCTAATATGGGGTTAAACGACTCGGATACATGTGACACCCCCCATATGTTTGTTAAAATACCGTAATGAATCTTGACATTTGTTGAGTCGGGTTTTCATCATAGGCATCATGGAAGGAGATAGGTCTTGGATGTATAATAAGAACTTACCTAGGCGTGGAGGATTAACCGATGAGTTTCGTGCTGGGCTGGAAAAATTCATGGCGTTTGCTAGTTCACAAGTTGAATACATGAACGGAAGTAAGTTAAGGTGTCCGTGCAAAAAATGCAAAAACAGTAAATTCCAAGAATATGATATCGTTCAAGAGCATCTTTATAGAAACGGTTTCACTCCGAATTGGTGACGGCAGTAGACATTGTTGTCGCTAAATATGCGAGACTGAGTTCCATGCATTCTGGACATTTTTGCGACTACAAGAAAAATATCGTCGCAAAAATTTGCGACGATCATACTCTTGTAGTCGCTAAAATATTAGCGACGCCAGGTGTAGTTCGTCACTAAATGGCGACTAATGGTGTGTCTAGTCGCTAAGTTGCGATATCTGAGTTTTGCGACAGATGTGTTAGCGACGAGTCAGTTTGTCGCTAATTAGCGACGAATTGCCACATGTTTCGTCGCTAATTTAGCGACATGGTTTTTCGCAACGAAATTTGGTTCGTCGCAAAAGTCGTCGCTAAAAAATTATAGCGACGAAAATTTGCGGTTGTTCGTCGCTAATTGTCGTCGCTAAAATGCAGTTTTTTTGTAGTGTCAGTACTCCATCATCATTCAAATTACAAAGAACTCCGAATTCGACCGGGCCGAACTACTTTCAAGCCTTTCTTGTTTTCTTATTGGGAGGAGCCACCGATCATCCAGATGGTTAGGAAGTGACGAATCTCGATCAGAAGATCTTTTGTCTGTCTCCAATTTGCCTGGATGCGATCTTTTTCGTAAAGAAAATTGAATTTTTCATGTTATGAACTGATTTAGACACGAATTTTAGTCTCATACCAGACAACCACGACCTCCATTGTTAAGGTTTGACTTTTCAAATACCACGATAACTACGCCATCGGATCGAACTGAGTCTACTCTAAGCTTGGATTAACCCACAAAGACAAACGTCTTTCTTGGGACCCTTCTTTACCTTTTTTAATTTTATGCTAAGTACTTTTCTACCTTTTATTTTTCTTAGTCTTTTCTAGTCAAATGGAGTCTGTTTGTTTCTTTGGCCACATATTCCCCATTTTGTTTGGCGGGATGGTTTCAATTAGGGAAACAATCTTAAAGTTTGCTTCCATGATTTGCGAAGAAGCACACTACAGCATAATTCATCAATATTCAGTTGCACAGTTATGATGTAGACAGTCAGTGGAAAATTTTATTTTAACAAATCAAATTGGATTAACGCACCTTGCCCTCTCTCTCTCTTCTTTTTGCAACTCATCTACAAGTCAAACGAAAATTCACCTTCATGACCACAAAGGGAGATCTATTCTTCGGCAAAATCCATAATTTATCGGATCGCTCATTGCTCCTTCAAGCATTATTTTTTGGTATGGCCTTACACACAACAATCAAATCCCTTTAAAACATGGAAATCACACTATAAAAACCTTTCCTCTCCCAGAAGCTCCGAGGCAGAGCCAAAGGGAAAACAAAAGATACAATACAAACTCGAAAGGGTCTTGAGAATAGCATTTAGGCGCAAACATCGGGGTTGGCCACAAGGTACTCCTCAACAGCCTTGTACAATCCCATAGCTCTGTCTTTACCCTTCTTGATGTCCTCTTCCTTGAGCTCACAACCTTCCTGAACGTGGTACTCGCTGGTCATCTTGCAGACGCATCCACTGCCAGCCGCAACGAACTTCACTTCTTCGACAACGCAGTCGATCTTGTCGAACTTGATGTCACTTTCAATCATGGTATATTTGCAATAAAAGCTACCTGCATCGAGAGCATCGATCTTGTGCTTCGTGTACTTGATGTGGGAGCCTGTTATGTGAATTCGGTAAAGTGAAGAAGTTAATTCTTAATTCCAAGATCTCTATATATACTTGCCATGGTAGAAATATGAGTATGATCCTACTTACTTTCACCGAAGTTGGTTTGCTTAATGCTACCAACTCCGCCATCTCCCTCGATGAACTCGATGCTCTTAATGCCCCCGGGAACGATCTTGGGTAGGATATGGGAGTCAAGGAACAAAGCCTTGAACATCCTCGATGGTGCAACGACACTTGTGATCTCCTGCGAGTAGGTAACAACTCCCATGTTGGCCTCTTAAGAAACAAAGAGAACTGAACTCAAGAAGGGTGGGAGAAGGGTTTGATGTAATTGCTAATGGAGAAGGCTTGAGCTGATGAAGATAATGAAGAGAACTACTTGGTACTTATAGGCAAGTCCTCTGTTTAGTACTCCATCATCATTCAAAGTTCAAAGGACACCCAATTGGACCGAGCCGAACTACTTTCAAGCCTTGACCGAGCCGAACTACTTTCAAGCCTTTCTTGTTTTTTATTGGGAGGAGCCACCGACCATCTGGAAGGATAGGAAAAGTACAAATCACGATCAAAGCTCTATTGTTTGACCGTTATTATAACAACGTGAAGTATTGCAATTAATAAAGATATTACATATTCATTCACAGACATTTTGGGCCCATTACGATAGTCTGTACTTGGTGTACCCCCTCTCTAGAAAAAGTAATTCATATAGAATATTTTGGTCATACCGTGAATTGTCCATTTTCGTTGAAACGATAGCGTAAAATAGGCGAGTCTAGATAAATTAATCCCCTTTTCAGCTCCGAATTTCCTGGATTCAATCATTTTCAAAAAGAAAATTGAACTTTTTATATTAGACGGGAACTTTAAGCTTGATACTAGATAACTATGACCACCGTTGCTAAGGGTATAACTCTAGGTTCGTTCGTTGCGCTATCAAGGATAGTCATGAAAAGAAGCTTAGATTCCGATTCTCTTAGGGAAAGGCCAGCCTCCTAGTTCCCATACTTAGATCAAAGACTGAAATTTAATATAGATGATAAATGAAAAGATAACAAAGGAGCCATGGGTAAAATTGCGTGATCGGCTAGCGACTCAGTAGTCCAACCTTGGACAAGAAGAGAACGTTGAAACTCATCGATGGAAGTGTTAGGAGCAGCTCTTCTTCTCGCTTGCAATTATGCTGGGTCCCTCGGCGTTCGGAAAGTAATTTTTGAAACCAATTGCAATGTCTTAATTGGTGTTATCCAGCAAAATGGTCTTTGCCCTCAGTATTCAACCATCTTTTTTCAACACAATCCAGGTTGGAGTTAGGCTTGGACTCGTAAACCCAGCCAATGAAGCTATTCATGCACTTGCAAATTGGGCTTTTAATGACGTAGAAATTGCATTTTCATTTATTTTTCACAATCTATCATTTAAAGTTAATAGGGAAAAAACCCCAAACTTTACCCCCTATGACACATTTATCCCGAATTTTTTTTTGTGACATCAAAAATCCCAAACTTTTCTATTTGTGACATATTTACCCCAACGCATTTCGTCCATGGGCATTTTCGTCTTTTTTGCTTTTTCTTTTTTTTTTCCTTTTCGGCGAGGGGGGCCCTCGCCCAACGCCGGCAAGCGAGGGCGGCCTCGCCAGATTCGGCGAGGGCGACCCTCGCCGGATCTGGCGAGGACCACCCTTGCCCGGCGCCGGCGAGGGCCGCCCTCGCTCGTCCAGGCGAGAGCCGCCCTCACTCGTCCAGGCGAGAGCGATCCTCGCTGGCGTCAAGCGAGGGCGGCCCTCCCCTGATCCGGCTAGGGCAACCCTTGCCGGTGTCGAGCGAGGGTCGCCCTCGCCTGGGCGGGGCGAGGGAAGCCCTTGCCCGACGCCGGCGGCTAGCCCTTGCCCCACCCAGGCGAGGGTAACCCTCGCCTCGCCTAGACGGGGCGAGGGTCCCTCGCCCGACGCCAGCGAGGCGAGGGCTGCCCTCGCCCAACGCCGACGAGGGCAGCCCTAGCTTGGGCGGGCCGAGGGTCCTTCGCCTGACGCCACGCCGGCGAGGGCAGCCCCGTCGGAAAAAAGAAAACAAAACAAAAGAAAAATAGAAAAAGGGAAAAAGACTAAAATACCTTAGGCTACAGTATATTGGGTTAAATGTGTCACAAATAGCAAAGTTTGGGATTTTTGATGTCAAAAAAAAATTTAGGGTAAATGTGTCACAGGGAGCAAAGTTTGAGGTTTTTAGTGGTTTTTTCTCAAAATATTATATTAGTAGAGCCTTCTTTAATTTATTATTCTGACGTAGGTTCTGCATCCTGTCTGTACTCTGTAATGCTTTGAAATGAAAAGTTACTTTTAGAATAAAAAAACAGTGGCGGAGCTCTTTTTTTTTTTTTATCGAAGCGGATCTGATTTATTTTACTTCTATTTACGAAAGGCAATTTTGCTAGTTTGACATTTCAAATGCCACTATAGCTAAGTCATCGAATCGAAATGACTGTACTCTAAACTTGGATTAACTCATATAGGCAAATGTCTCTATTATGACCG
The DNA here is from genome assembly GCA_031216285.1 of Syzygium syzygioides. Lineage (NCBI taxonomy): Eukaryota > Viridiplantae > Streptophyta > Magnoliopsida > Myrtales > Myrtaceae > Syzygium > Syzygium syzygioides. Next base: position 33,132,567 of record CM062249.1, read on the forward strand.
TTCTTTTTTTTAATTTGTTTCTACCTTTTATTTTTCTTCATTTCTAGTCAAATTTTCTCCATTTTTATTTGGGAAACAATGCTTGCTTTTCATCTAACAATAATCTATCTAGCTTAGGAAAAGTAGGGATAAGTGCATTTAAAGTCCTAAAACTATTCAGAAAGTGCAATCAAGTTCTAAAATTTTCACATAGTGCAATCAAGTCCTAAAATTTATCACAAAAGTGCAATTGAATCCTAAAATTTTCAAAAAATACAATCAAAGAAAAATTTAATTTGACCGGTTTAATAAGGTTTAGGATTTGATTACACTTTTTTTAAGTTTTCGGTCTCAATTGCACTTTCATAATAAGTTTTAGTACTTAATTGCACTTTTTAAAAGTTTTAGGACTTAATTACACTTTCATGATAAGTTTTATGACTTATAATACACTTATCCCAGAAAAGTACAATGAAATGCCCTATTTTCCCTTGCGCTTCATTTTGCCCTACATCTCTTCTTTATGCAACTCATCTATAAATCAAGTGAAAATTCACCTTCATGACCACAAAGGGAGATCTTTACTTGGGAAAAATCCATAATTTATTGGATTGCTCACTGCTCTTCAAACCCTTAATAACATACCAATACACACGATAAAAAAACCTTTCCTCGCCCAGAAGTTCCGAGGCAGAGCCAAAGGGAAAATAGAAGATACAATACAAACGTTCCACTCACTTTACTCTATCATCACCTAGAAAGGATTCTGAGAAAAGCATTTAGGCGCAAACATCGGCGTTGGCCACGAGGTACTCCTCAACAGCCTTGAACAGTCCCATGGCTTTGTCTTTTCCCTTCTTGATGTCCTCCTCCTTGAGCTCACAACCTTCGTTGACGTGGTACTCACTGGTCATCTTGCAGACGCATCCGCTGCCAACCGCGACGAACTTCACTTCTTCCACGACGCAATCGATCTTGTCGAACTTGATGTCGCTTTCGATCATGGTATATTTGCAGTAAAAGCTACTTGCATCGAGAGCATCAATCGTGTGCTTTGTGTACTTGATGGGGGAGCCTGTTATGCAAATTTATTAAAGTGAAGAAGTTAGTTCTTAATTCCGAAGTCTAGATATATACTTGACATGGTAGACATATAAGTATGATCCGACTTACTTTCACCGAAGTTGGTTTGCTTAATGCTACCAACTCCACCGTCTCCCTTGATGAACTCAATGCTCTTGATGCCCCCAGGAACAATCTTGGGTAGGATATGGTGGGAGTCAAGGAACATAGCCTTGAACAGCCTCGATGGTGCGACGACACTTGTGATCTCCTGCGAGTAGGTGATGACTCCCATGTTGGCCTTGTAAGAAACAAAGAGAACTGAACTCAAGAAGGGTAGTGGAAGGGTTTGGCGTGATTGATAAAGGAGAAGGCTTGAGCTGATGAAGATGATGAAGAGAACTACTTGGTACTTATAGGCAATTCCAAAGTTTAGAACTCCGTCATCATTGAAAGTTCAAAGCACTCCGGATTGGACCGGCCGAATTACTTGCAAGCCTTTCTTGCTTTCTCATTGGGAGGAGCCACCGATCGTCGAGAAGGTTAGAGAAACAGGAAAAATCACGAGCAAAGCTCTTCTATGTGGCCATTAATATAAGAACCTAAGGTCAGGTATTACAATTAACGAGAAATTACATATTCAATCGCAGACATCGTGGGCCCATTACGATAGTCTATGCTTGGTGTACTGCCTTTCTAGAAAAGGGAAAAGTATCTATTGTATTGGTACTAATTCAATCATAAACATTTCAATTAGAATAATTTAGTCATAAACTTTTTATATTTGTAACAATTGAGTGCATCCGGCCAATTTTGGCTAGAATTTGTGACGTGGACACCAGCTGTCTTACGTGATATGATCGACGCTGACATAGAAATTTTTAACAATTTTTTCAAACTTGTTTATTAATTTGTCTTTTCCTTTTCCTTGTTTTATTTTTCTTTTCGTTTGTGGCCGGCGAGTGTCGCCAAAGCTCGCCGGCCACTAGGTGAGGGTCACAAAGCCCTCACTAGCTTCCATGAGGGTCGTGCCCCGTGCTTGGCCTTGTCAGGGCCTAGCCTGACATGGGCAAAGGCAACCATGGCCTCGCCCATGGCTAGCAAGGCCGAGGCAAGCCTTCGCAAATAGCCAGCAAGGCCCTATCAAGGCCATGGCCACCTTCACCAGCTGCCAGCAAGGCCCTGGTCAACACTAGCCATGCCACGTAAGGTACCCGGCATCCATGTCAACGATTTCCAACCTAAATTGGTTGAATTGACTCAATTGACAAAAATGCAAAAGATTTATGACAAAAATAGCTCAATCAAAAGGTTTATGAGTGAATCAGCACCAATGCAATCGATTTAGGACTTTTTTTGTACTCCCGCCTCCCCCCCCCCCCACAAGAAAAAGTAATTCAAATCGAATGTTTGTTTCATACATAAGAATCATTGGTTTTTGTTTGTACAGAAGTGTAAAATAGGTGAGTCTAGATAAGTTATCCCTTTTTCAGCTCCGAATTGCCTACACACAATCTTTTTGTCAAAAATAAAATTGAATTTTTTTAACCAAGAACTGATTTAGACACGAATTTAGACAACCATGACTGTCATTGCTCAGGGAATAATTCTATGTTCGTTCGTTGCGCTATCGAGGGCAGTTGCCAAAATAAGTTTAGAAGCCAATTCTCTTGGGGAAAGGACAGAGTCCTAGCTCCCATCATTAGATCAAAGGCTAAAATTTAATGTGGATGGTGCATGAAAAGATAACAAAGGAGCCACAGGCATAATTGCAAGATTGGATAGCGACTCAATAGTTCAACCTTGGACAAGAAGAGAAAAGTGGAACTTGCCGATGGAAGTGTAAGCAGAAGCTCTTCCTCTCCCTTGCAATTATGCTGAGTCTCTCGGCAACCAACAAGCAATTTTTAAAATCGATTGCAATGTCTTAATTGTTGTTATCCAACAAAAGGGCCTTTGCCCTCGAAGTATTGAACCTTCCTACTTCAACACAATCTAGGTTGGAGTTAAGCTGGGACCGGTAAACCCAATGATGAGGCTACTTATGCGCTTGCAAATTGGGCTTTAATCAAATAGAAATTGTATCTTCTTTTCTTTTTCATAATTTCCCTTTTAAATTAAAAAATATTATATTGTTCTAATATTGGTACCGCTTCCGTTTGTACTTCGTAATTCTTTGATTAAATGAAAAGTTATCTTTAGAAAAAAGAAAAGAAAAAAGAAAGCGTTTTTTTCTTTTTTCTTATAATCGAACTGGATCCGATTTACTTTGCTTCTGTTCACGAGAGGTAATTTTGCTAGTTTGACTTTTCAAATGGCACTGTAGCTAAGTCATCAAATAGAAATGACTGCACTTTAAACTTGGATTAACTCAAAAAGACAAATGTCTCTATTATGATCGTAAAGTATAATGAAAGGCCCAATTTTCCCTTGCCCTTCATTGTGCCCTCTATCTCTTCTTTATGCAAACTCATCTCTAAGTCGAGAAAATTCACCTTCATGACCACAAAGGGAGATCTTCCCTTGGGAAAAATCCATAATTTATTGGATTGCTCAATGCTCCTTCAAGCTTTATTTTTTGGCACGGCCTTACACACAACAATCAAACCCCTCTATAACATGGAAGTCACACTATAAAAACCTTTCCTTACCCAGAATCGAAGCTCCGAGGCGGAGCCAAAGGGAAAACAGAAGATACATTACAAACTTTCCACTCATTTTACTCTATCGTCACTCAGAACGGATCTTGAGAAAAGCATTTAGGCGCAGACATCGGGGCTGGCCATGAGGTACTCCTCAACAGCCTTGAACAGTCCCATGGCTCTGTCTTTGCCCTTCTTGATGTCCTCCTCCTTGAGCTCACAACCTTCCTTGACATGGTACTCGCTGGTCATCTTGCAGATGCATCCACTGCCAGCCGCAACGAACTTCACTTCTTCCACAACGCAGTCGATCTTGTCGAACTTGATATCGCTTTCCATCATGGTATATTTGCAGTAAAAGCTACCTACATCGAGAGCATCAATCTTGTGCTTCGTGTACTTGATGTAAGAGCCTGTTATGTATATTCATTAAAGTTAAGAAGTTAGTTCTTAATTCCAAGGTCTATGTATGGACTTGACATGGTAGAAGTGCAAGTATAATCCTACTTACTTTCACTGAAATTGGTTTTCTTGATGCTACCAACTCCGCCGTCTCCCTCGATGAACTCAACGCTCTTGATGCCCTTGGGAGCAAGCATGGGCAGGACATTGTGTGAGTCAAGGATCATAGCCTTGAACAGCCTCGACGGTGCGACCACACTTGTGATCTCCTGCGAGTAGGCAATGACTCCCATGTCTGCCTTGTGAGAAACAAAGAGAACTGAACTCGAGAAGGGTAGTGGAAAGGTTTAGTGTGATTGCTAATGGAGACTGGAGAGGGCTTAAGCTGATGAAGATGATGAAGAGAACTACTTGGTACTTATAGTCAAGTCCATTGGTTAGGACTCCATCGTCATTCAAAGTTCAAAGCACACCAAGTTGTACTAGCCGGCCTTGATTTAGTTCCACGTCATGACAAGAACGAGGAAGAGAACGGTACAAGAACTCGAGTTCCTCTTGTTGGAGTTGATGACGAAAACACCTAAAGGGAAATTCTTTATTTTTTTCACAGATGCAAAGAATTAAATAGTTAGATTTAGTTTGTTTCGCGTAAAATAAATTGGAAAATATTTTTCTAAAAATATTCGCTTATATTACTTGCAATAATTAATCAATAAAAATACTTTCATTATCGAAATAATTTATATCTAAACATTTTCATGGACGATGAAAATTTTTTTGTCTATTCATTTTGTATAAGTAATATGAGAAATCCTTTTCAAGAAAATATTTTCTAAATCATTTATTTTTCGCAAAACAACCGCACCTCTAAACTACTGTCCAGTTAGGGAAGCTCGTGCCTCGAGCCATACTTGAAGTTTCTTGTTTTCTTTTGCCAAGTTCATATTGGTTGACTTACCACTAGGCCCTTACAGTATGTTAATCTCCGAATTTTACCCACATATGTAATTTTTCATTTCCATGACAAATAATGACAATCACAATCCATAAGAAAGTCAGATAATACGTAAAAGTCAGAGACGACCGAACTTTCAGTGCAAAGAGCTCTTGAAACAGTTGTCGCCAAATTGTGTTCCCTATCATTGTGGACCTACTACCAAGTTGGTCGAGAGAGAATAATTTCTTTTATTAAATTTAGTCTCACCGGCATTAAAAATGTGAATGATTAATTTAAGATATGAGCTGGAGAGAATAGACAACGTTATGAAAACATCATCGGTAGCCATAGGGCCCTTAATCCTTCGACGGCGCAGAGGAGACTTTGGAATTCGTTGCTCAACCCTTCCAACTTCAAACTTGTCTCCTAGTTGAGTAGGAACCAAAGAAGAGCTGTTATGAGTTTAAAATCAACAAAGTGATGCTAATCGAACATGTTGAAGTACATCTAGTCTAGATGGGTCTCAGTGAAATATAATTGCAAACTGAATAATCGCACATTGAATAGTTGAATTATCGATTAAAGTTAACAGTTATATTTAACTTAAAATTCCCAGGCTTTAATTTTTAAAGTGAAACTTAGTCTAATTAGGATGCCAACGGTCTCAAATTTTTTACACCCTTTTTGTGATCTCTTGATCAAAAGGTATTAGAATTTTATTGTTCATCTTAACAGGTGGTTCCGGTTCCAATAATTGATTAGATAATTTCCTAACAAATATGTCACTCATTATTTCTAGAGAGAAATATCACGAATCGTGACGATTGCCAAGTGAGAATGGCAGCTATTGATGTTTGGTTTGGCACAAATATTGCTGGTGAAGGTTGTCGATGTGGGCGATGGTATGATGGCTTATGGTGGACATTGTTGATGGTGGCAGCCGGGTGTAGGCGGTGGAGAGAGAGAGAGAGAGAGTATTTAGGTTTTGCAGACGTGATCAATTTTGGGTAAGACATGCCAAAATTAATGTTGGGACAGAGAGACTTGAATCGGCCTGGACAAAGGATCTTTATTAATTCCCGCACGGCTTGAGCTGAATTTATTGATGCTTTTGGTCGTAAATTGGGTATTACTACCACTAAAACAATAGCCTTAAGTAATACAAGAAATCATAGTAGAAAAGGTTAGAGGGAACAAGTTTGTGATTTTAAGATTTGGAAAGCAATTAACTAATTTGAGGAGTGAATAGAAACTCTATTACATCTTTTTTCTTATTTAATTTTGCAACGTAAAAGTTGAGTTTGTGGTCCGTTTTGTTTGGTCTTACTCGGTATAAGAGTTACAAGAATTAGCCCACATCGCAGTAATTTTCTCGTGAATAGAATTGTCCGTGTGTTGATGACCTTTCTTTACTGAATTAAGAGGGGAAATTTACGTGCTACTATGCAAAAATCGTGTAGGATATCAATCTAGTTGTAACAACAAGAAAACTAAATAAATAAGAAAAACTAAAGTGTAGCATGAAACAGTTTGTTTTAGCTGCAATGCATATAAAAGAAATGACACAATAAACGAAAAACATTGCCAATGATGGAACACCTATTGGTGAGCGCGAGAAAGTTACACCAAAACAAAGTACTCTGTTTTTTTAGGCATTTCCTTTTTCACACTCTCCGACAAAGTGACACCAAAACAGAGTCCTCTGTTTTTCTCATTCGCTCGGAAATTCTTTTGCCCGCCTTCCAGCTCACATGCTATGCTTTTGTGGAATCCACAAGCTGTTAGTAGTCTGCCTTAGGAATTAATCAAGGTTGATACTCTAACATTAATTGTGGATGAGGTTGTGTTGAAAAACCGACCTTCACTCTATTTAGGTAATCATAATATCTTGCTAGAGACTGCTTATGACTTGTGGGTCAAAAAAGGTTTTGAGCACACTGTTTTTGGTAAGGAAAATTTTTTTTTGGTAAGGGTTTTGAGCACACTGTTAATATTTAGTGAACCTATAGAATCACACACAATAACGAACTGAGTTAATATTTTCTGTGCACCGGGATCTACTTAAAATATGAAGTAGATTTTAATTTATTCTCCTATTCAACTTATCTACACGATTATGTACATTATGAGATAACGATTAAATGTATGATTAAAGGTAAGTAGTTTGGCGGGCCCAATCGCCCAGCCCCACTTCTTTTAATTTGTATAGATAATGAGGCTATATATATATATATATATATATATATATATATATATAGCGTGTGGGTAACAAAAGAAAAACCCTAAGAAAAAATGCCTCTAAGAGAATACGAAGAGAATCGTTCTCTGTTCAAAGACCTTTGAAAGAGTCTCGAAGATCAAAGGCGATCAGGAAAAAAGAAGTCTAAGATCTTTAGCTAGCACTTGGATCGTTGGAGATTTCCGTTCGTGTGTATGGATATCGATAGAGGCGCAACACTTGGGTTACTAATCCAGACACAATCAATTATCAATTTACCTTCGATCTGCAAAAAGGTACGTGTCGAATTTCTGTTTAGATTTCAATATACGCATGAATCCTGTCTAGAACTTCAGTTTATAAATTCTACTGCGTTTTTAGCACTTGAGGAACCTAGCACAAGTAACTCATCTGCATCGACCCCTGTTGGATTTCTAAGTTTTATGGCCACAATAAACTCCAAATTCATCAAGATGGGAAATGAAGTTATGGTCATTGAGAATAGGGTTAATACCACGAAAAACCCCAAACTAATCTTTTGACAGCCAAAAATCCAAAATTGATATATTTGTGACAAATTTACCCTCTGGTAATTTCCGTTAAATTTTACCTTTCATTTTGATTTGTTTCTACCTTTTACTTTTCTTCTTTGCTAGTCAAATTTTCTCCATTATATTTGGGAAACAATGTTTCTTTCCATGATTTGCAAAGAAGCACACTATAGCCTAATTAATCAATACTAAGTTGCATAATTATGATGAATACAGATAGTGGAAAATTTTATTTTAATAAATCAAATTGGATGAAATAAACAGGGTCCCGGTGTCTTCTCATCAAAAGCAAAGTGATTCACTACCACTTCTTTTATTTCTTGGATTGCAAGAGTATAGAATTATTGTCCCATTAAGTTCCATTTCTTTTCATCTAACGACAATCTATCTCGCTTAGGAAAAGGATAACGAAATGCCCAATTTTTCCTTGCACTTCATTTTGCCCTCTGTCTCTTCTTTATGCAAACTCATCTATAAGTCAAGTGAAAATTCACCTTCATGACCACAAAGGGAGTATTTTCTTGGGCAGAATCCATGATTTATTGGATTGCTCCTTGCTCCTTCAAGTTTTATTGTTTTGCATGGCCTTACACACAACCATCAAACCCCTTTATAACATAGAAAACACACGATAAAAGCCTTTCCTCACCCCGAAGCTCCGAGGCAAAGCCAAAGGGAAAACACAAGATACAATACAAACTTTCCACTCATTTTACTCTATCATCACTCGAAAAGGATCTTGAGAAAAGAATTTAGGCGCAGACATCGGGGTTGGCCACGAGGTACTCCTCAACAGCCTTGAACAGTCCCATGGCTCTATCTTTGCCCTTTTTGATGTCCTCCTCCTTGAGCTCACAACCTTCCTTGACGTGGTACTCGCTGGTCATCTTGCAGACGCATTCGTTGCCAGCTGCGATGAACTTCACCCCTTCCACGACGCAATTGATCTTGTCGAACTTGATGTCGCTTTCAATCATGGTATATTTGCAGTAAAAGCTACCTACGTCGAGAGCATTGATCATTTTTTTTATTGAAGTGACTCGTTTGGATTGAATTATCATCGACTTTTGAATATCCAATCCATCAATTCCAGCTTGAGTGTGGCTGCAATCGAGGGCATTGTTAGGAGTGCTTAATAGAAATTCGATACATTTGCCGTGGGAGATCACCAAAAGAGAGGCAAATTCTGAATTCGTCAACATATTCTATTGGATCCACCTTTACTCAAAAGTTTAAGTCAATGAGTTATATGTCAATTATAATATATTAACTGTTACAAGCTATATGAATTCTCTGATGTGGGACTTTTCTTATACAATTCGCACACACATTTTAACAATCTTCTCCTCACATGCGAGCTCAGTGTTAAGGTCTACTTCTCCTTAATTCATATATCATTCTGAACAAATATGTCTCAATTCGAATCTCGAACACCCACTTTCATTCCAACAGATCAAATCATTAAGGTTAAAACCGAGATTCCATTATTGTATGACAACGCCCACCTTCACTACAAGTCTCTTCCATTAGACCGCACCATGAAGGCAACCCTCAAACCACATTGGTTAGATTCCTTCCTTGAAATACTCACCAAACACCGATACACTTTGCAAGTGCCACCAATCAACCATTCCCTATGATACCATTTGTTGGGAGTGCAAGTAAAAAACCCAATTCTTTAATTTAGGGAGATCACCAAGAAGTAATTCAACTTTAAGCCTATAAATATATTTAGTTGGACTATACTAACAACCTGATGTGGGATTATGAAGAGGGACAATAGCGTCGTTAACACACCCAAGGACTTATATGTACGAGGATGGTTGGTCCACAATGGGCATCTAAACCAAGATGCTATAACCAACCATAATCACGTCGGCCTTGCATGTATCAATTATTGGTCTCCTCAGTCATGGCTAGAGACTTCTTGAAATCATAAGTGGAAAATTTAGGATATTTGAAGCAACTCTCGTATAAGTCGAGCAGTATTTAACCTTGGTTAAGACAAAGGGGTGATCATCTTTTAGGGGAAAATCCAAGCAAATGCAATCTAATTTAATGGATCGCTCAATTGTCTTTCAAGTTTTATTGTGAAATGACCTTACACGCAACCTGCAGAACCTTTGGAAACATAAAAGTACATGAAAAACATTCCTCGCAAAAAGCTCCAATGGAGCAAGAAAAAGGAAAGAAAAATGCAATACAATTTTCCACCACTTAGCTCACATCACTCAATAGAATTTTGGAAAGGTCATTTAAGCACAAGCATCAAGGTTTGCCAAAAGGTACTCCTCAACGGTCTTGTATAGTCCCATGGCTTTGTCCTTACCCTGCTTGATATCATCTTCTTGGAGCTCAGCACTATATTTGGAATGGCACTCACTGGTCATCTTGCAAATACATCCACCGTTATCTGACACGACAAATCTCACCTCGTAGATGACAAAATCAATTTTTTCGAACTTGATATCACTTTCGATCAAAGTGTATTTGCAGTAAAAGTTCTCCACATCAAGAGCATCAATCTCGTGCTTGGTGTACTTGATATGGGAACTTATTCCACAAATTCATGAAAGTAGATGGTTTAATTCTAAGTTCTATATACTATAGATCAACTTGACATGGTAAAGCAACGTGTGTGATCCCACTTACTTTCGCGGAAGTTAGTTTGCTTAATGCTACCAACTCCACCATCTCCATCAATGAACTCAACACTCTTGATGCCGCCGGGGACAATCTTGGGAATGACATTGTGTGAGTCAAGGACCAAAGCCTTGAACATCGTCGTTGGAGCAACAGCAGATGTGAACTCTTGAGAGTAGGTGATGACTCCCATTTTGCCTTGTAAGAATCAAAGAGAAATGAAGTCGAGAAGCTAGTAGAAGGATTTGGTGTGAATGCTATTGAAGAAGGCTTGAGCTGATAAAGCCGATGAAGAGAAGCACTTGGTATTCATAGGCAAGTTTGTTTGGCGGTCCACAAGCATTCGAAGTTGGAAGCACTCCAAATTGGACTGATCAGCGTTGCTTTAAGCCTTTCTTCCTTTCTCATTGGGGCAGAGCCACCACTAAACTAGAAGATCAATGGCACGAACAAGTTATTTACAAATGAAACATGAAGGACTACAATTCTTTGTTCTTGTCGGGTTCACCGATGTGGTGGGTGCAGTACAATCTAAATTGGTGTATATAAATAGAGATATCGACTTCATAGAAATTATTTGTCATGCCGACAATATATTCTTCTATACATTATTACTCCATTTAATAAATGTTCAAGTTCAGCATTTATGATTCTCTGGACATCCAATCATGTTAACTACTACAATCTCAAGTCACTGTTAGAATAATTGGAAATGTCCATATAAAAGTCCCCGGCAATGACATTATTTGTCTATTATTGCATTAAAAAAAATGTGTTCTACGTGATATGCATTGTGGTACAACCAGAATCCAAACTATGGAAAATGATGAAATGCAATCTTCCACATTATAGCATTAAATATTGGGGTGGATGAGAAATGTGAGTTTTCAAGGCGTGTCTAGATTGATTTCACTTAATCAATCTTTGCATTGCACACAATTTGACTTGTTTTTACCCAAAGAAATTTAAATCTTTCGCCACATATAAATGGGAAAATTGCGCCAATTGTCCTAAAAGTTGTAATCCTAAACATTTGAATCATGCAATGAATTTCTAAATGTTTTTTTATCTGCATCAGTTTGGTCCTTCTGAAGAGGTCACCATCAGGTTCAGTGACATTGCACACAATAATCCGTCATGGTAATTTTTTAATACTCGTTAGCTACGTGGGGCCACATCAGAAAATATATCAAGTATTCAAAAAAATAAATATAAAAGAGAAAAAAATTTGGAGAAAACAAAAAAAAATTAAAAAAATAAACTAAATAAAAGTAAGAGAGAAGAAAATATTCAGTGGCTTGGGAGCACCACGTAACTAGCTAACGTGGTAAGTATTTTTCTAAATAAATCACTTATTATTTGACACGTGTCTCAAATAAAAAAAATAGTAAAAATCTTATTTTCATTTGTCTTCTTCCTTCATCTAGCCACCTCCCGCTCCTCCATCCAACCACAGTTTGCCCAACCACTTGAGAATCCGGCTCGGCTGTCTCCACCGCACAAGCCACCGCAACCTCCATCCTCAATGCTCACCGCCACGCCGTAGCCTCTGCGCCCAGCGCAAGTTTTCTCCCTCTGCCTTTGCTGTCGCACCAACCTCATGCCTCCTGATCTAGCCTGGATGATCCCAACGAAGATTGCGAACTTGACGAAAAAATAGGGAGAATGGCTCGGCTTGACGGAGGCCGCCGTGATGACTGCGACTTTCGACGGAGCCAACTGCAGAGACTGTGATACAAGACAAAGCCAAAAACTGCCAGATTTGGCTAAGACTTTTGACAAAGTCAACCGCAAAATGCACGATGTAAGACCACAAGCAAAGCCAAACTTCCATATATGTGGCCATGCCTTCAGATTTTGCGACGGTGGCTCATCAATGGCCTCGAGTCTTTGACGGTGAGGTCAAGATGCCATGGACGAGCCACCGTGATGGGCAGCACGACGAAATCAAAATGCAAAAAGAAAAACAACGTAATAGAGGTCATGCTCGGGAAGATGGAGCTTGCCACGAAGACGATGAAGGCGGCGGCAGGCCTGGACATGGTGCCGGTGGCAACAGCCAAGGGAAGTGCGAAGCTCAGGCAAGGCGGTGGCTAAATGGAGGAGAGAGAGAGAGAGAGAGAGAGAGAGAGAGAGAGAGAGAGAGAGAGAGAGAGAGAGAGAGAGAGAGAGGGCGGGGGGGGACAGATTTTTTAGTTTTTTTTTTAATTTAAGGAAAGTGTCAAACTGTAAGTGGTTTTATTTTAAAAAAAATACATGCTAAATTAACTAATAACATGACGCTTGCAAACCACTGAATATTTTCTCATTAAGGAGAGAGGGTACCTTGGATGAATGTGCAACTCCCAAAACGCGGACGAGGGTCGGGATATTTTTCAATATTTATATAATACTACTAATTTTGTCACGAAAATAAAATGTACAATTTGTTTATATGTAAATGTACATAAATAAGCATTCGAGTATAAAACATTAAAATAATCGCAAGAAGCAAGCGTGAGGAACCTTCAATGCACAATTATATTCATAAAAAGAAAAATATAAAGTTGATCGATTTCTTTTTTTAAATGGCACAAGCCACCAAAAATCCTAAACTATATCCATTGTGAAACATTTACTCTAAACTTCTTTTCTATGATACCAAAATCTCAAACATGTACCTGTGTGACATATTTACCCTCTATCAAAGTTATGTCAATAAGAACCGTTAAAAATATGTTAACATGGACGCTAGAAAGCAAATAATGTTGATATGGCGCCCACGTGACTTCAGTGAAATAAAAACGACGTTATTTTGGATGAAAAAGTGCAACAAAACCTTGAGAATTGTTTTGGTCAATGTATCACATAAGTACAAGTTTGAGATTTTTTTATGTCACAAAAAAACAATCATGGTAAATATGTCATTGCGAGCATAGTTCGGAATGTTTGGTGACTTTTGCTCTTTTTTTTTTAATGACTTGTCCAATTGAATTACAATCGAGTTGAGTCTCCAAACCGTCGTTCTTGTGGACTCTCTCTTCATTGCGGTTGTATTAACCCCAAAAAATACCCTAGTGTTTGGTCGGCAGTTTGATCGATAAAAAAGCCCGTTAAGATGGTAATTTTAGCTGATGATTACTAAGTACTAGGAGCGTTTAATCAATAATGTAGAAGCGGTTTATGAGAAGACCTCGTCAGTCGATGGAGATGTCGGCAGAAAGTGGCCGAGTGTAGGAGCGAAGAGTCGGTAAAAGAGGTAGGTGTCGCTAAATAATAGGTGTCATGAAGTGCGAATTTAAGTACTTGGTAACTGGTTACCATCTGTTGCAAGTTATAAATAGTAAAAGTGTATCCTTTGCAAATACTACCAATCTATCCAGAATATATGTTCATCTTTTTTTTTGCACAATTTAATATTTCTAATACCTTTGCATTGCTAGCAACAATAGTTCCCAACATTCGTATTTTTAAATTTCTTACCATTTACATTCTTGTCCAAAAATTAACAAAGAAACCTTCAAACCTTTATTGATCAGACTAGTTGGTTTAATTTGAAAGGTATTTCACCTTTTTTGTTGGTAAATGTTGCAATCACAACCCAAATGGCCCTCTTGTCTTAGAGAATTTCTATGTAAAATCTTGATTAAGTAGTTAAAAGCTTTCTCTCTAGGGTTATAAGAGTGATTATGGATGAAGAGGCACAATAGCATCATTAACACGCTCGACCTATTAAGAAATGTATTTATGGCTTCTCTTCGAATTAGCCTCACGACTTATATGCACCAGAATGGTTGGCCCACGATGGGCACCTAAACCGACATGTAATAACAAGCCATAGTCATGTGGGCTTAACAAATATCAATTATTTTTCTCATTAGTCATGGCTAGAGATTTCTTGAAAATTATGAATGGAAATTTAGGATATTTGAAGCAACTCACGTATAAGTCGAGAGATACTTAAACTTGATTACGACAAAGGGATGATCACCTTTTAGGGGAAAATCCAAGCAAGTATGGATTGCTCATTCGTCTTTCAAGTTTTGTTGCCACCAAACCCTATTCAGAAACATAGAAATACACGAAAAACATCCCGCACAAAAGCTCAAATTGTGCAAGAAAAAGGCAAAAAAAACATGTCATACAATTTTCCGCCATTTTAACAACTCATATCACTCTTTTTGAAAATGCTATTTAAGCGCAAACAGCAATGGTACTCACTGATCATCTTGCAGGCACATCCCTCATTATCCAATGTGACAAACTTCACCTCGTAAAAGCTTAATTCGATGAGTTAGGGTCAATTTGGATATATTAACTATTTTACACTACATCAATTTTTTAATGTGGGACTTCTCTAACATAACTCACACATGTATCTTACACAATCTCCCCCTCATGTGTGAGCTCAATGTTAGGTCTGCTCCCCCTTATTTCATGTATTCTTTTGCACAAACTTATATTTCAGCTTGAATCTTCATCAACATCCTAGTTCATCCTTGATCTTTTCTCCAAACCGAACCATGAAGACTGCCATCAAGACCGCGCTTCTACACCACAATTGTCACGTCCCTACCCTCAAGCTCACCACACCCCTATTCACTTAGGTCAATTGAATGCGACGTCTCAAAACTCATCACCAATCTTTCATTTTATTTTTCCATTATGCATGCGGAAGCGACAACAATCACCCAGTCAAAACAACAAATAGCAAGGATAGTAATAAAAATCAACAATAGTCATGCCAAAGCACCAATTTTTTTTATTTATTTGATTAACCCCAAGGAAACACATTTACAAGCTCTTCAAGGGCACCTTTCCTCACAAGCCTACCAAAAAGATACTGGGCTGGGGGTCAATCTACTCCATCCAAAAATGGGTCATCCAAAAAAATACAGATCCCAGGCATGTCCCTCAAGGACTATTAACATAGTGATTTGGCGAGTCAAAATAAAGCAAGTCGAGATCATGCTCCAACAATTCGTAATCCGACGAGTACATAGGATTAGGGTTGGTCTCACGATCTTCCACCGACCCCTCAAGTGGGTCAATGTCCATAGGGTCCCAGACCTCCTGCCCAGGCCCCCATCTGGAGGACCATCGACGCCCCTCAAAGGCTCGTATAGGCCCTTACCCTCATAGATGAACCATGCTTGGTACTGATATGGGACCCACATAGCTAGGCCCTCATCCACCCACATAGTAGACAGGTGGCGCTAAAAAAGATGTTGTTTGCCGAGAAAATGATAGATAGTAATAATCCTATCCACATCTTGCGGTACCCTAAACTACATTGGGTGGTTCATCAAGCTAAGGTCCTGGAAAACAGTTAATAACAATAAATGAGATATAAATCTCAGCAAGTTAGTGACCTAAGCCTTGTTAAGTAAGTCAACTCATCTCAGATGTACCTAAAACATGCAGGAATATAATGATGGAAGATCAATTGCAAAATAACCTCTTGCTTTGCTTTAATTATACATAGTGCCAGATAACTCAGCACAGCATGCACAAACACGCCATCACACAATTGCATGCATCCTTACCTTGCCTTAGCACACGCTCTGCACGTTATAAACCACCATACCATAATAATGCAATAAGCATATAACATGATTAGAACACGTAGCAATTTTCCATGCACAATGCACTCATGCATGTTCCGATTTTTAAGGCCACTGAGGGTCACGACACAACCCCACAAGTTGGCAATCTTCCGGCATGACTGGCATCTATCACGACTGCTCAAGGCACGCCTGTCCTTGCATGGGGATCTTTTGGTTTAACTGAGTATTGATCACGGCCACTTAGGACACACTCGAAATCCATCGAGGGTCTCATCACGGCCATTCAAGGCATGCCTACACTCATACGGGGATAACAGATTCTCATTATGTGATCACGCAAGCACCTCAACCACTCAAGCCAATTTCATTTCTTTCTCATTTAACCAATGCAAACGTGGTTATGCTCACATAATAGAATACTACAACTTTCGTGCATAAAAATATAGTAATAAATTCACACGTGATCACATACACACAATTAAACCGTCAAATTTTGCATGCTTTCCTTTTTAAACACCCATGTCCTATTTAACTTATAAAACTTGACATATAAACCCGACACCTCGGGGTTTACTATTTATATGTCCATAAAAACCATTTTAAAAATTAAATAACAAGGTCTCACATAGGGAAATTATTTTTTAGGACAAAATAGGCATTAAACAGCATGAAACGGGCATAATTCAACACTTAACTCAAGCAGAAAATACCCATATAAAATCCACTTATAGCCCTAATTGCGATAACTTATCATCCAATTAATTATAGTTTATCGTCCCTTGGTGATAGCTTATCATTAAATTAATCGATAGCTTATCACTCAAATACCAATAGCTTATCGTCCATTTGATGATAGCTTATCACCCTTCTATTGATAGCTTATCATCTTTTTGACGATAGCTTATCACCATTTCCTCGATAGCTTATCGCCTATTTGGCAATAGCTTATCGCCAAAACCTCAATAGCTTCTCGTCTAACTTTCAGATAACCCATCGCCAGTTGATAACCTATCAACTAATTAATCACCATTAATCACTAATTACCTAATTAACTTAATATATACTAATCCTAATCGAGTTTAATGTACTAATCAAGGGATTAGAGCGTTAACTCATCCGTTAATGATTCCGACGACACGGGCACGACGGTGGCGGTGAGTGCTACGCACGGCTTAGTTCAGAAACGACACCAGGTGGTTACGGTGGCTAGACAATAGCTCGGTAGCTTCTGTGGACTAGTTTGGCTTGCAGTGAAGGCGTATCAGCAAGGGGAGTGGCTCGGACAGACAGCGCACAGTGACGAGCAGTCATGGCATGCAATTGGTGGTGGTGGGTGGCTCCACAGTGCAAAACAGCAACCAAGGGGCGCAGTGTTGCTAGGTGGCCGAAGGTGGAAAGAGGAGGGAGAGAGGGGGCAGAAAAATGAGGGGGAGAGAGAGAGAGAGAGAGAGAGAGAAGGAAATGAGAGACGAGAGAGAATTGGGAGATATTTCTCAACTTCCCCAAAGTCTTCACTCATCAAAGCCTTTCCTCTCTGTCTCTTTGTTCAATAATGCAAGAAGGGTATTTTGGTCATTTCACATTTTTGTCACAAATTTCCTATTTTACCCTTGGGCCACAGTCAAGAGACAGGCCTTGGAATGGGCCAAATTGAATAGAAATGGGCTTGAAATGTTCATGGGTTCAAATTGAGCTTGAATTTGGTATTGGCTAGAAAATGGGAAAGTGGGCTTAGTGGGCCCCATTGGGCCCACTTGAACTTGTTTGGGCCCAAGTGGCCGAAGCACCTTAGGCTTGAGGCCCAATGGGCCTTCGCTCGGCCCACTTCCTTGTGAGCTCCAATTCTCGGTCCAAAATTTCCTTTTCCGAGGATTTTGAGCAAACCGATAAACCAGAGGATTAATAAGGCAACGTCCAATAGGTTAGTCTTGAAATCTTTGAAAGTTTGATACCCAAATTCGGATTCTAGGAGTTACAACTTTAGTATGTCTCAAACTATCGGGCAGTTTTTAGGAGTTACGCGTATTCAACCCGTGATTGATTTGATAGAAACCACGTTTAAACTTTCTCGAGTCATGGATGACCTCAATTGTCATGTAATTGTGATGGGTCAATCGCCAGTTCCGAAGTATGCGATCATTAAGAATTGGCTTAGGGTCGTTCACAATCCATACAATGGTTAGTTAGAATCACCCGTGATCCGATTGTATACTCTTGGCGAACCATTCTATAATCATTCCTTGATCAATCTATAATAGCTCAAAATTGTCCTTCGTTATTCCTTATGGTCAAATTGTCAATCCATGGTCGAGTTCTCAGGTCATGCGTACTTAATCCCTTAATAGCCTTTCCCTATTGGTTAGTCCTCTCATGAATGATCAATTCAGAGCAAGATTTAACTAATAGTGTATCGATGAAATAATCATTTTATATATCTCAAAAAGGGTTGAATTTCAGGATATCGCAACAACCCCCACTGCTCCACCGGGATTTACCATATGGCTTAATTCTAAGGCCTATATGTTATAAATGAACTTGGCATAGTAATACATATACGATCCAACTTACTTTCGCCGAAGTTGTTGTGCTTAATGCTACCAACTCCATCATCTCCCTTGATGAACTCTACGCTCTTGATGCCCTCGGGGACAATCTCGGGAATGACATGTGAATCAAGGACCAAAGTGTTGAACATCCTCGACGGAGCAACAGCAGTTGTGAACTCTTGAGAGTAGGTGATCACTCCCATGTTTGCCTATTAAGAAACGAAGAGAAACGAACTCCAGTAGGAAATAGAAGGATCTGGTTTGATGTGATAGAAAAAGACTTGAGCTGATGAAGATGATGAAGAGAACTACTTGGTCCTTATGGGCAAGTCCACAAGTTCAGTACTCCATCATCATTCAAATTACAAAGCACTCCGAATTGGACCGGGCCGAACTACTTTCAAGCCTTTCTTGTTTTCTTATTGGGAGGAGCCACCGATCATCTAGATGATTAGGAAGTGACAAATCACGATCAAAAGATCTTTTGTCTGACTCCAATTTGCCTGGATGCGAACTTTTTCGTAAAGAAAATTGAATTTTCCATGTTATGAACTGATTTAGACACGAATTTTAGTCTCATACCAGACAACCATGACCTCCATTGGTAAGGTTTGACTTTTCAAATACCATGATAACTACGCCATCGGATCGAACTGAGTCTACTCTAAGCTTGGATTAACCCACAAAGACAAACGTCTCTCTTGGGACCCTTCTTTACCTTTTTTAATTTTATGCTAAGTACTTTTCTACCTTTTATTTTTCTTATTCTTTTCTAGTCAAATGGAGTTTGTTTGTTTCTTTGGCCACATATTCCCCATTATGTTTGGCGGGATGGTTTTAATTAGGGAAAGAATCTTAAAGTTTGCTTCCATGATTTGCGAAGAAGCACACTACAGCTTAATTCATCAATATTCAGTTGCATAGTTATGATGTAGACAGTCAGTGGAAAATTTTATTTTAACAAATCAAATTAAATTAACGCACCTTGCCCTCTCTCTCTTCTTTTTGCAACTCATCTACAAGTCAAACGAAAATTCACCTTCATGACCACAAAGGGAGATCTTTTCTTCGGCAAAATCCATAATTTATTGGATCGTTCATTGCTACTTCAAGCATTATTTTTTGGCATGGCCTTACACACAACAATCAAATCCCTTTAAAACATGGAAATCACACTATAAAAACCTTTCCTCTCCAGAAGCTCCGAGGCAGAGCCAAAGGGAAAACAAAAGATACAATACAAACTCGAAAGGATCTTGAGAATAGCATTTAGGCGCAAACATCGGGGTTTGCCACAAGGTACTCCTCAACAGCCTTGTACAATCCCATAGCTCTGTCTTTACCCTTCTTGATGTCCTCTTCCTTGAGCTCACAACCTTCCTGAACGTGGTATTCGCTGGTCATCTTGCAAACGCATCCGCTGCCAGCAGCGACGAACTTCACTTCTTCGACAACGCAGTCGATCTTGTCGAACTTGATGCCACTTTCGATCATGGTATATTTGCAGTAAAAGCTACCTGCATCAAGAGCATCGATCTTGTGCTTCGTGTACTTGATGTGGGAGCCTGTTATGTGAATTCGGTAAAGTGAAGAAGTTAATTCTTAATTCTGAGATCTCTATATATACTTGCCATGGTAGAAATATGAGTATGATTCCGACTTACTTTCACCGAAGTTGGTTTGCTTAATGCTACCAACTCCGCCATCTCCCTCGATGAACTCAACACTCTTGATGCCCCCGGGAACGATCTTGGGTAGGATATGGGAGTCAAGGAACAAAGCCTTGAACATCCTCGATGGTGCAACGACACTTGTGATCTCCTGCGAGTAGGTAACAACTCCCATGTTGGCCTCTTAAGAAACAAAGAGAACTCAACTCAAGAAGGGTGGGAGAAGGGTTTGATGTAATTGCTAATGGAGAAGGCTTGAGCTGATGAAGATGATGAAGAGAACTACTTGGTACTTATAGGCAAGTCCTCTGTTCAGTACTCCATCGTCATGCAAAGTTCAAAGGACACCCAATTGGACCGAGCCGAACTACTTTGAAGCCTTTCTTGTTTTTTATTGGGAGGAGCCACCGATCATCTGGAAGGATAGGAAAAGTACAAATCACGATCAAAGCTCTATTGTTTGACCGTTATCATAACAACGTTAGGTGTTGCAAATAATAAAGATATTACATATTCATTCACAGACATTTTGGGCCCATTACCATAGTCCGTACTTGGTGTACCCCCTCTCTAGAAAAGGTAATTCATATCGAATATTTTGGTCACACTGTGAATCATCCATTTTCGTTGAAACGATAGCGTAAAATAGGCGAGTCTAGATAAATTAATCCCATTTTCAGCTCTGAATTTCCTGGATTCAATCTTTTTCAAAAAGAAAATTGAATTTTTTATATTAGACACGAACTTTAAGCTTGATACTAGAAAACCATGACCACCGTTGCTAAGGGTATAACTCTAAGTTCGTTTGTTGCGCTATCAAGGACAGTCACAAAAATAAGCTTAGGTGCCAATTCTCTTAGGGAAAGGCCAGACTCTTGGCTCCCATAGTCAGATCAAAGGCTGAAATTTAATGTAGATGATACGTGAAAAGATAACAAAGGAGCCATGGGTAAAATTGCGTAATCGGCTAGCGACTCAATAGTCCAACCTTGGACAAGAAGAGAACGTTGGAACTCGTCGATGGAAGTGTTAGCGGTAGCTCTTCTTCTCGCCTGCAATTATGCTAAGTCCCTCGGTGTTCGAAAAGTAATTTTGAAACCATTTGCAATGTCTTAATTGGTGTTATCCAGCAAAATGGTCTTTGCCTTCAGTATTCAACCATCTTTTTTCAACACAATCCAGGTTGGAGTTAGGCTTGGACTCGTAAACCCAGCTAATGGAGCTATTCATACACTTGCAAATTGGGCTTTTAACGAAGTAGGAATCGCATTTTCATTTCTTTTTCACAATCTATCATTTAAAGTTAAAAATATTATATTAGTAGAGCCTTCTTTAATTTACTATTCTGACGTAGGTACTGCATCCTGTTTGTATTCTGTAATGCTTCGAAATGAATAGTTAATTTTAGAATAAAAAAACAGTGGTGGAGCTCTTTTTATTTATTTTTTTAATCGAAGCGGATCTGATTTATTTTGCTTCTGTTTACGAAAGGCAATTTTTGCTAGTTTTACTTTTCAAATGCCACTATAGCTAAGTCATCGAATCGAAATGATTGTACTCTAAACTTGGATTAACTTATATAGACAAATGTCTCTATTATGACCGTTCTTTTTTATTAATTTGTTTCTACCTTTTATTTTTCTTCATTGCTAGT
This sequence comes from Syzygium syzygioides, assembly GCA_031216285.1. Classification (NCBI taxonomy): domain Eukaryota; kingdom Viridiplantae; phylum Streptophyta; class Magnoliopsida; order Myrtales; family Myrtaceae; genus Syzygium; species Syzygium syzygioides. The sequence goes on from CM062249.1 coordinate 33,154,417, forward strand.
CAAATTTTCTCCGTTTTTATTTGGGAAACAATGCTTGCTCTTCATCTAACGATAATCTATCTAGCTTAGGAAAAGTAGGGATAAGTACATTAAAAGTCCTAAAACTATTCACAAAGTGCAATCAAGTTCTAAAACTTTCGTATAGTGCAATCAAGTCCTAAAATTTATCACAAAAGTGCAATTGAGTCCAAAAACTTTCAAAAAATGCAATTAACGGAAAGATTTAATTCGACCGATTTGATAAGTTTTAAGATTTGATTACACTTTTTTTAAAGTTTTCGATCTCAATTGCACTTTCATGATAAGTTTTAGAATTTAATTGCACTTTTTTAAAGTTTTAGGATTCAATTGCACTATCATGATAAGTTTTATGACTTATAATACACCTATCCTAGAAAAGTATAATGAAATGCCCAATTTTCCCTTGCGCTTCATTTTGCCCTACTTCTCTTCTTTATGCAACTCATCTATAAATCAAGTGAAAATTCACCTTCATGACCACAAAGGGAGATCTTTACTTGGGAAAAATCCTTAAGTTATTGGATTGCTCATTGCTCCTTCCAGATTTATTTTTTGGCATGGCCTTACCCACAACCTTCAAACTCTTTATAGCATACCAATACACATGATAAAAAAACCTTTCCTCGCCCAGAAGTTCCGAGGCAGAGCCAAAGGGAAAATAGAAGATACAATACAAACTTATTTCCACTCACTTTACTCTATCATCACCCAGAAAGGATCCTAAGAAAAGCATTTAGGCACAAACATCGGGGTTGGCCAGGAGGTACTCCTCAACAGCCTTGAACAGTCCCATGGCTTTGTCTTTTCCCTTCTTGATGTCCTCCTCCTTGAGCTCACAACCTTCCTTGACGTGGTACTCACTGGTCATCTTGCAGACGCATCCGCTGCCAGCCGCGACGAACTTCACTTCTTCCACGACGCAATCGATCTTGTCGAACTTGATGTCGCTTTCAATCATGGTATATTTGCAGTAAAAGCTACCAGCGTCGAGAGCATCAATCTTGTGCTTTGTGTACTTGATGTGGGAGCCTGTTATGCAAATTCATTAAAGTGAAGAAATTAGTTCTTAATTCCGAAGTCTAGATATATACTTGACATGGTAGAAACATAAGTATGATCCAACTTACTTTCACCGAAGTTGGTTTGCTTAACGCTACCAACTCCACCATCTCCCTTGATGAACTCAATGCTCTTGATGCCCCCAGGAACAATCTTGGGTAGGATATGGTGGGAGTCAAGGAACATAGCCTTGAACACCCTCGATGGTGCGACGACACTTGTGATCTCCTGCGAGTAGGTGATGACTCCCATGTTGGCCTTGAAAGAAACAAAGAGAACTGAACTCAAGAAGGGTAGTGGAAGGGTTTGGCGTGATTGATAAAGTAGAAGGCTTGGGCTGATGAAGATGATGAAGAGAACTACTTGGTACTTATAGGCAATTCCAAAGTTTAGAACTCCGTCATGACTGAAAGTTCAAAGCACTCCGGATTGGACCGGCCGAATTACTTTCAAGTCTTTCTTGTTGTCTCATTGGGAGGAGCCACCGATCGTCTAGAAGGTTAGAAAAACAAGAAAAATCACAAGCAAAGCTCTTCTGTGTGGCCATTATTATAAGAACCTAAGCTGAGGTATTACAATTAATGAGAAATTACATATTCAATCGCAGACATCGTGGGCCCGTTACGATAGTCTATACTTGGTATACTGCCTTTCTAGAAAAGGGAAAAGTATCTATTATATCGATATTAATTCAGTCATAAACATTTCAATTAAAATAATTTAGTCATAAGCTTTTTACATTTGTACCAATTGAGTGCATTCGGTCAATTTTGGCTAGAATTGGTGACATAGACACCAGTCGTCTTACATGACACGATTGACACTGACATGGAAATTTTTAACAATTTTTTCAAACTTGTTTATTAATTTGTCTTTTCCTTTTCCTTGTTTTATTTTTCTTTTCGTTCGTGGCCGGCGACTGTCACCAAAGCTCGCCGACCACTAGGTGAGGGTTACAAAGCCCTCACTAGCCTCCATGAGGGTCGTGGCCCTTGGTTGGCCTTGTCAAGGCCTAGCTTGACATGGGCGAAGGCAACCATGGTCTCGCCCATGGCTAGAAAGGCCGAGGCAAGCCTTCGCCAACGGCCGGTAAGGCCCTAGCGAGGCCATGGCCACCTTATGTAACAGCCTGAATTTCGATGTAATTCCGGGATCAATAAAACTGATATTATTTCACATTTCATTTTAGTAAGTCTCGCCCAGAGCTGATCACTCTTGGGATACTAACCAATGGGGTATGGCTAACTAGAAAACGGTATATGGACTGGGGATCTTATCGCGAAACGGATACCGATCACGAGAGACGCTAAGGAAATATTTTGGGCCAACGTGGGCAGATCTTAGGAAAGAGTAATGGATTGGGTTTGACCAAGGCCAACGATGTACAATAGGGACGCAGGTGATTCTGCAAGATCAAAAGTGCATGTGGCCAACCAGTCATAACTTGAACCGAATGATCATAACCTTTGAAACTAGTGATAATTTCTCATTCTCTCAATGATCGAGACCATCACGATACGGATAGTCTTAAGTCGATACGCATAACCTCTAAACAGCCGCCCGTTAGTGAGAGACCCTGAAATTGAAAATTTAGCGAGTTTTGTTCACGGAATTGGGTCCGGATTTCGATATCGATTTTCGAAGGCTTAAGAGATTATTTTTTGGAATCTGACGTCATATTATGTTGACCACACACATTTGGAGTTAATACGAGTAAAAATTGGAATTTCGGTCCGGGGGTGAAAATTACAATTTTGCCCCTCGAAACACCAGCGTTGCTTTTTGAGGCCAAATAAGGTTATTTTTCGAGGCCAATACCATTTTAGGGTGGCCACACATACCAGGAGTTGTTATGGCCAAAAATTGGAATTTTGACAAAAATTAAAAAAATTGACAATTTTGCTTTACAAACTTTGACGTGGATTTTCGAGGGCTTGCGCAATGAATTTTGCGATTCCGACATCACATTATGTTGGCCATGTACATTTAGGGTTGGTACGGGTGAAAAATGAAACTTCAACCTGAGACCGGAAAGAAGACAGTTTTGCCCCTAGGCTATTTTTGGTTCCGAATTTTAGGGGATAATTAAGGAAATTAATTAAATTTGGAGTTATCCTAATTATTGCAGCAAATAACCAAAATGCCCATGAATTATTGGATAAGAATTAATGGGGACTCTTGGATGAGGGGTAAAATGGTCATTTTTGCTAGATTTGTGACACTTGGCACCTTAACCCCTATTATTTGACCAATTTAAACATGTTTCTCTCTCCTCTCACCCCATCTGACCAGAACTCTCTCTCTCTCTCTCCTCCCGAAACCCTCTCTCTCTCATTTTCTCTCTCGACAAGCCTTGCCGAGGCTTCACCGTCGGCTGCCGAAGCACCGCTACCGTCCACCGTGCCTCGCCATCAACCAACTCAATCCCTAGCCTCAGCCTCACCCAACCCCTTTCTCTCTCCCTTTCTCTCTCTTTCTCTCCTTTTTCCCCTCTCGGTCATCACCGCGGCCGCGCTGGAGCATCACCGCCAGAGCTCGATCGACCGAGCTACTCCACTGTGATGTTTCCGACGTCCATACGTCGTTGTACGTCACCGTCCATACGATGCCCCCCTATGCGACATTCATATGGACCATACACCGCCGTCCGTATGCCGTCGCCGGGAACACCGCCGCCAATTCCACTGTTCACCAGTGATCGGCCACCGTTCCTCGTCGTCGTGACATTGGATTAAGTGAGTAAAATTCCTAAACCCGGATTATGACTAATAGTGCATTTTTCTTGACTGGTTTAGGTATTATCGGTCCATTTTGGACTTGCTTAGGTAGTATCGGTATATATTTCAAATTGAGCTGAGGGCCGATTGGTAAAAATTATTATCGAGAAAATGTAGTGGATTAATGAGAATTTATTAGGGAGAATAATTGGATTAAATGGCCAATTTAGGAGCCCATTGATGGAATTGCCGGGTATGTCCAAGTTGACTGAGTGTACGTAATTTGTGCTTAATTGTGATTGATTGTGTACTGCCATGTTGCATGTTGTGTGGCTAACTAATGTGGGGTGCGATTGGCCAATGATTGGTTTGAAATTAATTGTCGAATTGTGAATCGTCCATTAGGCCACACGATATTAATTGAGCTAATTGAGTACGTGTTGTGACATTGAGTGTTTAAATTAAATTGATGTTCGTGGTGCATTGTACTACATAGCATGGTCATGCAGTATATATGCCGAGAGTGAGGCATGTGATGAAATTGTGCGAGACTGCGTGCCTGCCATGAACATGTAATCACCTAAAATACCCTGAAGCGTGTTACGCGGGGTTCAGATAATAATTGGTTGTGTGATCACCTAAGGATCTTCGGGTCGATACCGTCCTCATGCACTTTGAAGCAGGACGATGCCCGGTACGTCCGGAAGACGACCATCCTCATGCACTTTGAAGCAGGCTCTAGTTCGTGAAGAGAACAGTGTTGCGTCTCATGCACTTTGAAGCAGGCTATAGACACTGGGCCAGATCGGTGCTGCGCCTCATGCACTTTGAAGCAGGCTAGACGCACTGGGCCGTGAATATTATTGACTCGAGTCATAATAAATCTTAATAAATTGGGCAATTGCCAGTGTGCCAATATGGGCCAATGGGCCGGAAAATACATATCACATGTCCACAACATTTGCATGCATAAACATGCACGAACTAGCATGCGGGTGTGTGAAACTCAGAGTGTGGCATGCGATATGACTACTGAAAAGCATGAGCATGTGTTTGGCGTCCGTGTGCATGTCACTTATGTGCCGTGATTATTATATATTAAACTGTCTAACCTGCAGGATCATAGGATTGTTTGGTTGTTGTTGTATTGTGGTTTTAAATGCTTGTTTCCGGTCAAGAGATTACATGTTAGCCTAGCCTAGGTTTAGGGGTTATATTCACTGAGATTCGTCTCACGGTTATAATAACCCACATTTTCATACCCCAGCCATAAGAATGCCAAATCCACCGCTTTTTGAAATACCTGTACAGATACATCGGTATACAAGTACATATCCCGCAGGAAATAAGGAGTCGTATGTAAGATACTGATCGATGGTGTTTGTAAACGTGGGTGAATATTTCCATCAAACTCAGAAATATGTGGCATGGTGCTTGAGGGATGCCGACGGAAACCTAGGGCTACCCCTTAGGACTTTTGATATGTCAATTGGTCAGGATGGATTGATAAAACCAATATATGTGGATGGCGAAGTGATCAATCCTCGAGATGTTTACGATGTAGATGGCGTTGATGAGCCTAAGGAAGGGGAGCCACAGGTGATAGCTGAAGATCAAGACCAAAACGTCGAGGAAGAAGACGAGCCGGAGGACATGGATCTAGATTCTGATGAAGACCACGGGGAGGTAGCGGAGGTAGGGTCGGACGTAGAGATAGGACCCGATAATGAGTTAGGACTTTATCTTGACCCTAAGCTTGAGCTGGATACTGAAGACGAAGAGGCAGCAGCAACGGATATGGACTCCGAAAAATCTGAGCCTCAAGAGAGTTCAGCAAGGGAGTTCTCGGAATCGTCGGATCCGGATTGGGAGCAGTAGGGTCACCCAGTGTCCATAGCTAGTAAGGAGAGTCGTTACTTTTTGGACTGTAGCCTTCTCTCTGAGTTTTAGCCTGATCTCCCTAGCCGCTTACCCCTTTTTGACTAGGTGGCTGCTGACCGATTGTATCTTTTTGTTTCTACTTGTAAATGTTGTATAAATGGTTTTAATAGTAGTATAAAGTATGTAATTATTTTCTGTTACGGTGATTGATGCATGGCTATCATTGGCTCATATTGTTACTGTCTGGGTTTGTTTATTTATTGCTTCCACTCGTGTTTGATCTCTATTTGGGCATGAGTCGGCGACGCTTCCTGGGAGTATTGCATCGAAATTGACCAGTACATGAGATGATCGCGCTTCAAGGGTTTCGAGGCGTGACACCTTCACCAGCGGCCAGCAAGGCCCTGGTCAACACCAACCATGCCACGTAAGGTACCCGGCATCCACGTCAACGATTCCCAGCCTAAATTGGTCGAATTGACTCAATTGACAAAAATATAAAAGATTTATGACAAAAATAGCTCAATCGAAAGGTTTATGAGTGAATTAGCATCAATGTAATCGATTTAGAACTTTTTTCGTACTTCCCCCTGTAAGAGTCTGAATTTTCGATCTTTTTTCCTGAGATTTAAGAAATGAATTTCAGTCAATGCACTTATAATGAGATCTCACTCGGAAATGCGCATTCACGGGATGCTAACCTTAGGGGTAAGGTCATTACGGGATTGAGTTTGCACGACCAAAGAACTCGGCCTGGGTTCGACCTTCGACCATAAGGATTGACGAGGGAATGTTTTGGGCCAACCGAGACCGATCTATCTTATTGATCGTGTCCAAAGGAAACTAGTAACAAACCCTCACAATTACATGATAATCGAGGTTGCTTTGGCTTAAGCAAACTTAAACGTGATTTGACTTAGTGTCTGTCACGGGTCGAGAGCGCGTAATCCCAACGAGCCACTCGTTAGCTAGAGATAAGCTAAAGTTGTGATTGCTCAATTCTAGTTTTTTCTTGGAATTCGGGCCTAAAAATCGAGAATTTTGAAAGTAACAATTTTGAGCGGCCGATGACGTTTTTGGCTTGGCAAACCTTGAGGCCACCCATTTCTGCACAAAAATGGATTTCGGTTCGGGACCGGAAAAATTATGATTTTGCTCCTCTAGATCTCGACGTTGATTTTGAAGCCGTATGAGATTATTTTTCGCAGTCGATATCATTTTAGAGTGGCCACACACATTTAGAGTTGTTACAGTCAAAAATTTGAATTTTAGCTCTGAAATGAAAAATAATATTATTTTATTCTCAGGACTTTGCAATCGATTTTCGAGGGTTTAAGAAGCTATTTTCACGATTCTGACGCCATATTATGTTGGCCACACACATTTGGGATAGGTACGGTCGAAAAATGGAATTTCGATCCAGGACCAAAAAATGACCATTTTGGGGATTCCGAATTTTTGGAAAATTATTTTAGGGATACTTTATGGATAATATCAGCCAAATAATGCAGCCTAATGAATTACCAATTTACCCCCAATCATTTGGATAAACTTTTACGAGAACCAAGTATTTAAGGGCAATTTAGGCATTTGGAAATTTTGGTTCGACTTAGTCAAACCCACTCACTTTCTCTCTCCTCATTTCCAGCCCATCACCACCCCCACGATCAGTCTCTCCCTCTCTCTCTCTCTCTCTCTCTCTCTCTCTCTCTCTCTCTTCATCTTCGTTTCCTCACATCACCGCCGGCGCTGCTGCTGTTCCGCCCGTTTCAGCCATGCATCCAGCCCATTCGTCTCGCCTTTCTTAGGTAAGTGACTTTCCCAATCAACACTTAGGACCTCGGGTATTGCTATGCTCGTTTAGGGTTCGGTTTAGGTGATTTTCGTGGCTATTTTGGACTGAAATAATGGCTGGTTGTTCGGGTGGTTGTGGACTGATTTGAAGACTGAAAATATGAGGTTTGGGAGGTTCGGATAGGGCCATGATGATACGGAACGATTACGGTTTGAATTCGTGTGATTTGGTGTAATTTTCGGATTTGTGACTACTGTACCTATCAGGTTTTCTATTTTTGTGGAGAATTTTGGGGGCTGAATTTGAAAAAGTGTTCCTCATGAAAATTGTTTCCAACATCTTGAAGTATAACATATTTTAATTTTGGAATTTTTTAAAATCATTTGATGCCATTCGGAAGTTCATCTTTGGACCGAAATAAAACTGCCAAATTTACTATTCACCCAACCTTCGGGTCTATTCGAATTTTTATAAATTTTTTCAGGCCTATTTTCAAAATACTTCCTCCATAAAAATTGTTGGGGACATTTGTGGCAATAACATATAAAAATTTCAAGGTTTTCCAAAATCATTTGGGTACCGAATGAGTTGTATTTTGATGGCCTGAGGGAATGTCTGAGCAAACCGGATTTCGTCTGACTTTGAGTGTTAAAACAAGGTATTTACGGTTAGAACTGGGTTTCTAGTTCTTCATGGAAAATGTTCATCGAGATGTTTTGTACAACATATCCAAATTTCATAATTTTTGGAATTGATTTACTATTTATTTCAAATGGATTTCGGCCACTGTGTAAACTGCCCAGATTTACTCTGATGCTATGAATTGATTTGTGTACGTGGTTGTGTGATTTGTGATTGGGGACTGATTTGGATTGTGCTTAGGCCGAATGTGATATGGTGCTACGCCGTGTGTATGTGGCCGTGAGGTGTCGGGGCGTGGTCTTGTGAATATGCATTGAATTCGCGTGCCAAAAATGTAATTGGTGGCGTGTTCGTGTGACAAGAATGTGAAATTGTGAAATGTGTGTGTGAGGTGTGTATGTTTGGCCGTGCGTTTGTTGGCCGTGTGTAAGTGTGGTTTGAATGGAATGAGGATACGAAAATGTTGGATTGGTTGGAAAGGATCCGTCTTGAGGCGTGTACGTTTACGCGAGACGATGCCGTCCCTGACGAGGTGACGATGCCCGATCCGACGGGATGACGATGCCTGACGTGGTTAGAAGACCGTTGGCCTGATGCGTTTTACGCAGGTGCGGTAAAAAAAAAAGTATGTGTACAATTCCGTTCTGAGGCGTGTTCGTTTACGCGGGACGATACCATCCCTGATAAGGTGATGATGCCCGGCCTGACGGGGTGTCGATGCCTGACAAGGTCAAAAGACCGTTGGCCTAATGCGTTTTACACGGGCGTGGTAGTAGTGGAAAAGTTGAGAATAAGTGAGAATTGGCTTGAGGTGCGAGGTTTGAGAAAGTGACGCATGATGTGAGTAGTGTGCAAGTGTATTTGTATCGCATGATGTGATGTTTAATTATGGGGTAGAAATTGCTAGGCATGGTATAGGAAGTGCCCAAGTGGTTTCTGTCTTATAATTGAGGCACGCGCGCGTCTGTGATTCCTTGCTGTGATGTGCTGGCTGTATTATGGTCTAACGTGCAAGAACGTACATGATGGATTCTAGGTAGGTTCGTGTGTGGTTGTTAGTTTGATTGATTGTCTTGTGTTATGCATATTTTGTCTAGCGGTACGTGAGTGCCTACATGGGTTTTGGGGTTGTACATTCATTGAGATTCGTCTCATAGTTGCATAATTCATAATTTCAGACCCTCAGCCGTAAACCCGGAAAGTTCGCCTCTTCTTTTTTGAAGTTCAAGGAACCACCTTTGGTGCTTGGTGGAATTGCAGGTGAGTTTCTGAAGGTTCAAGCTAGAGATTCAGAAGCAGATTGGAAGAGATCGATCCTTAGGTTAACCCCTAAGGTATTTTAGGGGTTGTGTAAATTGGGTTGACCCATAGGGAAGTTAAGTTAACCAAGACCCTGATCTTTTGTTATGACAGTGATTTTGGATGCTAGTTTGCTGCATATGTTTGTAATATAATGTTAGTTTTTGTGGTGTAGTAATATTGTATGAAATGCTGTTATTATTGTTTATTTGTTCTTTTGTTCTACCCCGTTGTCGTCATCTTTCTGTCCGGAATTTTTATATCCTCTTCTGCATATGGCTTTGATGTTTGGGTTGGGCCGGTGACGATCTTGGGACATCGCATCATTTCGACCGGAGCAAAGGGATGTCGCAAGCTCGATGGGGTTCGGGGCGTGACACCCCCCCAAAAAAAGTAATTCAAATTGAATATTTTTTTCATACACAAGAATCATTGGTTTTCGTATGTACAAAAGTGTAAAATAGGTGAGTCTAGATAAGTTATCCCTTTTTCAGCTCCGAATTGCCTGGACACAATCTTTTTGTCAAAAATAAAATTGAAATTTTTTAATCAAGAACTGATTTAGACACAAATTTTAGGCTTGATACTAGACAACCGTGACTGTCATTGCTAAGGGAATAATTTTATGTTAGTTCGTTGCGCTATCGAGGACAGTTGCCAAAATAAGTTTAGGAGCCAGTTCTATTGGGGAAAGGACAGAGTCCTAGCTCCCATCATTAGATCAAAAGCTAAAATTTAATGTAGATGGTGCATGAAAAGATAAAAAAGGAGCCACAGGTATAATTGCAAGATTGGCTAGCGACTCAATAGTCCAACTTAGGACAAGAAGAGAAAGGTGGAACTTGCCTATGGAAGTCTAAGCAGAAGCTCTTCCCCTCCCTTGCAATTATGATGAGTCTCTGGGCATCTAAAGAGCAATTTTTAAAATTGATTGCAATGTCTTGATTGTTGTTATCCAACAAAAGGGTCTTTGCCCTTGGAGTATTGAACCTTCCTACATCTACACAATCCGGGTTGGAGTTAAGCTGGGACTCGTAAACCCAACGATGAAGCTACTTATGCGCTTGCAAATTGGGCTTTAATCAAATAGAAATCGTATCTTCTTTTCTTTTTCATAATTTCCCTTTTAAATTAAAAAATATTATATTGTTCTAATATTGGTACCGCTTCCGTTTGTACTTTGTAATTCTTTGTTTAAATGAAATGTTTTTTAGAAAAAAGAAAGCTTTTTTTTTCTTTTTTCTTACAATAGAAGTGGATCCGATTTACTTTGCTTCTGTTTACGGGAGGTAATTTTGCCAGTTTGACTTTTCAAATGGCACTGTAGTTAAGTCATCAAATAGAAATGACTGCACTTTAAACTCGGATCAACTCAAAAAGACAAATGTCTCTATTATGATCGTAAAGTAGAATGAAAGGCCCAATTTTCCCTTGCACTTCATTGTGCCCTCTATCTCTTTTTTATGCAAACTCATCTCTAAGTCGAGAAAATTCACCTTCTTGACCACAAAGGAAGATCTTCTCTTGGGCAAAATCCATAATTTATTGGATTGCTCAATGCTCCTTCAAGCTTTATTTTTTGGCACGGCCTTACACACAACAATCAAACCCCTCTATAACATAGAAGTCATGCTATAAAAACCTTTCCTCACCCAGAAGCTCCGAGGCGGAGCCAAAGGGAGAACAGAAGATACATTACAAACCTTCCACTCATTTTACTCTATCGTCACTCAGAAAGGATCTTGAGAAAAGCATTTAGGCGCAGACATCGGGGTTGGCCATGAGGTACTCCTCAACAGCCTTGAACAGTCCCATGGCTCTGTCTTTGCCCTTCTTGATGTCCTCCTCCTTGAGCTCACAACCGTCCTTGACGTTGTACTCGCTGGTCATCTTGCAGATGCATCCACTGCCAGCCGCAATGAACTTCACTTCTTCCACAATGCAGTTCGACAAGAAAGCTACCTGCATCCAGAGCATCAATCTTGTGCTTCATGTACTTGATGTAAGAGCCTGTTATGTATATTCATTAAAGTTAAGTTAGTTCTTAATTCCAAGGTCTATGTATGGACTTGACATGGTAGAAGTGCAAGTATAATCCTGCTTACTTTCACTGAAGTTGGTTTTCTTGATGCTACCAACTCCGCCGTCTCCCTCGATGAACTCAACACTCTTGATGCCCTCGGGAACAATCATGGGCAGGACATTGTGTGAGTCAAGGATCATAGCCTTGAACAGCCTCGACGGTGTGACCACACTTGTGGTCTCCTGCGAGCAGGCAATGACTCCCATGTCTGCCTTGTGAGAAACAAAGAGAACTGAACTCGAGAAGGGTAGTGGTACGGTTTAGTGTGATTGCTAATGCAGACTGGAGAGGGGTTAAGCTGATGAAGAGAACTACTTGGTGCTTATAGGCGAGTCCATTGGTTAGGACTCCATCGCCATTTGTTCAAAGCACACCAAGTTGTACTAGCCGGCCTTGATTTAGTTCCACGTCATGACAAGAACGAGGAAGATAACGGTACAAGAACTCGAGTTCCTCTTGTTGGAGTTGATGACCAAAACACCTAGAGGGAAATTCTTTATTTTTTTTCACAGATGCAAAGAATTAAATAGTTAGATTTAGTTTGTTTCGCATAAAATAATTGGAAAATATTTTTCTAAAAATATTCACTTATATTACTTGCAATAATTAATCAATAAAAGTACTCTCATTATTGAAATAATTTATATCTAAACATTTTCATGGACGATGAAAATTTTTTTGTCTATTCATTTTGTATAAGTAACACGAGAGATCCTTTTTAGGAAAATATTTTCTAAATCATTTATTTTCCGCGAAACAATCACACCTTTAAACTACTGTCCGGTTAGGGAACCTCGAGCCATACTTGAAGTTTTGGGTTGTCTTTTGCCAAGTTCATAGTGGTTGACTTACCACTAGGCCCTTACAGTATGTTAATCTCCAAATTTTACCCACACATGTAATTTTTCATTTCCATGACAAATAATGACAATCACAATCCATAAGAAAGTCAGATAATACGTAAAAGTCAGAGACGACCGAACTTTCAGTGCAAAGAGCTCTTGAAACAGTCGTCGCCAAATTGTGTTCCCTATCATTGTGGACCTATTACCAAGTTGGTCGAGAGAGAATAATTTTATTTATTAAATTTAGTCTCACCGGCATTAAAAATGTGAATGATTAATTTAAGATATTAGCTGGAGAGTATAGACAACGTTATGAAAGCATCATTGGTAGCCGCAGGGCCGTTGATCCTTTGAAGGTGTAGAGGAGACTTTGGAATTCGTTGCTCAACCATTCCAACTTCAAACTTGTCTCCTGGTTGAGTAGGAACCAAAGAAGAGCTCTTATGAGGAAAAAATCAACAAAATGATGCTAATCGACTCTGTTCAGGTACATCTAGTTTAGATGGGTCTCAGTGAAATATAATTGCAAACTGAATAATCGTACATTGAATATTTGAATTATCAATTAAGTTAATACATATATTTAACTTAATATTCCTTGGCTTTAATTTTTAAAGTCAAACTTAGTCTAACGAGGCATCCTAATGGTCTCAAATTTTGATTCCCTTTTGGCGATCTCTCAATCACAAAGTATTAGATTTTTGTTGTTCATCTTAACAGGTGGTTCCGGATCCAATAATTGATTAGATAATTTCATAACATCTATGTCACTCATTATTTCCATAGAGGAATATCACAAATCACCAGGATTGCTAAGTGAGAATAGCAGCTATTGATGTTTGGTTTGGCAAAAATATTGCTGGTAAAGGTCATTGATGTGGGTGATGGTATTAGGGGTGAGCATGATTTCAAGGTAGAATTTAAAATCTGAGAACCTGACCGGTGAGAACTTGTATGTTCCAGGTTCCAAAGTATACAGGGTAGCTTTCATGTTCCAAAAATTGGTGAACCTGTTTCGATAGATGGATTTCAGGCTCTAGATAGGTGAAACTTAGAACATTGAACCTTAAACCTTAAATAAGTTTTTTGCGTTTTTTCTTGGTTTATGTGTTCACGTGATCTTGCGGTATTTCCTGATGTTAGATAATGAGTGTATAATATAGAACCACTAGTTTGAGCTTTTCATTTTATGACTTGTTAATGTTTCATAATCTTCATGTCTTTAAGTATAAATTGTGGTTAGTAGATCGTAGTAGCAAGTAGTGGTCATCAAAGGTGGTGAATTACTGCAAAACAGGTGGAACCTGAGTAGACCTTGAAACCGACCCTAGAACCTGTGACAGGGTAGGTTCCAAGTTCTGAGGTAAATAAGATAGGTTACAGGTTTCATTTTTATGACTTGTTAATGTTTCATATTCTTCGTATCTCTAAATATAAGTTGTGATCAGTGATTCGTAACAGCAAGTAATAGTCATTAAAGGTGATAATTTACTGCAATACATGTGGAACCTGGGTAAACCTTGGAACCGACTCTAAAACCTGTGATAGGATAGGTTTTAGGTTCCAAGATATGTAAGATAGGTTCCAAGTGGAAACTGTATGGAACCTAGAATTATTCACCTCTATATGGTTTGATGGCTTATGGAGGACATCGTTGATGGTGGCAGTCGAGTGTAGGCAATGCAGAGAGAGAGAGAGAGAGAGAGAGAGAGAGAGAGAGAGAGAGTGAGAGAGAGTATTTAGGTTTTGCAGACATGATCAGTTTTGAGTAAGACATACTGACATTAACGTTGTGACAGAGAGACTTAAATCAATCTGGATAGAGAATCTTTATTAATTTCCACATGGCTTGAGCTAAATTTATCGATGCTTTCTGTTGTAAATTGGGTATGTCCATGTGTCGATGACCTTTCTTTACTGAATTAAGTGGGAAAATTTACTTGCTACTATGCAAAAATCATATGGGATATCATTCTAGTTGTAACAAGAAGAAAAAATAAATAAAATAAGAAACATTAAAGTGTAACATGAAAGAGTTTCTTTTAGCTGCAATATATATATAAAAAGGAAATGACACAATAAACAAAAAACATTGCCAATGATGGAACAACTCTAGGAGAGCGTGAGAAAGTAACACCAAAACAGAGTCCTCTGTTTTTTGAGGCATTTCTTTTTTCCCACTCTCCGACGAAGTGACACCAAAACAGAGTCCTCTGTTTTTTGAGGCATTTCTTTTTTCCCACTCTCCGACGAAGTGACACCGAAACAGAGTCCTCTGTTTCGATAAAGTAACACCAAAACAGAGTCCTCTGTTTTTCTCACTTGCTCCAGAATTCTTTTGCCTGCCTTCCGACTCACATGCTATGCTTTTGTTGAAGCCACAAGCAACTCATCCACTTTGAGTCCGTTGCATTGCCAAGTTTTCTGGCCACAGTAAACTCCAAATTCATAAGATGGGAAATGAAGAAAGTCATTGAGAATAAGGTTAATATTACGAAAAACCTTAAATTGGTACAATAAATTTACTTTAAATTAATTTTTTGACAGTCAAAAACTCCAAATTGGTACACCTGCAATAAATTTACCCTCCGTTAATTTTCGTTAAATTTTACCTTTTATTTTAATTAGTTTCTGCCTTTTACTTTTCCTCTTTGCTAGTCAAATTTTCTCCATTATAGTTGGGAAACAATGTTTTCCTTCCACGGCTTTCAAAGAAGCACGCTATAGCCTAATTAATTAATACCAAGTTGCATAAATATGATGAATACAGCGAGTGGAAAATTTCACTTTAATAAATCAAATTGGACAAAATAAACAGGGTCCCAGTTTATTCTTATCAAAACAAAAGTGATTCACTACCACTTCTTTTATTTTCTGGATTGCCAGAGTATAGAATTATTGTCCCATTAAGTTCCATTTCTTTTCATCTGACGAAAATATATCTCGCTTAGGAAAAGTACAATGAAATGGCCAATTTTCCTTTGCACTTCGTTGTGCCCTCTGTCTCTTCTTTATGCAAACTCATATATAAGTCAAGTGAAAATTCACCTTCATGACCACAAAGGGAGGTCTTTTCTTGGGCAAAATCCATAATTCATTGGATTGCTCATTGTTCCTCCAAGTTTTATTTTTTGGCATGGCCTTACACACAACCATCAAACCCCTTTATAACATAGAAAACACACGATAAAAGCCTTTCCTCAACCAGAAGCTCCGAGGCAGAGCCAAAGGGAAAACACAATATACGATACAAACTTTCCACTCATTTTACTCCATCATCACTCAGAAAGGATCTTTTGAGAAAAGCATTTAGGCGCAGACATGGGGGTTGGCCACGAGGTACTCCTCAACAGCCTTGAACAGTCCCATGGCTTTGTCTTTGCCCTTCTTGATGTCCTCCTCCTTGAGCTCGCAACCTTCCTTGACGTGGTACTCGCTGGTCATCTTGCAAACGCATCCGCTGCCAGCCGCTTCGAATTTCACTGATTCCACGACGCAGTCGATCTTGTCGAACTTGACGTCACTTTCGATCATGGTATATTTGCAGTAAAAATTGTCTGCGTCAAGAGCATCGATCTTGTGCTTCGTGTACTTGATGTGGGAACCTGCATGTAAATTCATTAAATTGAAGAAGTTAGTTCTTAATTCCTAAGTCTAGATATAGACTAGATGGGGTAGAAGTGCGAGTGTGATCCGACTTACTTTCACCGAAGTTGGTTTGCTTGATGCTACCAACTCCACCATCTCCCTCGATGAACTCAACGCTCTTGATGCCCTCGGGGACAATCATGGGCAGGACGTTGTGGGATTCAAGGAACATAGCCTTGAACAGCCTCGCCGGCCCAACGACACTTGTGACCTCCTGCGAGTAAGTGACGACTCCCATGTCTGCCTTTTAAGAAACAAAGAGAACTGAACTCAAGAAGGGTAGTGGAAGGGTTTGGTGTGTGACTGCTAAAGGAGAAGGCTTGAGCTGATGAAGATGATGAAGAGAACTAGCTGGTTCTTATAGACAGTCCAGTGGTTTGTACTCCATCACCACCGTTCAATGTTCAAAGCATGTCGACCAAAAAAAAAAGTTCAAAGCACGCCAAGTTCGACTAGTCGGCCTTGATTTACGCCTTTCTTCTGTTCATATTAGGCCGAGCTGTCGGTCATCTAGAAGAATGGAAAATGGCTGTCGTTATCAAACCCAAAGTAAATTATTACATACAAAAATTATTACATATAACTGCTTGATTATTTGAAGTGACCTTTAATACTTTTACCTTTTTTTCAAATCTTGCTTTTATTTTTGGCCTGCAAAATCATGCTTTGTTCACGATTTAGTTTATATTTAACATTATTGGCATTTGCTTATCATTTTGCAATCACCTCTCTAAGATCGAGAGTGTTTTTTTTCGCGTAATTCCAAATGTGAAGTCAATCTTCTAATTTTACTAGGGCTCAAAAATTTAAATGTAACGACCCTTTATTTTCTTCCTGTTGAAGGACTTAATTTAAGAAGTCATTTTATCATAAGACGAAATTTTCCTTTTTCTTCTTTAATAAAAGGAGATTTCATGGATTAGTAAGAAAATGAGAAAATTGATTGCGGATAGTCATTCTTTTTTTTTTCATTCTTTGACCTCAATATATCTAATAATATGTATGTTTTTACTATAATCTTTGTACAAAAAAGTGATCGTGGCGCAAATTATAGAGCTCCAGCTCCACCGTAACCAAAGCGTGGAATGGACGAGCCTAGATAAGTAAATCCCTTTTTTACTCCGATTTGATTATACATGATCCTTTTCGAAAAGACAAATTGAATTTTTTTTTTATTTAGAACTGATGTGGACACGAAAGTTAGGCTTGATATCAAATTTATTGTCCTGCCGTTCTCCGAAGGCAATTTTGCTAGTTTGACTGTTCAAAATGCCATTATAGCTACGGCATCAAATCCAGATGACTGTGGTCCAAACTTAGATTTTTTTTTTTTGGTCGTAATCCAAACTTAGATTAATCCACAAGAAGACGAACGCCCCTCTTGTGCGACCGTTCTTTTTCTTTTTCTTTTTCTTTTTCTCTTTTAACTTTTTGCTTTGTTCTTTTCTACGTTTTATTTTGTGTTAGATGGAGACAAATTGGTAAAACAAAGATTATTATAAAATGACTGGCTGGCAGGCTGCTACCTTACTTTGCTAGTCAAATTTTATCCACTTTATTTTTATTTTTTTGGGCCAAACTTACTGGGCTCAAGAAAGATTCGGCCAACTATGGGGGTGCATGGCTCTCTCTCTCTCTCGTTCTTATCAGATATTGTTTTATCCTCTGATTACTTCTTTTATTTATCTTTCTTTTCTTTCTTCCTTACAAAATTTTTAATTTTTTCTGACGTGGCGTTTGGTAAGTGCCACGTATCTTAACAAAGCAATAAATAGATCTACATCAGCAATTTTTTGTTAGTTAAATTGGACGGAGTTATAGAGTGGGCTTGATTGCACCAATTTGACAAGTTTTAGAACTTAATTAGATTTTCAAAAATTTTATAACTTAATTGTACTTTTGCAATAGGTTTTACCACTTCTTGTGCTTTTCTTTTTCTAAATTTTCATGACCACAAAGGGAGATCTCCTTTTGGGCAAAATCCATAATTCAGTGCATTGCTCTTCAGAGCTTTATTTTGGCATCACCTTACACACAACCATCAAATCCTTTAGAACATAGAAATCCTTCAGAACATAAAAATCACACGAGAAAAACCTTTCCTCACCCAAAAGCTCCGAGGCAGAGCCAAAAAGGAAACAGAAGACACAATACAAATTTTCCACCCACTTCACTGTATCATCACTCGAATGGATTTGGGAAATAGCAATTTAGGCGCAAACATCAGGGTTGGCCACGAGGTACTCCTCAACAGCCTTGTACAGTCCCACAGCTCTGTCTTTACCCTGCTTGATGTCATCCTCCTTGAGCTCACAACCTTCCTTGACATGATACTCGCTGGTCATCTTGCAGACGCATCCGCCGCTGGCTGCAACGAATTTTACCTCGTAGACGACGCAGTCGATCTTGTCGAACTTGATGTCGCTCTCAATTAAAGTATATTTACAATAAAAGTTATCTACATTGAGAGCATCGATCTTGTGCTTCGTGTACTTGATGTGAGAGCCTATTACACGAAATCACAAAAGTGAGGAATTCAATTTTAAATTCTGAGATCTACGCAGAGGCTTGACATGGTAGAGATACAAGTATGATCTGACTTACTTTCGCCGAAGTTAGTTTGCTTGATGCTGCCAACTCCACCATCTCCCTCAATGAACTCGATGTTCTTGATGCCCCCGGGGACAATTTTGGGAATGACGTTGTGTGAGTCTAGGACCAAAGCCTTGAACATCCTCGACGGGGCGACAGTGGATGTGAAATCTTGAGAGTAGGTGACAACTCCCATGTTTGCCTCGTAAAAAACAACGAGATGGAACTCAAGAAGGTGATGGAAGGGTATGGTGTGATTGCAATTGAAGAAGGCTTGAGCTGATGATAGTGACGAAGAGAAGTAATTGGCATTTATAGATGAGTTAGTGTCTTTTGTACTCCATCTCATTCAAAGTTCAAAGCACGCCGAGTTGGACTAGCCATCCTTGATACAAGCCTTTCTTCGTTTTCTTATTAGGCGTAGCCATCAGCCTTCTAGAAGAATTTGGAAATGATAAAGGACATATCCTTAGCAAACCCGAAGTAAATGATTACATAAAACGAATCAGTTGATATTGCTGGTTTATTCGATGTGACTTTAACTGTCCTTTTTTACTTTCTTTGAAATCTTACTCGGTTCATAATTTGATTTTCATTTGATAAATTTTTTGTGCAATTCCAGATATGAATCGATCTTCTTGTGTTATTGGTGAAATTAAAAGCTTGAGATTCAATGGACCCTTTATTCTTTTCTTCTCCTTTTGAAATAATTTAGTATAATAAATTGTTTTATCACAAAACAAAATCTCCTATTTTCTTATCTACTAAAAAGTGGATGTTATTGATCAGTAAGAAAATAAAAGGCGCGAAGGGAAAGCGACACTTTAGTGACGAGATGGAAATTTAACTTCTCTCATCAGAATTCTAAAAGCGACACTTTAGTGACGAGATGGAGATTTAACTTCTCTCATCAGAATTCTAGCATTTATAGAATAGCGAAGCTAGCCTATTAAGCGAGGAGTAAGAGCTCTATGCTATCCTTTAATTAATATGGAATTGCGGTCAATGCAGCTTGATTGACTACAGCAAAAGAAATTTCCGAGAAGCGATGCTCGTTGACCCACATATCAGCTCCGGCCGAGAAGAAAAATCTCACATATTAGCATATGATGGTTTGATTTCGTACCGGTTATGATCTTTTCAATCTATTATAAAAAAAATAGCCAAACGATGTCGTTAACATGATGTTTATCTTTTCCCTTTTGTGCTCCGATTAAACTTGTTCATCAAGTATAATTTGATGCTTGCAAAAAATATTTCGTTAATATCTAAGCACCTTATAGCATATTTGACGAGTAAACATTAGATAGTTTCTAATTAGAATAAAAATATGCTTTAATACCCAAAAAATTATTAGAATGCTTTAGCTTTCTCATAATAAAAATAAGGTCCTAATAAGTGAGTATTAGCTCGCATTTATATCATGTAATTAAGAAAATTTGACGATTACAGATTGAAAATAAAATAGAAAAAGCTTCATCACAGCGTGGCAAATACAACAAGAGACATCTTCTTTTTGGGGGAGAAAATTGAAAATAGTGCAATCTAATTTGTTGTATTGCTCACTTCTCTTTTTGAAGCTTTATTTCCACTTGACCTTACACTCACGACCATCAAATCATTTAGAAGATAGAAATCACACCAAAAAAAAAACCTTTTCCTCACCAAACAGCTCCAACCTAGAGCCACAAGAAGAAGAAAAAGGAAAACACAATACAATTTGTCCACTCACAATTTATAGTATCACTCGGAAGGAATTTGAAAATTGAAAAAAAAAAAAAAAGCATTTAGGCGCAAACATCAGGGTTGGCCAAGAGGTACTCCTCAATGGTCTTGACCAATCCCATGGCTTTGTCTTTGCCCTGCTTGATGTCATCCTCCTTCAGCTCACAACCTTCCTTAGCATGGTATTCGCTGGTCATCTTGCAAACGGATCCCCCGTCAGCTGCAAGGAACTTCACCTCATAGACGACAAAGTCGATCTTGTCGAAGTTGATGCCGCTCTCAATCAGGGTGTATTTGCAATAGCAGTTGTCCACATCGAGAGCATCAATTTTGTGCTTGGTGTACTTGATGGGGGAACCTGTTAGCCAATTCATGAAAAGCAAATAGCGTTGAGTTTCGCAATTCGTACATTGTTTCAATACATGGTTATTCTTCGTGTATAATCAGTCTTACTTTCGGCAAAGTTAGTTTTCTTGATGCTGCCGGCTCCACCATCTCCCTTGATGAACTCGACGCTCTTGATGCCCTCGGGGACGATCTTGGGGATGACATTGTGCGAGTCGACGATCAAAGCCTTGAACATCCTCGATGGGGCGATGGCGGATTTGAACTCTTGAGAGTAGGTGATGACGCCCATGTTTGCCTCGTGAGAAACAAAAGAGAGAGAAATGAACTCTAAAGGGTGTAATGTGATTTCTATTAAAGAAGTAGGCTTGAGCTGATGAAGATGAAGAAGAGATCCACTTGGCATTTATAGGCAAGTGATAGCTTGGCACTCCGTTCTCATTCAAAGTTCAAAGCACTCCGAATTGGAATAGTCTGCCCTTGCTTATCGGGCGGGCGCAACTACCCGTCATCCAGAAGATCAAGGACACACCGTTACGAAACGAGGAATTTTATAATTTTTGCAAGTGGAAAAGACTTCAACTTTAAAAAAAATAAAAAAGAAAAAGTAAAGGAAGACCCTCATTTTCTTCTAGTCTTCGGGACCCGCAACCATTATCTTTATTAGGAGAAAAATAAGGCATATGTGTCGATTAGCCTTCATTCAAGATAGACATAGATTGTTCTCCACGTGGACATGGAATAAAGAAAAGATGGACATAGGCCGCCTTGCCGCACCTAAAGGGTGAGGAAAATATTCATAGCCAATCTAGGAGAAATGAAGTTTTTTAGGGACAGCTCAAGGCCGGTTGATTTTGATGGCTCGAGTTGATTTTGACCTCTCACATTCTTGGAGCGTAACAGCAGAACGTATTTCAGGTACTCCATACTGGAGGAACGAGTCAAGGCTCCAAATTCTTCGAATTCAAAATCCGTGTTATGTTTTGTCCGGTTTCAATTAGCAACCGGACTAGCGCCAAGTAATTAACGAGTCGGACGGGTCTATAACTCTTACAGATATACCCACGATAATTCGACGATATTAGAGCTCCAATAGAAAAGGCAAACTGTCATCGCACATCGCACATGAAGAATTACGTTTCCTTCGTGTAGTAGGAATAGGGGAAAATTGTCGAAAAGCCTTAAACATATTGTACTAAAACCAATTCAATCTAAACATTGTAATTATGCTAATTTAGTCCTAAACATTTTAATTATGTCCATTTAGTCCTAAACATTTTAACTATTTGTCAATTTAGTCATAAACCTTTTGACAATTTATCAATACAGTCATTCCGATCAAATATCCAAATAATACGTTTAGGACTAAATTAACAAACCTTCAAAAGAATTAGAATTAAATGAGCATAATTGAAAAGTTTAGAACTGAATTAGCTACCGTATAATAAATTTATGACTTTTTGGACAACTATCTTGTAGGGAAAGCCTCAAGCGACTTAAATGTCTTCTGGCTACAAACAAGGAGAGAGAGAGAGAGAAACATCTATCTATCATAATGTCATCATATAAGGTCGTAGTTGGGGAATTAGGTATTTTAAGTTTATGAGCTCCCCCGTTCTGGTTCTTGTTCTGGTTCCGGTTCCGATTTCGGTTCCGGTTTCGATTCCGGTTCCAACAATTCCTAAAAAAAAATAAAACCGGAACCTCCCTCCCTAGAACTAAAAACCGGTATCGGTTCTACCCTAGAACCATGTTCACCCCTACTTACCACACACACCTTGTCTCCTTCCCTCCTGTTTTTTCACAGGCTGCATACGCCTTGCATGTCACCATTCTCCTACGCTTTTCACTTAAGATCCGCCGCCCCCGCCTCCACTTCCAACTCAAATTGCAGCTTCATCCTTTTTCTTTTGATTTATTCATTTAAGGATTTGGGAGAAGTGGTTAGCGCAATTTTCTTCTCTCTTTTATTTAACCTTAAACATAAGAAATCTTACACTCACCACGACCATAATCGAATCAAGCCTGATGGTGTAATTTCTTTACAACAATATACTTTACACCGAGGCCAAAACCACGACGTATTACAGTGACCTCCTGTAGATATTGACATATAAAAAAGACTTTTGATGAATATGGCCAAATTATGTCAGCTTCCTAGCAGGACGTTCGTACTGACTATTCAGGTTGTGCCATTTTCGACTGTTATCAACCTTTTTTTTTTCTTTGGGTCTCTTTCGATAAAATTGAAACGGAGAAAATTAAGATGACACGAGGACGAAGTGGATGCATGTCGGGGGGGTGGGGGGGTGTGGGGTGGGGGCCTTTCATCTATTGGATTTGTTTCTCATATTTGTTTCTCGATCAGAGTGTATTTGCAATAGCAATTATCCACATCGAGAGCATCAATCTTGTTGTTGGTGTGCTTGATGGGGCAACTTGTTAGCCAATTCATGAAAAGGAAGACCGTCATTTTCTCCTAGTCTACGGGACCTGCAACCATTATCTTTATTATGAGAAAGATGAGGCAAATTTGTCGATTAGTCTTCATTCCAGATAGACATAGATTGGTCTCTACGGAGACAACGAATAAAGTAAAGATGGACATTGGTTGTCCTGCCGTACCGAAAGGGTGAGGAAACAATTCAAAGCAAATCTACGAGAAATGAAGTAACTAGCGGCAGCTCAAAGGCACAATTGATTTTGATGGCTAGAGTTGATTTTGACTTCATACATTCTTGCAGCGTAACAGCAGAATGTATTTTAGGTACGCGAAACTAAAGGAACGAGTCAAGGCTCGAAATTCTTCTAACTCAAAACTCCGCGTTACGTTTTGTCCAATTCCAATCAGCGGTCGGACTAGCGCCAAGTAATTAACGAGTCACGTAGGTCTATAACTCTTGCAAATATTCCCCCGATGAATCAATGATATTTGCGCTTCAAGAGAAAAGGCAATTCGTCGTCCAACATGAAGAATTACGTTTCCTTCGTGCAATAGGAGATGGGATAAATTATCTAAAAAGTCATAAATCTATTATACAATAGCCAATTCAATCTAAACCCTTCAATCATTTCAATTTAGTCATAAATCTTTCGAAAATTTGCTGTCATGTCAATTTACTCCTAGACCTTTTGAAGATTTGCTAATTTAGTTCTAAATGTGGCCCTTCCTATCAAAAGGTTTATGATTAAATTTAAAAGGTTTAGGACTAAATTGATACGAAGAATAGTTTATGACTAAATTTGCAAATCGTTAAAAGGTTTAGAACTAATTGACATAATTGAAAAGTTCATGACTAAATTCATAAATCGTCAAAAGGTCTAAAACTAAATTTGACACAATTGAAAGGTTTAGTATTAATTTATAGATCGTCAAAAGGTTTAAAATTAAATTTACATAGTTGAAAGATTTTGGATTGAATTAACTGCGGTACAATTAATTTAGGATTTTTTTTTGGACAATGAGCCCGTAGAAAAAGTCTCTAACGGCTTTAAATGCCTTCTGGCTACCGAGAAGCGCGGAGAGAGAGACATCTATCTCTCATAATGTCGTCATTTGGCTCGCTCACCACACAACTTGTCTCCTTCCCTCCTTCCTTTTCACAGGCTGCGTACGCCTTGCTTGTCGCCATTCTCCAGTGCTCATCGCTCAAGATCCGCCGCCCCCCGGCCCACTTCCAGCTCAAGACGCAACTTCATCCTTCTTTTGATTATTCAATTAAGGACTTGGGAGGACTGGCTAACGCGATTATCTTCTTCTTCTTTTAACCTTAAAATGTAAGGAAACTTACACTCACCACAACCATAATCAAATTGAGCCTCGACGGTATGACTTCTTCACGACAATGTAATTACATCGAGGCCAAAATCACGACGTATTATAGTGACCTGTTGTAGATATTGCCATACAAAAAGGATTTTCGGTGAATATGGCCAAATTATGTCAGCTTCCCAATAGAATGTTCGTACCGATTATTTAGGTTGTGCCATTTTCGGCTGTCATCAATCCTTTTTCTTTTCTTTGGGCCTCTTTCGATAAAATTGAAATGATACGAATAAAATTAATAGGGTTAATATCACGAAAAACTCCAAATTGGTATACTTATAATAAACTTACCTCAACCTAATTTTTTTATCACAAAAAACTTTAAACTTATACACTTATGATAAATTTACCCCAAATTAATTTTTTGACCATCAAAAATCCCGAACCGGTATACTTGTAACAAATTTACCCACCGTTAAATTGGATTAATACTAGAAAAAAATCACAAATTGATAAACAACCCCAAACTGATACATCAGTCACCCGACACATGTCATCCGACTCAGCAATTTGACGATCAAATTTAACGGAAACTAACGAAAGTTAAATTTATTATAAGTGTACCAATTTAAGATTTTTAAGATGTATTTGGATTAACCCGCACTTAATCAAAATTTGTAAGGATCTTGAGAAAAGCATTTAGGTGCAAACATTGGGTTTGGCCAGAAGGTACTCCTCAACAGCTCTGAACAATATCACAGCTCTGTCTTATCCCTGTTGATGTCAGCCCGCGGGAGGTCACAACGTTCCTTGACATGGTGCTCGATATTCATCTTGCATACGCATCTGCCGCCAGCCACGACGAATTTCATCACTTTCTTAATCATAAACCTTTTAATTGTATCTACTTTGTCTTAAACCTTTAGAAAATTTGTCCTTACCAAAAAAAAAAAACCTTTAGAAAATTTGTCAATTTAGTCCTAAACCTTTCAATTATGTCAATTTGGTCCTAAATTTTTTATGATTTACTAATGTAGTCCTTCCGATCAAATATCTAAAATTAAATTGGCAAATCTTCAAAAGGTCTGAGACTAAATTGGTACAAAGAAAGGTATATAATTAAATTGATAAACTATTAAAAGATTTAGAACTAAATTAACACAATGAAAGGTTTAGGATTGAATTGGCTATCGTACAATTGATTTAAGACTTTTTGGACAATTATGGCGTAGGAAAGGCCTTGAACCGCTTAAATGTCTTCTGGCTATGGACAAGGGGAGAGAGAAAGAGACATCTAGCTCTCATAATGTCGCCATATAATGTTGTCATTTGGCTCGCTTACCACATACCTTGTCTCCTTCCCTCCTGTTTTTTTCACAGGCTGCGAACGCCTTGCATGTTGCCATTCTTTTCGCTTAAGATCTACCGCCCCCACTTCCCACTCAAAATGCAACTCCATCCTTCTTTTGATTATTCATTTAAGGATTTGGGAGGAGTGGTTAACGCGATTATCTTCTTCTTTTTTTAACCTTAAGCGTAAGAAATCTTACGTTCACCACAACCATAATCAAATCGAGCCCGATGGTTTAACTTCTTTATAGTAATATAATTACGTCGAGGCCAAAACCATGACGTATTATAGCGACCTCTTGTAGATATTGCCATATAAAAATAATTTTCGATGAATGCGGCCAAATTATGTTAGCTTCCCAACAGGATGTTCTTATCAATTATTCAAGTGGTGCCATTTTCGGCCGTCATCAGCCCTTTGTTTTTTCTTCGGGTCTCTTCCAATAAAATTGAAACGACGCGGAGAAAATTAGGATGGCCCGAGAATGAGGTAAAAGTATGCTGGAGGGGCTCTTATCCATTGGATTTGTTTCTCCTTTGAAAGATGAAACGAGAACAGAGGAAAAGAGTTGCCCAATGGGCCTATGATTTTGGGGACCAAGAAGTTAGAAGGCCCTGTTGCTGCAGCCCATTTAACTTTAAACTACTACACATAACCCCTGTTGCTTAGGCTAAATTTGCTAGGGGAATTTTGATCCCTAAACTCATCAACCGAATTACAATCTCAAACCACACTAACGAAATATCAATCTCCAAACTCATTAAAAGCATAACTCTAATCTCCAACCATATTAGATTCCACCCCCTCCCCTCCCTCGAGGCCCCTTCCTTCCTCCCCGCGTGCCGGAATGTTAGAGATGCTTTAGATTATTTATGATATTCTCGTTTCTTGAAGATTTACATGATAAACCCCGAACCCTGAATTAAAAGAACCTTGAGACGGAGAGGGGCGGGGAGAGGTTTGTGGAAGGGGCTTTGCGATGCGCGCGGCACACCACCCGGAGGCTGTTGGGCAAGCAGAAGAGCTGCTTACAAGCTCGGTCGGCACTTGCACTCCTTTCCTTCGAAAGGAAAGAGGCGATCGCGCAATTTCCCTTCAGAAAGACAATTGGATCCATTCCTGGAAAGATCAAATCTGGCGATCCTTTCGTTTGGGGAGATTCAAGGGATTAAGATGAATGCCACATAACTTCAAATCTTATGCTCACATATTTTCTATCTATAGATAATATATGAGATGATTGGTTATGCTGAGCTAATTGAACCATACCAGATGAATATGCTTTTGCTGGGCTAGAACTAGAAACACTTCGGCCCAGCAGAAGTGTCCACTGAGTATTCAAGTAGGCCAGAAACGAGAAGGATTGGACCTTTTTTCTTCTTTTAGCGGAAAAGCTTTTTACATAAATATAAAAAAAAAATTCACAATATATAACTGTCGACCCGTAAATTCACGTGTAATTCCATTATAAGAAATGGGATCGTGATATTTTTCTATTTGGGGAACTAGAACTTGATTTTCACATTGTTTTGTTGTTCATTAATAAAAAAAAGAATCGAGTTCAAGCTTTCCGGTTGAGCTCGAGTTTCGAAAATTTGACGGGTAAGTTGTGTTTACTTAATCCGGCTCGATTGAACTTTCACATTATCGACCGCAATTTAAAAGTTCCTAACCTATCCTAGATCATGAGATGTTATTCTGGTTTAAAAGATGTGATGGATCGCGATTGTATGTTAAACAAATCACCCAGGTTTGAATTTTTGCATCCGAAGGAATGATTTTTGAGGTAACACACCATGGCTTTATCCTCGACTTGCAAGTTCCGGACCTGTACATATTGTGACAATTGACTTCGATTGGAACTGCCATGAGCCCAAGCTTTTGAATCCCAAAAGTTGATCCCCAAAGTTCAGACAATGTCAAGAAATTCATCTGTCATAACAAGAACACCAACCATCTCAAATCAAACCTTGTACATCTTATGCGCCTTTTTCTTCTTGTACACGCTAACCCGATCAGTTCATCTGCTGTTTCAACTTGATTGATTATTCGGCGCGATCTTCTGGTGTCTATGTGAAATCGACCTCGCTTCAATGTAGCATCTGCATTGTTTTACTACTCCCAGCTTTCTGCGGTGGAAAAAATTCGGTCGCGTGGTCACATTCTCGGTAATTCAAGAGCACGACTCAATCTTAGATACAGGAAAATACACCCTTGAAGCAATAGAAGCAGTAAGCACTCCAGGGAAAAGATAAGAAATTGTCTGCACAACAAATTTTGATTAAGTCCAGGTTAATCCAAACACATCTTAAAAATCTCAAACTAGTACACTTATGACAAATTTACCTTTCATTAGTTTCCATTAAATTTTACAGTCAAATTGTTGAGTTGGATGATATGTGACAGTTGACTAGTATATCAGTTTGGGGGTATTTACCAATTTGTGATTTTTTTTATATTAATCTAATTTAACAAAGGGTAAATTTATTACAAGTGTATCGGTTCGGGGCTTTTAGTGGTCAAAAAGTTAATTTTGGGTAAATTTGTCATAGGTATACAAGTTTAAAGTTTTTTGTGATAAAAAAATTAGGTTGAGGTAAGTTTATTACAAGTGTACCAATTTGGGATTTTTCGTGGTATTAACCCTATTAATTTTATTCATATCATTTCAATTTTATCGAAAGAGACCCAAAGAAAAAACAAAGGATTGATGACGGCTAAAAATGGCACAACCTAAATAATCGATACCAACATTCTATTGGGAAGCTGACATAATTTGGCCATATTCATCGAAAATCCTTATTCTATGGCAATATGTACGAGAGGTCACTATAATACATCGTGATTTTGGCCTCGATGTAATTACATTGTCGTGAAGAAGTCATACCGTCAGGCTCGATTTGATTATGGTCATGGTGAGTGTAAGTTTCCTTAATTAATTGTACGACAGTTAATTCAATCATAAATCTTTCAATTGTGTAAATTTAATTTTAAACCTTTTGACGATCTATGCATTAATGCTAAACCTTTTAATTGTGTCAATTTAGTTCTAGATCTTTTGACGATTTATGAATTTAGGCATGAACCTTTCAATTATGTCAATTAGTTTTAAACCTTTTAACGATTTGCAAATTTAGTCCTAAACTATTCTTCGTATCAATTTAAACCTAAACCTTTTAAATTTAGTCATAAACCTTTTGATAGGAAGGGCCACATTTAGAACTAAATTAGCATATCTTCAAAAGGTCTAGGACTAAATTGACATAACGGCAAATTTTCAAAAGATTTATAACTAAATTGAAATGATTGAAGGGTTTAGATTGAATTGGCTATTGTACAATAAATTTATGACTTTTTAGATAATTTATCCCATTTCCTATTGCACGAAGGAAACGTAATTCTTCATGTTCGATGACAAATTGCCTTTTCTCTTGAAGCGCAAATATCATTGATTCATCGGGGGAATATTTGCAAGAGTTATAGACCTGCGTGACTCATTAATTACTTGGCGCTAGTCCGACCGCTAATTGGAATTGGACAAAACGTAGCGCGGATTTTTGAGTTAGAAGAATTTCGAGCCTTGACTCGTTCCTTTAGTTTCGCGTACCTAAAATACATTCTGCTGTTACGCTGCAAGAATGTATGAAGTCAAAATCAGCTCTAGCCATCAAAATCAATTGCGGCTTTGAGCTGCCGCTAAATACTTCATTCCTCCTAGATTTGCATCGAATTGTTTCGTCACCCTTTCGGTACGGCAGGACAACCTATGTCCATCTTTTCTTTATTCGATGCCTCCGTAGAGACCAATCTATGTCTATCTGGAATGAAGACTAATCGACACATTTACCTTATCTTTCTCCTAATAAAGATAATGGTTGCAGGTCCCGTAGACTAGAAGAAAATGAGGGTCTTCCTTTTCTTTTTCTGTTTTTTATTAAATTTGAAGTCTTTTTCTACTTGCAAAGATTATAAAATTCTTCGTTTCATAATGATTTGTCCCTTTCCTTGATCTTGTAGATGACCGGTGGTTCCGCCCGCCCACTAAGTGAGGGCAGACTATTCCAATTCGGAGTGCCTAGAACTTTGAATGAGAATGGAGTGCCAAGCTTCTACTTGCCTATAATGCCATGACGTTCTCTTCTTCATCTTCTTCAGCTCAAGCCTACTTCTTCACTTATAACAATCACATTACACCCTTTTTGAGTTTATTTCTCTCTTTGTTCCTTACTGAGGCAAAAATGTGCGTCATCACCTACTCTCAAGAGTTCAAATCCACCATCGCCCCATCGAGGATGTTCAAGGCTTTGATCGTCGACTCACACAATGTCATCCCCAAGATCGTCGCCTAGGGCATTAAGAGCATCGAGTTCATCGAGCGAGATGGTGGAGCCGATAGCATCAAGAAAACTAACTTTGCCGAAAGTAAGACTGATTATACACGATTAATAACCGTGTATTGAAACAATGTACAAATTGCGGAACTCAATGCTATTTGCTTCGACGGTCCACAATTATTTATGGTCTCATCTTCCCCACAGGAAACGAAACAAATAATTACATTTTTTTTATCGCAACATTTTACCGACACTTAGGGCGTGTATAATAAT
The DNA here is from genome assembly GCA_031216285.1 of Syzygium syzygioides. Classification (NCBI taxonomy): domain Eukaryota; kingdom Viridiplantae; phylum Streptophyta; class Magnoliopsida; order Myrtales; family Myrtaceae; genus Syzygium; species Syzygium syzygioides. Next base: position 33,184,793 of record CM062249.1, read on the forward strand.
TATTATGTTTCTTTATTTTTTTATTTTTCTTTTCCCGGGAATATGTTTGGAATAGAAATCCATTTGGTAATGCAATTTTATTTTTCTATTTCCAAAATAAATTTTGATTTCGAAAATAAGTTTGAAACAAAAATGAAAAATACAAACTCGTCTCATCGTTCGCTCTCGCTAATAGCTGGTCACCCACCCGCTGCACGTTGTCATCGCCCGCTGCCGTCTACCTCCTGCCATTCGCCGACCACCATCAGCCTCCCGTAGCCTTCTGCCATCCTCTATTGCTTGTCGTTTGCTTACTGCCGCCGTCATCCACCATCGGTCACCTCTCTCTGCCGCCGAGTTGTCCGCCGTCCTCCCCTGCTCGTTGTTCGTCGGCCATCTTTCATCGTCGACGGCCTCCTACCTCCCGCCTCCCACCGCTACTGCCTGACTCCAGCCGTACGATGTCCTTTGCCGTTTGCCTCCCACCGCCTTTTCGCCGACCGCCGGCCGCTCGGGAGGGAGAAATTTTGTGTCGTTATTAAACACATATTTTTACTTAGAAGCTTGTCCTGGGAATTGAATAGATGAGCCAAAAATTGATTTCTAAAACAGAATTGTTATCATTCGCACCCTTATTTAAGCAATTAAATTGATAGAATCCTCAACTTTCATATGCATAACTTTTCCTTTTGATAATGCGCACGACAGAAATTGATATATTGAAGATTAAATGACCTGTTTTTTTTGTTTAAGTATGTCGAATAAGTGTTCTTGAGGATGTTATTTTTATAATTCATAGTAATAAGGAAATAAAATAATTTGTAGAAAGGAGACCCCTTTCCTTTTCGTTTCGTTTTCAAATGCCACAATCTACATGGATTGATGCAAAAGAATATGTCCATTAAGTGTTCGTAAGGAAGTTATTAATAAAAAAAAAGATTATGTAAAAGGAGATCCGTCCTTTCGTTTTCATTTCTTTTTCAAATGCCACTTTTTCCACATGCACTCATGTAAAAGAAAAGGTCTTTGCTGTAGACAAAGATTATATTGAGACACACCCAGAATTGGTGCCCTGGCTATTAGGCACTACACCGAGGTGGATCCGACCTAGTTTTTGAACATATTGGCATTGGTCTTGTGAAGTTGGGATGCATCTTATCGTTCTTGGTGCACATTAGTTTGGTACATGCCTTCTATCTTTTAAACCACAAATTTGATTAAGTCCACGTTGACGACGAGCTGGCAATTGTCGGGAAATTTATTACCAGTGTGTGTGTGTCTATATATATATATATATATATCAATGTGAACTTAGAGAAAAGATCAAATAAAATAATTGACTTACGTATGTGAACAAAAGAAACAGAATACAAGGTTGATGACTACTGAAGTTGGCGAATGTGTGCACCATGAGCTGGAGTGCACGTACACTTCGAAGGCTGCATGAATAGTGGATTGGTGGGACCTTGTCAAGTTGGCCATAGAGTCGTAACTGGTCAGTGTTCTTGTTCTTCTTTCTTTTCGTTTGTGATTTTACAATATTGGGTAAGCAAAATACAAGTACTTATTGAAAAAGAAATAAAGATATATCAAGGTATGCTTTCGAGTGATAATACGTTGGGTTTATCTTGAATGAACTTGGACAGTACTGGCAAATCGGTCTCATCACATCAAAGGCATGGCGGCCTAATTTCCTTTGTGATGTTATGTGTTTCTATGGGAATGAATCTAATGTTTTATAATATTGAATTGATATTTATTTTTTAGATAAGTGTACTGAAAATCCTAAAAATTGTCATGAAAGTGCAATTGAATCTTAAAACTTTCAAAAAATTCAATAAAGTCCTAAAATTTATCACGAAAGTGCAATCGAGTTCTAAAACTTTTAAATAGTGTAATCGAGTCCTAAAACTTATCTCCAAAGAGTAATCAACGGAAGGACTTGATTGAATTAATATAAAGAGTTTTAGGACTTGAATGTACTTTTTAAAAGTTTTAGGACTCAATTATACTTTCATGACAAGTTTTAGAACTTGATTGAACTTTTTGAAAGTTTTAAAATTCGATTGCACTTTCGTAACAAGTTTTAGGACTTTCATGCGCTTGTTCCTTTATTTTTCAAAACTATGTAAGATCCAGAGGATAGATTCATCACTTGGTGGGAGTTGTAGGGAGACATTTTGACGCAACATATGGTGTGGAGTTGGATTTATCTAGGGTCCGTTTGTTTGATAAAAAAAAATCATTTATGGGAAATTGTTTTCTGACTTTTCAATGTTTGGACGATGGAAAAATAATCAATTCTAATACGTTTTCCATGGACTAAAAACAATAAGTTTATATTGAGAAAAATAACTTTCTATTATGGCGAAAAAGAAATCACTTTCCCTAAATCACCAAACAAATAAAACATGCAAAGCTGGAATTTCAAGAGATTCACAGATTGTGCGGTAGAACTTCTTGCCAATAGCTTTTGCCGTAAAAAGGGGCGCTATAACTTTGAAGTGTTTGAGAAACACCTCCTAGCTGCAGCTCCTCCAAAACTCCAATAATTTATATGAACTTTTATCAAAACCAATTTACCCAACTGTTGCAGTTTTAAAACATGTATTATCAAATATAAAAGTTACAACACTTCGTAATACGATGACTACAATTCAAGTATAGCTTTATACAAGCAAGGCTCTTATTATAGACCGAACGAACCAAACCAAAAAAACTACCCAACTCACTAAGCATTCGAGTTAGATTCATAGTTATTTTAAGGGGGTTTTGTTACTACGAATACTAGAATTCCTGCACTCCATGCACCAAAAAACATAAAATTGTGTCATATTGAAAATTGAAATAAGTGTATTGGAAGTCCTAAAACTTATCATAAAAATGCAATTAAATCCTTAAACTTTCAAAAAGTGCAATTGAGTCCTAAAACTTGTCACGAAAGTGCAATCAAGTCCTAAATATTTTAAAAAGTGCAATCAACGGAAAGACTCGATTGGAACAATATGACAAGCTTAAGACTCGACTGCACTTTTTGAAATTTTTAGGACGCGATTGCATTTTTATGATAAGTTTTAGGAGTCAATTGCACTTTTTGAAAGTTTTAGGATTCGATTGCACTTTCATGATAAATTTGAATACTTAATTGCACTTTTTGAAAGTTTTAGTACTCAATTACATTTTCATGACAAGTTTAAAGACTTTCAATATACTTATCCCTTATATTTATACAAAACTTAATAAATTACTATTTTGTTGGTAGCAAAAAATGACCGGTAAATTGCTTGTTCGATATCATGTTAATTCCTATTTGCCAACTTTTTCTAATTACTAACCTAAACTTTTAGCAGAAAAAAAGGACCCGTAAATTGTTTATTCCGGTTTGCCAAATTTTTTTAATAACTAACCTACTTCTATCGACTGTCGCGACAAATTTCAATTTTGAAGTATAGCCTCAACCAAATGAGTCGGAGTAATTGCCAAAATACAACCCTGATCTTCAATTTTAATGGCTCAAATTATATAGAATATATATATCTTTCCGGGGCCCCCAATGGCCTCGAACGAGTAACAATTCCTTCTAAAGTTTGTCTTCATCGAATAAAATCAAACATCATGCCATTCATATTGGACCATACTCTATGAATCCATAACTGAAAGTTGTCTGATAAGCTTATCATCTTCCCAACACGAAGTGGTTGCGATGTCTCTGTGAGACTTCCATAAACCATCAGATGGCAAAATTGCGTATGCTCGACCCATTTTTTTATGAAGTCCGAAATGGCAGACTAATCAACACGATCTTAAGTTATTTTAAAGTAGCGAAGTTATCACCTATGTTGTTTTTTGTCTATTAATATATAGTTAGCGTCTCAACATATAATTCAGTTTTTTTCTAATATTTTTCAGATTATCAATACTCAAACACAAATGTTTTAAAAACCTAAACTGCTACACGAGATATAGAAGTTATCATAAGTTTGTCCGTAGGCTTTTACATGATCTAAGAAATAAGTAAGTCAAATCACTTAATTGAGTTTTCAACTAAGGTCCAGGTACCATGGCGATTGTTGTCTTGATCAGTTGAATGTGGTAGCTAGAAGGATAAGGAAAGAAAAAGTACACAGCTTTTCTTACATTGACTTGGGGTCAATTTTTTTTTTAGGTTAATTAATTTTAAATAGCAAGTTAAACTTTAGTGTGTTTGTTAAGCGAAAAAAATTTTTAATAAAGAAAAATGTTTTTCTTGAAAGCCACTTTTCAAGGAAAATGAGTGGCTTTCAATGGTTTGCTGGTGTCCTTGACATGACAATGAGAGAGAAAATGTTTTTCGATATTTAGATCTTACTATAAAAATAAACTCGAATATTTAATTATTTATTTTTTCTCTTTTCTCTTTTCTCTTTTCCTTTTTCTTTTCTTTCCTTTTCTTTTTCCTCCTACCTCCGCCGTGAACGGGCGGCGACTGCCCCAGGCGAGCCCGACGCTCACCCGGCGACGGCCACAGGCGAGCTCGAGCTTGCCGGGATCGGCCGAGCCTCGAGCTCGCTGGCCTCAAGCTCGCTGGCCTCGAGCTCACCGGATCCGAGCTCGCGCGAGGCCAACCAAGCCTCGCCGCGAAGTCGAGGCTCGCCGGCGCGAGGTCGGCGAGGTCGAGCTTGCCAGATCCCGGCCAGCCTCGACCTCACGCCGGCGAGGCTCGCCGGGATCTGGCGAGCCTCGAGCTCCCATAGGCCAGCGAGGCCTCGCCCTGAAGTCGAGGCTCGCCGGCGCGAGGTCGGGGCTCGCCGGGATCTAGCGAGCTCGAGCTCGCGCGTGGCCGGCAAGCCTCGACCTCGCGCAGGCGAGCTCGAGCTCGCATAGGGCTGGCGAGTCGCCGGCCCTGCCCGTGGCCGGTCGCCGGCCGTCGCCAAGGCCGGCGACCGGCGGAGGGAGGAAGAAGGAGAAAGGAAGAGAAAAGAAAAAAAAAGAAAGAAAAGAAAAAAAAATAAAATAAAAATATTAACAAAATCAAGATAATTAATTTCGGAAAATATTTTTACCTTCTTAGACGAGTGAATCCATTTCTTAATTTTACATATGAAAATTTTTCTTGATTGGAAAGTTTTTTCGATTGACTAATTATTTTTCGCGAACCAAACGAATAAAAGTTTGGAAAACGAATTCCGAAAAACACTTTCTCCAGGATAAACGCACCTTAAATGGAATTAACGCAAAAGACAAATGTCTCTAACATGGCTGTTCTTTTCCTTTTCTTTTTTTAATTTGTTTCTACCTTTTTATTTTTCTTCCTTGCTAATCAAATTTCCTCCATTTTAACTGGTCGGAAACGATGCTTGCTAATTGCTATTCATCCTACGACAGTCTATCTCGCTTAGTAAAAGAACAATGAAACGCCCAATTTTCCCTTCGCGTTTCATTGTGCCCTCCATCTCTTCCTTATGCGAACTCATCTACAATTCAAGCGAAAATTCACCTTCATGACCAAAAAGGGAGATCTTTTCTTGGGCACAAATCCATAATTCATTGGATTGCTCATTGCACCTTCAAGTTTTATTTTTTGGCATAGCCTTGCACACAACAATAACAAAGAAATCCTTACCAAAAAAAAAAAAAACAATAACAAAGAAATCACACGACAAAAGCCTCCTCACCCATAACCTCCGAGGCAGAACAAAAGGGCAAATAGAAGATACCATACAACTTTCCACTCAGTTTATTCTAGCATCACTCGGAAAGGATCTTGAGAAAAGCATTTAGGCGCAAACACTGGGGTTGGCCAGAAGGTACTCCTCAACAGCCTTGAAGAACCGCTTAGCACTGGCTTTGTCCTTGTTGATGTAAGCCTGCGAGACGTCACGACGTTCCTGGACATGGTACTCGATAATCATCTTGCAGACGCATCCGTCGCGGCTGGCGACGAATTTCACTTCTTTCTCGATCTTTTCGATCCAGTCGGGCATGATATTGCTTTCGATCATGGTATATTTGCAGTAAAAGCTGCCCTCATCAATAGCGTCAATCTTGTGCTTCGCGTACCTGATGTGGGAGTCTGTTATGTGAATTCATTAAAGCGAAGAAGTTAAGTCTTAATTCCAAGGTTTATACATAGACTTGATATGGTAGAAGTACAAGAATGATCCGACTTACTTGAAACGAAGTTGGTTTTCTTGATGCTGCCAACACCGCCATTTCCCTCGATGAGCTCAACGCTCCTGATCCTCTCGGGAACAATCTTGGGTAGGACATTGTGGGAGTCGACGATGAAAGCCTTGAACAGCCGCGATGGTGTAACGGCACTCGGGATCTCCTGCCTGTAGGTGATCATTCCCACGTCTGCGTCGTAAGAAACAAAGAGAACTGAACTCAAGAAGGGTGGGGAAAGGGTTTGATGTAATTGCTAATGGCGAAGGCTTGAGCTGATGAAGATGATGAAGAGAACTACTTGGTACTTATAGGCATTCCAAAGTTTAGAACTCCGTCATCATTCGAAGTTCAAAGCACTCCGAATTGGACCGAGCCGAACTACTTTCAGGCCTTTCTTGTTTTTACATTAGGAGGAGCCACCAATCATCTCGAAGGATGGGAAAAGTACAAATCACCGATCTCATCTTAATATTTCTCGTCTTCTTTGAAATTTTGCTTTGTTCATGATACGGTGTTTCAATTAACATTGTTGGCATTCTCTTCTAATGTCACGGTGACCTCTTCTAAGCTAAACACTCTCTTTTGTGAAATGTAATATGTGAAGTCAATTTTCGTATCTTATTGGTGAAACTAGAAACTTGAAATTCAACAAACATTTTCTTTTCTTCTTTTTATTCTTGCGAAATAACTTAATTTAATAAATCGTTTTATCATGAAAATAAATTTCCTATATTCTATTTAAATAAAATGAATTTTATTGATTAGTAAGAAAATGAGAAGATTGATTGCGGGGGAAAAAATAAGACGTAATTGTTTTTGTACATACGAGAATTCATTATACAAGAACTAGAATAATCTTAGTTTATTTGGTGAGTGAAACATCCGGAACTTTTCGAAGGTTTTTTTTTTATAAGAACTTTTCGAAGTTTACATGGAGTCATATGCGCTAAAATTACCAAAAAAGTTTTAAATCCTTTTTTTATCGGAGTTTTAAACTTATTGTACTTGTACCAAAAAAAATTACCGAAACACTTATGTTAATTGAGTTATAAACATTTTTACAATTTACCAATTTAGTCTTTATGATAAATTTTGCCCAAAAAATTGCTGACGTAGATGCTGACTGACTTACATGGCACGATCGACGCCAACGTGGCCAGTTGTTTTAAAAAAAATTCGAATTGTTAAATTTTTTCTTTTATTTTTTTTAGTCTTTTTTCTTTTTCTTTCTTCGTCCATTGGTTGCCTGCAAGAGAGGACCGACCTCGCCATCCTCGAGCAAGGCGAGCTTGCCAGATCTCAACGAGGTCAATCTAGCCCAAGGCCAAGGAGCTCGAGCCTCGCTCGATACTAGCAAGCTCGAGCCTCACCCAAAGCTGGCAAGGTCGGTCCTTGCCCATGGCCGATCACCGGCTATTGCCGAGGCCCAGCAACCGGCAGAGGAAGAAGGAAAAAAAAACTAAAAAATGAAATAAAAATATTTTAAAATATGAATTTTGTTAAAAAAAATTGTATAAAATTATCTACACCAGCATCGGCCATGCCACGTAATGACTAAATTAGTAATTGTCAAAAGGTTTAGAACTTAATTCGAACATTAGAAAGGTTTAGGACTCGATTTGCACAAGTGCAATAGGTTTAGAATTTTTTTCGGTAATTTCCCACATAATTTTTTGAAGATCTGAATATAGAATTCGTCAAGTACAAAAACGAAAATTCACATAGGCGATGCTAATCAACTCACATGGTGGCTCCGGCCGAAAACAAAAACTCACTTGTTGGCATATGATCTTTCAATCTATTTGACAAATAGCACTTTTTGAAAGTTTTACTACTCAATTATACTTTCATGACAAGTTTAAAGACTTTCAGTGTGCTTATCCCTTATATTTATACAAAACTTAATAAATTACTATTTTGTCGGTAGCAAAAAATGACCGGTAAATTGCTTGTTCGATAACATGTTAATTCCTATTTGCCAACTTTTTCTAATTAATAATTTTAAACTTTTAGCAGAAAAAAAGGACCCGTAAATTGTTTATTCCGGTTTGCCAAGTTTTTTTAATAACTAACCTACTTCTATCGACTGTCGCGACAAATTTCAATTTTGAAGTATAGCCTCAACCAAATGAGTCGGAGTAATTGCCAAAATACAACCCTGATCTTCAATTTTAATGGCTCAAATTATATAGAATATATATATCTTTTCGGGGCCCTCAATGGCCTCGAACGAGTAACAATTCCTTCTAAAGTTTGTCTTCATCGAATAAAATCAAACATCATGCCATTCATATTGGACCATATTCTATGAATCCATAACTGAAAGTTGTCTGATAAGCTTATCATCTTCCCAACGCGAAGTGGTTGCGATGTCTCTGTAAGACTTCCATAAACCATCACATGTCAAAATTGCGTATGCTCGACCCATTTTTTTATGAAGTCCGAAATGGCAGACTAATCAACACGATCTTAAGTTATTTTAAAGTAGCGAAGTTATCACCTATGTTGTTTTTTGTCTATTAATATATAGTTAGCCTCTCAACATATAATTCAGTTTTGTTCTAGTATTTTTCAGATTATCAATACTCAAACACAAATGTTTTAAAAACCTAAACTGCTACACGAGATATAGAAGTTATCATAAGTTTGTCCGTAGGCTTTTACATGATCTAAGAAATAAGTAAGTCAAATCACTTAATTGAGTTTTCAACTAAGGTCCAGGTACCATAGCGATTGTTGTCTTGATCAGTTGAATGTGGTAGCTAGAAGGATAAGGAAAGAAAAAGTACACCGCTTTTCTTACATTGACTTGGGGTCAATTTTTTTTAGGTTAATTAATTTTAAATAGCAAGTTAAACTTTAGTGTGTTTGTTAAGCGAAAAAAATTTTTAATAAAGAATAATGTTTTTCTTGAAAGCCACTTTTCAAGGAAAATGAGTGGCTTTCAATGGTTTGATGGTGTCCTTGACATGACAGTGAGAGAGAAAATGTTTTTCGATATTTAGATCTTATTATAAAAATAAACTCGAATATTTAATTATTTATTTTTTCTCTTTTCTCTTTTCTCTTTTCTTTTTTCTTTTCTTTCCTTTTCTTTTTCCTCCTACCTCCGCCGTGAACGGGCGGCGACTGCCCCAGGCGAGCCCGACGCTCACCCGGCGACGGCCACAGGCGAGCTCGAGCTCGCCGGGATCGGCCGAGCCTCGAGCTCGCTGGCCTCAAGCTCGCTGGCCTCGAGCTCACCGGATCCGAGCTCGCGCGAGGCCAACCAAGCCTCGCCGCGAAGTCGAGGCTCGCCGGCGCGAGGTCGGCGAGGTCGAGCTTGCCAGATCCCGGCCAGCCTCGACCTCACGCCGGCGAGGCTCGCCGGGATCTGGCGAGCCTCGAGCTCGCATAGGCCAGCGAGGCCTCGCCCCGAAGTCGAGGCTCGCCGGCGCGAGGTCGGGGCTCGCCGGGATCTAGCGAGCTCGAACTCGCGCGTGGCCGGCAAGCCTCGACCTCGCGCAGGCGAGCTCGAGCTCGCATAGGGCTGGCGAGTCGCCGGCCCTGCCCGTGGCCGGTCGCCGGCCGTCGCCAAGGCCGGCGACCGGCGGAGGGAGGGAGAAGGAGAAAGGAAGAGAAAAGGAAAAAAATAATAATAATAAAATATTAACAAAATCAAGATAATTAATTTCGAAAAATATTTTTACCTTCTTAGACGAGTGAATTCATTTTTTAATTTTACATATGAAAGTTTTTCTTGATCGGAAAGTTTTTTTTCGAATGACTAATTATTTTTCGCGAACCAAACGAACGAAAGTTTGGAAAACGAATTCCGAAAAACACTTTGTCCCGGATAAACGCACCTTAAATGGAATTAACGCAAAAGACAAATGTCTCTAACATGGCTGTTCTTTTTCTTTTCTTTTTTTAATTTGTTTCTACCTTTTTATTTTTCTTCCTTGCTAATCAAATTTCCTCCATTTTAACTGGTGGGAAACGATGCTTGCTAATTGCTATTCATCCTACGACAGTCTATCTCGCTTAGTAAAAGAACAATGAAATGCCCAATTTTCCCTTTGCGTTTCATTGTGCCCTCCATCTCTTCCTTATGTGAACTCATCTACAATTCAAGCGAAAATTCACCTTCATGACCAAAAAGGGGAGATCTTTTCTTGGGCCAAAATCCATAATTCATTGGATTGCTCATTGCTCCTGCAAGTTTTATTTTTTGGCATGGCCTTACACACAACAATAACAAAGAAATCACACGACAAAAGCCTCTCCTCACCCAGAACATCCGAGGCAGAGCAAAAGGGGAAACAGAAGATACCATACAACTTTCCACTCAGTTTTACTCGAGCATCGCTCGGAAAGGATCTTGAGAAAAGCATTTAGGCGCAAACATTGGGGTTGGCCAGAAGGTACGCCTCAACAGCCCTGAACAATCGCACAGCTTTGCGTTTATCCATGTTGATGTCAGCCCGCGAGAGGTCAGGACGCTCCTGGACATGGTACTCGATAATCATCTTGCAGACGCATTCATCGCCAGCCGCGACGAATTTCACTTCTTTCTTGATCTTGTCGATCCTGTCGAACATGTTATCGCTTTCAATCATGGTATATTTGCAGTAAAAGCTGCCCACATCAATAGCGTCAATCTTGTGCTTCGCGTACCAGATGAGGGAGTCTGTTATGTGAATTCATTAAAGCGAAGAAGTTAAGTCTTAATTCCAAGGTTTATACATAGACTTGATATGGTAGAAGTACAAGAAAGATCCGACTTACTTTGAACGAAGTTGGTTTTCTTGATGCTGCCAACACCGCCATCTCCCTGGATGAGCTCAACGCTCCTGATCCACTGGGGAACAATCTTCGGCAGGAGACTGTCGCCGTAGACGAAGAAAGCATTGAACAGCCGCGATGGTGCAACGGCACTTGAGATCTCCTGCCTGTAGGTGATCATTCCCATGTCTGCGTCGTAAGAAACAAAGAGAACTGAACTCAAGAAGGTTGGGGGAAGGGTTTGATGTAATTGCTAATGGCGAAGGCTTGAGCTGATGAAGACGATGAAGAGAACTACTTGGTACTTATAGGCAAGTCCTCTGTTTAGTACTCCATCATCATTCAAAGTTCAAATGGACATCCAATTGGACCGAGCCGAACTACTTTCAGGCCTTTCTTGTTTTTCATTGGGAGGAGCCACCTATCATCTAGAAGGATAGGAAAAGTACAAATCACGATCAAAGCTCTATTGTTTAACCGTTATCATAACTACGTGAGGTGTTGCAATTAATAAAGATATTAAATATTCATTCACAGACATTTTGAGCCCATTACGATAGTCTGTACTCGGTGTACCCCCTCTCTAGAAAAAGTAATTCATATAGAATATTTTGGTCATACTGTGAATCATCCATTTTCGTTGAAACGATAGCGTAAAATAGGCGAGTCTAGATAAATTAATCCCCTTTTCAGCTCCGAATTTCCTGGATTAAATCTTTTTCAAAGAGAAAATTGAATTTTTTATATTAGACACGAACTTTAAGCTTGATACTAGATAACCATGACCACCGTTGCTAAGGGTATAACTCTAGGTTCGTTCGTTGCGCTATCAAGGACAGTCATGAAAATAAGCTTAAGTGCCGATTCTCTTAGGGAAAGGCCAGACTCCTGGCTCCCATACTTAGATCAAAGGCTGAAATTTAATGTAGATGATACATGAAAAGATAACTAAGGAGCCATGGGTAAAATTGCGTGATCGGCTAGTGACTCAGTAATCCAACCTTGGACAAGAAGAGAACGTTGGAACTCGTCAATGGAAGTGTTAGCAGCAGCTCGTCTTCTCGCCTGCAATTATGCTGAGCCCCTCGGCGTTCGAAAAGTAATTTTTGAAACCAATTGCAATGTCTTAATTGGTGTTATCCAGCAAAATGGTCTTTGCCCTCAATATTCAATCATCTTTTTTCAACACAATTCAGGTTGGAGTTAGGCTTGGACTCGTAAACCCAGCTAATGGTGCTATTCATGCACTTGCAAATTGGGCTTTTAATGAAGTAGGAATCGCATTTTCATTTCTTTTTCACAATCTATCGTTTAAAGTTAAAATATTATATTAGTAGAGCCTTCTTTAATTTATTATTCTGACGTGGGTTCTGCATCCTGTTTGTAGTCTGTAATGCTTTGAAATGAAATGTTACTTTTAAAATAAAAAAACAGTGGCGGAGCTCTTTTTATTTATTTTTTTAATCAAAGCGGATCTGATTTATTTTGCTTCTGTTTACGAAAGGCAATTTTGCTAGTTTAACTTTTCAAATGCCACTATAGCTAAGTCATCACATCGAAATGACTGTACTCTAAACTTGGATTAACTCATATAGACAAATGTCTCTATTATGACCGTTCTTTTTTTAATTTGTTTCTACCTTTTATTTTTCTTCATTGCTAGTCAAATTTTCTCCATTTTTATTTGGGAAACAATGCTTGCTTTTCATCTAACGATAATCTATCTAGCTTAGAAAAAGTAGGGATAAGTGCATTAAAAGTCCTAAAACTATTCACAAAGTATAATCAAGTTCTAAAACTTTCACATAGTGTAATCAAGTCCTAAAATTTATCACAAAAGTGCAATTGAGTCCAAAAACTTTCAAAAAATACAATCAACGGAAAGATTTAATTCGACTGATTTGATAAGTTTTAGGACTTGATTACACTTTTTTTAAGTTTTCGATCTCAATTGCACTTTCATAATATGTTTTAGGATTTAATCGCACTTTTTAAAAATTTTAGGACTCAATTGCACTACCATGATAAGTTTTATGACTTATAATACACTTATCCCATAAAAGTATAATGAAATGCCCAATTTTCCCTTGCGCTTCATTTTGCCCTACTTCTCTTCTTTATGCAACTCATCTATAAATCAAGTGAAAATTCACCTTCATGACCACAAAGGGAGATCTTTACTTGGGAAAAATCCATTAAGTCATTGGATTGCTCATTGCTCCTTCAAGATTTATTTTTTGGCATGGCCTTACCCACAACCTTCAAACACTTCATAACATACCAATACACATGATAAAAAAACCTTTCCTCGCCCAGAAGTTCCGAGGCAGAGCCAAAGGGAAAATAGAAGATACAATACAAACTGATTTCCACTCACTTTACTCTATCATCACTCAGAAAGGATCCTGAGAAAAGCATTTAGGCGCAAACATCGGGGTTGGCCACGAGGTACTCCTCAACAGCCTTGAACAGTCCCATGGCTTTGTCTTTTCCCTTCTTGATGTCCTCCTCCTTGAGCTCACAACCTTCCTTGACGTGGTACTCACTGGTCATCTTGCAGACGCATCCGCTGCCAGCCGCGACGAACTTCACTTCTTCCACGACGCAATCGATCTTGTCGAACTTGATGTCGCTTTCAATCATGGTATATTTACAGTAAAAGCTACCGGCGTCGAGAGCATCAATCTTGTGCTTTGTGTACTTGATGTGGGAGCCTGTTATGCAAATTCATTAAAGTGAAGAAGTTAGTTCTTAATTCCGAAGTCTAGATATATACTTGACATGGTAGAAATATAAGTATGATCCGACTTACTTTCACCGAAGTTGGTTTGCTTAATGCTACCAACTCCACCGTCTCCCTCAATGAACTCAATGCTCTTGATGCCCCCAGGAACAATCTTGGGTAGGATATGGTGGGAGTCAAGGAACATAGCCTTGAACAGCCTCGATGGTGCGACGACACTTGTGATCTCCTGCGAGTAGGTGATGACTCCCATGTTGGCCTTGTAAGAAACAAAGAGAACTGAACTCAAGAAGGGTAGTGGAAGGGTTTGGTGTGATTGATAAAGGAGAAGGCTTGAGCTGATGAAGTTGATGAAGAGAACTACTTGGTACTTATAGGCAATTCCAAAGTTTTTTTTTGGGTAAAGGCAATTCCAAAGTTTAGAACTCCGTCATCATTGAAAGTTCAAAGCACTCCGGATTGGACCGGTCGAATTTCTTTCAAGCCTTTCTTGTTTTCTCATTGGGAGGAGGCGCCGATCGTCTAGAAGGTTAGAAAAACAGGAAAAAATCACAATCAAAGCTCTTCTGTGTGGGCATTAATTATTATAAGAACCTGAGGTGAGGTATTACAATTAATGATAAATTACATATTCAATCGCAGACATCGTGGGCCCATTACGATAGTCTATACTTGGTATACTGCCTTTCTAGAAAAGGGAAAAGTATTTATTGTATTGGTACTAATTCAGCCATAAATATTTCAATTAGGATAATTTAGTCATAAACTTTTTACATTTGTACCAATTGAGTGCATTCGTTCAATTTTGGCTAGAATTGGTGATGTGGACACCAACCGTCTTATATGACACGATCGACGCTGACGTGGAAATTTTTAATAATTTTTTCAAACTTGTTTATTAATTTGTCTTTTCCTTTTCCATGTTTTATTTTTCTTTTCGTTTGTGGCTGGCGAGTGTCACCAAAGCTCGTCGGCCACTAGGTGAGGGTCACAAAGCCCTCACTAGCCTCCATGAGGGTCGTGGCCCTTGCTTGGCCTTGTCAGGGCCTAGCCTGACATGGGCAAAGGCGACCACGGCCTCGCCCATGGCTAGCAAGGCCGAGGTAAGCCTTCGCCAACAACCGGCAAGGCCCTAGCGAGGCCATGGCCACCTTCACCAGCGGCCAGCAAGGCCGTGGTCAACACCAGCCACGCCAGGTAAGGTATCTGGCATCCACGTCAACGATTCCCAACCTAGATTGGTCGAATTGACTCAATTGACAAAACTGCTAAAGATTTATGACAAAAATAGCTCAATCGAAAGGTTTATGAGTGAATCAGCACCAATGCAATCGATTTAAGATTTTTTTCGTACTCCCCCCCCCCCTCCAGAAAAAGTAATTCAAATCGAATATTTTTTTCATACATAAGAATCATTGGTTTTTGTATGTACAAGAGTGTAAAATAGGTGAGTCTAGATAAGTTATCCCTTTTTCAACTCCTAATTGCCTAGACACAATCTTTTTGTCAAAAATCAAATTGAAATTTTTTAATCAAGAACTGATTTAGACACGAATTTTAGGCTTGATACTAGACAACCGTGACTGTCATTGCTAAGGGAATAATTCTATGTTCGTTCGTTGCACTATCGAGGACAGTTGCCAAAATAAGTTTTGGAGCCGATTCTCTTGGGCAAAGGATACAGTCCTAGCTCCCATCATTAGATCAAAGGCTAAAATTTAATGTAGATGGTGCATGAAAGGATAACAAAAGAGCCACAGGTATAATTACAAGATTGGCTGGCGACTCAATAGTCCAACCTTGGACAAGAAGAGAAAGGTGGAACTTGCCAATGGAAGTGTAAGCAGAAGCTCTTCCTCTCCCTTGCAATTATGCTGAGTCTCTCAGCATCCAAAAAGCAATTTTTAAAATCGATTGCAGCCAACAAAAGGGTCTTTGCCCTCGGAGTATTGAACCTTCCTACTTCAACACAATCCGGGTTGGAGTTAAGCTGGGACCGGTAAACCCAATGATGAAGCTACTTATGCGCTTGCAAATTGGGCTTTAATCAAATAGAAATCGTATCTTCATTTCTTTTTCATAATTTCCCTTTCAAATTAAAAAATATTATATTGTTCTAGTATTGGTACCGCTTCCGTTTGTACTTTGTAATTCTTTGTTTAAATAAAACGTTATTTTTAGAAAAAAGAAAAGGAAAAAGAAAGCGTTTTTTTTCTTTTTTCTTATAATCGAAAGTGGATCCGATTTACTTTGCTTCTGTTTACAAGAGGTAATTTTGCTAGTTTGACTTTTCAAATGGCACTGTAGCTAAGTCATCAATTAGAAATGACTGCACTTTAAACTTGGATTAACTCAAAAAGACAAATGTCACTATTATGATCATAAAGTATAATGAAAGGCCCAATTTTCCCTTGTACTTCATTGTGCCCTCTATCTCTTCTTTATGCAAACTCATCTATAAGTCGAGAAAATTCACCTTCATGACCACAAAGGGAGATCTTCTCTTGGGCAAAATCCATAATTTATTGGATTGCTCAATGCTCCTTCAAGCTTTATTTTTTGGCACGGCCTTACACACGACAATCAAACCCCTCTATAACATAGAAGTCACACTATAAAAACCATTCCTCACCCAGAAGCTCCGAGGCGGAGCCAAAGGGAAAACAGAAGATACATTACAAACTTTCCACTCATTTTACTCTATCGTCACTCAGAAAGGATCTTGAGAAAAGCATTTAGGTGCAGACATCGGGGTTGGCCATGAGGTACTCCTCAACAGCCTTGAACAGTCCCATGGCTCTGTCTTTGCCCTTCTTGATGTCCTCCTCCTTGAGCTCACAACCTTCCTTGACATGGTACTCGCTGGTCATCTTGCAGACGCATCCACTGCCAGCCGCAACGAACTTCACTTCTTCCACAACGCAGTCGATCTTGTCAAACTTGATAGCGCTTTCCATCATGGTATATTTGCAGTAAAAGCTACCTACATCGAGAGCATCAATCTTGTGCTTCGTGTACTTGATGTAAGAGCCTGTTATGTATATTCATTAAAGTTAAGAAGTTAGATCTCCTGCCTGTAGGTGATCATTCCCATGTCTGCGTCGTAAGAAACAAAGAGAACTGAACTCAAGAAGGGTGGGGGAAGGGTTTGATGTAATTGCAAATGGCGAAGGCTTGAGCTGATGAAGATGATGAAGAGAACTACTTGGTACTTATAGATAGGTCATCCTCATTCAAAGTTCAAAGCACTCCGAATTGGACCGAGCCGAACTACTTTCAGGCCTTTCTTGTTTTTTCATTGGGAGGAGCCACCAATCATATGGAAGGATAGGAAAAGTACAAATCACCGATCTCATCTTAATATTTCTCGTCTTCTTCGAAATTTTGCTTTGTTCATTATACGGTGTTTCAATTAACGTTGTTGGCATTCTCTTCTAATGTCACGGTGACCTCTTCTAGGCTAAACACTCTTTTTTGTGAAATGTAATATGTGAAGTCAATTTTCGTATCTTATTGGTGAAACTAGAAACTTGAAATTCGACAAACATTTTCTTTTCTTCTTTTTCTTCTTGTGAAATAACTTAATTTAATAAATCGTTTTATCATGAAAATAAATTTCCTATATTCTATTTAAATAAAATGAACTTTATTGATTAGTAAGAAAATGAGAAGATTGATTGCGGGGAAAAAAATAAGACGTAATTGTTTTTGTACATACGAGAATTCGTTATACAAGAACTAGAATAATCTTAGTTTATTTGGTGAGTGAAACATCCGGAACCTTTCGAAGGTTTTTTTTTTATAAGAACTTTTCGAAGTTTACATGGAGTCATGTGCGCTAAAATTACCAAAAAAGTTTTAAATCCTTTTTTATCGGAGTTTTAAACTTATTGCACTTATGCCACAAAAAAATTGCCGAAACACTTGTGTCAATTGAGTTCTAAACATTTTTACAATTTGTCAATTTAGTCCTTACGATAAATTTTGCCCAAAAAATTGCCGACGTAGATGCTGACTGACTTACATGGCACGATCGACACCGACTTTGATAGTTGTTTTAAAAAAAAAATCGAATTGTTAATTTTTTTCTTTTATTTTTTTTTAGTCTTTTTTCTTCTTCTTTCTTCGTCCACTGGTTGCCTACAAGAGAGGACTAACCTCGCCATCCTCGAGCAAGGCGAGCTTGCCAGATCTCGATGAGGTCAATCTAGCCCAAGGCCAAGGAGCTCGAGCCTCACCTGATCCTGACAAGCTCGAGCCTCGCTCGATACTAGCAAGCTCAAGCCTCACCCAAAGCTGGCAAGGTCGATCCTTGCCCATGGCCGATCACCGGCTATTGCCGAGGCCCAGCAACCGGCAGAGGAAGAAGGAAAAAAAAACTAAAAAATGAAATAAAAATATTTTAAAATATGAATTTTGTTAAAAAAAATTGTATAAAATTATCTACACCAGCATCGGCCATGCCACGTAATGACTAAATTAGTAATTGTCAAAAGGTTTAGAACTTAATTCGAACATTAGAAAGGTTTAGGACTCGATTTGCACAAAAGCAATAGATTTAGAATTTTTTTCGGTAATTTCCCACATAATTTTTTGAAGATCTGAATATAGAATTCGTCAAGTACAAAAACGAAAATTCACATAGGCGATGCTAATCAACTCACATGGTGGCTCCGGCCGAAAACAAAAACTCACTTGTTGGCATATGATCTTTTCAATCTATTTGACAAATAGCCGAACCATGTCATAAGCGTGATGGTTATCATTTCCCTTACTCACCCCGATAAACTTGTTCCTCAACACAAAATAAAGAGAGAATACCACAACACAAACGTCGGCTCACTTTATTATAGTCAGGGTTCGCCAAGGGGTACTCCTCAAGGGACTTCTCCAGTCCCATGGCTTTGTCTTTGCTCTGCGTGATGTCATCCTCCATGAGCTCGACACCTTCATTAGCATGGTATTCGCTGGTCATCTCGTATATGCATCTGTCACGAAAAATACCAAAATCATGGATTAATAAGACGAAAGCATTAAAAGGCCCCATTATTATGGAAATGACAGAAGCATCAATGCGAGAGTTAACAGATAAACAATCTCATGCTTTCTTCTTAAAATTAAGGTTATTTGATGGACGTACCACGATAATTAACGAAGATATGTATTCAGCCGGTCCTTGCTCTTTCGAACAATGCACGAAATTTCCATTTAATTCGTGAGATTGAGAAAAGGCATTAGCAAGAGAAATCGGTTTTCTTTATAGAATCAATAACCATGCCATCTTCTAGGAATTCAGGTACAAGGAACAAGAAATTACGTGTTCATGTACAGAAGATCCAACCATTTAGAAGGAATTGGATATTCATATTGAGACTTTGCTGGATTCAGACTCGAGAGGTGCCAAACATATGGAATTATAAGTATTTTACCGTTGGAGGAGGTTCAGAAACGAAAGAGTGTCAATTGAGCTCATCAGACTTGGCCTCATGATAGCAGATCCTTTAACCAAAGGTTTACAACGGAAATTATGTAAAGAACATAATCTCAAGACGGGGCTTGATCGTAAAAATGACTGATGACATGATACTTTGAGATCTATGATGTAGTTCTAACGCAGGTTACGTACGTCCGTTTTCTGATGACTGTACGCACATCGTGTACGCCTGGTTAACAAGAAAACCTTATACGGTTGAACTATAACCGTCGGGATATATGGAAGGAAGTGTTCTGCATAATTAGTACACAACTGCCATAACTCACACTAAACAATTTGTCATGTTACGGTATTATGATGGACATAATAACAGATTGCTTATTATCATCGTGAGCATGATAACCAACGTATTAAACTTTAATCAGCCGAGTGGGAGAATGTTGGGAAAACTCAAAAAACATTGGAATGCCTCCGAAAGATCGACTATACCATGGATTGATAAAACCATATCATCAAGTGGCCTTATTATGGAAATAACAGATATGTTAACGCGAAAATAAACGGATATAAAATCTAGAGCGTCAATAGATCATACCCTCGTATATACTTGTTGGAGCAACCTGAACTCACGAGAGCAGGTGATGGCACCCATATTTGCCTGGTGTGAAACAAGGCAGAGGAATGAACTCAACAACGAGATGGAAGGGACACAGTGCAACTTCAATTATTGATGGCTCGAGCTGATAAGGATGAACCAATTAAGAATGCGTGGGCATCGCCGTTCAAAGCCAAAGCACGCCGAATTTGACTAGCAGCCTCTTTTGACTAATCAACGTTATTTTCTAAGAAAGTGGGCGCAGAGGACAAATCGCCATCGTACATTAAGACTTTCATAATTTTAGACTTCCTTTCTGGTCTGCGGGACCGACCACCAATATGGAAATGTGTTGGACATCCTTCATTCCAGTTGGACCTGAGTTGCCTTTGCCGCAACCAACGGTGAAACGAAATCAAAGCAAATCTAGAAGAAATAAGGTATCAGCGGCCACTCAAAGCAATTGGATTTTGATGGCTAGAGTTGAAATCAACTTGATACATCCTGAACTGAAGCATTCTTAGGGTGGCTTGGCCAAATGTATTAGGTTCTTCAAATTCAGTTACCATGTTTCGTTTTGTCCCGTTTCAATCAGCAATCGACTAGCACCAAGTAATTGACAAGTCATGCAGGTATCGACGATACCTGCACCAAGTTATGACTAGTCATAACTCTTACGAATACCCCTACAGAATCGACGATAAAGGCAAATCGTCATTTTTTACACGTCTCAGAATATGGGCAATCAGCATTTTTCAACATTTAGCAACCATCTTAAGAACACCACTTTAATTCTCACCAGAGATCAAAGACATCGCTTTACAATTTCTCACTAGGAGCTCATATTAGAAAGACTCGTGAATAATGAAATGACGCAAACAAAGCACTGCATCATCTCCACACACAAGTATGTTCTTCAGAGATCCCTGCTAATGAAATACAGAAACAAACATTTTTATAACACAATCACTCCCACTTCTACAAGGAATTAATTCTAGCGCCTTCTCCTCACATAAGCAAAGTTATTGCTTTTACTCACCATTCATCTAATACGTCTCAACTCTCTATTTTTGCTCTCCACCCATGCCTCTCAGCGAATGTTCACTGTTGTTTTAATCTCCGAAAAAAGCGAAATTATCAAGCATCATCAAAGCAAAGCCAAATTGAAACCACAACACCAATTAACTGAGTAAGGGAATGCACCATCAGCAAACATAAATCTCAATCCAGTAAAAATAACTAGTCAGATGCCAACTAAACAAACACAGATCCATAAGCCGAACATTACCAAAGGAATATGAGTCGATTCCTGCAAACCCGAACAAAATTTCTATAAAGCATTGATCAGCACGATATGTGCAGAATTACGGCCAAACAGGTGCCGAACAAATTGACAAAGGTAAGTCAGACGAACATATTGAAGAAAAGCTCAGCTCAAGCACGCATCAAACCACCAGATGTCAAAATGCAGAAACACTCCTCGAATAAACATACAAATACAAGTAAGGCATAGGCATATCAACGAACATATGCTAGACGTTTCAGTAATGAAGGCCAAATGCAAATGTATAGCTCAGAAACTCATCACCAGATCATCACAAAGCATCGTAGCAGATTCAAACAATTAACACAGCTTCGATCACAAATGATTTTATACCCCAGCAGTGGCTATAGTTCTCAGCCTTTTCTCTTATTTTTCTTCCTTTTTTTTTTCTTTTTTAACGAAGAACAACAGGGAACGGAGCATGTGTTTTTACCTTGGTGAGACTGAGTTTCTAATCTCGGCCGGTGAACACATCGGAGAGCGGCGGTCCAGGAGTCGTCGATTTCGAAGATCGAAGCCGGCGAAGAAGGAAGGAACGAGCTTCGAGCACTTCGAAGGTAGCGTCCGAACCACAGAGGGGCGAGCAGAGCGGCTTCCTGCGGCTACGAAGCTCGCGGTATTAGGGAAGTGGCCTGCGATGGCAATCAGCGCCAGAGACAGCGGCAAGGATTCAGAGAAGAAATCGAGAGAGAATCACTGCAACGCGTCAGAATTCCTTCCCCTATCATTTCTGATCTGTCCTCGGGCGTTCGAACGCGAAAAGCCCGTCAAGACCCGGCGACGGATGACGAGCGGCGGTTACCGGCGGCGTGAAGATCTAGAAGCCTCTGTCGACGGATACAGATCGATGAAGTACTCCCGAGGATCCTGCGGCAGTAGCGCTCGGCGACGACGGAACTCACCGCCGGAATCACTTCGACAGGAGTATTCAGCCGGGGGACGCGTACGTGTTCCGGCCCCACGGACGCTGCCCACGCGATGAACAGAAACGCCGCGCGTCGGAACCGGGCGACGGCAAAACAGATCGGAGAAGAGGGAAGGCGGACCTGCACGGCGGGAACCGCCCGGAAAAAGCGGCTCCGTGGAGCTCGATATCGACGGATCCATCCTCCGGCGAGGATCGGGAGGAGCCACCGCCGGCATATGACGCGATTCCGCGGGGAAATCGGTCGCTGGGGCTGGCGAAACAGATCGGCCCGTCCTCCGCCGAGGGTGTCGAAGCCCAAGCCCAAGCCCAAGCCCAAGCCCAAGCCCTAGCCCAAGCCCTAGCCCTCGAAGAAGCCTGCTCTCTCCTGGCAACTCGCTTCGATCTGAGGAGGAGAACTGATAGCTTATCAGTTTGCAATTATGGGGATCATAATCCAAAATTTCCTTAACCCATTGTCCCGTGGCCAATTCATTTTTTAAACTTTTCAAGAGTCGAAATCCATGACCGAAACTAATCTTCCCTATCCCTAATCCTCTGACAGAGTACAGAATCGAACTCCCCACCTATTGTCCTGTGACCAATTCATTTCTAAACCTTTCAAGAGTCGAAACCCGCTTCTGAAACTAAACGTCCCTACTCCCAATCTCTGTGACAAGGTGGAGAATCGAACTCCCTACTTCTACATTCTCGAGGAAGAAGGGTGGCGGCAAGCCCTAGTGGGTTTATGGTAGTCAATTGAGCCCTAAATCTTTTTAATTGTACCAATTTATTCATAAATCTTTTAACAATTTATCGATTTAGTCTTAAACCTTTTAAACATTTGCCAGTGTAGTCTTTCTAGATAATTTTGGCTGGAAATCATCAAAGTGCTACATTGGTAAATCATTAAAAGGTTTAAGACTCAATCGGCACAATTTAATGATTTAGGACCGAATTAATCGCCGTATAATAAGTTTAGAACTTTTTTGCACAATTTTCCCTGCAATTATGCATCGGGTGCTTATCAGAGCCCATGGAGCGTGCGGGACCGTGATAGAGGATCGCAGGAGTAGCTTGGTCCAGTTCAATACCGTTCACATGGCTCATTTTCTGCGAGAAGCAAATCAAGTGGTTGATTAGATCGCAAAAACACACACTCGCCTCTAATTAGGTCTCCAAACCCTCCCAATCCTTGCGTGATCTCCTATGTTCAGATATCCAACATCTTTGTTGAAGCCGTTTATTTTGACCCAAAAAAATACTACAATTTGAACTTCATATTGTTTTGTTATTCATTAACACAAAAGAATCAAGTTTAAGTTTTCGGGTTGAGCTCGAGTTTCAAAAAATATGACCGGTAAATTATGTTTACTTGGTCCGGATCAATTAAATATCTTTTCATTGTTGACTTTATAAGTTCCTAAACCGTCCTAGATCATGAGATGTTATTACTGGATTACTTTAAGCTTAAAAGGTGTGATGAATCGCGATCGTATGCTAAGGAAATCACCCGGTTTGACTTGTTGATTCCGGCGGAATTATTTATGAGGTAAACACACCGTGGATTTAGACGATGTCAAGAAATTCATCTCTGTCGTAACAAGATCAACAACTATCTCAGATCAAACCTCGTACTATCTTATGCGCCGTCCTTTTCTTGTGCGCACTAACCCCGACCAGTTCATCTACGCGCCGTTTTACTATGCCCAGCTTTCTGGTGGATAACATGTCGACCAAGTATATGAACTTCGTCCAAGGCCACGAATCGGGCCTTGTTATGAATTAGATCCATGATCTGTGACTTAGGCAAGTACTCGTCCATGCCCGTTCTCATGGTCGATAGAACGCAAACACAGACGGCTGAACACGGACCATGACTACATAGTCATCGGGCGCAGAAGGGCTCGACGATAGCACGAACTTACAGACACGCGAGAATGTCTACGAAGCCGGGCAGTTCGATGCTGACGCGCGAAATAGGGTTGAACGGTTTTGAGTCCCCAGCCCTCCGGTGCCATCGCCATCCATCCTTGGTAGCACAAGCAACCGACCATGCTGGTCGGCAGGGCCGCCCTGTGGACCTTCACCGTAGACATGCTCCAAAACCGCGACTCTGAGTCCGAGAAACTTATCGGCCAAGGGGCTCTCACTCCGGCATCATAAACCCCTGCCCCGGTGGACCTCCACAAGGCACACACCGAGCCGAAGGCCACGAAATCCTCCCCGTCTAGCCGTCTCGCGACGAGCCGCAGCAGATCCTGAGGCAACGCGCACCAATTCGGCATTACTTCGGAGAAAAACACGACACTAGATAAGATCAGTGCTACGTCCTGGTGCAAAAGAGTTGTCTAGCGATGGCCTTTAAATATGCGTGGTAAAGACATGCTCGATATTTTTTATAGGATTCGTAGTTTCTTTTTACTAAAGATCTATTCAAACTCTAAAATATTTATCTTGTTAATTTTTTTAGATAAGAATAAATATCACGAAAAACCTCAAACTGATACTTGACAAATTTATCACAAACTAATTTTTTGACCATAAAAAGGGGCAAATCAGTATACCCGTAACAAATTTACCTTCCGTTAATTTTTGTTAAATTTTACCGTCAAATTGTTGAGTTGGATGAAGCGTTGCAGTTGACGGGTGTACTAGTTTAGAGTTTTACCCCTCCGTTCGTCATAGGTTTACCAATTTGTGATTTTTCACAATATAATCTAATTTAATGGACGCTAAATTTATCACAAATGTACCAGTTTGGAGTTTTTTTATGGTCAAAACATTAATTCGGAGTAAATTTATCACGGATGCATCAATTTGAGGTTTTTCATGGGTATTAAACATTTTAGGTAACATTTTGAAAACCCACATGGCATGACAAAAACGTCATGCTGTAACTTCGAGTATATCATCTCGCATTTAGAGAATATTTAACAGCCTAACTTATGGTAAGATTTTAAGAATTAAAATTTCAATACAGTTAAATTGCTAATACCGACTTCGGTTCGGTGTCATTGCAAGTGCCCATCTAAAGAATAACCAAAACAAAAAAAAATATATCATTGATTTTTCTTTCTGGATAATTACGGAATGCGCTTTGTATCGTAGGCCATCAAAATGCGTACATTATAAACATTGGAGTGATACTTTCGGAATAAAAAAATGGAAATTATGTAATTAGACGGCACGTGTCTAATTTATTTGTCTATACTAGAGAGCATGTGTTCTTGATAATTACCCGGTGTATGTTTGTTGGAGTATGGTTCATACTCTCAGCGACAAGACAGCAAGGGATCCTAATCGAGCCTGAAAAGGAAAAGTTTCCTATTTAAATAGGTTTCCCATTGAATAAGTTTCCTATTTGAAGTACGTTTCCTAGAAAGTTTTTTTGTATTTTAAAACAAATAATTACCTATACATATTATATTTCTCTTACAATTGAGAAATGTAATAGGGAGGTGTGAATTGCTAATTATAGTTGAATCATTAACTAGACATAACCCTAGATTAAAGATGAATCAGGATAAAACCTTACGTCTCAAATCTTCTTTCTCTCTTTTACTCTCAATTTTCTTTGTGATTGTGCACCAATTCCTAACAATGTTGAGATCGTCAGGCGATACATATTTATTTATGTAGTAAAATATTTTACCCTGCCCTGGCAAAATTTTCAAAAAGAAGTACTTAAAGGTTTTCTTGAATTATTGTTAGGTCCATCATCGGTGCAAGATAAATTCTTACACGTGTATCACTAAATAAGCGACATGCATGTTTGAAGAAATCGAAACTGTGACCCATGTCAACCCTCGAGCGGTGAATGTGTAATTTATCTTTTACATCGACATTAAATCTAACAAAAATAAAGTTCTTTATTTAGACCACACGTTTAGGAAATTCAATAGAAAATTGTATAATTACGAATATATTAGATTTCATGGCCACCAATGGACAAATGAAGAAACGCGCACCCAAACTCCTTGAAAACGAAAACGAATGAACAAGCAAAGCGTAGACGGAAGTATTCGCCTGGAGGTACTCTTCCTCGACCTTGGACAGTCCCATTGCCTTGTCTTTCCCTTGCTTGATATCCTCCTCCTTAAGCTCCACGCCGGTTTTTGTGCCGTACTCGCTGGCCATCTTGGAGATGCATCCGCCGTTGCCGGAAGCTTCAAACTTGACCTCGTAAGCCACCGACTCGATCTCGTCGAAGACGATGTCGGCTTCGATCGGAGTGTACTTGCATACGAGATTCTCGGCATCAAGAGCATCAATTCGATGCTTTAGGTACTTCAAGTGGCTACCTATTGAGAGCCATCAGGATTCAAAGTTCATTAATCCATTCTAAGTTCGTGATGATGTCGAATTAGGCGAAAAAGGAAAAGAGCAAGTTCTGCCAAAAAACGTGTGACCATAGAAGACTAGGCCTGCCCTCAGCAAAGTTAGTCTGCTTGACGCTCCCGAATCCTCAGTCTCCTTCGACAAAGTCAATGCTCTTGATACCCTGCGGAGCGATTCTGGGAATGAGGTTGTGGGAATCGAGAATCAGTGCCTTGAACATTCTCGTCAGAGCGATCAGGGTAGCGAACTCCTGAGTGAAACAAGTGACGGCCATTGTCGAAACCGTGAAGAAACGAATGAAGCTTCAAAATTACAGAGGATCAGGAGGAACTGAGTTTGAATTGGTTATATGCTGAGAGAGGCACTGCGAAGTTGCGGAGATACTGAAGCAGCTTTGCAAGTTCACAACACAAGTCGGTGCTCAAAAGAAATTTGTCATTTTGACCTTAAAGGACGGTACTACTGTCAACCTGAGTCCAAAAGATGAATTCCTGGCTTCAATCTCCATTCAAAATCTTTTTATCTCATTTAATTTCTGGCAAATCAAGAAATTTTTAGTTTATCTCTTATGTGTAAACTTTGTGGCATTACGTTATTTGATGATCTCTTGATAGAAATGTTCATTAGGCCAAACAGAAGTGCAAGATGTGTTGATAATGAAAGCCACGGACGCACTCAACAGTTAATAACGTTACTGATAAAGAGAATTATTCAAGCATCTATTCAAGATGCGGTTGGTTTACTATCGCAAAAATTGCAAATGGCCGTGGCAAGGACGGTACGACGTCGGATAATGATAATAGTTCATCACAACACTTGGAGACAAAGCGCTTTTAGATGTTTGAAAAGTCGGATGGTTCAATTTTGCTCCGAAACCACATGCCCAGGAGAAATGCCATCGACTCCAAACAGAAAGTATAGGTTTGTCATCGTGAGAGGTTCAACTTGCCGCCGGACCGAGTATCATTACTCAAAAAGGCGACGGTCGATTAAATCATTAAACTTGGTGGATTTGAGACAGCATGACATTTCCCCCACGCAAACCTTCTATTGAATTTGGAGTAACCAATGATTTAACTGATAAATTAATAACTAAAATGTAAAAAAGCCACCAAGTCACGCTCTCGTAGCTCAGTTGGTTAGAGCACCCGTTTAGTAAGCGGGAGGTCTTGAGTTCGACTCTCAACGAGAGCACTCGTGCTATTCTCTTGGCTTCTTTTTTTTCAACTCCACGAAACACAGTTTTTCCTCTTGAGTTGCCCAACAGGAAGACCTTTCTTCACCTTCTGTACTGGCCAGGTTAAGTTTCACTTCACCTCGGTTTGTTAAATCATCGCCCCGTTTCACAACCCATGCTCGAAATCCTGGTCGGGTTCGTTTCGTGACGTCGAAATGATGATTTACAGACCACTACTCGAGGAAGGAGCAGACCTGTAACCAGTAGCGTAGTACCAATGCCATCAAGGGAACAATGGAATGATGGATCGCGTGAATGAATTACAAAAATCACCGACCGCCAAAGCAAAAAGGATCATACTGTGTGAATCACTTCCTTGTTCGATACAGCACTGTGTGTATATCAGATGGACAACAGGTATGAAAAAACAGACACTTTACACCGGAAATGCCAAGAGATTTGGTAATTGTGACGTGCCGAACGATACACTTGTGCCCTTGTGTGAATGCAAGAAGCATTCTGAAAGTTCCTGATTGAGCATATACGGCATGAACCCCCCTAGGAGAACAATAAAAAAGAATCATCAAGAGGTAAAAAAAACACAAAGCTGCGTCTCCTCGCTCAATTATTGCAGTATCAGTGTGGCAATGATCACTGCTAGGAAGATCGAAAGCGTAGCAGATGAACCAATCCTGGCACTATTGCCCGTTGGAATCGCGGTTGGAAGCGAGCATTCTTCCCCATTGAAGAATACTTTCGTAGGGAAACCGTCCCCATTTGGCACGTTGATCCCCTGGATGTTCTTCTTGGTGAACGAAATCACTGACTGCTGTTTCCCGGGGACCTTGGGATCTGCCCTGGGGTCCGCTCCATCTGCTTCCCCTATGAGGTAATTCAATCCAGGGAGGCCCTCCATGAAAATCGTGTTCTTCAGGTCGTTCATAAGAGTCCCATTGAACGAGTACGTCGCCTGGAACCCGGCAGCCGCTTTATCCAATTCGACCGCAGTGAACCAATCGACAAATGCAGTCTCACCCCAGTTGAAGATCGTGATCCTGGCGGTCCAACCATTGCTGTAATCGGTGTTGACATGCCAGTTGATGCTGACTCCACAGTTGTCACCGCAAGGCATTGGTTTCGGCACCTGGAGATGCTTTATTTGGGCCCAAGCAAGCGTCATTGCAGTGCGATTGTCAAACGGAACAAGGAGCGCTTGGGATGGGAGGAGGATCGCGGGGGAGGTGGCGCTACAGTTAGAGCTAGTGCTGCTCGTGCAGCCACAGGCACACGTCCTGCACGGCACACTAGATTCGTTGTAGTAGGCAGAAAACGACACGCAGCACCTAGGAGTCGACCGCTGTGTGATGTTGCACACCACCTGCCAGCTAGCAAAGGCGGTCGTATTCGACGATAACCCGTTGGGGCTGAAGAATTGGCTGGGGCTCACTTGAACGGGAGGACCGCATTGATAATCGGGATTGAAGGTGCTGTTGATCCTCCAGTTCTGGGGTGGGAAGAGCACTGACCGGTTGAGGTCCGGCGGCATTTTGTAGACCTGCAATTGGAACACAGAGCTCGACTGGCTCGAATCCATGGACGGAGGCAATATCATGCCATTCCGACAGCAATTAGGAATCAACCCGAGGTTCGTGTCGTTAGCTTTCGTCGGCGGCAGGTCAATGATGGTGGGCCTCCTCTCACAATTCAAGACGTTGGAGAAATCCATATCGGTGTACTGCGAAGCTTGCGATCCGAACAAACAGCCGCTCGAGTCCACAACAGAGGGATAAGCCCCCCTCATGGAGGCGATGAACTCTTCCCTCATCCAATCCCAGCTCAATTCCCCATTATCAAGACGGCCGAGGGGGTTGTTATTCGAAATCGTGACCTGCGCCCAGTAGTTCGTGTCGTACGTCCGGATCACGTCGTACATGATCGTGAGATCGCCACTCTGACGGGGCAAGAATTCGTCGGCCACGGTGATGTTCGTCTTGAAATTGGGATTTTGAGTGCAGCAAACCAGCATCAAATTCTTCCCTGAGAAATATAAGACATGAGTTACAGCATTTGCCCGGCAAAATCAACGGAGACGTGGTACAGAACAAAAACAACTCCACTGAACATTCAGTCATTCTTCTTTTTTCTATTATTGGCCAACAGAACATCTGTGTTCTTTTGACAAGATCGAAGCTTTTTTATCCTCGTGGCCCCCCAGCGGTCAAGACCTCAAACCCCAAACCTCTAAACATAAAAGCGAATCCTACACACCAAATTCTACGAAGAGATCAACATTAATCAAACACCATGCAACTACGAGAACTTAAGAAAAGAAAACAGATTGGGATCAAAGAAACACCTTGCAGGGTCGGCTCAGGACAAACGAACCCATCGTTAGCGAGCGAGATGTTCGCCGGCATCGGCATGCTGGGCGGCTTCACCCCAAACTGCGTCCCCACCAGCGTGACCTGCGCCTGCATCTGCGTCAAATCCCCGGCCGTCTGGATCGCCGTCTGCAGGTCCGTCGATGGGAAGCCCGCCAGGACGGTGCCGTTGATGCCGACGGTGGCGGGCAGGCTCGACCCGTCGGCCAGGACGGCTCCGGAGGCGGAGACCAGCAGCTCATCGTTCTGGAACCCCACGAACGCCCTCCACGACTTGAGCTCGTCCA
The DNA here is from genome assembly GCA_031216285.1 of Syzygium syzygioides. Lineage (NCBI taxonomy): Eukaryota > Viridiplantae > Streptophyta > Magnoliopsida > Myrtales > Myrtaceae > Syzygium > Syzygium syzygioides. The sequence goes on from CM062249.1 coordinate 33,214,869, forward strand.
CCCCGTTGTTCGTCACCGTGAGGACCGACTGGAACCGGTAGGCCTGGTGGGCCGGGTCGTCAGGCGGGAGCTGGGCGCCCCCCAGCATAGAGGTAGGTCAGGAGCACACCGTTGCACACATCGGCCACCGGAGCCGGAGCCGGAGCCGGAGCCGGCAACGGCGCGTCGGTCTGAGAGACGCAGGATGGCGGGACAGCGAAAATGAGGAGGAGAAAGAGATGGGTGTGGAGGTGAAGGTTTTGGCTGAAGAAGCGAATCATTTGCAGCGAAAGCCTCGAACTTTTAGGGAGAAACAGAGGAGGGTCGAAGCCAAATCGCTCAGAAAGAGTTCCTCTGCGAGTACAAATTTGAAAGTGTTACTCAGAAACGAAGCAGAGCAGTGCAGAGAGAGAGAGAGAGAGAGAGAGAATGTTGTTTGGAGCAGAGGATGGGAATGTTCTTTGATTTTTGAAATTGGCAATGGAGGTGCATTGATCTGCAGTACCGTTGGTAAGTTAAAGGGTAACTAACAGAAAGGTCTTTGCTTGGTCTGCACCAATGGGAATGTGCCACGCTGGAAAGGGAGGGGGCAAATAGGGAAATAAAGTGGGAGATTGGGGTGCACGTAGAAAGTCAAAAGACATTCATGTCCCGGTTTCTATGTGCCAAGCACGTTTGCTAGTTTAATAAGTCCCCCGGACTATAGTGAAGATTTTATGCTAATTATCTGATCTCATATCATAAAATCATGGTGCAACCCCCAATATGAGAGCTGGATTAGAGCCATTCGCATCTGTCAGTTCGGTATTTGGATTTTCGTTCTTCGAATAATGTGACATCACAGGAACCAAATAAAAACTCAAGATACAAACTGAATCTAAATCATGTGCCCAACAGCTCTGTACAAGCCCTCCCAAGACACAAGGACCCAGAAAACATATTCAGGCGAGCCTTGGTAATCAATTCTTTTAATGATGGAAAGTTTCGGTGAACATGAAAAGATTGTTTCATCACTCCCGGAAACTAGACCCTGATCATGTGCCTGGTAGTTCACGGGTCTAGACAGCCCCTCCAATGACACAATAGACCCAAAAAACAATTTCCGGCGGGCCTTGATAAAAAAACTGTTCCTTTTTTAACAATGAAAGATTTTAGTGAACATAAAAAGATTGTTTCAAGACAGATTGGTCGTGGGCACCAACGATCCCAAGTAAAACGCCCCACCTATTTTTGCTTCCAATTTGATCATGGCCCATCATGAACGCGTCGAACCTTCAACCGGAGTGTAGGCTCAACATTGCATGGACTTTGGTGATGTTAGGGCAGTGATGAACAAAGATCAGAACCTCTCTCTAGCCAAAGGCAGTTGTCGCAGGCAAACCGCGGAGAATGCGACGGCCCATTGACCCATGCACAATGGGCCTCTTCTTGCTCTATTCAAATTCAACATTTAACGTTCTGTTCTGCACTTCTTGTTCTTTTCCTTTCGATCTTTTGGTGCTAGAATGGAAGCTAGAGATGGCATTGGACGCGAGGAATCTAAACCCTTTGTAAACTCCGGCCGCAGAAGATCCGGCTCCTTTGCTGATCACGATAGGAAGTTCACAGAGCGCTCGGTGTGTTGTGTGAGATCGTCGTGACGTCACGGAGGGAGTCACGCTTGTCGAATTGACTGGTTTTGGTTCACTCCAGATACAACCGCGCCCTCGATGCATATAGCCCGTAGATGGAGAACGAACGAGGCTCAATTAGAAAAGCTTCCTCTGGCCGATGAAGATGGGACTAGAACCTGGGCTCTAATAGCAAAGCCATATCCTTCAAACTAGTTTCATTATTAATTAGTGTGTATGAACTTCAATCTTTTGGATAAGTGGCCATAGGACACCGTGTTAAATCTTGTTGGTTCCAAGTAAATCTGCTCATGTCGATTCTGATTTCTAGTGATTTCTTGGCCTAAACATTTCGAGGCATGGTTTGAGCTCCCCATTCGCCACCCAAATTTCTATTCAGGTCGAAGTTTTCTTACAAAGTAAAAGAAGTATTGTTCCACAAGAAGTAGACTGCCACACTCGCTATCATTTCACCATTGTCACCGGATCTAAGAAGACACAACCTATCAACCTCAAGGGGAAAAGTGTCCAAAAAGCCCTAAACCCATTATGCAAAGGCTAATTCAGTCATAAACCTTTCAATTGTGTCAATTTAATCCTAAACCTTTTGCTAACTTGCCAATTCAGTCATGAACATTTTAATTGTGTCAATTTAGTCATAAACATTTTAATGATTTGCCAATTTATTCATAATCCCTTTGATGATTTATCAATATAGTCTTTCTGGCCAAATATCCAAATAATAAGTTTATGACTATATTGAAAAATATTAAAAGGTTTAGGACTAAATTAGTAAATCTTCAAAAGGTTTAGGACTAAATTGATATAATTGAAAGATTTATAACTAAATTGGCACAATTAAAAGATTTAGGATTGAATTGGCCGTTGTACAGTAAGTTTAGGACTTTTTGGACAATTGTCCCCAACCTGAAGTAAACATAAGATTCTTCCCAACGTTGTTGGTGGCGGTGGATGACTGTAATTTCCTGATTTCTGAGAGAAAGAGAGAGAGATGGCCAAGGCTTTTTGCACTTTGGACTCTTCCAGCTATCATCCATGCTTTTGCCAAGACGATCTGCAGTCATAAAGAGAATGCCCTGGAACAATTCGAAAGCAAAGAAAAAGCAAAGCGAAAGATTGAGTAAAGTACAAGATTCCAACATATTCTGCTTTTATATTTCTTGCTTTTCATAATAAAGTTTATTTACACTTATAAGTAAACATAAAGGGTCGTTGCACATACAATCTTCGAGGGTTTGAAATTTCTCAGTAGATTGACTTTTGAAGGCCTCTTGCGAATAAAGAAAGAGCCCCCTCGACTGTTGCGTTTGAACTTTCCAGCATCCAACGGTATGAAAAGGAATTAGGGACGAATTAGCTTCTCTCGTTCGCCAAACTACCACCGATTGACATGACAGTTTTGTGCTAGTTTCGAATTATACAAGTAAATCTTTTAACTATTGAGCCTGTTTTTCCATATTAGATCGGTCTCGATCAAATGCTATGGTGAAAAGTACCCCAAAAAAAAAATTCTTTAGCTTATTGCATTTGTACAATTCAGTTTTAAATCTTTCAATTGAATCAATTTAATTCTAAAATTTTTCACATTGATACGAATTCAGTCCATTTGGCCAATTTAGGTCGCAAATCACTAACATGGATATCGATTGTCCTGTGTGGCTCGGCCAGAGCTAAAGTAGGCATTTTTTAATAATTTTTTTGTTCTTTTCTTTTTCTTTTTTTACCTTCATTGCAAGCTCTCGCAAGTTGGAAAAAAAATGTATTTTCCTTTCAAAAATATTCAAAACTCAAAGCACCTTTGGACCTATCTTAGGCTAAATACTTCTGTCTTTGGAAATACAATTGCATCTTCCCAAGATTCTATAAAAAAAAAATTTCAAACAGTATTTCCGGTTGCCCAAGGGCTTTTGGGAAAGTGGTTCCCAACGCACCCTTCATCAAGCCCGAGTTGGGCGAGGGCTCATGACGTGGGACGCTAATGCTGTGACGATTAAGAAAATACTCAAATTGTGATTCTTTTCTAGGAATGACAACTAAAGTGGAAGTTCACATTTCTGGAGCAAGAAAAACTTAACACTGTTCCCCATAAATGTCAATACATGAGATGTATTTATTACAAGGATCGATTTATTGCTTAAAGATAAAACTCTATAAAAGAAAGTCTATTAAAGCGCACTAATCGTTATAGATGATTATTGATAATTGAAAAGATAAGAGTCTATGAATAGAGATGGGAATAGTCATTAAATTATTGCTATCAAGTACAGGTCGAGTTGCAAATCTTTCAATATTGACTACATCAGTGGAAAATTCACAAAGACTAGAAAATAATTCTCTCTTTTATTTTTAATTTGATAAATGTATTAAATATATTCTAAATACAAGTAAATGACCTACAAAAAAATTATCCATAAAGATACAAAAATGAGGTGTTCTCTTGAGAATTATATATGTGACAACTGTTATATCTAAAAATTAATCCAAAATAAGGAACCCATGTGCATTGCACGGGTCCTACTACTATTTGTTGTACCATAGGTATTATCACTTGATTGGGTAAACTTTGGAACCATGCAATATTACATTGATTTTGCGGACCGTGCCAATTTCCCATCATATTACTTTGTGCGCCTAATTAACTGTACATTGTTATTTTTAACTATCAAGCCAACTTTACTTAAAGTTGTCTGGATTAATTATTTGGCAAAAGAATTATCATGTAACGTATCTGATGAACCACAATCTCTCTTCGTTGAAGCTTTTTAAGAATTGAGAGTATTCTTGTATACTATATTTTGATTGTACTTACCAAAAAAAGCAAGAGAAAATTAACCGTGTGTCTAATTAATGCATATATACTCCAACACCCATCGCATGTGCAAATCAATAAACTCCGGCGGGACAAGAATGTGTACGGCGTGTTGTTTAGGAATGCTCAGCATTAAAACCCATGAGATATCATATATTATAAATGGGGCTTGACCCGACTTCAATGTATACCATTTTGTTAGCATGCCTATGCTTTAGGCGACTCATAGCCCGTATTTGAGCGATGTGGACCTTAATAATTTCGACTGTAAGTATATGTGGATGTTCTAATTCAATCAGCCTCCCAACCATGGCATACTAACAATTAAAAATGATGTATATCCATTCATTGTTACGCCTAGTGCTTGAAAAGCAAATGGTCACGTCACTTCTCCTAGCTAGTCATCTGCAATATAGTAGCTTACAATATCGCGCAACGACTTATACAAGGTCGTGATTTGAGATGAACCAATTCAATTTCGAACAAGAATCAAGTTTTTTTTATTTTCTCCACCGACAACCAAGCGAAATTACTGATAATGTTTGCACATTGCATCGAAAATGTACATGGACGGCTGGCTTTTGTAAAATCCTTCGAAGTGGAAAGACAGCAATCAAAAGGGACCGACTCCTACGTACTTAGCCATTGCCTACAAAGAACGAACTTGGAAGATTTGAGTAGAAACTGTGACTTTTCTTGCATGAGATTTAGTAACCACCGAACCAGCCTGGAAAGATGATCCTTTTGGGGGACAATCTTTCTTCCAGATTGATCCTTTCCTTGATCGCCATGGCTCTAAGTGAAAGTCATTTTAATCGCCATTATCAGGGTATGATGAGCCTCTCAAAAAGATGGGATTCTAAAGCCGAACGGGTTCCAATCTTTTGGAAAAAAAAAGTACAAAGTGGGAATGGGAGATGGGAAGAAGATTCACTACACTGAATTCTCCAGGACAACAGCCACGTGTCCACATGCCGTTGCGAGGCGTATGAAGCGATGTGATCCTCTTATGTTCATATCGTAGCGGGTGGTGTCGAATTCCTATGATAAGGCTCGGCAATAGAGTCATGGGCAGTGGTGGTTCCTTCCCAATCCTTTTATCTCGCGATACGTATTGCTCATGAAAAAAATAGGGAGAGACCGATGCTGGACGGCGAGATACGTAACCCAACACGATTATCGTGCCGAGATTGATGAGGCTCGGTTTGCATCTCGACTTCCCAATTTTATACTCCGTGGTCGTACTCGATCTAGTTCATCATGTTTGAATGCGGAAGATGGCGTTCTTCAGCTGAGTATTCAACATTGATTGCGAATATAGCGTACCTCTGATAAAAACATGTCCCTCCTTCTCTTTTTATGTCTCAAGCTTTGGCATCCGACAGACCAAAAAAAAAAAAAAAGCTTTGGTATCTGATCCTCTGTCAGTATTAAATTTTCACGGAAGGATTGAGTGGGTAAGACAACTCAGACTTGGCGGCCCCGAGTGTGTGCCATTGCCAAATATTTATTGCGGAGAATTCACCCTAGAGGAGCCAAGTTGCAAGTTTTCTGCTCTCGACATGAATGGTCTAACTTTTATTCAGGATAAAATGACATGAATTATTCATAAATTTTAATTTAATGTATAATATAATTTAAAAAATTTTAATTTGTTCAATATGATCGTCTGTAAAATTTTAGTATATATGGGACTAAGTTGAACATGTACCAAAAGTTCAGGGATCACATTAAATAACTTAAAAGTTCATAGACCATAATACATATTAGGCTAAAGTTTAAGAATCACATTGCACATTTAACCAAAGTTTGGGAATCATTTATATCATTATCCCTAGAGTAGATGCAACTAACTCCAAATATCATGAAATTCTAATAGAAGAGGATGTAATGAGTCCTAGATTTGAAGTTCAATGTTTATCGATCTAAGCACATCGCGGTATCATCATATAGACTAGGGCTTTCTAAATTTATCCCTCTCCTTTTCGCCACGGTCGATCACTTATCGATAAACTCACTAATGCTAAAGCACGAGCACGTACTTTAGGAGCATGAGTATAAGCCGATCACTGAGTCCGCCTGGGGTTATAGTTGCTAGGCTAACCACCGACCCGATTGTCCAAAACAATACTCGACACTATTGCGCGATTGAAAGCATCAAGAAGGGGGGCCCTGGTTGCACCTCCACAACGAGCCAATATCCCTAGTAATTTGGGGGGAACTACCCGAACTCACGCAACAAGAGATTGACCAAGTATTGTCCTAGACCAGAGCTCATGGCTTTCGGGTGATCGATTCCCTAATGGTTATGATGATATCATCCAATCGAAGCATTTGGTAAAAGCAATATCGGAATTCCGGTCGTGAACACACTTCGCACTGAGCATCGAGGCGAAGAACACTGGAAGAACAACTCGTGAGATCCTAAAACCTCTGAAGCCAAATTGGATCTCTCGATTGGATCATTTCCCTCTCTGCTGGTCCATATGATCGAGAGTTTGCGGTGCATTCAAAGTAAAACTTCGACTCCTTACGGTCCAAGTTGCTCGTACACCTCCACTGACTGATCTTTAAGCCAGCTCCGCTTCGATTCAGCAGGGCTCCAAAACTTCGCCACGTTGAAAAAGTGCCTCCACATATTTTTTATACTGTAAAGGAGTAAGAAACGCGTCGGTGTTATCTTTTCGGAGCTGGAGGGCCTTCCTCTTTTGCTCTCTTTTTTTGACCTTTTTAACCCAATTCCGTCGTGATATCTTGGCCCTCGCATGTGGCCTTCCGGCCTTCTCTAAGGAAAGACCCTCTCACACGCTCCTCTCATCATCCCCATCTTTGCTGAGCTCGAAGTGATTCAGTCCGTCCGTATAGTTCCTGGAGAAGTAGATGGAGAGAATTCTGAGAATGTCGCTCGCTCTCTTCACTTTCCTTGCCATCCTGCCAAGAAACGTGGCGCGGGAAGCCGGCGCAGTCAACTCCGCCACCTCCGGCATGGCCACCTCCTCCAAGTACCAGATTGAGTGCACCATGTGCGCCGCCTGCGACAACCCTTGCGGCCAAGTCCCCTCCCCGCCGCCTCCGCCCCCGTCCCCACCGCTGCCGGCCGCCACCTCCAACAGCCCGCCTCCACCGTCCCAGCCCAGTTATGCGTACTCACCGCCGCCCCCGCCCTACAAAGGGGGCAGCGGCAGCTCGTATTACCCCCCGCCGAGCGGCGGCGGCGCGTACTACCGCCCGCCGAGCTACGGGAACTACCCGGGGCCGCCACCCCCGAACCCGATTGTGCCGTACTTCCCCTTTTACTACTATAACCCTCCACCCGCTGCTGTGTCCTCCAGTACTATCAAGCTTAGAGCTTGCCATGCGATTTATGCAATACTGGTTACTCTGCTTTTGGTTTGATCAAGACGATCCAATTGGAGCAAGGATGGGGGATATCTGGAATAAATACGGGCAAATTTGGCATATCAAGGACTCAAATCTTTTGCAGGTGAGAGATAGATGGTGAATACCTTTTCTGGGAATCTTGAATCTCCATGGAAGCGAAAAAACAGATCAAGAAAGTGTCAGAGAGAGAGGCTAGGGATAGTACTGGAAGAATCGTTGGAGTCCCAGAAACTGAAGAAACGGAGAGGTATCCTTGTGCATTGGAAAGGATGAATGTTTATCAAGGACGTAAAAATTTTCATGACCATCATCGGTCTGAGTGATGTCTAATGTTCCTTTCCTCTTGCCTTTTTCTTCCTCTGTCATACAGCAAAGTGAGATCTCTGATCTGTAATTTGCTGACATTTTGTAATCTTATTAGTTCGTATGAAGTGTTCTAACTCTTTTGGTGTGAGATGGGTTCTAGAAATGCTATGATAACAAGAGATTGGTTTAGTGAAATTCTGTCTTAATAATATATTTGTTTTTTCCTGCTACATAGGTTACTCATTCACTTGTGTAATTGTACTTTGTGGAAGGTTCCTCTACGCTTATTGAGCAATGTTATCGTTTTCCTCAAAATGGTGCTTGGTGCCTTATCATTTGAGTGAATGTGAAGTAAAGTTTCTATTTTGTCCCTCTTCTTTTGGGTTATCTTCACTTGGATGTTGTTTAATAATTCATGGTTGATGGAATTCGAGGCATTAACAATTCTGTGGAGTCAAACTTAGAAGTTCATTATTGACTGGCAGTGTTATCTCTGACCAAAATTAAAAATTTATAATTAGTGAATAGTGGCTCTATCCATGGATTTGCAAGAATCATCTAGAAAGGCCTTCACTCTTCTCTCCAACATAATCTTCAATTTTTCCTTCCGAGTGCATTAATTAACTTACCAAATGACTAATATCAATATAATCTTTGTCTACAGCAAAAACCTTTTCTTTTGCATGAGTGCATGTGGAAAAAGTGGCATTTGAAAAAGAAATGAAAACGAAAGGAGGGATCTCCTTTTACATATTCTTTTGTTTTTTATTAATAACTTCCTTACGAACACTTAATGGACATATTCTTTTGCATCAATCCATGTGGATTGTGGCATTTGATAAAGAAACGAAAAGCAAAGGGGTCTCCTTTCTACAAATTATTTTTGTTTTTTCCTTATTACTATGAATTATAAAAATAACATCCTCAGGAACACTTATTCGACATTCTTAAACCAAAAAAAAACAGATCATTTAATCTTCAATATATCAATTTCTGTTGTGTGCATTATCAAAAGGAAAGGTTATGAATATGAAAGTTGAGGATTCTATCAATTTAATTTTTTAAACACGGGTGCGAATAATAATTATTTTATTTTAGAAATTAATTTATGGCTAATATAGTCTATTTTCCAAGACAAGCTTCTGAGTAAAAATATGTATTTAATAACGACACAAAATTCTTCCCTCTCGAGCGGCCGACGGAAAAGCGGTGGAGGATGGCCGAAGGTGGCGGGAGGCAAACGATGGAGGATGGCATACAGCAGGAAGCAGGCGGCAAATGTGGGAGGCAAGAGGCAAGAGGTAGGAGGTGGCCGACGATGAACAATGGTTGGCGATCAACTGGCTGGGGAGGACGGCAAACAAAGGGCAGCGGAGGGAGGCAATCAGCAATGGATGACAACGACAGTAAACAGTAGGCAATAGAGCATGGCAGACGGTTACGGGAGGCGAATGGTGGGTGGTGGACGGCAGGAGGCTGCCGGCGGTGGACGGTAGGAGGGGGCTGACGGCCGGCGATAACAGCGGGTAACGAGTGGGCAACCAGCTAGTAGCGAGGACAAACGATAAGAAAAGTTTGTATTTCTCATTTTTGTTCCTAACCTATTTTCGAAATCAAATTTTGTTTTAGAAATAAAAAAATGAAATTGTATTACCAAATGGATTTTTGTTCTAAACATGTTTCCGAAAACAAAAAAATAAAAAAAATAGAATTGTTATTATGCACGCTTTAAGGATGCTCATGACAACGATTCTGTGTCCGTGAGCTGATTCTGCAGAAATTATTCTTTTTTATTCCGTGCCTGGAAACAATTTCTAAACATTTGAAGGCATTTGATAATTGCTCAAAATTTCTATTCTTAAAATAGAAAAAGAACATAAATGCATTTAGTAACGATATAAATTTTTTTATTAATAATTTTTTGAATTTTTTAATACTTCTTTCTTTTTTTCTTTTCTTTTTCTTTCTTTCCATTCCCTTCCTTAGCAATGGCCGGTCGCCGATGCCGGTGACTAGCCACAGGTCAGGACCAACGAGGGCGTTGCGGCCCTTGCCGTTGCCCTCACCATTGCAGTCACAACGCCCTCGCCGGCCTTGGCATGTGGTCGATCGCCGGCGGCCGACTGACGGCAGGTCGGCGGAATGCGAAGAACAACAATCCAAGAGGAAAAAGAAAATCAAGAAAAGAAAAAATGAAAAAATTATTTCCATAATCAACAAGTTACTTTTTTTTGCTTTTTAATTCTGTTCCAAAATTTATTTTGGAAATAATTTTTTGCAAATTTGTGTCCGAACACAAAAATTTTAACAAACAAATTTTTGTTCTCAAATTAATTCTGAAAATAAAAGAACAAAAATTTTTGTTATTTAGCAATTTACCAAATGAGGCCTAAGTGTCGGCAAAATGTTTGCGATAAATAAAATGTAATTATTTGTTTCGTTTCCTGTGGGAAAGATGAGACCATAAATAATTGTGGACCGTCGAAGCCACCGCCCATTTGCATGAAAGAAAGAGCCAAAGTTGACAACGAGCTGGCAATTGTCAGGAAATTTATTACCAATGTGTGTGTGTATATATATATATATATATATATGTATGTATATGTATGTATGTATAAAATCAATGTCAACTTAGAGAAAAGACCAAATAAATAATTGACTTATTTATGTGAACAAAAGAAACAGAATACAAGGTTGATGACTACTGAAGTTGGCAAATGTGTGCATTATGAGCTGGAGTGTACGTACACTTGTAAGGCTGCATGAATAGTGGATTGGTGGGGACCTTGTCAAGTTGGCCACAGAGTCGTAACTCGTCAGTGTTCTTGTTCTTCTTTCTTTTCGTTTGTGATTTTACAATATTTGGCAAGCAAAATACAAGTACTTATTGAAAAAGAAATAAAGATATATCAAGGGTATGTTTTCGAGTTGTTAGCGATATTAGGATATCTATTTGATTCTGCATATCTCTCAAAATTATGCATATATCTCTTTCGATATTGCATATCCTTGATTAATTTAGATTTGATATTATGTTTATCTTATTACCTTAATCGGTTATCTAATAAGTCTATAAATAGGCTCTCAATGTACTCTTTTATATATCATCAAATATACAGCAATCCTTCTTCTACTTTTCTTTTTAAGTCAAGTGATAATACATTGGGTTTATCTTGAATGAACTTGGACAGTACTGGCAAATCGATCTCATCAAATCGAAGGTATGGCGTCCTAATTTCCTTTGTGATGTTATGCGTTTCTATGGGAACGAAACTAATACCAAAAAAAAAAACTAATGTTTATAATGTCGAATTAGCATTTATTTTCTCAAAACTATGTAAGATGAACGGGATAGATATGCACATGCTGCGAGTTGTAGGGGGTGCCTTTTGAAGCAGCATTTGGTGTGGAGCTTGATCTCTCTAGGGCTCTGTTTGTTTGGAAAAAAAATTGATTTTGAGAAATCATTTATCGATTTTTCAATGTTTGGATGACAAAAAATTAATTGATCTACGGAGAACGTTTTCCATGGATTAAAAATAGCAAGTATAGATTGGGGAAAACAACTTCCCATTATGGCAAGAAAGAAATTACTTTCTCTAAATCACAAAACAAATTATTAGAACTAGCCATTTTTTAAAATAATTTCCTTTACCATGAAGTTTCAATAAAATAAGCAAACCCTGGCTTGGTCTGTTTTGCATAAATGAATAATTTGAAAAATATTTTTCTAAAATTAATTGGTTGCATTGCTTAAAATAATTAACCATTGAAAAATGATTTCATTATTCGTGAACAATTTAATTTTTTTCAATCGTTCATTTTTGTAAGTAGAAAAGGCGACTATTTTTATAAAAATGTTTGTCAAATCATTAATTTTCCGCAAAACAAGGGGAATCTTAAGCTCCGTTTATTTTGCGAAAAACCAGACATTTCTAGAAAATAATTTCCAAAAAGTCATTTTCTTGGAAAATGATAACATTTTTCAGTGTTGGCTAAAACCTGAAAATGAATAGAAAAATATTTTTCGCCGTTTAATATGGAAAATTTTATTTGATTTTCTTGGAAAAATTTACCAAAAAATTCAAAATTTTAATTATTTTATATTTTATTTTCTTTCTTTTTCTTGTTTTCCTTCTTCCTCAGTTGATCGCCAACCACAACAATGACTAGCGACCGGCCACAAAAGACGGATGAACTCAACCAAGGCCAGTGGGGCTCGACCTCCCTAGATCTAGGGAGCTCATCTCTCGCCTTTTGAGCTGCATTCGCTCTTCATGTTTGATTACACTGTGCTTGGTGTCACCCTCTCTCATCACTACTTGGGTATGAATCTCAAGCTCCATGACAAGCTCAAGCTCATGGCAAGCGGCCAAGGCGGCAAGCGACGAGCGATGAACGAAGCGCGGCTAGTGGCCAACAAGAAGCGTAGGTTAGGAGCGAAGCGTCATTCATGGATGGGTGCCTGAGCACTGAGCAAGTAATGCTGATCGTGGGTTTAGAATATAGAGGTTAAAATATGGGTCAGCTGGTGACCCATATTTTAACCCATTTTTTGGGCATTATATATTTTCTAACCCATTTGAGCTCATTTTTCAGAAAAGTGAGTTACCCAAATAAATATGGGCTTCCTAAAAATGAGTTATAAAATGGGTACGTGACTCATTTTGCCGGCCCTACGTCCACTCTATGAGCTTGGACCTGAAAGCTTCTGAATTCATCCTAATTTGAGCAAATTCAGCGAGTAGATTCAAATCTTGGGAAATGGTTTTGGTGGTTGCAATCGGATTGTGAAATTTGAGCTCAAGATTGATGGGAGAAGGCGAGGTGAGGGAGTCATCCGAAGAGGCAACAATCAGATGTGGAAGGGAGCTCCGTGGGGGCAGAGGAGAGTAACACGGGGAAGACATTGGTAAGGCATCTGGATTTCACAGGGGGCGGAGGCGACAGGAGAGAGAGCGTGGCATTGCCGGAGCATCTGTAGCCGCGAGCCGTTCCTCAGGCGGTGCCAACACAGCCATCACAGGTGGTGGCGAAGAGGAGGAGGAAGCCCAGAGGCAGAGAAGCGGAGGAACAACTCTGGAGCCGAAGAGAGATAAGGAGTGCATAGATGAGAAGAGGAAGGTGAAGGAAGGAGTACATGGAAAAAAACGTGCTGCGTTTGGGCGAAAGAAAGAGGAGGGAAAATGATTTCCTTTCTTCATTTTCTCCGCTTATGAAAGTATTTTTTCCAAACGTCGGAAAATTCAGAAATTTTTTTTCAAAATATTATTTTTCTGGAAACAAGAGCCTAAGTAAGACTTCATTCTATAATAGTACAAGAGGGTTCCAACATTATCCACCGTGAACAGACTAGTTTACTTTCCCTAGCAATAGTGGCAATTTCCAACTGTTGATATCTCAAAAATCATGCTCAAGATTCAAAAGGTTAACGGTCGGAGTTTCTCAAATGCAACATTCGGGAGATTTTACCTTAGTCGATTGATCGATGGTTTCATAGATCGGTTCCTCATGTGAAATTGTAGTAGTATCGAGTGATACTTCGGCTTGCGCCTAGCGAAAGAAATTTTCAGATCACAGATATTGGACACACGACGCACAAGTTTCAACGTGGAATCGCGTTCCATTGTGCTGACAAACAAACGGAGCATATCAAATGCATTTGATAGAAGGATGCACAACACGCATTGGGCTTGTAATGGGCCTTGACAAGTCCTCGCTTCCTCAACGGCAAGTAGATGGGCTTGGGCCTTCTAAAGTACGTTTCATACGGCCCGAGTTTAGGTAGATTCCTAACAACACCGAACCACAATGATAAATGTAATTATTTGTTGGAGACTACCAAAACAAGTTGAACAAACCTAGATCTAATATTTGGAAGATCAAATATTCGTGGTTCAACGAAATATGAAAGCTCCTAAGATCATCATTGAAGCTTAGAGGAAAGGACCTGTACAGACATAGCACATGATATCGAATTCCCAAAAGTATATTTATTAAACTTCATATCTAAATTGAGAGAGGAAAGCTCCCAAATCTAGAATTAGACCGAGAGAGTTCAAACTCTTATATTTAGAACTAGACTGGAAAAATAAAACTCCCAAATTTAGATTGGGAGATGAGAAAAAACAAGAAAACATAAATTAAATCAATAAGAGGGGGAGGGGAGGGGAGGGGAGGGGAGGGTGAGATTAGCTCAACCCCTCCCCAAGACTAGAGGTTAAAGAAGATGATGGAGAGAGAAGAAAGAAAGGGACAGAAAAAGGCTTTTTCCATAAAGTGCCTTGACATTGAAGTTGCATGCAATCATGAATCGCGGATTGATAATGAAAATACATGCTGCTTTGAATTTGTATGTTGACATTCGATTATTTGTCGTCATCGTGGTAAAGCTACATCTTATTGAAAGTATACGTTGATCAAAACTCACGTTGTCAGGAAATGTACGTTGTTGTGAGTTGCATGCTTGTAGTGAAATTGAACGTTGTTTTGCTGGGAGTGGATTCATCCCGTTAATTATTTCATATTTATGTGACGTTCGCATACACAAGGTGTATTGATTTGGAATTGGATTCTTGGCCATTCATTGAAAATTTTTTTTGGGGATATATTTTCTATTTTCGTGATGACAACATCTTATTTTGTTTGTGCGAGAGAGTCCTATTTTTAAACTAAATTAATGTTGGTTGGCAAAGCCTGCCTTATTCTTAGTACAAGAAGTGAAGACTTATGTTGAGATAACCAATAGATAATCTCAATTATGACTTCCAAGCCATTTAGAAATACCGACGGTTATATATAACAATTACTTTGAATTAAAAACCAACCCTACACGGCTCCTATTGTTTAGCAACACTTGCATACAAACGGTTACACATCCGATATTGATATTGCTGACTTTACTACTTGACATTTACACTCCGCATTTTGATTTAGAAAATAGGTTTCATCCGTTGCCATTCTGCTTCAGCACTAAGCCGATGCATCGTTGACGTCTCTGTCGATCGACCCCGGGTCTTCCCGACCACTGATTTCACTTTACCAACTAACCATTCTCATCACTTGGCCTTTTGTTTCTGCCGTCAATCTCCACGCTTCTGTCTATCAGAACACTTAAGACATTGTTTGGCGTTAAAAACTTCTTTATCAATATGTAACATATTTATCATACGTGATTCCATTTCCCATTACATCACATTCTTATTGGGGTCAATAACTGAACCGTGCCTCGTAAACGAATGCCGAGCATTCAATTGCATTTGGGTCATAATCAGAGTCACAAATGACCAAAGATGGCAAGAATCCAACAGCAGCAGTACATGGGAATAATCGAGGATGGACAACTCTTATATTACGTTAGCACAAAACAGAGAAACAACAGACATCAAATCTCCTCCACTGCTTACACTTGTTGGCCTCTCTCTCTCTCTCTCTCTCTCTCTCTCTCTCTCTCTCTCTCCTTCCTCCTTCCTCTCGATTTCGGTCAAAACAGACGGTCAAAAGAATACAGGAACTCGCCAGAACACTAATTAGACGTGCGCCTAAAGAAGCCCCCCCAAAACTTTTTTGCCAAATTTGACATCCTTGATTCTTTTTCCCTCCCCTTTTCTCTTTTTTCGCTTCTTTTTCTTTATTTGTTTTTCCCCAACTACTAACCCTTTAAGCATAAACAGAGCCGTAAGACAGGGCCATCAACAGCACAGCCGCCTCCTCTTCCTCGCCCAGCTTCTTCCTCTGCCTCTGGAGGCTCGATGTCGACGACGACGATGATGATGACGCCGATCTCTTCTGCATCATCACTTCTCTTCCGAGAAGAGCCAACAACTCCTGCTTCAACGAATTGCCGAATCTGTTGTCGTCATTGCTGTTGTTACTCGGGCTGTGGTTGATCTTCTTGCGCTTCTTGTCATCTGCGGGTTTTTTGCTTATGCCCAGAATGTCCCTCCTCTTCTTCCTGCTCCTGATCCCGCACGCGTTGCACAGAGACTGCAACGACAAAATCAAGATCACACGGTCAAAAACACAGGAACGACCAGGGGAAAAACAGAACGGCTGTCACAAGAAGATACTTTTACAGATCTAGTTTACAATTCGAGCCGATCCCATTTCAAGACACGTTAAAACGAGCCAACCCATTTCTTACGATCGATCTCTCTATCACTGCTAGTGAAGAACACAGTTTCTTGAATGACACCATCAAATCCACGTGTTTGTGATCGATCTACAAATGGACATACTCAATGATGTGGAAAAAAACCTTAAAACAAGCGAAACGTCAAATAAGAGATGTCCCTTCGATTTATTAATTACACAAATCAACCCAAGTGAGTAAACTGATCATTCATGATTTTCAGAAAAGATTTGATCTTTTACCTTGGGGCCAGCTGGACCACCACGCCAGAGAGGGGTCTTGGTGGTGCCGCAATCAGCACACGTTTTCTTGGTCTCCGTCACGTGGCTCTCCTCCGACGAAGCTACGCCCGGCGACTCCGATCCCTGGTTCGAGCAAACCCAAAAGAGCACAAAAACGAAATTAGGGTTTTCATCACTTCATGCCTCTACCCAAACCAAATCCCAACCCCAAGATCGAATCAAAGCCCGTGCGAATCGCACAGAAGCGAAGCCGCGATCGACTCACCTTGTCACTCGCATCCTGCATTTCCATGGCCTATTCCCACCGATCTCCGAACCCCTCTTCCTTCCCTGTCAAGATGAGCGCGAGCTCGCTCGAGCAGGAGCCAAAAGAAAACTCTCGCGATCGCGGAAGAACAAGAACGAGAACAAGAACTAGACGGAAGAGGCAGAGCAAGGGACGTATTGGATCTAAAACAGAGGAAGGAACAGAGACCAACGGATCGCAAACCGAACCCTGAGCGGGAAAGACAAAAGATTTTACGCGCCTCTCAGAGAGAGAGAGAGAGAGAAAGAGAGAGAGAGAGAGAGAGAAATGGAGTGGGCAATCAGTGATGATGGTACTTGGAGAAACCTAGCAATGGAACCGACATAGAGAGAGAGAGAGAGAGAGAGAGAGAGAGAGAGAGAGAGTGTGCTTATGTAGTGACCAGAGACGGAGAGACAGAGACAGAGACAGAGCTACCAAACCGACACGGGAAAGTTTTTTGGCGCAGGCGGATCTAAAGGAGAGATTTATACACGGGACGCGAAACCCTAGCCTCCGCCGCCTCGTTATTACGGAAATGCCACTCCTGAGGTTGATCTTCTTTTTGAATTTGGGGTGGTGGTGGTGGTTGAGGGTGGTGATTTTTGGCTTTGGCTTTTGGATCGCCTCCCTCCCCGCCAAAAGCGAAAACCCCCTCCCAAAAAAGAGAAGGGGCTCGAGAAGAGTTTGCCTGAAATGGACCCCCCAAAAAAAGGGCGGGGGTTTGAGTAATCTTTCACGTTTCTTGAAATTGGATATCTGGGGTTGTCCTGTAGGGTTTAGCAACGAGGCTGTGGAGTTGCGACTTGTGCCTTTGTGGATGAAGATATCGTTTCACTACAAAAATGGGTGGGAGACCCAGAGACCGAACAGCCTTTGACTAGAGGTTTGATCTCTCTTTCCAATGGGTTCGGTGGCGATCCGAACAGAATTGCAATGGCGCGGCAGAGAGGTGGACGATAAATTTACAAGTGAAGGACCGTAGATGGCGGGAATTTGAACGACGGTAATGTTGATAAATTGAAAAAGTATATCGGGACCGTGTTCTTGATAATAGTAGCGGATGTTACAGTAATTACACGCCGCCATATATATAGTTTGTAATTATAACTCGCCCATTAGTTGTTATTATGCTAAGTACAGTTGTAACTACACCTTTGCGATTCTAGACTTCTTATTTGCACACTTTCCTCATCCACAAACGGTTACAACTCCCTGGGTCACCATGGGTGCGTTCGGTTAAGCTTTAGAGAAATGCAGAGTCATTTCCCCAAATATCTTTTTGGTTCAAAGTGTAATTGCTCAAAGCAAATGCCATTTAATAGTGACTTTTGTGGAGTTTTTTGCAAAATAGGTTTGAAGTAAAAAAAAAAAAAGAGAGCTATTGTTCATTGTCTCTGAGGACTCAGGTGAGGACTCCGAGGGCCACCGTGAGACTCAAGTGAGAGCTTTGAGGTCGACCATTGGCAACCATTGATGCTTAGCCATCATCGTGGCTCGACCTCTAGATCTCATCTAATAGTTACAAGCAAGGGCAATTTCGAAGAAGATGAACCAGGCAAAGACCCTAGTCATGCAACCCTAGGCGAGGACAGTCAAAGTCACACGACACTAGGCGATGGGTTGCCAAGGTCGCGCAACCTTAGGGCAACCCAAATCTCGCCTTTCGACGATTGGTGCGACCTTGTCAATTGCCGTCGAACGGTTGAAGAAGATAGACAATCATGGGTTGAAGAAGATGATAGGTTAACCCTTAACCTACGCGATTTGGACCTCGGTGACCTCAAACTCAATGACATTAATAACCAGTGAGCATAAAGACGGTAGGTTGAAAAAAGATAAATAGTTTTTTTAGGGTAAGAGTGAAATATGCAATTATCAATGAGGGTAAAATTGGAAAGAAAAAAATGGTCATTAAAACCCACAATATCATTCCAAAAATGTTGAAAGTGCTTTCAACTTTGCCAATGCTAGTAAATGCCCTAACTTTTTCTCAAGGGAATATAAGGCTCAAAGCTCGTTGGGAAAGCTGCACCAAAGACAATCACTAAATCGTCAATCAATATTTGTCTTCCATCGACATTGCAATCTTCGTGTTCTCCTCTCTATCAAACACTTAGCTAGATTTAGGAGGACAACTCGTGCTCTTCATTGACATTTCTTGTTGATTGCCCTTCGACTACCTGTTAATGTCGATGTTGTCTTGCAGTCGATGGCTACATCATCGATGTAGAGATTCATGCCTTTAATTGACATCTTCATTCTATCTCTTTTCTTTTCCATATGTCCAACACTAAGCCAAATTTACAATAATATTGGCCGTATATTGTTATCGAAGCAAAATTTTCGTCAACCACACGCCACTGTGTATCAATAGTTATATTTCATGGTTATCAATAATTGTCATCCATAGTCATTGATCAACTTTTATGTAATCATCGATAACTGCCTTTATGTAATTGTTACTGAATCACATAACTCATCGATATTGACTTGATCATTACACTCTTTAGCCAAATCAACTTTGTGTCCATTATATATCAAACCAAATCGACTTTGTGCCGATGCTAAAGAGTTAGCATTTTTTTTTTGTGTAAACAGATATCTATTTATTATAATAGGCACGGAAGGAAAATTCGATCAATGAGACCCACATCTATAGAAGAACCATGGAAAGTTTTCACTATGATTGAGTGATATAAGGAAAATCGCGATTGCCGAATGTTTCTCGAGAATTCACATCGTTGCTGATTACACCTAACAATCTTGCAGATTACCCTCCAACCTTTCGTTCATCGTTATGAAAAGCATAAAAAAAAAATCAAGAAAACATGCAGAGAAGCCTAATCCTGTAATCATTTGTGCACCTGCCAATGACCTTGCCAAGGTGGATTTTGATTTGAGTCAATCCTTAGCCTGTGAAAGGTTGTAAGACCAAAGTTGTGGTGAGCCTTTGCTGGAATTGAGAGTTGGAATCAAATTGATGGTATTTGTATTAGGGATGATCGATTTCAGAATAGGTTGAAATAAATATTGAACCGAGAATGAGCCCATCTAATCCTAAAATCAAATCGGACTGGACCAATCCACGCCGGTTCCTAAGGGCCTATTTATTAACCGGCTAAATAGTGCCCGATTTTATTCTTTTGTTCTCAGGAATAAAAAAAAAATAGAAATCTGTTTGATAAAATTTTTGTTTTCAAAAACAAATTTGTTCTCAGAAATAGTTTTGGAATAGAATCAAGAATTAAAAAAAAAGTTGATTATTGATTATGGGAACAAGAATTATAAATGGAAAAGAAATTTTTTCCTTTTTCTTCTTTCCTGACCTGTGGCCGACGACTGACCACAGGCTAGGGCCGGCAAGGGCGACGGCTGGACCCTTGCGACCTAGGTGAGAGTCGCCCTCGCCGGATTTGGCGAAGGTCGCCCTCGCCGGATTTGGCTAGGGCCAACCCTCGCGGCCTAGGCAAGGGTCGCCCTTGTAGGACCCTCGCCAGATCTAACGAGGGCGGCCCTTGCCTAGGCTGCGAGGGTCCAACCCTTGCCCTCACTTGTGGCCGACGAGGGCCGCGACGCCCCCACCGGCCATGGACCAAAGAAGGAGGAAAAGAAAAAAAGAAAAAAAAAGAAATAAGAAGAAGAAGGAAATATTAAAAAATTCAATATATATTATTAAAATATAATTCATAAAAAGAAATTTTGAGCGGTTACTAAACATTTTTAAATGCTTAGAAATTATTTTTGAGAATAGAATAAAAAAATTATTTCTGAATAGAAATTATTTTCGAAAATAAAATGGTTACCAAACGTATTTTGAATCGATCAAGGAATTGACGGTGATTTTTTTTTCCCTATCCCCTGCTAGCGTGTCTCTCCACAAAATGAATGTTGCTTCTGTTCGCGAATGTACGTGTCAGTGTGTTCTCTCCTTGCTGAACGTGTCTTGTAGTTGTATTCTTGTCTAAGTGTGCTGCTTCAATGGGTGAGGGAGTTTACTGCTTTGGTTGAGCGTGAGAGGCTACTAAATTAGGGTTTGGTCTTGCCTCTCATCTTTACTCTTTGTTCTTTAAGAGAAAAAGGATTACAAACAAAGAAAAAAAAGCAAATTGGTTCAGTTTGGTCCAAGTAATCCGAGCAGTTCAATTCCACATCCGAAATTGGAAACCGGATTTGATTATTGCCAATTCCAAATTTCGGAAATCGGCCAGTCGGTCCTGTTCCCGAGTTGGACCTACTCACCCTTAATTTGAACGTCGTGAAATGATTTTAGATAATTTGTATTATATAAAAATCGAGGTATCTAAATTGTAAAAAGAAAATAAATAGTCAAAAGCAAGAGTTGCTTGACCTTCTCTCTTCCATTTCGAACTCTAACCTTAATCATCAGAGTAATTTATTCAGTTGTAAGTTTTCCATATGGATGAATAGTGGATAAACTAATTATTATCTCACAAGATAGTGATTTTTTGTTGGATATACATATAAGATGACCTAAGTAAGTAATCACTTGGTTTTAACAAAACGTATAATGAAAAGCTTACACGTATCAATTCGTACAATTGAGTGCGTGAGGAATATGTATATAAAGAGTATTTATGAATTATTATCACCAAATCAATTACTATTTTTCATCTTTTTAAAATATAAAAGAAAAGATTAAAAAAAAGAGAGAACGCTGTACTTCTACGTTGGGTATTCGCTGCATATGTGATATGATCTTGGGCAGAATCCTGATGATTAATTTTGACCCTGGTCTAAGGTCAACTCTCCTCTTCATCGATACATCATCAATTTCCCCACTTTTCAGCAACAAATTAATATAAAAAAAAATTGCCTTTCCCTCTTCAGTCAATGCATCACGATTCATAAACCCTAATTGCATTTACTTAGATTCAATTATATCTAGGGCCGGCAAAATGGGTCACGTACCCATTTTATAACTCATTTTTAGGAAGTCCATACTTATTTGGGTAACTCACTTTTCTAAAAAATGAGTTTAAATGGGTTAGAAAATATCTAACACTAAAAAAATGAGTTAAAATATGGGTCATCAGCGGACCCATATTTTAACCCATATTTTAACTCACTTTGCTCCCAACGTCTTAGGCTCCTCTTCAGCCTCCCCAAATCAGCCTTGTCCTCCTCCTCTCTCTCTCTCTCTCCCTCCCTCGATCTCGACTTCGTCTTCGACCGCCAGGTGAATTGCATCCCTCGTCTCCCCCCTCTCTCTCTCTCTCTCTCTCTCTCTCTCTCTCTCTCTCTCTCTCTCTCTCTCGGCTTTTATGGAGTGTCCGGGATTTTGATGAATTGCTGCTGCTGCTGCACGCGGTAACCAGAGAGATCGCGATCGGGAGAGAGCTCAGGCGCGAAGTGGCAAGAAGGGCAGCACCAAGGACGACAGGTTGACCCCTGAGCAGCGCCGCGAGAGGTCGGTTTACTTCTCGATCTCGATTTGGGTTTAAGCGATGGTTGATTTGGGAAATCCCCTGCTTTTTTCTCTCGTTGAATTATGGAGGGTCGTCTGTTTTTCCGTTGATCATGATCTGGCGACTCTTGTTTTGTCCTTGTTGATGAGATGTTTGGTGTGGGTTTGGTGGTGAAATTGATCGGGGGTTGTTTGATCGAATCGAATCAGGGATGCGAGTGTTGGACTCCTCTGCTTGCTTGATGGGCTTCTTTCCTTCTTCTTCTTCTTCTTCTTCTTTTTTGGGGTCTGTTATTTGGTTGATTTGCTGATTATCTTGCCGGGCTCCGTGTCGGGATCTGGAGGCTGCCGGCGGCTCCTGCTCTCTCGCGCGCTTGTTTCCGCGGTCCCTTTTCCCCTTTTGTTTGCGGCCGTTTTGACGCCAGACACCAGTTCTTAGTCCTTCTCTCGAGTGTTTGGAGGCAGAGTGGTATTTTGGATGAGTTTTGACTAAGCTTGTGTCTTCGTTACGATTGAAGACGAGAATCCACGTTGTAATTGTAAAATCGCAAGGAACGACTTTCTCGCGGCTTGATCTCAGTGTTTAGCAAGAAGCAAAATTAAGATCTGAAAAGTTTTTCTTAGGCATAAAGTCTCTGATCATTTTTATTGGCTCGGCAAATCTTCTAGGTTCAATTGCCCTTGCTTGTTTGTTGGTTCTCTAGACCCAGATTTAGGCATACGAAAGGAGACTTGGACTGGACATAACAAATGAATGAAAAGAAGACATGGAGCTTCCAATGTCTGCGGATTACTACACTCCGTGCACCTTTCGGTTCTTATCATAAACAAGTAGTTCTGTCTGTTCTTCACTAAGTTTTTTCCCTCTTTTGGACAGCGGATGCGTCAACAGTTACAAGTTAAATGCTATACAGGACAGTGAGGTAAGCAAGCTCAGCACATGAGACAGAAAAGCCCGAAGAAATTAGGAAAGCTTTTCCCTCCGTTTCTATGCCTGATCACCAGCAATTGGCCCGATCGTTTAGTCTCAAGGCGACTTTCAGAAATTTCGATGTTACTTCAGCATATATTTTAGTGCAAATGGTCCAGAGATGTCATTAACATGGAGGTGTTGGCATTAATTTAATGGATCTGCTTAATGTAGAAAGTGCTCAAATGCAAAGCAGTAAAAAGCCATGATATTGGCAATTGGTGGATGTATATACTTCA
Source organism: Syzygium syzygioides (assembly GCA_031216285.1). Taxonomy (NCBI): domain Eukaryota; kingdom Viridiplantae; phylum Streptophyta; class Magnoliopsida; order Myrtales; family Myrtaceae; genus Syzygium; species Syzygium syzygioides. The sequence continues at coordinate 33,238,271 of CM062249.1, forward strand.
GTTGCCCTAGCAGTGCAAAACAGCAGCAATTGTTTAAAATCTAGTATTATGCAAGAAATGAAAATTAATCGTGTAAGGATTGCTTATATTTCAACATGACGGTGTTAGTATTAACAAGGAGGTGTCAGCATTAATTTATTTTTTTAATTTGATGTGGAGTTTTTATTCTAATAACATATACATGTGAAGAGGTTAAAGTGAATTAAATGGATGGGTATGAGTTTTCCTAAATTATTAATGTGTTCTAGTAATATGGGTCGAGTCGGGTACGGGTCGGGTATGGGTCGGGTCGGGTATGGGTCACTATATTTGCATTGCATGAAAATGGGTCAAAACGGGTTAAATGGGTCAAATATGGGTCGACCCATATTCGATCCGACCCAAACCTGACCCGACCCACCCGTTTGACGGGTGTAATTATATCCTTACCCGTCCAAATAACATAAAAAGAAATTCCCTCATCTCCACTTTCTTAACCTCTTGACCTTTTACACTACCTAGAAATCCCACCAAACAATGTGCTATTTTCAGGAGATTTATCTTGTTACCGCTCGAAACCTGCCTTGAACTTCGAGGTCATTGTGAAATAGCTGTCCGGCTTTGATTTATCTCGTTTGTATAGCCGTTCGAGTGTTACCTGAAAGGGGATTCATATGTCTTTCTTCCCCAAAATAACCTCTATTTTCAAGAGCAATGCGTGGTTACTTAAATTGAGATGTAGTGGAGCTTATCGCTCAATATTAAGGAACAATAGAAGATGATTGGTGTTCGATTAAGAGGTAGTTTCGCAAAAAATAAACCTTTCACTCTTACGAGAGCCTCTGCGGCCTATTCCCATCCTCTAGGACAGGCTCCCCGAATGCATCTTATTTTAACATGTCGGTGTCTGCACCTCTCACATTCCCAATCTCATGTATCCTTATGTTTTTTTAGGGCGAGGAATACCTTCTAAAAATTTTACACTTTGGTGATCTCGAATAAACAATAGAAGATCCTTATAGGGCAAAAGAGGGAGACGCTTCTAATGACCTTATTTTCCCATAAATATTAAGATGGTGATAGGAGAAGTGTGCCCGAGAGGCTGTGCGGTGCAGGCAACGAGTTGACTGTGTGGATTGAGGAAAAAGATGCCACAGCGAGACAGATTCGGCCAGATACCATGAGACGGAGAGGGAAAGCGAAAGCTCATTAGATTTTTCGGTTTGTCTTCAAGATCGGACAAAACCAAAGGACCACACGATCTTACGACATTTATTAGTATGATCATTAAAAGTTCAAACGTTTTTCCTTTTTTTTTTAAAGAAGTTTCTAAAAACGTTAAATTATATTTACTGTGATATATTTATCCTAATCTTTTTTTTGAGGCACTAAAAATCTTAAACTTGTTTTTGTATGATATATTTACCCTACGTCAATATTCCGTCAATGAGCACCTTTAAAAATATGCTTTTATGGACGATGGAAAACAAACTGTACTGACAATGGTGCATGCGTGGCTTAAATAAAACAAAAACAATGTCGTTTTGACTAAAAAAATCAACCAATTGAATTTTGATAGAGGGCAAACGTGTCACACAGGTACAACTTTGAGATTTTTTATATTACAAGAAAAAGTTTGGGGTAAATGTGTTACGGTAGATATTGTTTGAGATTTTTTACGTCGTAAAAAAATGTCTAAGGTAAATGTATCACAATAAACATAGTTTGGAGTTTTGATACTTTTTACCCATCTTTTTTCTTTAGGTTCAACTAGCAACACGCAGGTAGTTTGGCGAAGTCTCTCTTCAAAATATATTTTGAGTGACAATCATGTCACGTGACAATGATATTCAAAGAAACAAGCCAATAAGAAGTTTAAGTTGAAAGTTGATTCATGGGTGATACGCGAATTTGCTGGACTGGATCGAACAAATTGAACTCCTCCTTTGTTTGGATTCCACGCAGCTTAAAGAAATGACACTAGCCTATAACTTAGGAAAGTACGAGAGACTATCGATCTATAGTAGGTTCTTTTCCTATTAAACATACTTTTACAACGATCTTTTATCATGGGATCATAGTATGTGATTCAATTAGGAAATCCCCCTGTAGGCCTCGGATAATTAAGTAATATTCACAAAACAGTATAATTTTGGATTTGAGTTTCTCTCTCTCTCGTGCAAAGAAATCGACGAGTAGTCTACCACGTAGGGGTGAGCAACATAAAACAGCTCAGACTAGATCGAACCGACCGGTTTTGAGCAGTTCCCGGGATATTGGTCCGGCTCCATAAAATTGGAATTGATAATTTTTGGCCCGGTTCCTGGTTTTAATGATGGAATCGCCCATCCGGACTAGACCGATTATTTTTTTATTTCTTAAAAATATTTAAAGAAACCCTAAAACCTAATTACAATCGTACTTTCATACTCGCTCTTCCCACCCCCTATTCCCTCACACGCTCCCCATTTCCCCTCTCATGCTCGCTCTTTCCATCATGGCTCTCGCGCCTCTTTCACATCACAAACCCTAATCGCTCTTTCCCTCTCATGCCTCTCTCGTTCGATTGTCACTCACGGCTCTCTCAGTCACTCTCTCAGCAAGAGAGACGATCATGAGTTTGCAAGCGGCGATCAAGAACTGAGCTTGGACTTAGCGCTCGAGAGGATAACCGTTGAGCAGAGGACAAGCAATCAAGCGGGACAACGCTTAACAATCCCAATGGGTGTGCAATGTCGCGATGGTGGCGAGGAGACAGCTGGGGCTGCAAAATGCGTGGTGAGAGCACGCAGGGCATGCAAAGGCTCACAACGAGGAGGACTAAGGCAAGATTTTGAAGCAATTGTCGCAGTAACAGCTAGTTGAAGAAGAAGAAGGTGGTTCTTTGGTGAAGGGAAGAGCAGAGTAGAGAAGAATAGGAGAGTCCCTTAGGACGATTTGGCTGCCTTGCAGCGGTTGAGCATCCATTAGAGCCCGCACTCTACCTTCGATCTCCGTGGGGTTCCTTTGCTATCCTACTAAACACTACCTATTAATTAGGCTTGGTCACGTATCATTCATGGTTTTTTTTATCATTGACGAACTTGATTATGCTTCATTGATTACAAAACCATGGGTCGTAGTTAGTTGTGAATCCACTGGTTCCATAAAACACCTTGGAATCGGACCAGACCGTCCGGTCTGATTCCCAAGATCAGATGGTTTAGTTCCCACTTCAAAAAAGTGAGAACCAGTCTTGTTGGTCCGGTTTGGGATTTCAAGATAGGAACTGGATCACTTTGAAACTGATCACCCTATTACCTCGGGTCCAAGGTCAAGCATGTGGGAAATGGTGCACACTAAGGAGAGGGGAAAAATTCGACCAACAAAAAAAAAGAGAGAGGAAAAAGAAGAAAGGGAAGAGAGATCAAGATCTCTTATTAGGAACATTTTTTTTTTATAGTTGTTATCATGTGCCAATTTAGTTCATAACCTTCAACCGAAGCCGTTCATAGACAGCAAAACACTAACCTAACTCTCGGTTCATAAGTCGCTCTCTCCCCCTCTTTCTCTCTCTCCCCAAGTCAAGTCATAGTGACAACCTAGTAGAAGGATTCTCGAATTAGGATGTTATATACATGGCATGCATTGTTTGGATTACTTTAGACCGAATCACTATTTCTAGGGCAATCTCTACTACTTCAGATGGAAACAAACAAAAAAAAAACTTTTAGAAACGTGTGAAATCTGGCTCTCGCACGGGTACAAAAAGAGAAAACGGAGTCTACGAGAAACGCAGTCTAGAGAAGGAAACGAAATCCCTTAAAAAAAGATGTTTCCTGTGGCCAAATACGTCCGACAAAACTTGGTTTTCCTATGCGGTTCCCGGGAGATCAATGCTTTTACCTTCATATTTCTATGTTCATAGGCCTGTCAATAGACCCTATATATCAAAGACCAGCTATTCTTATGTCTACTATACTCTATTTTGTTTATTTATTGATTAAATCTCCACATAGCTTGTATTACTACACCCCCTCGTGTAAACATATATAGATTGCATCAATTTGCACGAACTTCAGTTTCTTGGACAATCTAGTTTCCATGTAGATGGGCAGGTGAGCTTGAGAATTTAACATGAAAGCTTACAGATGGCCGAGTCAGTATCGATCATGTGGAGACTCATGGCGTTCATGTGCCGTAGGAGTGGCCAACAAAATGTCATTAGGCCCATCCAGGCCACAAACATCAGATTGATGAGTTTGAATCGCCTCTTTCTTTCAGGTTAAATCCATCCCAAGATGAAGTGAAAATCTAGCTTAATCAAGAGCAATGCTCTTCAATCATTTCAAACTTAAACCCCATTTTAAGTTTTTATTACATGACTTCCGAAATAATCAAAGAGGCGAACGAGATGTTTTATCACATGAACCGGGTCTAGAGCGATGGTCCAGTAGTAAACCCGAGTAATTCAATAACTTTGCACAGTGAAGAGTAAACTAACACACACGTCAAGCCATCATAGCTTCAGCTTATTCTTCCTGCCCATTTTTGAGAAGAAATAAGCAATCAAAGCAAAGAATGAACCAATGGAGCACATGAGCCAAGAGAGAAAGAACGAAACCCGGTCCCCGAGCTTCTTTGGCAGGTGGGCTCGGTCCACCTGCACTAGCACCCAATAAACCGCTTTGGCCAGTGCATAGGCGGTGACTGGTTCCGACTCCTCGGGCAAAATCCCCTGCTCGGTCAAACACGGGATGTCATAAACCCTGGTCGTCTCAGCCACTCCTAAATACTCGGAGAGGTGGGCGAGGTGAGAGCTGAGACGGTGATCATATTCTTGAATTCTCGGGCTGCTCTCCACCAACAGGAGGATGATATCAAAGGGTTTGTTTGTCGATCTTCTGTGCTGCTTCTCATTGTGCGCATGAGTCTTCTCTTCTTCCTTCCAATGTGGTTAACATTGTACAAGAATGGAGTCTGTGAGTGGAGAGAGAGAGAGAGAGAGAGAGAGAGAGAGAGAGAGAGAGAGAGAGAGAGAGAACTATGGGATATGGTTAGTTCAGTGGGATAATGTCCATTATACAGGTAGGTTATGTAATGTAACAAATGGAAAACTTCCGGAGTTGCTGGAGGGTGCCATTAAGAGGAAACTTTCAGACGCTGCAGGTCTGCATGTGGCCTATACCATGCTCGCAGAGGACTCGCACGTATGTCAATAGTTAATAACAGACATGGATGGTCTCTGATGTGTATTATTGACGCTTTATTTTTTTGCGATTTACTATAGTTATGTCTACATGACGATAGATATTTTGCATGCACATTCCGATGGACGATTCTATAATCTCAAGAGGTACTGTGCCTCTAGAATTTTTCGCCGCTGGATTGAACACGATAGATCTCAATCCGAACGGTAACTATTTTTGTTTTTGGATCCAGCGGTGAACAATCTAGGAGGTGCCTCGTGAGAACCGTAGACTCATCCGGTTTCAAAATGCTGCTATAGAAAGGGATATATCTTTGCTAGCAAGCGGCAGCAGATAGAGGTGTAAGACAAACCAAATGAATACTAATGCTTTGTTTGGGAGCAAACTGAACAATATTCATAGGTAATTTGCTTCGATAATCATGCGTGGTTTCTTTGTTGGATAGAAAGAAAGAAGAGACTTGCCTTCCTCTCTTCTTTCATATTGTCAATGATATAATTGGGGAAAAAGTGACTGCAGTTCACATAGAATGCATGTGATAAGGCTGAAAAACAAAATCTCAAGGAGTTGCCTTTCTAATTGTAGTACATCAGGAATGAGGTTTTCAGATGTTGTGCTCAACAGAGATGCAACGACCAGCCGAAAACTTCTCAAATCTAGAAAAGACTAGCAATAGTAAACTGACTCAGAATAGATAGACGATGGGCATGCAAAGAAGAGCCAAAGCATTCAAGCGACCACCCTCATAAATGAACATCTTGAGACACTCAAAAAACTCGACATCACGATCATTGATCAAGGGCATGAAGGTCAAGTCTATAACCTGCTTGTTTGGGACGATGTAGCACACAGACGTGCTAATAGACCCCTTCGACCATAACAGACACCAGACTGACTATGGCAGTGCATCCAGACATACCAAGCTGTTCTGACTTCAATAGCGCCCCCGATGTGAATATCAATTGCCCCAACGTTAAATCCCTGCAATCACAAGATAATCATCAGCATCTTCTAAGACAAGACCAAAGTTCCTCGGTTCTCTGGTTTGATCAACTTAGAGCGCCCACTTGTCAGAGACTACCCTATAGATAGCCCACAGTCCACACTAGCTTTTTCCAAATGTACATTATGCTAATTGGCCAAAAGAAAAAAAACATTACATTATGCACTTACTTTTACCTTCAATTAAAGTCGAATCCACCAGATGGAGGTAGTCCATTGCCTCCGAAGTTGAAGCCCGGTTGAGCATTATCACCTGGAGGTACTATCTCATCATCTTCCTCCACCCAATATGTCTCAAGAAGCTTGACTGACTTCTCATAGATCTCATTGTTGTCATGACTCTGAAGATTCTCGATCTTCTCGAGCCCCTCGGCATCATCTATCATCTGGGCATAGACATTATCGCCAGCATTGCCCTGTTCCTTCTCCGCTTGCCCAACCTTCAGAACATTCTCTAGTCCTTCTAAGCAGACAGTTACAATCCTTGGATCAGGGCACACAAGCAGATCACACAGTGGCTTGATACATCCTTGACTCACCATACACCTACCGCGGAAAAGGAGAAAGAAGAACTATAAAATTCATGAAAGCATAAAGAAACAAGGGACTCAAGATAAAAGTTAGAAAATACATACTTGATTTGGTCATGGGTACCACCGGATGAAGCATTTGATATTGCCCAAGCAGCCTCTTTCTTTATATCAAACTCAGCGTTTTGAAGTAGATTGAGAAGAGGGCCAATAAGACCAGCTTCTATGACAGCCTACATCAAGTCATCAGGCAATTAACACAACTTCCTCCTTAGAGTAGCTTTCTAGGTCAGCTAGGTCTTAAATTCTTGATGATTCATTCGATTAAGCATATGACCAGGGAACTCATGTACTGATAGAGGACAATGCACCAACACTTCATTATCTTTTGTACAGTCCGAGCATATTATTTTGGAAACATTTCGTGAGACATTAATCAACATTCAAGAGATCGAGATCTGCAGCATCACACTGCACAAATGCTTTTCCTATGAAACTTCTGAAATAACCGGTACCTGTATCTGTCCACTATTTCCAGCTGTGACATTTGAGATCGTCCAGCATGCTTCTTTCTTGATGCTCTTTTTGTGATTGTGGGCCAAAAGACTCAGAAGGCATGGAAGCGCACCGTTATTAATAATGCTCTGGTCAAAACACTTGCATTAGCATCATGGCTATACAAAGCACAGCTCAAATAGAGAACATCGTGAAAGCGTGTTGACTATGTGTTGCTGTACTAACATGACAGGGATATGTCCTCAACTAAAGAGGCACCAGTTCAATAGAACAAAAGGACATAAAAAGAAAAACTTACTACTTACAAAAATTGGTTTCACTATCTAATATAATTACCTTAAACATGAAGAATTCTTGCCTCAATCGCATACTATACCATCATGCTGAGCTAAGCAACTTTGACAAAATATGAACTAGACTACATTCTAGAACACTGAATTTGTCTATGCAAAGTCCATGAGTAATTAAAAGGTAGGTCTCTCAAACCTGAGTTTGGACGTCATCTCCAGTGACAATGTTTCCAACTGTACGAAGGGCAGGAATCAGCACTGAAGGAGAAGGATGACTGTCGAATAAATATATGAATTAGTATGACATGACAAGGAGCAATAGCTGATTATTTATCAATCAAATACTTACAGAAGGAGCTCAACTAGCCGAGGGCAGACACCTGCTTCAATAACAGCTTGAATTTTGTCATTTGTACCGTCAGAAAGATAAGAAAGCGCCCAACAGGCATCTGTCAGAACTTCTTCATCATTCGAATGAATGAGACGCTCCAAAGATGGAAGCGCTGGCTTAACCAGCTCGAATGGAGGCTGTGGCTTGCCTCTGCAGAAATTTGATAAGGTCCATGTGGCATTTCTCAGCATTGAGAGCTTTGCATTTTCATTTAATTGAGCCAGTAAATGCATCAAAGCTCCATGACCCAAGACCAAATCACGGCATTTAGGCGAGTCGCCAGCAACATTTCCCAATGCCCACACAGCCTGTAATGTACCAAAATCAACAAAACTAAAGTCCGCAAAATAAAATGTCTCCAACATAAGACTTTTGCAATATACGATTTTCGAGGTCAAGAAACCATATCAGAGGATACCTGTTCACGGACATCATCACTAGGTGAGGCGAGCAGCTTCACAAAGATAGGAACTGCCCCGTGATCAATCACGACCTTGGTGTTTTCTGAGGTCCCTGATGCGACATTTGTGAGAGCCCATGCAGCTTCAAACTAAGAGATTTAAAGGGAATCACGACTCAAATGCCATACAGAAATTACCAACAGAATGTTCTAAATCAACTGACAGTTTCAAACCTGAAGCTGTGGGAAATCTTCCCTAAGTAGAAACTCTACAAAGCGAGGAACTACTCCGGATTGTATAACTTCCTCAATTGGAGGGCTTCTCTCTGAAAGTTAAAATTTTGCAGCTATATCAGTCTCAGTGCAGGTGTAACACAAGTAACTACCACCACAATGCACAAAATCTGAACTTAGATGGCAATAGAGCTTACTACAATGAAAAGGTCATACGTTTCCAACTTCAACTTAGATGGAAGAAAAAAGTAAATAAAAAAACCAGATAGAAAGCAGCAAACAAGAAGATGTCCCGATACAGCTTCCAAATACCTATCGAGAGAAGTTTTCGGAACTGTGTGGTTGCTTCCAGTTGCAATGCAGAATCCGTAGACCAAACTTTTGCTACCATTGAAGGAAGACTCTCCAACTGCAACAAATATCAAAATCAGCCCACCAAAACACCATTCTCCAATCCAACCAAGCACTCCACAATCACGAAAGAGCAAATCGAGCAATCCTAATAATGTATCATCCAACAACTGCACCACGCTGCATCTTCATGTAGACATCGCGATAGCGAACTTCGCGCAATACGGTGTAGCTGCCGTCACTCGGCACAACCATTACATCATATCCTTCTTCCCCCCTATGGCAACACAACACTGGAACGAAATCTCCCAGCATCCAACAAACCGAGCGCCCCTCACTCAAGACCCAACGCCAATCAAACTCGAAATTTCAAAATCCGAGAAACCCTCCGATCACCGCAGCCAAACCCTAACCCCCTACGACCGCGCACTCGCCGCAGAAACAACAAGATTTCGCGGAAGAAAAACAGAAGAAGAAGAGGAAAAAGCAAGAGCGGCGCGATACCTTCTCCACGTTAGAGGGTTGGAGAGGAGCAGCGACCTGCAACCCCTCGCGGCGCTTCTTGAGCAGGCTCTCCTCGCGCTTGCTCTTGCGGATCTCCACCAGGTTATCCTCCCTGCGCCGCCGCCCCTCGTCGGCGTCCACCGCCACCTTGTAGCGGTTCCGGCGAACCTCCGCCCTCGCGCTCGGCCTCAGCGACATGGCTGGCTGGCTGGCTAGCGACACGAAAATCGAGGGTCGGAGGGGGGGCCGCCGTCGACGTCCGCTTCGGGCGACGCTAGGTAGCCGTGCGACCGTGTGTGTCTGCGTTTCGTGCTGCTGCAGGGTTTGGCGAGGGAGAGAGACCGAGTCAAAGGAGTTCAAATAATTGAGAGGGTAAATCAGGTGCTCATATGTATGTACGTAGGTATGCGTATGGTATGCATGTATGTACGCACGTGATATGTATGTATGTATGGTTATCTCTTTTATTAGTTTATAAGGTTTAGGATTCGAGGCGGTTCACGGGAAAATTTATAAAAAAAAAATCTTAAATTTATTGTAATTGTGTTAATTCAGTTACAAACTTTTTTTGGGGCCAATTGAATCAAGAGACGGCGAGAGACCGGTGAGGCCGAACTTGCTAGCTCTCACTTCTGGCCGGTTGCCTTGGTCCGACCACTGGCTAGAAAAAGCAAGAAGGAAAAAAAAGAGAGAGAAGAGAAAGAAAAGAGAAAAAAATAAAACATAATTAAAAAAATCCAAAAAATATGTTAATAAATATTCATGTCAGTGCCGGCCGGTCAAAATTGGACGAATGAACTGAATTCGTATAAATGCAAAGGTTTAAAACTGAATTGACACGAAATAATATTTAAAACTGAATTGACAGAATTACGATAGGTTAAAATTTTTTTGGCAATTTTCCCAGCAATTAACAGACCAAACTATAAGCCCAGATCCACTAAACATGGGTCCGAAGGCAATTTTAGGTAGGCTTGTAACAATGTGTATAGCGACACGCCCCGGCTCGATAATGACTCGAGTGAAGGTCCGCTCGATTCAAAAAATGGGTCGTATTCAATTCAATGGAGATGACTGTGCACAAAGACATAAAAGTTGGGCCAGAGCTCAAGGATCAAGCCTGTTCAAGCCTCTTAAATTATCTTCACCAATCTCTGGTATCGTCTATGTCGAGCTTCTGATCTGATGGGCTTTGTTCTTTGATAGAATTTTACACAGAGTAGCTGATTCATCTTAGGTAATGACTTTGTAATTCGAATTTCACTAATTTTGCTTCTCACTATTAGGATTGTTTGGTATGTTTACCGAACCATATTGATTTTGTTGAGAATTTCTTGTGATCGGGACTTTTTCGTGGTCTTACCATACTCGAAAGAGATGGCAAGATTACCCATGTCACCGTAAAATTCTTGTGAAAACTTAAATTAAGTCAGCGAACTGATCACATTATCATAAAATTCGAGGATTTCTTATTTTTTTGAAGAGACCACGAGCTATCGCGTCGTCTCATGTTATTGCATATATCCACGGTTACTTAGGCCATGTTAGCTCATATATACAGAAAGGAAATTGATTTTTCATGTTGGCTCAATTTTAAAGAAGAAAGCACTATTCAATGACTCAACGCTTCAACCGAATAAAAACTATGTCCTTTTATTACATGAGTGACGATCACATGAGGAACCCAATAGCGACTTTGAGACAAGACACAACATACCATGTTCGCTTATTGAGGGAAGGTGTTCCAAATCCATTTACAGATCTCTTGAAGTTTTTTCAAGCATCAGCGCTGGGATTTTGGAGAAGGTACGCTTTGTCGACCTTGTACGTTCCCAAGGCTCTCTCTTTGTTGGCTTTGATGTCTTCTTCTTTGAGCTCTACATCGCCCTTGGTGCAGTACGTGCTGGTCATCTTATTCTTGCTCCCCGCATCAGGTGTTGACTCAAACTTCACTTCTGAAACTTCACTTCGTAAGCAATGGATTCAAATTTCTCCTTGAAATCGATCATTGTATGCTTGTACACAAACGTCTCCTCATTCAACTCGTCCACACGATTATCTATATACAATAGAATGAGATTGTATCATAGCGTACTTGTATATCCATACAGCAAAAATGCATAATTACCTTCAACGAAGTTGATCTACTTGTTGGTTCCGGGCCCTCTGTTGCGTTGGAGGATGTCGATGCTCTTGATAGCTTGAGGCCAGAGCTTGGGGATGAGGTTGTGAGAGTCGATGATCAGGGCCTTGAACAATCTCGCCAGAGGAACGGAGGACGTGTACTCATCGGTGAATGTGAACACCCCCATGGTTGAATTGGGTCGTTAACTAGAAGAAATATGAACACAATTTGATGGTGAAAGAGGGTTGAGATCAAAGAGGCTTTTGGGAGCTTGGCATGGAAGAGATGATTAAGGAGTTGCATTTATTGGTCAGATTGAAGTGAGTCCTCATTTTTCCAAACTTTGTCCCATTGGCTAATAGATTCTACAATTTTCAGGAGTCCCATAATACAAACCTTCACATTTTGTCATGATCTCGACAAATGTCATGGGTGATTAGATTGGGTTGTCATTCTCAAGGAGTTGGGAATGAGAAAGGGAGTGCACTCAAGTTAAAAAAAAAAGCATTTCTCGCGCTGTTTGAAGTATTATCCAATGCCGCTTGATAACGGATCCTAAAAGATTTTTACATTCATGTGGTCCTCATCCACCTAACGATGCTCGTGGTGATTGTATCTTCACGTAACACAATGACAATACGGCAAAATGATGGATCTTAAAAACAAACAGTGTAGATTATGCCAAATAAGCAGGCTAAATTCCTTCAACATTTCTTAGGTGAAACAATGAGCTCATGTGGACTTGGTTCACGGGGTGCTTGGGCGATCGTGGGGTTCTTTTTTTTTTAAAAGAATTTCTTAAAAAAATAAAGTATTCTTCGTCCTAAAATTTAAGAAATTGTACATTTTGATGTGTAAGTTAATAGAAGTCTAGAGAATTTTCAAGCCTTTTACAAAAGGGTCATTTTACGAGATAAAAGTAAACCGAGGGTGTTCTTGAAAAGATTTTTGGCTGGATTTCATGGGAGATATTTATGAATGCGGTAACCATTTTAAGCTTTTAAGATAGATGATTGCACGCTCAACCTTAGCAATGGTGTCCATGCTATAGGTTTCGAACCGTTTGATTCCCCGTACTCCACTTTCATGTGGTTTGCACATTTCAATCCTTTGTTGTCCTACCCAAATTATGCTTGAGGGGAGAGTTTCAGCAGTCATTAAAACGATTGAGAAGTCGAACAAATTACTTGGTCTAATTAAACCCCAAAAGCCACACATCATTCATGATCTAATTACATCATCGATTGAAGTGATTCATTGTGACCGCGATCTCTTTACCATCCTATAAATACAATGTTGCTAGTCTCTGCTATACTCGTCTACGTTGAGAAGAGGCTCTGTTCTTTGATAGAATTTTACATACAGTGGCTTATTGATCTAATGAGGACTATTTGGTATGTTTACCAAACCTGATTGATTTTGTTGAAAAATATTGCAATTAGGACTTTTTCATGGTATTACCATACTCGAAAGAGATGGCAAGTTACCAATGTCAACGTAAGGTTCTTTGTGAAAACTTAAATTAGATCAGTGAACTAATCACATTATTATAAAACTAGAGTCTTTTTTTTTTTCGAAGAGACCATGAGTTACGACATCGTCTCGTGTTATTATATATATCCATAGTTAATTCAGGGCAAGATCGAGGTTTGTGATGGCAAATTAGGCCATGTTAGCTCATATAGAGAAAGGAATTGATTTTCCATGTTAGCTCAATTTTGTAGAAGAAAGCACTAATAAGGGTGCGTTTGGTTCAGTATTTTGAAAGCCTCTTGAAGCCTCAAAGCCCCCCAGGGAAAATTTGATGTGTTTTGACAATCATTTTCAAGGGGTTTTCAAGCGAAAGCTAGCATTAGGAATACTGAAGGCCCAACGCAGGTGAGGACCTAGTTTGCATTTCGGAAATGCTACTTCCATGAATTAATGAAATTTGGCCAGTTGCCCTCTTTTCCCTCGAATGGCTCGTGACTGCGGCCGAATAAAAACCATGTCCTTTTATTACCATCCAAAGTTAAGTCACGAACGCATTTACATGGAATCAGAAGAACCCAATAACAACTTCAAGACGAGACACAATATGCCATGTGTGCTTATTGACGGGATTATCCCAAATTTATTGATAGAGAGCTCTTGAAGTTCTTTCAATCATAAGCGTCGGGGTTTTGGCTGAGGTACGCTTCGGCGACCTTGTACATTCCCAAGGCTCTCTCTTTGTCGGCTTTGATATCTTCTTCTGTGAGCTCGACATCGCCCTTGGTGTAGTATGTGCTGGTCATCTTGTTCTTGCTCCCTCCATCTGGTGTCAACTCGAACTTGACTTCGTAAGCAATGGATTTGAACTTCTCCTCAAGATCGATCATGGTATACTTGTATGTGAACGTCTCCTCGTTCAGCTCATCCATGCGATTCTTCAAGCCACTGAGCTGGCTACCTGTACACAACAGAAGGAGATCGTATCTCAGCATACTTGTACATCCGTTTGGCGAAAATTGCATATTCAATCACCTTCGACGAAGTTGATTTGCTTGATGGTTCCGGGCCTTCCGTCTCCTTGGAGGACGTCGATGCTCTTGATAGCTTGAGGCATGAGCTTGGGATGAGGTTAAGTCCACAGTAGGGACCTTGAACAATCTCGCTGGAGGAATCGAGGATTTGTACTCTTCGGTGAATGTGAACACCCCCATGGTTGAGTTAGGCCGCTTGCTAGAAGAAATACGAACACACTTTGATGATGAAAGAGGCTTGAGATCAAGAGCTTTTTGGCATATAGAAGAGATAGATGAGGAGTTGCACTTATAGGTTAAGATTGAAGGTGTCCTCATTTTTCCAAACTATGTCCGATTGGCTAATAAGTTCTACAATTTCCAAGAGTCCTTACACAAATCTTCACATTTTGTCATGATCTTGACAAAAAAAGATGTTAAGGGTCGATTAGATTGGGTCGTCTATCTCAAGGTGTTGAGAACGAGAAAGGGAGGGCACTAGAGTCCAAAAAAGGGTATTTTTCACATTCATGGCGATCGTATCTTTAAGACAATGACTATGTAGCAAAATGATGGATCTTAATGACTAACAGTGTAGATTATTTCAAGTAAGCAGCTAATTTTCTCCAACATTTCTTAGGTGAAACAACAAGCTCACATGGACTTGGTTCATGGGGTGTTTGGGTGATCGTGGGTTTTTTTTTAAAAGTATTTTTTGTTGAAAAATTTAAGAAATTGTACATTTTGATGTGGAAGTTAATAGAAGTTTCGAGAATATTCGAGCCTTTGTGAAAGGCTCATTCCGTGAGATAAATATAAACTGAGGATGTTCTCAAGAAGATTTTGACTGGATTTCATGGGACATATTTATGAATGTCCTAACCGTTTTAAGTCTTATAAAATGATAATTGCACACTTGATGTTAATAATGGTGTCCTAGCTAGAGGTTTTGAAGCATTTGATTCCATATGCTCCCCTTTCATGTGGTTTGCATGTTTCCATCCTTTGTCGTCCTACCCACCTTCGCTCGAGGGGGAGAGTTTTAGCAGTCATTAAAACGATTGAGAAGTTGAACAAATTACTTGGTCTTATTAAACCCCGAAAGCCATGCATCGTTCATGATCTAATTATATTGTCGATTGAAGTGATTCATTACGACTGCGATCTCTTTATCATCCTATAAACACATTTTTGTTAATCCAAGACTTATGTTAAGGTAAGGCACATCTTCAGGAGCTAATTCCTCCTTGTCTGCCTTAATCTCTAGACATTTTTGGTTATTTGTCAAGCACCAAAATCCATACTAGAAGCTTTGCAGGAGCACAGGGACTTATATCTATGTGTCACTGGCAGTACACGGGCAGAGATGATGGCTTCAATGGAGACGGGTGTGCACAAAGGCCGGAAGTTAGGCCAGAGCTCAAGGCTCAAGCCGGTTCGAGCCCATTATATTATCACCGCTAGTCTCTGCTATGCTCGTCTATGTCGAGGATCTGATCTGATCTGATCGGCTCTGTTCTTTGATAGAAATGTACATACAATGGTTTATTGATCTTAAGTAATGATTTTGTAATTCGAATTTCACTAATTTTGCTTCTCATGAATCACGATTAGGACTATTTGGTATGTTTACCGAACCTGGTTGATTTTGTTGAGAATTTCTTGCGATCAGAACTTTTTCAGGGTCAAACTATACTCGAAAAAGAGGGAAAGATTGTCCATGCCACCATATGGTTCTTCATGAAAACTTAAATTAGGTCAATGGACTGATCACATTACCATAAAATTCAAAAGTTTCTCATATTTTTCGAAGAGCCATGAGCTATGATGTCGTCCTATGTTATTATATATATCCATAGTTTTTTTTTGGTGGAAAAATGTATATCTATAGTTAATTAGGGGCAAGATCGAGGTTTGTGATGGCAAATTAGGCCATGTTAGCTCATATAGAGAAGGGAAATTGAGTTTTCATGTTAGCTAAATTTTTTTAGAAGAAAGCACTATTAAATGACTCGTGACTACAACCGAATAAAACTATGTCCTTTTATTACCATCCAAAGATAAGTGACAACGACATTTATTGGAATAAGAAGAACCCAATAACGACTTTGAGACAAGACACAGTATACCTATACCATGTTTGCTTGTTGAGAAGGATTGTCCCAAATTCATTGACAGAGAGCTCTTGTAGTTTCAAGCATAAGCATCGGGGTTTTGGATGAGGTACGCTTCGGCGACCTTGTACATTCCCAAGGCTCTCTCTTTGCCGGCTTTGATGTCTTCTTCTGCTAGCTCAACATCGCCCTTGGTGTAGTATGTGCTGGTCATCTTGTTCTTGCTCCCACCATCCGGTGTCGGCTCAAACTTGACTTCGTAAGCAATGGATTCGAACTTCTCCTCGAGATCGATTATGGTATACTTGTATGTGAACGTCTCCTCGTTCAGTTCATCCACGCGATTCTTCAAGCTGCCAAGCTGACTACCTGTACACAACAGAAGGAGATTGTATCACAGCACACTTGTACATCCGTAAGGCGAAAAATGGATAATCACCTTCAACAAAGTTGATCCGCTTGATGGTTCCGGGCCCTCCATCACCTTGGAGGATGTCGATGCTCTTGATAGCTTGAGGCATGAGCTTGGGGATGAGGTTATGGGAGTCCAAGATCAGGGCCTTGAACAATCTCGCCGGAGGAATCGAGGACGCGTACTCTTCGGTGAATGTGAACACCCCCATGGTTGAATTAAGTCGTTTGCTAGAAGAAAAATATGAACACACTTTGATGATGAAAGAGGCTTGAGATCAAGAGCTTTTTGGCATATAGAAGAGATTGATGAGGAGTTGCGTTTATAGGTTAAGATTGAAGGAGTCCTCATTTTTCCAAACTATGTCCGATTGGCTAATAAAACTACAATTTCTAAGAGTCCCCAAACACAAACCTTCGCATTTTGTCATGATCTCGACCGAAAAAAAATGTTATGGGTCGATTAGATTGGGTCGTCATTCTCAAGATGTTGAGAACGAGAAAGGGAAGGCACTAAAGTCCAAAAAAGGGTATTTTTCACGTTCATGGCGATCGTATCTTTCAGTAAGACATTGACAATGTAGCAAAATGATGGATCTTAACAACTAACATGTAGATTAGCCCAAACAAGCAGCTAAATTCCTCCAACATTTCTTAGGTGAAATTGTACATTTTGACGTGGAAGTTAATATAAGTTTCGAGAATTTTTAAGCCTTTCGCAGAAGGGGTCATTCTACAATATAAATATAAACTAGGGTGTTCCGAAGAGGATTTTTTGTTGGATTTCAGGGGAGATATTTATGAATTTCGTAACTGTCTTAAAAACAGATGAGTGCACACTCGACCTTAACAATGGTGTCCTAGATAGAGGGTTTCGAGCCATTTGATTGCCTGTATTCCCCTTTCACGTGGTTCGTATATTTCAATCCTTTGTCGTCCTACCTACCTTAGCTTGAGGGGAGAGTTTTAGCAGTCATTAAAACGACCGAGAAGTTGAACAAATTTCTCGGTCTAATTAAAACCTGAAAGTCACACATCATTCATGATCCGATTATATCGTCGATTGAAGTGATTCATTGTGACCGCAATCTCTTTACCATCCTATAATCACATCGTTGTTAATCCAAGACTTATGTTAAGGCACATCTTCCGAAGCTATCCTCGTCTGCCATAATCTCTAGACACTTTTGCTCATTGTCAAGCACCGGAATCAAAACTAGAAGCTTTGCGGGAGGACGGGCACTTGTATCTATATGCCACTAGGCAGTGCACAAGCAGAGATGACGAACGGCATATTCCCTATTAGCAAGTGTGGCTCCAATGTCAATGACTACTTCATTTGGCATATATACTTTTATGCTCCAATTGTAAGTTGCATGGTCTGCTTCAAATTTGCCATCAGCTCAGAAAGATGCTGTCTCAAGATGTTTTACCAGCATATGCTCGTGGAGAAGCGGTTTCGTGGAATCGCTTTTCGGAATCAACTTGTCTCATCATGCATTTCCTACCCTCCAATTTGATCTGTTTTTTGTGTTCAAGATGTGCACAATCTGGAGCTGGATGCTTAAACAGCTGCACAGGGCAAGGACCTTCAAGAAACTTGTGGTGTTTCTTGCCAAAAAGAATGACATCCTAATATTCATTTCTTGTCTCATAAGACAGTAAATACTCATTCCATGAGTAGGAATTGCACCAAGAGAAGATTCCCAAGTGTTCCTATTCTCCACCCATTTGGTTTCCCGACGATATGCCTCGCGAGATATCGGTTCTGCTGATGACAGATCTTGCAGCTTGTATTCACTTTGCTGAAGATTTTGTCCGAGTGTCCGACTCTCCTTCAATTCCGCTTTGAAAGATCAGGAAAAAACCTAAAATGGCTTCTGAGAAGGCCGCGTTCGGAAAGGAAACGGGCCTGAGTAGCAACCAAGCGACCTGCGTGGCACGGGAGCATAAGTCGGAGGGCGCATCGAGCTCCAACTTGGGGAAAGTGCTGGTCCAAAGAGCGCTTTTTGGATCGCGCCAACACCGGTTTGGCGGTAAAAAGAGTTTGAGCGAGGCTGTCAAGTCGCTCCCAAGCAGGCTAAGCAAAGTTTCCTTGGCTGAGGAGCACAAGACTTAGGTATGAACGAGCCTTCTAACAGCTTAGAGTTACAAAACGACTCTGATTTGATACAAACAGCCCAGTTTCCATGCACATGCGAAATATGAAATCAATGTAACGTAGCAAGTGTTGATGAAGCTGTAAATTTCTATGATTAGTTAGACAAAGATAATGATATAACCATGAACTTGGCGATAAGGATCTTGCATATGATTCTTCAGGGCGAGACGAGGGACATCGAATCTCATGATTTCGCGAAATTTTATGTGATTTCGAGCATTGATTTATATCAAACAACGGTCTTGCTCCAACTAGAAATAACGGATCGACTCATTGAAGTTCCATACAATGCAATATACTGCGGTCTACCGAGTTCGAAATATCTCGTCCTGTTTACTTTAGCCCCTTCGCATGTTTTCATCTGAATAGTCACGCGCAAATGCTTCATATGTTCAAACAATCTCTGGGAATCAAGAAAGCCCTTAACTATGGCACATTGATTGAGACCGAAGGGGGGGGGGATTCACTCTCCATACGACTTGATGAACATCAGATCGCGATGCGTAAAACTTAGGTCATGTCTGAAAGTAAATACCGAAGTAATTACGTAGAAGAAGAATATTTAAGCGCTTCTACCGGAAAATACCCTGAAAAGAGAATTGAAGTGGATAGCAGAGATCTCAGCTGGAAGACTCTGTCATTGCAAACAACTAGGCTTCGCACTTCGTCCGGTATGCGACGATCGAGCTTTCAAACTATCGAGTCGATGCAGTAGGGCCTCTTTGATCAGACCACAAGCGATGCGACGAGCCGTGCAGGGCCACCCACCGTCGCGGGATCAACGTGGCACTCGGCAGCGGGATCCACGTCGGATGACCGTCCCGACGGACCGGTCACGTCGTTGCTGTCGGATTCGAAGTTTCACATGTGAGGGAGGGGAGAGAGTGAGTCGGCCAATGTGGATGTACTTGGTTTTTGATCAGGGAATGCGGGTGTGGTCGGACATCAACATCTTCATATGCCTGTAGGCCTTCCCAGGTCATGCTTTTGATAGAAAAGTGCAAGAAATCATGAGCTATGTGGAAGCTTAGTGAACCAATCCCTCCTTTGTGATTCATAGACATTTGAGATGTTAAAGTTCTGCTTATCTCCAGCTGACAACATCAGGAAAAATCCAAACAATAACAATAACAACAACGGTGGTGTTTTATCAATCTATGATTAATTAGTATGTTCGGATATGTTTATTTCGGTGAAATCGTCTGTCAATTTGAATATGTTTTCAGCTAAGAAAACCCTTTTGTGGAAAACAATTTTTCAGTAGCATCGTTCCATGCGGATGCTTTCGAGTATCCGAGCGAGCTTGGATAATCTTTATACAGAAGCCCGCCCCAATCCTACATCGAACATTAGTATTGAATCTCAATGTCAAGAAGAATCATACCGTAGTTATGATCATACCATGTCTTTCCCATGTGACATCCTTCTCGGGGAAAAAACGCGTTTAGAAAAGATTTTCATGGCAATTCTTTCAGAAAATCCTCTTCCAAGAAGAATTAGCTTCGGTTCGAGCGCCAAATCAGCGTCACGTAAGTTCAATCTAGTAAATTCGATCCCCGCCGCAAAAGGTCGACTGCTCTGTCCTCAAAAAAGGACACCGGAAGCGTTGTAATCCCCGTGCACCGCTCGCTTTAAAATCAAGGCTTTTCGAGCGATTATTTGAGTATAAAGAACGATTTTCTTTTGTTCATGTTAAACATTCGAGCTGTTCGAGAGTATCGAATCGAAATCAAATTATGCTGAGCCGCGACATTAATGAGAAAAAGAAAAAACAAGAAAGAAGAAGATTGGAGAAATGAAAGTGAAAGTGAATCCAACACGACCGGCGGTGGTCCAGCCCTGGCAAAAAGGTTCTTTGGGAGTACGAAAATTGAGAGAAGGTGGAGGCAGCTGAGACATTAGTATCAGTTCAGGCGAAAGGATTCGGGAACAAAGGAAGGAGGGGGACATGATTTAACATTGCATTTGACTCTTATCTTCAAATCCTCCACCCAATGACAAAAAACATTAACACGTGGGGATTTTTATTTTCATTTTTTATTTTTTCGAGACGTGATATCATAACAGAAAAATCACTTCTCTTGTTTTATTTTATTTTCTTTTGTTTTGAAAAGACAAATGTGTTGCGAAGGTCTTTTTGGTCAGAAAAATTTCGAATTAAGATATGAGATACCCTCAAATTTTTTTTTTTCGAAAGAGGGTCCAAAGTGGATTTTATTTCAAATAAGAATATGAAATGACTATATCAGTATTCACCAGTAGGGGTGAGCATGATCTGGGTGGGCGGTTCCCGATATGGAACCGGGAAACCGCTCACTAAGGACCGGCTCCAAGAAATTGGAACCGGTCCCATCAAGCTTCACACAAATGGAGGTGATCAAGAGCGAGAGAGAGAGAGAGAGAGGCAATGAATGGCTAAAGGCGCGATTGTGAATTGATGGGAGTTGAGAGTCGAACTTTAGAATAGGGATTTTATGGTTTTCATTTTTTTAAAAATATTTTCTTTTTTTTTGGGTAGAAATTTTTCTATAAAATTATATATATATATTAGCAGTCCGGTCCAAATGGAGCCTCAATCACGTCCCGCTCTTCTCCGACGTGCGTGCATGCTTTCGGAGCGAGGACCCTGGCGACTCGGCCAGCCTTCGACGCGGCCGAGCTTCAAGCTATTCTCAAGAGCCGATGCCGAGGATCTTGCTCGTCGAGGTGGAGAGATGACGAAGGCCAGGGAGGCCTTGAGGCTGGAGGTGGAACGGAGGCACGTTGAGCCGGAGGGGCGAGATGACTCAGATGCTGCTCTCTAACCCTGCTCGCTCAAAAGCTCAATCTGCGCAAGCTCCTTCAGAAATGGCAAACATCGTTCAAGCACTGAAGTGTCCACGGGGCTTCAGCTCATCAAGCAAACACCTCGCCGGCGAACTCTCCCCGATTGGAGCCCCGCCTTACCAGCTCATGTTGGATCTCACCACCGCCGGAGCAACTGCATTGTGTTAAAAGTATTATCACGCATCGATTGATAATGGGTCCTAAATGCTCTTTATATTTACGTGGTCTCTCTTCACCTAACATATTAAAGCTTTTGGGTTAGACTTTCTAATGCATCGTTTGTCCCAACGAGGGCTCGATCGCCTTCTGGCAAAACCAGAGCGAGAGCTTCAGTTTCGAAGCGAAACCTAAAATACTCGATCTAATCCCTCCCCGATGATAACGAGTCCGTGCTCATCAATGAGCTCCGAAACGGAATCGTTCTTCGAGTTCGAGCCGAAACTAGTATAATTCGGCAAAACCGCCTCGAAAATCTCACAATCGAGCACGAAGCCGTCGTTGAAGATCGTTCAAATCAAGCACATGACGAACAATTAGATGAACAGGGAAGAAGAAAAAGAAATAAAAAAAGATTACTTTTGGATGAAAATGCCTTTGATCCGTCGAAACATTTGACCGACTGACAAGATCGAGCCCTCATTTGAAATTGGCATATCTATTTTAAATTTTTATTTGAAACAATATCAATTTTGACATTAAAGCACTTTATGCTTTTACTTGGAATCCGACACACTTTTTTTGTTTTTTTTAATTTTATATCTATTTTTGGGATCGATAGTACCTTATCCTCGGACAGGTCCTCCTCCACTAAGTTCTTGCGCCATCCCACTTCCGCCCCCATGTTTCGTCTTTTTAAGAATGTTTTGCTTCAAGCACCTGTCAAAACACCTTTTAGATTATTTCTTTTTATAATCCCAGGAAAATAATTCCTTTATGGGGCCGCAGTTCTCACAATTTATTTCATAAGTTGACAAATGTGAATTGGGACGTACGATTATTAGGCTTAAATCTCATAGAAAATTATGATAATTGCATCGGTGGTAGTATTTTTCGTGATATCGAGCAAGTATCTATAACATGCCCTCTTAAGCTCGAATTGGTATTGTAGATTAGCTTGAGTTTGAAAGTAATATCAGAGACTGATCCAAGTTTGCAGTAGATGGTGCCACGAAAGCCGTTTGAAAGCATCGCGAACATTAGCTTTTTTGCTGGACAATAAAACACCGTCTGAAAGCAAATACTTTTCCAGGTAGATGATGCGAATATGTGATAACTAATGCCATTCAAACTTTCAAGGTAGATGTTGCGAATATGTGATAACTAATGCCATTTGAAAGCGGGCGCCGCTCAATTTTATCATCGAGTAGACGATGCAGAAAGAGGACTATGCCGTGTGAACGTGAGCGCGGTTTAGATCAGCCTTTGGATAGACGGTTGGAAATTGCGAAACACTGTCTGAAAAAGCATCCAATGAAGCTCGTCTTGTGAAGACAACTGCATGTTAGGGACACCCAATTGCTCGTGCGGGGGCCAACGCGAACAAGGTTGATCCAGTATATATGTGGTGAGGCCATTTGTGGTGGAGGAGGACCCTATATTGGTGCTTTGGGGGAAAAGTGATTGTGGTAGAGAGAACTTCTGAAAACAGACGCATGTTTGTGAACAGGTGTCTTGAGTCGACGGGAGTGTATCCGGGCGTGCATCCGAGTGTATATTCGATTGTGCGACAGGTGCCACGTGCACCCACTACACTCCAAAATTTCCTCAGGATCGCCGTACTCTAATACCGACTTAGAGAATGAGGAGAAATGATGGGACAATTGAATTACTAATACAACATATCGATGAGATAGGTGGATGGTATTAAGATTTCGGTTTGTGAGCATTTAAAAGAGTTTAGAAAATCTAGGATTCACTGCATAATCGACACAGCACAATGTCAACATTCGGACATTATCCGTGACGATAATTATCGTCAAATGATGGTGGAGGGATCGCAGGATCGCGACAGAGACAGGCCCTACACCACCCCACCCCCCCTCCGCCCCCTGGATCAGCTCGGGACAAAGGAATTCAGCTTGGGACAATGGAATTGCTTGGAGGATATGTGACCTTTAGGGACGATCTCCAAATTATCGTGCCACACACTTTGGATGGCCCTCCGCTCAAGTCTGTTTAACACAGAGAACAGCAGCGAGTGGACTGTCAAATTGGGCAGGCGTAGCCGCAGACACGATCATCCGTCGCTACGCCGGTCCGGCCCCTGCCTGCCGGCACGGATCACACCGATCTGATGCCGAGAGATCCGATACGTTTGGTTTCCCTTGCATAATCAAGAAGATCGAAATGGAGTTTAGCCCTCTAATTAGCAGATCCGATCCCGATTCTACGAGCATACCCGCTCTAGATCAAGAGTCGTACGCATTTTACACTGGTGATAGGTCGGGCGATGGTTGGAAATGAAAGTGAGTAGACTACAAAGATGAGGAATCAAGAGGCATGGTGACTTTATTGTACATGCCTATATAAGTTGAGGCAGATAAAGAGAGGTACGACTACTGGAGCTAAGCATCATCAGCACAGGAGAAAGCAACAAAATGAAACAGGAAAAGCGACTCCTTTTCACTGTAGTTTTGGATATGGTTTAGCACTCAATAGTGTCTGTTTTGCACGCTTCTCCTGGCTCATCCTTCTCTATATATACCGAAGTCTCGGCTCTCAGCGTCTCACTACCCATATCACGATAAACACTGCACAGAATCTGATAAGGAACAAGTTTTTCCTTTCTAGATTGCGTTATGTGTGAATTGGAGCACACGCAATTTGACACTGAAAACGAGAGACCGCCGAAGCTGATACTGTTTGGTGTCCCGGTGGCAGGGTCCGACGAAACGCCGGTGACCACACCGTGTGATGGAGAAATCAGGAGATTCGAGTGCCAATATTGCGGCCGGGGGTTCCTGAATTCTCAAGCGCTGGGCGGCCATCAGAACGCGCACAAGAGGGAACGACAACGGGCCAAGCGAGCCCAGATGATCAGCGATCGTCATCAACGACCGCTGGTGATAGGTGGGCCCATCATCTCCACGCATGCGGCGACGTTCGGACCGTTCGTTCACTCCCACCAGAGAATGCACGGTGGATTCACCACTTCGGCTAGGTTCTACCGCGCGCCGCCCCCGCCAATTCCGATGCAGTCAGATGGCAACTCTGGCCAGTCTTATGTGGTACGGGCAGAGTATACCCGAGCCATGGGTCGTCTCAGTAGGCCCATGGAATGTCCCCAAGTTGAGACAAACGAAGTCGGGGTTGACCTACGCTTAAGCTTAGCATCAACCTCCACTCCACAACATCATAAACCGGCAAGATTTCTGGATTGAGTGTGAGTTTAACTAATTTTCCGGAGAGACTATTCTCTCGGCAATGTCTGAGTTTATGCTATGCTATGAATGCCCATTTTCATCAATAATGTATTCAACCATATTAGGAATGTGATTTCTGTTTCTAAATCCAGGAGGCCAATTCCAGCGACCGAATTCGTTATCCGATTATGCTCTCGACCTCAATTATACATGGAAATGGAATGGTAAAACAAATGGACATGCTCTACATTTCCTGTATAAGGTGTCAAAACCCCAGCTGAATTTACAATATCACTCACAAAAGGAGACGTATTGATAATTTAAGTATACCTTTCCTCCGTATATTTGCCGTCTCACCGGAGATCAACCACTTCAAACTTCAACTTAGAATTCATATAGACATGCGAACAGTGTTCGTAAATGGGGCTACCGTCCGAAGGCTCCTCGTGGGGGTGAAACCCACGTTCTTGGCAATTGCGAATCACATTGACACCTCCCGGGTCAGAAAGATGGAATATTCCATGTGGACTGTAAGTTGAAATGCACGAGTGGTAAGCATGCTAACTGGTAACTAGCCGACTGAAAATTTGAGAGTGAACACAACCGCTTCGAAACCAATTGAAAAGGAAGACTGCATGCGTAAAATTACCTGGACGTGTCTGTAGGTGCCATTACAATCGCAACTGCCTCAGGCAACATAATCTACAAGTAAGTCCACGAAGCAAATTTTGTCAGATTCGGTATGATTCAACCCATAAATTTGAGAGTGAACACATCCGCTTCCAACCAAATTTTATAGTAATGAACCTATCAAATAACCTCAAATTAACTTTCCTTTCCTTGTTGAGGTTAACTAAGAGACAGTACTTTAGCTTTAAAAAAGTTGTAGATACAGATTCTGCTGCTGTTATCTTTAAGAGAAGCATTCTTGTTTGTTAAATAAGTTATACATTTACTCCAAAATTACAGATAACTATGACCGCTTGTTCTTTAAAACCATTCTGCAAATGGACAAACTTCAAGTTGAACTGCTAAGACTACAGTATACATTTTAGAAAACAATTTGACTGTAGCTTTAACAACATGGCATGCCATCAGAGAGAAGGAACAAAATAATTACCTGATATGAATAATGTGTGTGCAGATCCACTGATGACATGAAGCAGGTCTGAGATGGATGCGTCTGTAAATTACAAAAGTACCTTAGGTATCAAGTACTGGGGTAAAAAAAAATTTTATGACTGCTTGTAAACGTACATTCAAAAAAGGAAACTATACGATAAACTGAGCATGTGCATCTCCTGATATAATTGCCCTAAGAATTCCTTCCCTGTTAACTGGCAGTGTTAGCTGTGGTGGGACCAATAGGGGGTTCAATAAAGACGAAAGTTGAGCGGGCAACTAGGGAATGGAAATGAAAAACAAGAGATAGTTTTTCTCGAAATATGGATAGATGGAAGTTTAAATCCAAATTAAGGGGCTTTACAAGGAGAAGAACAGTAATTAAGTTATATTCACACTAGTCATGACAAAAGGACACCTCTTTGTGAAAATTAGAAAGAAAGAATTCAAATTTTGACAATTCACTATTGGTAACAGGTACACTGCCAATAATTGAGATATACAAAAGGTGAACTCCCCGCTGTCATACACAACCATAAACTAACGTCGTAGTAATAATCAGCAGGCTACCAGAGAGAGAACAGACTAATGAGGATTGTAATAGTAGCTAAACAGAATTTGGCAACTAGGATGTAGAAAACTAAAGAACATGAAACTCGGTGTCTACTTCTACAGCTATTTCACATTGAAATTCTCATCCCTTCGCCTCGTGCATTCAAAGTCACCTTTCTAGTTTCTATCATTCAAATAAATTTCCACTTTCATAGTACCCCCCAGAAGAATCAGATGAAAAAAAATATCTTTGAATTCATTTACATGTCTGTATCTTTTAAACAGATGATATGCATAATGATTCAATCAATCCAGATTTGTCTTCATTTATAGCAACTCTACAAGTCAACAATTTTGTCTCCTAATTGAAGATTTTGTGAATATCTAATCTCAAGTGCCAATCTGCAGTGTCATTTTTCCTTAGAATCTGACAGACTTCAAATCATGTTTTCTTCTCTTTAATACCATCCACTAAGATTTGCCTCAACAGTTAAACTATGCATAAAAAAACCAGGAAAAAGAAAACTTGCTTCTAAGCCACTCTCAGATATATTCTCAACAATGATTTTCCCCATCTAAGGATTTGCATCCACTAGCCTTTCCTGAATTATCTAAAATAAGTAGATGTATTGAACGTATATAGTTTGACAACATCAAGCAGGACTTGCAAAATTGAGAGAGCTTCCAAACAAAGTAATGGAGACATAATAAATGGGAGAAATCCATAAAAATCGGCTAAAGTCACACTAATAATGAAGATGACAGAATAGTAATTAACACTTACATGAATCCATCCAAGAGGGAAGAGTGATAATCGGTCCTGAACTTCAAATATTTCTTCTTCATTCAATGTCTGACACTGAACATCAGTACGACGGAAGTCAGGGGACATGACAAAATGACTAGGATGACAGAAAACTTGTAGTCAAAAGAAAAATGGATCAATTCTCCCAAGTAATAATGTACTCTCGAGAGACCAATATCCTAGATCATTCAGTATCAAATCAAGTTACCAATGAGCAAAAGCAAAAATAATTATTTGGTGACAGGAAGGTCCTTCTGTAACTGGTAAGTTACTCTCACCTAATAACAGAACTAGGATAAAAAGTCACAAGCCAATTGCCACATTGCCACATTGAATGAAATGAGCAGAACAGTCTAACTTGAATACTGGATTAGAAACATACCGAATCTGAAGTAGACTCTTGCTTTGGAATAATTAGAGTAGTAATATGGAAAACCCTGTTTTTCTACAGCAAATGAAGAACAAATCAATTTTAATCCTCGGCAACCTCAATTCCAGGATGAGAAATAAAAAACAAAGAAAGCGAAAAAAAAAAAAAAAGAATTACAGGACTCACCAGTGAACCTGCAAGAACCCCACAAGTTTCCAAGTTCTTTGTAGTATTTTTTTGAGCCAATCGCAAAAAGTCTTGCATCATATTTACAGGCTGTGGTACAAATCAACCAGGAAAACAAGAAAGAAAAATCATCATCGTGCAGAAAAGCAATCAGGACAGGTCTTGACACATGAAGTACATAAGTTTGTCTTTGACGGCTAGGAGAACATGAAAATTGTTCACAAAAGATATACTACATCATCAGCACAGCAAACTCACGACATGCAGATGTTGATAAGAGCTTTCGTTTTGCTGCAAAGATTTTGCAGGTCCAGGTCTTGGATCTGCAACTTGAGATGGAGGGATAGGAGCAACGCCCTGCCGAACCTGAGCAAGAACAGGTGGTGGAGAAGGTTGCTTGATACCGACAAACTGGAAAGGATCTTCCATTGCTTCTGTAGCTAATACAGGCCAAGACTGTTCAGCAGGATGTGACCATCTACCATCATCCAAGGAGAGCACTGAATCCATTGTAGATCTAGGCGACCCTGGATCAGTATCTTTGACTGCCATGTGCTCATATTGACCAGCATGATTGAGGGTGTTTTGTCATTCACAAACAAAAATAGAGCTATTAAAGCAGCATCATGTAGGAAATAATAAACAAGAATGAAAGAATACATTCATTAATTTAATCCATTCTTGTGCAAAAAATGGAATTGGATAAAAAAGCTGAATGCAGTAGTCTAAGTAATCAATGCAACAAACAAAATGTTCAACAAGTTCAAACCTCAAATCTTCTGAAGGGTTCATGTCTGTACTGCAGGGATATTGGACCTGTAGTTTCAAGCAACATGGTCACATCATCTTTGCACAGTATTACATGTAAAAAGTGAGAATAATATAAGGAGAAATTCAACCTTTATCTCGGCAGTGGGTCCTAGCCACTGGCCCCGAAGGCCATTTGGGCCTAATATAGAGTGTCTAGACAACGTTTCCTTTTTTGGAACTGGAAGACTAAGAGAACTGCAAAAACCTAAGATGTATTAGTGTTTCATCCTAATATGCAATTGCAGCATGCAATATAATGTAGATGTATTCTTACAAATAGAAGAAGAAGACAACGATAAAAAAAAGGTGAAACAAAGCAGGTTAGGGATCAGATACTTAAATAGAGGAGTATCTGTTTTATCCAAAGGGCAAATCAGCGTTACCACCAATGTAAACCATTGAATAACTCAGCAATATCTATAATCGACCTGAAGCAATGACAATGCTCCATTACATAGGTCGAAGTCGTCTACTTTCATGCTTAAAGCAATGAACCAAGGCAATTTAGCATCTTGACAAGTTTAATCCATTTTGCTTTAGTTTGAATCAACCGCAGGCCCTAGGCAAAGGTTCGCTATTATTCGAACTTCCATGCATTACCTTTTCATCAGATTCATTACTAAGAACTCCGTGAAATGGGAGCCACTTGAACTCGTCTATGCAAACACGGCCAGGCATTGCCCTCAAAGGATTCCTTCATAAATATCCCTAAATCTATAAACAACACTATGGACCAATCAAGCATTCAAAATTGAGCATTGTGGAACAAAATTTGGCGGTAACCCTTGGTCACAGTCCATTTCGAATATTTGTACAGGATATGCCGAGAAAGAGTTGCAATTCTGGCAGAAACCGCCAATACAACTTATGCATGCCTTACAAAAATACAGGGAAAACTATCAAGCAGTGGCCTAAGCTTACATTTCCAGCCATATATCACTTTTCTATGCTTCTAATGAGAAGAAAAAAAAAAGCAAGAAGTAACCCAGTCATATCAGACCATTGATGTAAATGAAGTGAACATAATATAAATAATCTTAACAATACTCACAGCTTCTGGAACTGCTTGTCAACTTGCATGGTATTCAATAACGAACTCTGAGTTTGGTTATTTTGATACTTCCAAAGAGAAGAAGATGCCAAGCTATCAGGCTGCAGTAAACAATAAGGTCAATCAGCTAACGGCCACATTATCAGAAGAAACAGGCAAATCACTATACAAGGTAAATTTTTCAAACAGTGAGATTGTCTGGCCTAAAAAGGCAAGGAAAAGTTACAATGGGAAAGAAAATGTTCCATCAAAGCAAGTTTTTGTACAATGTACATGCCAAAAAAAATGGAATGCAATACTGGGGTTGCACATCAGAAAAGCCTTCTTATATTTCTTACCTTCTTATCTGTGCTTGAATAAGAACTCCTACTGGTGGAGGGCCATTCCAGTGGAAGTGTCCTCGAGGCATATGAAGTTCTCTCTGAATTGTCAAATTCAAGCATTTGTGACCCTGCATCAGCTTCATTTAACTCATCCACCCGACGAAGGAATTCTGGTTTCAAGGATTCAAGCTCTTCTACTACATGGAACAATTTCTGCAGAGGTAAGGCAAGAATTGAACATAAAAATGTTGTCTAAAATTCTCAAATTAGAAGAATGAACTATGTGCACCAATAGACTTCACCTTTCTATAAGTCGATCTTTCTTTAGGACGTTGAAGCTGGTAATCTCGATGAAACGGTATAGTTTCAGACACCAAACTGAAAGATATCAAAGATATGATACATCTGTACTTTAAATAAAGGAACAGAACCAAAGTAATGGCCTGGCGGGAAGCCTTTTACCTTGAAAACCTCAGAAGGATGATATACAGATCCACGATATTCTTCTCCTCCCGGTACACATTTGCCTAGACCATAAATGAGAAGATACAGACAATAAGAAAGTGCTGAGAACACCATGCCCCCACAAAAGTAGCATAGACGATAACAACAAATAATGCTCGTGATACTCCAACAAAACCTAGTTACAAAAAACCCGATGGCAGAACTATTTCCTATTCTAAGTAGCAATAAACCAAGAGCTAATCCAACTCATTTTTAAGCGCATCATCCCCCGGCATAAATGCCGATCACCAAATAAGACCCGTCATTCCAACAAATTTAAGCTAGTTATATCTTTCCAAGTTCCAGCACCTCTTGGATCTCAAAGGCTTCAATACGCACTCGATTGCTCAAACAAGCACGAAAAGATGACACCCCTTTCCGTATCGACGCAAGGATTCGACGGAGGAGTTCAGACTTCCCGCACAAATTGACGCTAAATTAAACTCCGCGCAATCCTCATTATAGCTTGCGCCAACAAACGCTCATCGTTTAACTTCAGATGCCAAACCGCAGCATCCATCGAGTAAGCAAATGCACCACTCACATATGCCTAATCTCATACAGTGATATTTGGCACAGAAAAAAACACTAAAATTTACCAAATCGGCAACTCCACGAATCGCCCTCTACTAGCACGTTTATCTAAGAATACTTGCATTCTCTGCACGAGGGAGACGGACTCACGAACCCAGCTCATTCTCGAGCTAAGGCAATTAAAAAGAAAAAGGAAAAAAAAAAACCCTCGTCAGATTCTCCGATTCCGAACTGCGACGGAACCGATTCGACGCGCGCAAGCTCGGGGACGGAATGCCGAAGTGCGCGCGCGCGCGGGCGGAGGAGGAGGGGGAGGAGCGAGGAGCACCTGCTTGAGGAGGTTGTCGGCGATCCGGTAGTAGTAATGGAGCGGGATGCGATTGTCGACCTCGACCCTCCGAGCGATCGAGTTGACGTCGATCCCCATCGTCTCCGGCGGCGATCGCCGGGGGGCGCCGCGACTCCGATTCCGCTCGCTGCCGGAGAAATCGATCGCTCGCTCGCTCGCTCGCACGCGCTTGCTCTCTCTCTCTCTCTCTCCCTCTCTCTCTCTAGAAGGAGAAGCGGAGGTTGAGAGAGATCAACGATCGGAAAAACTTGTCCGTTAAGGTAAGAGGAGGACGCCGGAGGAAAGGAGGCTCTTCTTCTCGCATCGCATCGCATCGCATGTCGACATGATGATGGTCATGATTCATTTTATTTCTATTAGCAAAATTGGTTTTTTTATTCCTTTTAATTTAATTTTTTTGAGAAACTTTGTGGTTTGGCTGCTAATTAATTTATATCGTGCTATGGTGTTCATTACCAATTTTTTGCTTTTTCAATACGATTATAATATCTTCTTCTTCTTTTTTATTAAGAGATAGGGAAAATGTGTTGGTGAGCATTAATTTTGTGACTGATTCGAGTTCAAATTTCTCTCAACTATCGTAATTGGGTTTGAGTATCGTCACTCTTAAAATATACTTCCCGCTTTATGATTATTAAACGATGATCACATGGACAGGAGACATCGCCAATCAACGAGACCGATAGTTCTAAACCTTTCGATTGTGTCAATTTAGTCTAAAACCTTTTGAAAATTTGGCAATTTAATCGTAAATCTATTATTTGGATAATTGGCCAAAATGACTAAATTTAGGACTAAATTGGTAAATCATCAAAAGCTTTGGAATTAAATTGACAAATCGTCAAAAGATTTAGTATTAAATAGACAGCAATACAATAAGTTTATAACTTTTTTGTACAATTTTTGCTCATCCAAAGTATCCTGTATGCCGCATGGCAGATGATGTGGATAGACATGGCCACGGTTCGAAACCGGCTGGTTCCGAACCGACGGTTCTGGGCCGATTCCGGTTCCAGCTCGATTCGGAATCGGCCGGTAAAAATTTAAAAAATAAATTATGAAATAATAAATTATGAAATTATGAATTATTCAATATAAAATGTAATCAAAATGTGCATTGTAATCAAATTTGGGGAAAAAAAAAATGTCTCCACTTATTTGCAATTTCCGGTTCCGAGCCGGTTCCAAAATTGTGTGGAACTGGAACCGGCCCCGTAGGCCACGGGTTGGTTCCGGTTCCGAACCGCTGACCCGGTCAACGGGCCGGTCCCAGGTTTGACCCGGGCCGAAACCGGGCTCGTGGCCATGTCTAGATGTGGGTACGATGCTCTTGACGTGGCAATTTTATCATTTAAAAAGTTTGAAAATAAATCAACAAATAAAAAAATAAACTATGTCGGCCAAAAAAACTAAAAATAAATCGGAGTTTCAATATACAAAAGATACTGTAAAATACAAATAAAAAAAACCGAAACAGGTATGCTCCTTCACCACCTCCTCTTCTTGCCGGCTTGGCCGCCGTCCTCCTCCGCCTCCACTCCGTGACAATCGTCCGCAGCCGCCGATGCCGCCCCCTCCCGACTGGTATGCTCCTCCTCCTCCTCCTGCTGGCGACTTATGATTTATCTTTTAGCCGCAAGAAAATGTGATAGTTTTACTTCTACAGTGCTCTGACTGATGTTATGTACGATGCGTGGTGTTATCGTGATATGAAGAAGGTAGTTCGTTTATGATTCTTGGTTGATTTACCATATAATTAATACACGTTATTTTTCTTCGAAATTTGAATAGATGATACAATTACACAGGCAATTGGGCAGAAACTATCATTTTTAAAGAAAGCGGTGCATTTTTTTCTGACACTTATTTTGTCCATCTAGTTAAGAGACATGTCCAATTCCGAAGAACCGTGCAATTAGAAATTACATCTAGGCTCATTCTTTTGGTCCATAATTAACATTTCCATTCGTGGACCTAAGAGAGGCGAGTCGCTCTCGGCGGGTAGCGAGGCGGCGGCGGCGGCGAGGGGACGGGGCTAGTTAGATTAGCAGATAAAGGAGAGAAACAGTGAACAAGTAGACTTGATCTGGTTCGTTTACTATATGACTATACTGCGATTGAACGCACAAATACATAGTGAAAGAAAGAACGAGTAGACGAGCGACACAGTGACGGGTAGCAACCACCGGCAGCTGCCGGCGGTAAGCTGATTTGTGCCCTTATACTAATCCTCATGCATCATATCATAAACATCATCATCCCATCTAGGTACTAAGTATGCTATATTCCAGTAGACCGTTTCATACTATTTGCCCACATCAAAACCAGATAAAAACGCTCCTTTCAAGGCACATCATCTTGTTCCAACAGTCCACGTCAAAGGAGGAGCAACGCCCCCATAACCACCATCAGGATGGAGAAGCTGGCCTGCTTGGCATCCTTAGGTGCACCGTCTCCTTGGGCTTGAATGTGCTCGGCCACATTGAAGTCACCTGCGAAACCACACAGCGAATGATCGTTAATCTTGCTAGTCGATGCCGAGAGGACGTCGAGACCATGTTGTGAATTTCGATGCGAAAAATATCACGTGTGGAATATCTGTGGATGAGTTTGTGAAGAAGGTGTCGTTTTCAGAAAATCCCGAGACTACACGAACTGTTTATTCATCACAGTAAACTTGCCGGTGAAAGAGAATATATGTGCAAGCACCATATTACGTCAATCGTAGAACATGTCAGTTATGGCGGTACAAGTACATAGGCAATTCTTGCAAAGTTGGCGGAACCAACCTCTTTGGGGTCCATAGCTGCACCCTTCGTGAATTGTATCTTGGATGTCCTTTATCGTCGCATGGTTATCAAAGATGAAGTGTGACAGGACCTCGTCAATGCACTTGAGCACCAAGTTCGTTTCGCTCAAGCACGGCCCGTGACAAAACTCATCGGTATATTCGGGAGGGACATGGAGGTCTCCACTGTGATCCAACCTATAGGATTCCTCACAGAGCTGATAGATCTACAGGATGAAGGCAAAACACCAAATTAGACCAAAAGAATTACATCACACTGATAAATTCTCTGGAGAACTTGGAATGCTTAACCAGCTGCTTAGAATATAACACAAACGAGCATTTAGCATTGTTATGTTGAGGAGGTTTCTAACTTCTGCTTACATATTTGTTATCGAAGCAGAGCAAAGCTTTGGCAATGATTTCAGGCGCTTCGAACCCTCCTTCCTCGCCTCCTCCTGGTGGATAAAACTCACCACCGGTCCCTCCTGCCCCGCCTCCCGCTGGATTAAAACTACCCCCAGAGCCTCCTGCCCCGCCTCCTGCTCCGCCTCCTGCCCCGCCTCCTGCTCCACCTCCTGCCCCGCCTCCTGCTCCGCCTCCCCCCGACGGATGAAAACCACCACCGATCCCTCCTATCCCACCGCTCGGCTGATTAAATCCACCACTGCCTCCAACCTGAGTCACTTGCCCGTTGGCCGTTCCTGGATGGACCATGGCAAAAAATAACTACTCAGCATCAACTAAAAACATAAATTCATTTTATATAAAGGGAGTAAAAAGAGAAGATATTAAGCATCACATACCATAGTTACGGCAGAATACAGACAAACATGCAAGAGTAAAGGCATAGACCCTCAGTCTGGTCGTCGATGGCAATGCCATTGGAGAAGTTTTGCAGAAAAACTGAAGCTCAAGGATGAAACAAGACTAATTAATATTTGAGTTGCTTTTTATAACTTTGAGGTCATACCAAACCTTAGAAATGTCAGGTTGGATCCTAAATTGCATGCATATTTAAGCCCCAGAAGGATCAACCTGACAATGACAGCGCTTGTGTCAAAATATTTGATAGATGACCCACCTTTAGTCTCTCTCATTTCTACACTTTTTAACCATCTGGACATGGCCTACCATTGTGGACAAGCAAAATTTTCAATCGACCGGTGAGTAGAGAATCCACCAGATGCAAATTAAATGACTCCTTTGCCTAATATAAAAATACTAAATGCACAATTCAGGTAGGTTCAGTTTGGAAAAAAGAAAAGAGGGATGAATCAGACTTTCTTTTGGCAAGATATTTAAGGCATGAGGATGACTTAAGAGAGAGAGAGAGAGAGAGAGAGAGAGAGCAGCTGGACAGCCAGCCACCAAACGCAAAAGCTTGGTCAAGGCATTTAACTTGTGTTAAATTTCAAACAACCATGATTTCTTTAGCGGTGACATTCTCTTTTCCTTCTTCTACAAGTAGAGATTACGGCCCAAGAGAGAGAATTTAACAAGTAGCTTGTGTTAGCCAAGAAAACCCCTGCACGAGAGCCAGTTAATTGCATGTATATACCAAGTGGTCAAACCTGTGTAACTTGGGAAAAAAAGTTACAACAGAAATTCTTTAACAAGCTTGATTGTCTTCTAGAAACTTGTTACACCATTCAGATGAAAAACACTGAAAAACTATTCAAAGCAAACAAAGGATTCGACTGACCTACAAAAAAAAAAAGCAAACAAAGGACAGATATATAAATTATTAGAATAAGGCGTATGCCGAAACCCCGATGTGTGATGTGCTCTATTCTCAAAACCAGGTACATGTCTAGGAACAAATGTGGTACAGTATGCTCACAAAAAACTCAGTCTGTGCATCCGCCCACAGATTCAGATGATCAAAGAATCCAAACGGTAATAGCGTACAGGTGAACTTTATTCGCATTACACACAATGTTAGGAGTATAATATCCATGGTCATTAACCACATTAACTTTAAATTCTTATCATGCTCCTCCGTGCAAAGCACGCCGGGACAGCTCTCAGTTGCTCCAAGTAACCGAGTAATCTGAGGAGGAAGCTTATGGAATGATTCTGGCACATCTTCGCATGACAACACTGATCTTCCGATCCCCTAAAGCCAACTTTAAGTACAGAATATCAGGGTGGCTTCCTGTAGTCAACATTCCCACGATTGAAGTTCACTTTTCACCTTTGTAAGACAATGCCAATTCACAATGTCCAGTCCTTGACTTCAGCAAATTACTGATGACAATCAGTTGGACCAACGGTTAGAACCATTTTCTGGATTCTTCTGCCCACCAAAAAAAAAAGCAACCAGATTCAAGCTGCAAGAATGAAACACATGACTTAAGCAATAAACTATTCATCAGATGCTCATGACTCTGGTAACTCTACAAAAACTATCAGGATATGTTATCTATTTTCGCATGTATGACCCAACATCACAACCTACAAAAAGATGTGGATAGCCTCATGCTTTATTTTAACTACACAGCATCAGGACACTGATCTTGGACTAATACCCTCGTTGATTATGGACAGTGTATACTGCATGGTAACGTCACAACAAGGACTCATCTAAATTCATGATACTCACGTACCCATATCTTAGGTCACATCCTAAATGCTGCAACAATCATTGGTCATCCCAACATGGTTAATGGTCTTGGTAGCAGAGAACAGTGCAAACTACATATCCATTGATCATTCTACAAAGACCATGTATTAAGTAAGCCGAAAAATTGAAAAACGAAATCCCGGGCAAGAAGCTGTCAACAGTGTAGAAAGAAAATAGATCACTAAACCCAAAGATTGAGTTCAGCCACTCATTTGGTTAACAAACTGAAGTTGCTGAACATGTCTTGGAAAAATCATTTCCACATTTCCAACTGGATCATAATGCCAACTGATGGCGAGAAGACGTCTTACGGAACTTAATACTGGTATTACAAAGCTTACCAAGCCCATCTTGCGACTGACACGAAGTTCAGTGAGATCTGGTAATGCTAGTCTTTCTTACGTACATAAACGCAACACCTCAAAGCATTTAGAACTTATGAGACTCCATATTAAAGGAAGAACTAGCCATCCTATCAGTGGATTGTCAGATTAAAGAAAGGAACTATGTTACCATAATGTGCTCAACTTCAGAATTGACACACGCACCTTGTTACATGATCTGTACGCTAGATTGTTCAAATAATTAGATTTCCCTCAAATAAATGACCCAAAATTCCAGCGGAAATTAAAAGCAATTCTGTAACAAATAAATGTGGACCGTATCAATAGCCATAGAGTTGAATTCTCCAAAGTACCTCTAGCTCTTGAATTAATAAATGCCACAAGAAAACAGAACGTCAGATGTTATCTAGTCGAATTGCCTTCAGGCTCAATGCTTTGCAAAGCAGAACATACTCATGAACCCCAGTCATAACAATCCTTGAAAACCTCCCCCTATACAATAGGGATAACATTTAGAAAGATCTCTTGTTTATCCATATCTTTACTCTATATTGTTTGCCTGTCTATATTGTCATTATCAGACTTTGGCCTCTAGAAAATTGCTTGCACTCTAACAAGGTGCACATCCATTTCCATTCATGGCAAGAAGCTCCTTGGCCTCATCAGATTGCCCTGATTCATGCAATGCCTTGATTAAAGCATTGTAGGTCTGCTTTTCAGGAGTCAAACCCAATGTCAACATTGAAAAGAAGAGCTTCCTAGCCTTCTCAACACGGTTAATCTTACAACAGCTGTGAATAAGTGCACTGAAACAAGAAATGTCTGGGCTAATTCCATCTGCTTGCATTTTTCTTAGCAGTTTCAATGATTTCCCAACACCTCCAGTAAAACACAGGGATCGGATCAATATGCTGTAAGTGATAGCATTTGGAGTGACGCCCCACTCCCTCATTTCTGCAAAACAATCAAGTGCATCTTCGATCTTGTTTAGTCTACAAAGTCCATCAATTATTGCGCTAAAAGTGACAACATCAGGTTTAAAACCAAACTGAAAAACCATGTCCAGCAGTTCCTGGGCTTTTCTCATGTCTCCTTCCTTGCAATGTGCACTAATGATGGTGTTGAGAGTCACAAGATTAGGTGCAATCCCAATATTTTGCATATCTCTCAAAGTTTCCAGTGCCCTGCCCAGCATTTTGGTTTGGCAGAAGCAATCAAGCAGCATATTGTACGAAAAGACATTTGAGACTTGCCCATCCTCAAAGATCCGATTTAAGTACTGATCACCATCCTGAATTCTTCCAGCCTTGTATAGCGCTTCGATGAGTGCATAATAAGTACTGAACCCTGGCTTCACACCTCTTTTGTTAAATCTATCAAGTAGCTCAAGCACCTCATTCAGATCCAAGCCTTTCACCAAACAAACAATAGCAATGTTAAAAGTCACACCATCAGGGACATAACCTCTCTCACCAAACTTTCGCAGAAGACCAGCTGCTTCTCTTGCCATAGAATTGTTTGAAAGGCAAAAAAGCAAAGTATCGCAAGTAAATTTGATCAAGCTCGGTTCCCTTTCCACAAAGCTACACAACAACTCAAATGCCTTCCCGGCATCAGTGCATCGAAACACTCCATGAACCAATGATCTGATAGTGGCTTCATTTGGAGGCACGTTCCTTTTCCTCATGGTTTCTATGACCTTGAATGCTTCATCTGCCATTTTTGCATTACAGAAACCGTCAATAAGTATCGTGTACGTATACACATTAGGCTTATAACCGACCCCCTCCATTTGTTTAACCAAGCGACGTGCCTCATCCATCACGCCAGCGTGGCAAACCCCATGAACAAGTATATTATAAGTAAACCTATCCGGTTTGCAGTTATCAGCAGCCATCTGCTGGAACTTCAAATAAGCCTTGTCCAACGAATTGGCTTTCACTAACGCATCGATCACCGCATTATATATCCTAGTAGTCGGACTAAAACCCAGAAAGGAAATCTGCCCAAAAACTTCATCGCAGTATTTAGCCAATCCTAACCTGCCCCAGCTGCCAATCAACACACAAAGCAAATCCTCCGTGAACCGGCCACCAGAACTCCTAACATCCCGAATCAGCTCAGCCGACAATACAACAGGGCCCTTCCTATGCAGCGCATTGGCCAAAACAGCTCTAACCGATCGATTCTTGGCAATCCCGGGGCTAAAACTCGATACCCAGATGTAAAACTTCAAAGGGTGCACCGGGTTTTCCTGATTCTGCAAAACGCTCGCCACAGACTGAGCGCTAACAACCGCCCTCTTCGCTCTGTGCTCGTGGGTAAGCAGCAAGAACCAGTCCTTCCTCGAAAGGACTCGAGAAATGTAACGGCGATCGATTTGCTGGTCACGTGAACTGCGGTTTTCCCTGGGAAAGGTATCGCTGGGGCCCGAGTCGTGCAGAGGCTTACCTCCGCCCGGCGCTTCCCGTGCTCGGCCGGTATCTCCCCGGCGAACGGGCGGTTTGGGTTGGGGCTTCGAGGGGTTATCTGGGAGGAGCTTCTTGTGAGCATAAGCTTCGTCGGAGAGGGTCGTGAGTGCAGTCGAAGCCCTAGAAGCTAGAGGAGGAAGCCGTCTCATGTCATGTCCTCCGGCGGAACGTTCAGTAGCAGACGGAGTAGGAGAAGAGAAGGCGACGGGGGAGAGAAGTTCGTCTGATGCGGTGGTGACCGGTCGCTGGCCCGCCCCCCCGTTCGGTCGTCCTCCGCTGGGTATTATAGTAAAATTTAGGTCGATTCGATACTTTAGTCATCATATAATAGGCAAGATTTCTAAGAAGGTCATGAAATGTAGCGATTTTAATTAAAGAAGGGAATAAGGATTTGAAGTGGCGAAAGCCAATCTCGAATAAGAGTCTGCACGGGCACTTGATTTTTTGGGCCGACGTACTCTGGCTCTTTTATGAAACTAACTTGTTTACTTTAAGTTCTTATTCGAAGTAATGTTTACTTTCGATTATTTTTTGAGAAAATGATGATACTTTAAGTTTTTATTTAATTTTTTTTTTCTGAAAATCATGTGATCCTAAATTTTTTCCTGATTTGACACTTTAACCCTTCCATTAGCCCTTCCTATGCAGCTAAGCAGAGCACTTCCTTTGATGAAAACGTATTCATTTGCAACAATTGAGTGGAAGAATATGCATAATTACGGGCAAAACGTACCATGATAGTGCGTTTGAATTCTCAAACTTTCGTGTCGGTCATTAAGTCCTCAAACTTTAAATTTCGATACACTCGAGTTCCTTCATTAACTCTATTAGTTTTGAAGTAAAAAGAAAATGCAGCGTATCCGTTTGTTTCCATCATGTGTAATGTTGTTATTTTGCCCGTCCACCAAAGTTTAATGGAGCTAACTAACAAAGAACTAAAGTGGACGACCGTGATGAGTTCGAAATTATTTACTTTAAAGAACAATATTCATTCACCGAAAAAAAAACGTTGCATATTTTGTTTTGAATTATTTCTCTTCATCCCCCAACCCTTTACATCATACGAGCTACATCATTGTGTGGATGTAAATTGACTCAAAAACGAAGAACTACAATACCTAATAAACCTAGATCGACTTATTAGAGCGGGCAATCACACGGAACACGTAAGGAGCGACCTTTGTCAACATTCAGAATAAAAACACGATTCACCTAACTTAGAATGAATGATCCTATTCTCATTTTTGCACTTGCTACTTAGGTTCCCCTGGACTCGTTACATCTAAGAGCAAATATGTAACCCGTCAAATGCGCTAGTCCTGGCGAAGTAGCATTTTGGGTCGCCGCCACTGACAAATGCCAGGAAACCAGGCGTTCGATGGCACAGACGGCGAAGTCTTCACTCATAAGAGCATGCGGCGGCCATGGCCGACGCGCTCGGCGTCGGGTCCGTCCCCTCCGACGAGGAATTCGATTTCATCGGGCGATTTAGAGAGCAAGGGCAAGTGCGGTATCGAGAATTTGGACCAGAATGTGAACCGGGCATGAACAAGAACCGCGCGCTTGGCTAACGGACGTAGGATCTTGTGCGCGCTCGGGCTATCCTTTTCTTTTTTTTAAAAAAAAGTCCTTTCGCTACGCGGCGTAGCCTATCAACACGCCGGTGAAAAGGGTCTTTATGGGTGTCGAAAATAACGGTCCGAACCGAAACTCGACCCGAACCGTTCCGAAAATTCCGGGCCGGGTTCTCTTTCCTGCTCGAGTAAAGGGGAGAAACGATCAGGCTGTTCGCCGGTTGCTGAAATGAAGTTGCGGCGCTAGCAATTCGAGCTCCCTCTAGTAAGAAGTTGACGCTTATCCAACACCCACAAAACAGAACACCGACAATGTATGGAAAGAGCCCATAATAGATCAGTATATAAATGGCCAATCAACAATCGGATAAACTTCTTATTCGCTGACTTTCTTTTCCATTTTGGTGATTCGTTGACTTTCGATGGGTCGAAGTCAAATCTACTTTTCTGCCCCCACAATTCCAAGGATGATGAGTCCATATGAAACGTCGGGCCCCTTCACATTCGTTGCTAAGAGGTTGTTCACGGGTCAGCTCGCCTAGCTATCCTGGCCCGACGTGCACGCCGGCCTCCGAGGGGGTAGCTGCTGATGCTGCGTCCTCTGAGAAAAAGGAAAATCAAGGAAAGAGTTTCGCGCGATCCTCTAAATATAACGCGAAATTACAAGTGACATCGGATCTTTCCGAGTTTGTTAGTACCTCCAATTTGGGGCGCAGAATCTCGACCGGGACCTTTGAGCTTTGATTCGCCCCAGCACCTTGCTGCACAAAATCCGAGAGAATAGTTCAATCTCTCCACAAAGATTTAGATCGTCATTTACAAGCACTTGTAACCGTCAATGTCACGATCAATTGCATTGCTCAACAAGGCATTTTTAGCTCACACAAATCACAGCAAAGACATTATGTTTACCTTCCACAGAGCCCAGTCAGCTGAATCAAAGAAGGCTCGTGCATGGTCCTACATCACAAATTATAAATAGCACCGACAATCAAATTTAAGCCCGCGATTCCGGACCATAATAAGGCGGAAAATTTTCATATTAATCTCTTAATTGATGTAATAACCTGCCTTTGAAATCAGTGGCTTCTTCTTGGGCTCTAGTCCTCCGTATCTCTTTACCAAAGGTGCTTCCTGCGATTCACAAGATCGGGAAATTCGCAAACGACACGAGGGTAAAAAAGACATAGTACGCAAGTTGAAAAGCGGCCACTGATCTGACGACACGTGCAAAACGAGTTATTTAGTCAAAAGAAAATGTTTTCTTAACGACGCCGTTTCAGCCCGATTTTGCTAATTGTTGCCTCTAAGATGATGGGCCGGACATTATGGGCCCAACGTCGAATCGTCATGATTGGGCCCCACCAGTCGTGGGTCTTGGGCCCACCTGGCTTCTCAATGTTTGCCGTATTTTGCCACCGCCACCACTTACAATCTTATACCATTTTTGGGGAAAATTATCTAAAATATCCTAAATTTATTTTACTTTTACCAATTCAATCCTAAATCTTTTAATTTTATTAATTGAATCATAGACCTTTACAATTCTTGTGGGAAATCACTGACGTGGATGCAGGGCAGCCACATGGCACTAACGTAGACATTTTAAAATAATATTTTAATAATTTTCTGAATTTTTTATGGTTTCTTTCTTTTTCTTTTTTCCTTTTCTTTGTTTTTCTTTTTTTTTTTTAAGTTTTAGAGTTGGCCGACGAGAGTGGCCGGCCGACGAGCGACCCTCACCGACCAAAGCGAGGGCGCGAAGCCCTTGCCCAGATCCGACGAGGGCCGCGACGCCCTCTCCAGATCTGGCTAGCCGAGGGTCGCCGGCCCTCTCCGACCCTAGGTGAGGCCATGGGGCCACCAAGCGCCTCGCCTGGGGTCGACGAGGGTTGGCCAGTCACCCTCATCAGCTAACTCTAAAACCTTAAAAAAAACAGAAAAAAAAGAAGAAAAAAATCATAAAAAATTCGGAGAATTATTAAAATAATATTTAAAAATATCCACGTAAGCACCATGTGGCCGCCCGGCATCTACTCAGTGATTTCTGTCAAAATCGGATGGATGGACTCAATTGGCAAGAAGTATAAAGGTTTAGAATTCAATTGGCAAACTCGAAAGATTTAGGATTCAATTGATAAAAATGTAACATATTTAAGATTTTTTGGACAATTTTCCTCCATTTTTTGGCCAAAAAACACACAAAAAAGAAAAGAAAAGAAAAGAAAAAGAAGAAGCAAAAACTACGGAGTTGAAAAGGAAAAGAATTCCTAATATGTTTAAGGTAACATATCCATATAAAATGGTAATAAACTGATTTATAAGGTAATCACCATGCCTTCCTTATTAAGTCTATTTGTGCAAAATGCTATAAAACTTTTCCATCATCCGCAGAAACTATCTAGATATAAAGCACTGTCGATGATGAAAACATTTTTAACTGATTAATTATTTCACTTCATAAACATTCATATTTCACAAAAACAAACAGAATTTCGAAAAAAGATACGATATTTTACTCGAGATCGATAGATGAATATTGGTTTAAACCAAGATTGATGTACGAGCCTTTTTGATCTGATCGTTTCCCTTCAAACATATCAGTAAGAAGGATCAGCCCGTATCGTGATGGAATCCATCGGGTCGTTTTGAACTCGAGGAAGCGAGGTTCGCCGTAAAAAGAGGAGGAAGGAAGCAAAGAAAGGAAGGAATATACCTCCAGCTCCGGGGAAGCACAGCAGCCGTCGCCTCTGCTGCTGCTGCTGCAATCCGCCATCTCAAGCTCTGCTCCTTCCTGCGCCACCGATACAAGAACACCCACGATCAGCTTCCAATCGGGAAACAGAGGTGCTTTCCTGGAACTACTCCGGTTTCAAAGAAGAAACGACAGGACGCAGAAACAAAGAGTACCCAAGACAAGATTCTCAAAACACAGAGTACCCAGAACAAGATTATCAAAACACAGAGTACCCAGAACAAGATTCCAGAGAGAGAGAGAGAGAAGAAGCGGCACAGGTCTCCAGAAGAACAGAGGAAGAGGAGGAGGGAGATGGTGATCGTGAGGTTGAGCGAGAAGGCGAGACCGTAATATATATACGCAATAAATTTGGAATTTTATTTAGTCGTTTAATACCATATATGCCAAAAAAGTAGCGAGCTCTTAACTCTTTATATCTCAGCAATTTTGGTTTTACTTATTCGGTTGCAGTTTCTATAGTTGAACCGCTTTCTTTATAGAGGACAAAAAGGCGTCAAGTAATATAAAACTGCGAAATTTTGCGGTTCGTGTTATGTTCATCGACGGAAGAAAAAAGAGAGAGGCAATCAAAAGTTCGTCGAAGTGAAATTGGCTTTTGCTTTGTGTGTGGCAATCCATATATCGTCAGGAGAAATTGGAAATTTAAATCTGAGTTAGATGTAAAATGACCGTATTTGCGTTTGCTTGCTGATCTCGTGATATGTATTTCTCCCTTTCTCTCCTTCCCGTCGGCCCCCACTCGTTCTCCGGTCCCTCTCGCATAGG
Source organism: Syzygium syzygioides (assembly GCA_031216285.1). Taxonomy (NCBI): domain Eukaryota; kingdom Viridiplantae; phylum Streptophyta; class Magnoliopsida; order Myrtales; family Myrtaceae; genus Syzygium; species Syzygium syzygioides. The sequence goes on from CM062249.1 coordinate 33,283,071, forward strand.
GTATCCTTAATTTAGTAGTTTACCGATGAGAATCGAGAGCAATAAATTTGCATTGATTCGACGAAATAACCTGAATTTGAAAACAAAATCTAACTAATCTTTTTTACCCCTAATGATTAATGATAGTTGGGGTTGGGTGAGGGATACATTGCATCTCAAATGTGCCATAGAAGTCCTAAAACTTATCACAAAAGTGCAATGAATTTTAAAATTTGCAAAAAATGCAATCAAATCCTAAAACTTATCAAATTTATTCAAACGCGTCATAAAATTAACACCGTTAAATTTACTAACGGAAAATGCTGACGTAGCTTTGACATGGCTTATTTTAATATTTTCTCTCTTACATGGTCGAAACAACATTGTTTTAGTCCAAATTTGATTTTTAATACTAATTTATTTAAATTAAATATAAAAATAAGCAAAATTAAAAAAATTTATAAAAAGGGAGGGGGACAGGCGGGTAGGGAGGGCTGGCCCACCCCACCGCCGTCGCCGCCCCACCATCGCCGGGAGGGGCAAGTGAGGGTGGGGGGACGGTAGGCAGGGGTCGTCGAACCTCAGACAGGGGCCAGCAACCCTCGCCGTTGGCAGGCGAGGGCCTGCAGGTCCTCACCCACCCTCACCTAGATCTGGGCGAGGGCCCGCAAGCCCTCGCCTGCCGTCCCCCCACCCTCGCCTGGCCCTCCCGGCGATGGTGGGGGGACAACGAGGCGGGGAGGGCAAGCCCTCCTCCCCACCTGTCCTCGTCCTTTTTTTAAAAAATTTTAAAATTTGCTTATTTTTATATTTAATTTAAATAAGATTAGTATTAAAAAATAAACTTGGATCAAAATGACGTCGTTTTAGCCAAGTAGGAGAGAGAAAATATTAAAATAAGCCATGTCAGCATTTTCTGTTAGTTAAATTGGACGATGTTAATTTTAGGACTCGATTGAATCAATTTGATAAGTTTTAAGATCTGATTGCACTTTTTGCAAGTTTTAAAACTCAATTGCATTTTCGTGATAAGTTTTAGGACTTCTAGTGAACATATCCCACATATATATATATCAATTAGGAGTTGAATATCAACAAATTTTTTTTTTCAAAAAACCAAAGCAAAAGTTGCATTTTGTGATGATAGGCTATGATGCCATCATTGCCGCAATGGCTGCCGGTCCATGGCAAATGGGTGGCTATAAGTCATATCACACGCGTTTTTCGCAACTAAATTGCGATTTCGATTGATGTGGCGCCTCCTTCATTTTCAACATCGATGCAAAAATCGAATATAAAACGCCATTTTTCTCTCACTAATTCGTGGATAGCTTCCACTCACACGTAGAGCGCCTCCCATGAAAAGCAAAATTGTCAATTGTTTGAACATCACTAGAACGAAAAATATTTCCCACTTTTTCGGCCGCAAAAAACATCTTTTTCTTGCCCGGAAAACGGACTATTTTCTACTAGAAAGACTTTAATCTATCATGGGTATTAATTGAAAACTTGGAATTGGCAATAAGTCATAGAAATCAAGACTTGTAAATTCATAAAATCGGTTTCGTAAACCTGGAGTTCTTGAATTTTTGGTCAATTGTGACCGGTAAGCAACCACCTAGAAATCAAAACCCTTTTCTTTCCTTCTGTTTTTTTTGGGTCAATTTTGTGGAGAGTGGGCATGATGGCTTGCGGGTCAGATTTTTACTCGATGTTTAGTCAGGTCAACCAAATTCAGTGACCTCAAAATTAGGCCACCGGATTTTGACATGGTCAACGAGTCATTAGACCGAGTAAAAATCGATCAATTTCTGCGTTCTAACGTAGTACTTATCGTATCGGTCCTGTTTAGGTACATTTGCACCGGTCAATTGCTCTTGCCACCGGACATGATGAACCAATTGTGCATCGATTTGGACAGGAACTAGTTCAAACTCCAAGCCTATTCCACTGCCTTTGATTGTGACCAATTTACTTACATTTTTCCCCAATCAAATTGCTCTTTTGCGCAGCTTGACTGGGTCTGGACTCGATACGTATGCTTATTTCACAATAATGTTTTCTTTGCCCCTAAAAAATTAGAAAAAAACAAGGCAACAAATGCGATTATTCCTCCTTTCAATTACACCTACCTATACCTTTGCCCCTCCAAACTTGGTCGTGTTCTTATTTCACTCCAAATTTGCTTGGAGGGTCATGGAATGCTCGAGATCGCCGATGCGAAGCTTGTGCTCGCCGATCGGGATCCTTCGGATCCCGAACTCGTCGACCACGCTCAAGTGCTCACACACGCGGACGTCGACCCTGACCCGCCGCTGCGACCCGGCTGGCACGTGGACCTTCTCGAACCCGATCAATTGCTTGGCCGGGGACCATTTCCCCTCCGACGGCTCTGAGAACACGAGGAGGGCATGCGTCCCGTCCATCGAGCCGGTGTTCTTCACGTCAACGTGGATCTCCAGTGAGGCCGCGTCGCAATTCACGTGCGCGGCTTTGATCCCGGTGCTTAGCGAGGAGGAGTTTCGAGCGACGATAGCAGCGTCGAGGCTTGACAGCGACACCGAGACTTGGGTCGGTGCCTCGACTAGCGAGTGCCTGTAAGTGGTGTAGGACATGCCATACCCGAATGGATACACAACCGGGCCTTTGTAGAAGCGGTAGGTCCGTCCGGGATAGCCTCTCGCCGGGTTCGCCCTCATGTTCATGTCCGTCATAGGAATCTTGGCAACATATTCCTGCGGGTACCAAGTCATAGGAAGCTTTCCTCCTAGAAAACGGAAACAAGGCATAAGTCTTCTCGTGAACTGGAAATGAATCTGTCCACCGGCTAAAGTAGCCATAAGATTCGCTTAGGATTGCGAAAAGCATAAGACTTGTTCTCCAATGTTGATTTTCAACGCGAGTACAGCGCATGAGGAATTGAAATTTGAAAAGAGTACCTGGATTAACTGTTCCGAACAGGACATCGGCTATGGCTTGCCCACCGGCTTGACCCGGATACCCGGCCCACAATACGGCGGCGATCCGCGGATCGTTCTTCGCGAAGGACACATCGATAGGCCCGCCGCTCATCAGGACCAAAATGGTCGGGCCCCTGGAGGCCATGGCCACCCTTGACACGAGCTCCTGCTGATGTCCTGGCAAGAGCAATCCGGCCCTGTCTCTGAACTCTGCTTCAATGGACTGGTCCAGTCCCATGACTAGGACGGTGGCGTCGGCTTGCCGAGCCGCGGTCTCTGCCGCCCCGAAAAGCTGGTTCGAGTTGCACGCGACGCCGACGCATCCCTGTTGGTGGACCGTCCTGCTGTACCTCCCGATCCCTTGCAACGGAGTGGTGTAGCCACACGCGACGCCTGCACCGAATTCAAATGGCAAAAGCTAGACGCTTAATAAGCGCAAAAGCACTAAACAAACACGGTGTATGATCAAACTTTATACCCGCATAATTCCCGATCATCGTCACGGTAACATCTGAATTCGGTCCGATGACCGCGACGGTGCGGTGATGCCTGGCAGAGAGCGGCAAGGCCTGCCCCTGGTTCTTGAGCAGCACGACGCCCTGGCGTGCGGCCTCGAGGGCTAGCTGCTGGTGGGCCGGAGTGCACACGTCCCGCGGCCCGAGGTTCCCGTACGGCTGCGCGGACGGCTCGCCGTCGAACATGCCCAGCCTCATCTGCACCGTGATCGTGTTCGCCAGGGCCAGGTCCACGTCGGCCTCCGCGAGCTTCCCTCCCCTTATGGCCGCCTCCGTGTGGACCGCCAAGAAGGGACCGCAGTCCAAGTCCAAGCCTGCGCGCAACATTTCCCCCCCACCCCCAAAAAATTCCCATGTCTTTAGATGAATTCGATTTGATCCTAGCAGCATAATTACGGACGGCCGGAAACCTATCGACGTTAGAACATGAACCTGCTTTGATGGTGTCGGCAGCCGCATCTTCCGGCGTGGCGGTGTAGTGTTGACTTTCGTACAGCACCGCGACCGAGTCGCAGTCCGAGACGATGTACCTGATCAAAAGCCCAGCCGAAATCACGAGCGTTAATGAACCGTAAATCGGAGCCGTCCGTTCGGATGGCTCCGGAAAGCTCGGCAGTTTCTTTCGTACAAAATCCGGCGGCCCGGTGCTCACCCGTTGAGACGCCACTGACCGCGGATGGTGTTCTTGAGGAGGTTCGGGTCAGCGCAGGTGGGGACGCCGTTGACCTGGTTGTACGAGCACATCACGCTCGCCACCTTCCCGTCCACCACGCAGGCCTTGAACGGCACGTTGTACGTGTCCTCCAAATCTTGCTTGCTCACCTATAATTATGATTATTAGAATCCCATTTGCTCAATCTTTTGTAGACAGATCTAATTAAAATGGATGCTAAACATCAGTTCTCGATTATTCTTCTCATCATTTGATCCTTCCAACGACTCTTCTTTTTTTATCCTTTTTCGACTTACCCGGGCATTGAAATGGTATCGATCCACGCCATTCCAATTGTCGAGGTCGTAGGCGGTGTAATGCTTGCAGCATGCCGCGACCTTCAACCTGTTGCCGACGTTGCCCTGGAGCCCCCGGACGTAGCTCGCCGCGTACTTCCCGGCCATCACGGGATCCTCGCCCGGCGTCTCCTGGCCCCGCCCCCACCTAGGGTCTCGGAACACGTTCACGTTAGGGCTCCAGTACGTCAGTCCCGCTGTCCCTCCGTTGTACATGGCCCTCGCCTCATCCGACACCATCTGCGTTCACGAATTACAGGAGCATTTCAATTTTTACTATCGTGATCGATGGTCGTGATTGTTTCGGTGCGTTAACATATGATATTCAAATGCGTTGCTGATCATGCAAGTTGAATCATTGATGAATTACAAGTGCAAGGGACCGCAACTGTCTAAAGGCCTAGCTTCATCTTATGTCTTTTCGCCAATTGCTTTAACCCTAAGTGTGAAAGCCAAGTTAGTTAAGCAAACTCTCACTTAAGTTCCTAGTAGCTTTGAAGAAAGACCTTGTCCTTTAGCATCGATTCGATGAAAAAGGTAGAGTGGCCCCGACTCAAGACTCTCGTCTCGCTCAACTACAAATAAGTCAATAACCCCTTTCATTCAAAAAGTGACTTGTGATCTTATAATCATCTGATCACAACAAAAGCATAATCGATTATAAGGTCGCAAACGCATCGAATCTCCAATACACGACCTCACTATGATCGGACAATGATCCGAAGGCGAAAGGCAAACTAGGGTTTTCGCCACAAGATTTGATTCTCCTCCCTAAAGATATCTGGTGAAGGACTTAAAAGCTTCTGGGTTTCAGCTCTGCTAGCACTGCTGTCATCTTCCTCAACCTGGGTCATGAAAAAAATCCACACTGCGTACGCAACTTGCTTGCTACGGGACAAAGTTTTACCTAACTTTTTTTTTCTGCCCAGGATCCAAGTTCGTTTCAGCGATGGTCCCTCTCAAAAGTTCTTTAATACGTATAGGTTCGAAATTAAAATGTAAAAATAATAAATAAAAACATGTGACTAGCAATGCCAATGCCATGTATTTTCCTTTCCTTAGCGTGGACTTGACGTATTACTTTTTCCCTTAAAAAGGACTAGATTGGACGGATGCTTTCTGTCATTCACAAGGACACAACTGACCCTTGTTGGGAAGTATGACACTATGACAGGCTCTTTGGCTTGGCACATTTGACACATTTGACGCTGTTGAGACAAGGTTTTTCATACCCTTATTATGATGAGATTTTCGACTAAGAACCATGAGGTGGTCCCAAAGAAAATTAAAGGGGGAGATTTAGTTCAAAGAAAGGGACTTTTTGCCCACAATCCTATCTTCTAAAACTCATTAAAGGGAAGAAGATTCTCCTCTCCTAAACGAAAAGGGATGGCATGAGCTGCCATTACAAGACGTTGCTTCTGGTGGCACAACACTTTCACGGGTCCAACAGGAGAAGAAATAATATAAAGCAGCTTTTTTCATGGAATCATTTGTTTTTTGGATGTATGCGTGCATGCATGTGCTGCAATTCGACACCATCGAACTTAATATTTATGATGCTAGAATTTATTATATCAAGCAGCTTAATTGTACATTTGTCACCAACCAAACCCTATCTATAGCACGGCCTAAAAATAAGAAAACCCTACTTCTTATGTTAACTTCGTATCCTATCACAAATTCCGTAAAGAGTGTCTAGTTGGCAGGGAGAAGCTATCGGGCCTTTCTATATGTCAAAGCTCTCTGTTCGGCGAGACATGAAAGGGTGAGAGTTGCGAAGAGCTGGTTGGTTTAGGAATATTAACATAGACAACTTCGAGGGACATTAAAAAAACAGACTTTTCCTTATATTATTGAATAATGTAGATTGATGAATGCAGAGAAAATAAGCAGCTCTTACCCGTCCGATCTCCTCCCAGAGCGTGGCGTTGAACGACGCGGCGGTCGTGATGACCTGGGGGAAGCTGGTGGCCCCGGGGAAGGCGCCGCCGAACTTGGTCCCGGGCCCGACGTTGGAGACCCCGTGGAGCGCCTCGGACCACCACTCGTACCCCTGGATGCCCAGCCTCGGCACGGCGGCCGCATTGTTGACGAGCAGCCGGATCTTCTCCTGCAGCGTCAGCCGCCCGAGGAGGTCCCGCACCCGCACATGGATCGGCAGGCCCGCCCTGCAGAACCTCAGGCCCCGGGTCAGCCCGTTCCGTGGGTCGCATGCGAACGGGGCGCGAGCCCACGAAGTGGGAGCGAAGAGGAGGAGGAGGAGGAGGAGGAGCGAGAGCGTGGTTTTGGCAGCGGCGGCGGCGGCACGTGGGAGTGAGAGCTTGGTGGTGGTGGTGGTGAGCTTATTTTGGACCATTCTTTCCGGCGAAAAGAGCGATAGTGGTATTAAGATAGAAACTGTCTCTCGTGGTATTATTACGGGATTATTGTCACGTATTTATAGGGAGGAAAGGTTGCGTTCACAGGCTGGCGACGACGATTGGCGAATGAAACAGGTCTGATGATTGGGTTTCCACGTCGACTGGTGATGGAAGAAGCCGTTCGAGAGAGAGACAGAGACAGAAAGAGTGTGTATAAAGCTAGCTAGAAAGATACAACGAAAGACTTGTGTGCACTCACGTACTTATCCAAAGTATAGATATAGAACAAGATTAAAGAGTGTGTGCGTGAGTGTTTTGAGAGAATATTGGTAGATATATTACTATATATTTAGTGATATTATTTGATGTTTCGTTATTTCCCGAATAGGTAGTGTTCTTGTTACATTGGGATAGCTAATTATCTCGTCAAGTTTGGATTCCTCAATTTCTCGTATGCATCGATTGAGTATATACGATCTTTTTTTTTTCGTTGAAATATATATGCCCTTTTGATTGTAATACATCGTCGCATCGAGCAATATGTAATATGTACTTTGATTACCCACACGGTAGATGGGAAAGATCAGATTATGAAAGCTCGTTTTAAGCAAGTACATCAGCTCAGTCTCATCAAATATTTTGCGGGGCACGGAATTAGACAGATGACTCGAAAAAATCACTTTCGACAAATTTAATTGAGACACGAAATTAGAATCCAATATTTAAAAAATCTCATATTTCAATGATGGGATTCCACGCTTTGATAAATTTAATCCACAAATTGAAATAATAGTTCTGGCACGATACCGTGCTTGCATCACTGGTTAGTGGGTGTGTATACGGAAAGAGCCCGAAATGAATAATGTCAATTATTGGCCATAACCTATGGAAAATAAAATTGGAAATAGTTTATTTTATTTATATATTTATTTTTAAATAAGAGAATGTTGGCAAAAAATAAAAATAAAAAAGCGTGGTCACGGAGTCGAACTTTTTCCCTGACACGTGCTATTGGGGGCCGGGGAGATAGAGAGCCGACCGTCACATTGGCCGCACCATCCCACGTTGTTTTTTTTTTTTATTATTTTTATTTTTGGCTTCCCTTTTCTCTAAATTAAAATGGGAAAATATATTTATTTAGTCCATCTCATACTCTCTCTTTTCCTATTAACATTGTGAATTAATCGATCGAGTCTTGAATTTGCAAAAATCGTGTTCTTTAATCATATTTCGCAAATCATACGAGCTCTTGAGATCGATCTCGGAAAAACGTCAAAAGTAAACCGAAGAAAAATACCGATTTTCCGTACAATTATGTAGCATAATTTCTGTGCTTTAGATTGATGTAGCATGGATTATTAGTTGGTTGACTCAATCATGCAAAAAACTAGTGAGCCCGAGCGTGCTTAGCCTTTCCTTTCTTTCCCTAGCCGTACTTCAAAACCTAGCCTCTCTGCCTCACCATCTGTTGATATAGCCGTACTCCAAACTCCTATAGTCACGTAGCGATACGAACAAGCGCGTTTTCTGGCGGGGTAGGCTTCTCCTGTCGAGTACAAGTTGCAAAATAATCGATGTTTACGTATATTACAAACTACGAATACGGCACACCGACGCGAATTTCCTGGCCACCAGTGAGGCAAAAAAGAGCGGCCGAGTTAGGGTTGGCGGGTTCGCGAAGTTGCTTTCGTTTTCGAGATCATTGGAGTGAGGAAACTCTTGTCAGGCTCGTGAAGGGGCAGCATGACTCGCTGCACCCCCGTGACCACAGGGTTGTTCTACCAAAGGATGAAACGTTTTGGTCATGTTTTTGTCTCTTTGACTGACTCGTTTGCCTTTGCCTCTTGTGAACTCTCCTCTCGTAGATGCTTTGGCTTCCAAAAAATAAAATTTGAAAACTGAAAATTTTTGAAGATGCTCACGTCCCCTTCAAGGGAAGTAATTTAATCATACTATTTTCTTTATAATTTATCAGTTCTGGTGACTATGGTGGCATCTGGGTAGCTTCCAATTTTTGCCATATTGATCATATGATTAGTAGATGGTTTAGATGGGTCAGTCGAAAGCTACATCTCGCGTTTTCTATGTTGGTACACTCAATAAAAGCAAGACGAAGATTCTCGTCTAACCTATTGCTAATAGCTAGATTTGATTAATTAATGAATTTGAACACCAACTAACGCTCGAGCCACGATAGAAGTCCATGCTGGATGCCGTGAATGAGAAAGTTTGTGTCCCATGTGATTCTTCTTTTGATTTTTGTTCATTTTTTGCTTAACTTTTATGCGGCAATCAACTCCGTTCTTTTAGAATTCTCCCTTAGATGGCTGTGCAGTGGAGGAGAATCTTCTCCTCTTGAGGATGGTCAGAAATGGATAGTGTTCCAATAGGACATGGAAATCGATAGCTTCGCAATCGGTGAACAACTCTTGTTTTCGCATATGTTTCATTTTGCAAAGAGCAAACGACTACACTAAATATATTATGGCTCTATTTGTCTTAGGTTTCGACTATTGTTTACGGATGCGCATAGAGTTCGCGCAATTTATAAGGTCTTCATCAATTTATCTAGCCTTCATGTGATGGGTATGCGTGACTACTTTGTGCATAATTTATTTGATATTTACTACACTTTAAGATACTTTTTATAAATTTTCTTTATCACACCCTTCTCAATTCAAAGATTATAACAGTCTCTTTACCTCATCCTAGACCAAAATTCTGCGTTCGGTGCCTGTATTGCTTGAAGAGCATTAAAAGTCGACTCTGCATCTATTTTCTCGTGATTTCTACGTGTCATCTTTGCATCTATTCATCCAAGTACTTGTGTACGTAGGAGTAACATAAGAGAACTGCCTATCTGTAGTCAAATAAAAAATGAAGTCTCATGCTTGTAGCGACTCTTGCTGTTGCCCTAGAATCCTCAAGAGCGATTTGAATACAAAGAGATGAGATGGTTATTAAGCTTAAATGATGGGTCTCTGTTGAACTCCATCAGAAATCTTCGTCACTGAACCCCTCCCTTCTGTCGTCGACCCCAGTTATTCAGTTATTGTGGTTGGTGTCTGGGCCTGCAGCAGTGTCCATGCTCGATTTCAGCTTTTCTGTTGGCTTCTTTACAACCTTGTCATATGAAACAAGAAACGACAACCAAGCAGACCAGGGCAAGATGTGTTAAAAAGCTTTACATGCCAATTTGTGTTCTGTCATATCCCCAAAAGCCTGCTGCAATTCCTACTCCAACGAAGAATTCAAGAAACCGATCGGAATCAGCTTTGGGTTGTGAAATTTCGATTCATTTTCATTCATTTGAGTATCTCTAGCGTTTGCAACTGTACAGTCAAAAGTTTAAATTTCTAAATTGAAAAAATATATATAATATTCAATCATTTTGATGAGAAATTAACAATCTAACCAATCGAAACTCACATGTAATCTTATACATAACTAGATACCGGATATATACCTTATATTTTGTAATTATCTTTTATATGCCACACCAACTATATGATGGAAATGAGCGACCAACAACACCAACTCGTGTCTCCTTTATTATACGAGATTTAGCCAAAAAAAATAATGATAAAAAAGAATAGTTAAATGATAGAAAAGTCATATCTAAGTACTAGAAAGGAGTTCCGTCATCAGGTCAAGATTTTCTCTCCAGATCTCTATCGGCCACCTCCTCAATCCTCACTCAGCAGACACCAATGGCAAGCCTCGATGACCAGTAAGCTATGTATGACTCATTTCCTATGATTTACTTCATACATTTTGACAAAGATTGGGTTAGTGTTTGCGTGTGGCTCTTGCAAACTAAAAACTCTCTTAAGCTCTGCTTCCTAGTGGCCAGTTTCATACAATTACGTGGAAAAATCCGTGCATGATTGGAGACCTGAAGGCGACAGGGTTCATGACCATGTAAATGTCTATTGGCTAATATGTGGCCCCAAGTGGGGCAATGAAATCGGCTCCAGTATCAACTGAGATCTGATCAACTATGAGGACCCATCTATCCAGATCATTTTGGGATTGTGCCAGCCTATTTTTGGATGAGAATGACAACGATATAGCTCTGTTGAGTGAACACGCATCGTGCTTTTCAAAGGGTGACTAGTTCTAAGAGCAAACACTGCCTACTTTTTTTTCCGAAATCGTTATACATATCGTCGCCCCAAATTATGCGTGAAGAGAACTTCAACACGGCTGTGCACGACACAGAAATTCAAGAAATGCGTGTGGTGGTTCATGCATGCATGGGACCAACACATCGATTGGGATGTGATAGATAAAAGGGAGCTGTGCATATGCATTTCAAAAAAATCCAACAGAGGAATGGGCGGCGTATGTGGTTGGATATAACATTCTTATCCAGGGGAATATCACAAGGAAGATCAGATAGGCCTGCCATGCATGCAATGGAAACACTTTTATGGGGTTTTTTTGGTAGCCACCTTGCCCTTATCCTCCAATTAGCATCGTCCTATTGCTTTGATTTCCTTCTAATTTGGAAACTTTATCCATCTCTAATTGCCCGAACACTGCTTGTGATGTTCACAGCATGATTGACAGTTCCATAGCATCTTGATTAAGGATATATGATGAGACGGATATTAGGGTTGGGGTCCTTCATAAGATAATATCGATTAGGTGGAGAGATCGATCAAGATTCATCCCCTCCATGAAATGATGATGTAAGAGCGTTTTCTGTTCTAAGTTCGGTGCAACGCGCAATTATAGCATGAGTGCTTGAAAAGTGGAATCAAGCAAGTATTTTTCAACTGAGAGGGGTCCTATATGCAGAAAAGAGAGGAGACTAGCTACCTAAAAATTTTTTTTCTTGATTTTGCAAAAATTTTCCCTTCATCTTTGTTGAGCAGGAGGGATGATAGGGCTTGTGTTGAGCAGGAGGGATGATAGGGCTTGTTTTTGCAAGGAATAATGCACTCGCTATCTCCCAAACTACCTCTTAAATGCAAAGCATCAGTGCATATCACTCTCCCTTAACTGCAAGGCACCACTTGCTTTTTCCACTTACATAAGTACACGCTTCCTTTCAATTTAAATTTATATGCATATAAAGTTCATGCGACATATGTGGCTATCTCATGTGTGAGATTTACTAATTTGCTTTCGATGGTCATTTTAGGCGAAAATTATCTAACAATTCCTAAACTTATTATACATATACCGATTTAATATTAAACTTTTCAATTTTGGTAATTTAGTCCTAAACCTTTGTGCGAAATTCAAATGTAGTCCGTCCAGTCAATTTAGCAAGAAGGAAGAGGCCTCGAAGAAAAAGAAAGGTAGGAAGATGGGAAGAAGCAGGGTTGGTCAGGGAGGATTCTGCCAAAAGAATTATGAGGATGACTATGATTGACGATTTGATTAGGAGGATGTTGAGATTCACCTCACGAAGTAAAGACGGTGGGGCCGGCAAGGAACCACGACCTCTTGAACTCCTTGAAGAACTCTCGGAGGAAGACGCTAGCCCCCCATCTGGGTGATGTCGTCGGGGTGCGGTGTTAAGGTGAATGCGTGGTTGGCAGTGATCAAGAGCGATAGGTTTCTTCTTGCTTCTCTCTTTTACTATCCTATATCCATGTTTGGACATATACCAAACACCTTACGAGGCATTACAAATCCCATCATTATTTTATCCGAACTATATCCTATCCGACAAAAAATCTGAACGGCCAAAGTCAGCCTAAATTTAGCAAATCTTTAATGCTAGGAAATACCTAATTTGCATCTAACATTCTCAGCACCAAAAGTCATGATGAATTTCCAAGTTGATGAAGAACAGAGTCTTAAATCTAAGTTACAGGACATGATAGTTCTTATCAATTAAAAATAATGCTAAACTTTTCTAAATGTAAGGCTGCATTTTGAAGTTGATTGAACAAATTCCCGTATCTAATTAAGTTATATAAGATGGCAATTCTTATACTCATATAATTCTAGAGTTAACCATCACAAGAAAATTAAATGAATGGTAATTTTTTTATATTTTATGAATAGCTGTTGAAGTAAAGACAATACTAAGTTATAAAGTAAGAATTCTTAAGCATTGATGAAGTTTATAATTAAACAAATCAATGTTCGAAAGGTTATATTTCATGATGTACATATTTTTTAAATAACGGTCTCAAGATAATTATTTACTTATGAATGTTTATATATATAAATTCACGGCAATTTTGGAATTCTAGAAATTCTACCGACATGGAATTTTTCCAAATTAGACAGAGTTAGATCATGAAACGCGACGTCAAACCCCAAAGAGGATATCCTACTAACGATATTTAGCAACTAAACCATAGTTGGTGATAAGTCCGCTTCCCTTTAACAACAAGTATCACTGAAAGTGCAATGATAAATCGGATTAGATATCATATTATCTTTGGAAATTCACAACTTTGAATACACATTCTGAATCGGTCACCAAACTCGAGCACAATTACAAAAATCTCTCTGCATCATTTATTCTTACCTTCCCCCACACTCCTGTTCAATTTTCTATACATTTCTATACAATGACAAAACACATCGCTTGCCGGAGCTCAAGAAGACGAGGATGAGGACGCCGGCGATGCCGACGACGGGTTGAAGGCGGCCTGCTCCCCGCAGCTGAGCACCTCATGCGGCCCAGCCTCCTCGCGGCCGACGCCCATCAGGTCGAGGTAGTATTGGTAGTGGGAGATCATGTTGTTCATGTGCTCGTCGTCGCCCTTGCCACAGACGTCCTCCCCGTAGAGGATGTTCATGGTGGCGCCGAACCCGGGGGCCCGCTTGGCCAGGGTGTCGTTCCGGGTGGGCTTCCAGTTGCCGACGAACACGTCGTGGGCCGAGGGCTGGTGCTTCTTGTCCGGCGTCATCCACCGCCAGATCGCCGCCTGGAAGGCCAGCGTGGCGTTGTTCTCGATGTACTCCGGGCGGCTCAGCAGGTCCACCTTCAGGGCCTCCCCCGTTTTTCCATAGTTGTAGTTCCTAACACATACGGCACAATCAGGCAAAAAGAGACCCAGCTCAACGCCAAATCAAATTTTTCCAGGAACAATTACAGAAGTTAAATGTGGAATCGAAGATCGACATGGCATCTTAGCGATTGTCGATACACGTCAAATACAAATGCTCGTGTGAAAGCAACTAATTATGTAAAATTGGTGCTTTGATGACCAATATGATCTCTGGAAGTCAAATTACATGTAAGATCTTCTCAAAATATAGAGATTTGAAATTTTGATTAGTCTCATTTTTTATATTTCCTAAATAACCCTGGCTTTTTTCTCTCACACCCATTCAATGAAAACCATCCACTTTCTTTATCTCTTCTTACTACCAGACTTTCCGAATTTTCTTATGCCTACCTATGTCATACATAATTACTCATTTTCTTTCAAAGCATAATTACCTAATTATGGTACCCGCATAGGCGTGCCTTAACCTTAGTATCACATCAACCGATGATCTAATCGATGCGATCTACAGAATCACGTTGGTCCTATGATGTTATCGATTAATATTAGAAATCTCCAAAGATTCTAACAAATTTACAAGTTAATTAAGATTGGTACTGTCTTAAAAATTTTGGGATCGTAAGATTAAATGATGTCAATCTAAATCGAGACTTTACCGACTGATTCGGCTCGCCCCGTCGTTTAGCGGGCTCCATCTCTCCATTCAAGCCTGTCGTGAGCTAACATGAATCAAGAACACATGCTCTCGAACTTAAGTATATTGAGGTGATGGGTCCAATTTCAGGCCTGAACTGCTAAACGATCGCCTCTATTTTCGATAACTTTAATCTCGAACTTAAGTATATTGAGAGGTGTACGATGAACCATGTGAATATGGCAATTACCAGTAAATGGGGATGGCGCCACGGCCGTAATATTCAACGCCAGGAGTGCAAGGGTACGTGTACTTGTAGTAATCATCGCAGTAGGATTGGCTCGGGCTCATCTCCTTGTTGTAGCAAAGCCCCCATGCCAGTGGCCCTCCCGTGGCTACTCCATACCCACCTGAAATTTCAAGAACGGAAATCGAGATCACAAGATGTTTTGCTTACAAGTAAAGCGATTTAATGTATGAAGTTCGGAATCGGGTTCTGCTCACAAGACGTTTTGCTCCCGACGTGGCCGAGGAACGCGGCGACCTCCTTCATCCCCGTGAGCTTCCCACCGGTGGTCCCGAACCCGTGGGGCTGGTACTCCGCGGCCGCCGTGATGAACGAGTGGTAATCCCAGAAGCCGACCGCGTGGGCCACGGGCGAGTTCCTCTTGGAGAAGAGGTTCTCGAACTGGTACGCCTGGAAGTAGTCGGAGATGGTGCTGTTGCAGCAGTACGGCGACAGCCCCTTACACTCCCACCCCTTGCTGCACACCTTCTTCCCCTTCACTATCTTCACCACCGGCTTCGCCGCCGCCGCGTCGTCGTCCCCGGTCGCGACGAGGGGCGACAGCAGCAGCAGCAACGCCACGAGAAGCGACCACTTGATGCCCTCCATTTTCTCTTGCGAAAGCTGACCAGAGGAATGCGAACGCGAATGAGATGAAGCGATGTTTGGTGGGTCTGGCTTTATAGAAGGAAGTGAGTATGAATTGTGGGGAGAGAGCGAAAGAGATGGAAAGTGAGGGTATAGCTGAAGGGAGGAAGATGGTGGAGGGTCTCTTCATGGGGGCTCGGGTTGGTGCGAAGCATATTGAATCGAGTAGGTCTTGGTTCTTTTTCGCAAATGCTTGGAGTGCAAGGTAAGTTAGCCATTGAAGGCAAAGCAGCCATAGCAGAGCTGCTTTCAGCTTCAAGGTGGGATGCAGAAGAAAAGGAAAATAAATAATTACACAAATAGTCCATAAACTTCGGTCCAATGTGAAATCTTGACCCTAAATTTTGTCCGGATGTGCAATATAGTCCCTGAACTTTTAATCTGTTCAATTTGGTTCTTGAAATTTAACTCGATATGCAACGTAGTCTCCGAACTTTTAATTTTTTTAAAATGTGATCCCTAAAATTTTTGTACATGTTCAATATGGTCCCTGAACTGTATAAAAATATTCAATGTTATTTATCTATTAATTTAAGTCCAGGGACAACATTCGATATTTTCAAATAGTTTAGTGACCAGACATTACCAAAAGTCCGACATTGCATAATGAATAAATGAAAAATTCATGAACTACATTGCATATTTAATTAAAGTTCGGAGATCATTTATGTCATTTTTCCAAAGAGAAATGGAAAGCATCAGGACCGGCAGATTCGTTTCTCATTTGGGCTTCTTTTCGGGTTGAGATTGAAGTCGGGCCAGATAAGCCCAATATCGGCCTGGTTCTCGTACATGGACAGAGCAAATTTTACTTGGGCCGGGTCGTTGGAATGTGGTGGACTTTTCGGCTCTGATGATGTGACCCCAACTTCTGCATTCAATTTGTA
This sequence comes from Syzygium syzygioides, assembly GCA_031216285.1. Classification (NCBI taxonomy): domain Eukaryota; kingdom Viridiplantae; phylum Streptophyta; class Magnoliopsida; order Myrtales; family Myrtaceae; genus Syzygium; species Syzygium syzygioides. The sequence goes on from CM062249.1 coordinate 33,299,334, forward strand.
TGGTCCCTCCTTTGCCTAGGAAAGGACTGGGGAACAGAGATAGGTAGGAGTGGTCACGGTCTTAAACGTTGTGGGTATTATGTTGTTTTGATCAAAAAGATACTTTCAATCAATCATGTTCCATGGTCTCCGCCCCCTCGCTCTCTCTCTCTCTCTCTCTCTCTCGGCAACTTGCAACTTTAGCCGCGGCTTATGTAGGCGAATCCATGGAGGGTCATGGTCGACTCCGATTCCGGGGCTTGAGTGACCTTGAATCCAAAGCCGTGCGGATTCAGAAGCTGAGATCTCGGTCACGGTCGAGGTGGCGAGACGGAGAGGCCGCGACCCTCCCGCCTTCTATATAGCTTTTTCAGGTGAACTTCAATTTGCGCTCGCTTGGATTCCCATTGGCGGCCTTTTTTAGAGAGTGAGAAGGGGTAGGTTGGGGGTTAGGGGCGTGGTAGGGACATTACGGGGAGAAAATGACAAATCTCGTCAATGAAACTATAATTCAAAACGACATCGACATTAATCTTTTCGTTACACGTCAATCTTTCGATAATGTCACGTCATAAAGCTTAGACATAGAAAAAAAAACTACTTGTCCCTCTAATTTGCAGGTAAATTCTTTTGGTTTGTACAATACTTTTGGGCCCAAATTCATATGGGCCAATTAGGGCAAGCATGAAATCTACTCTGGAGTAGAAGTTCTGTTCCAGAATGCATTCCGGAATAGAAATGCGTTTATTAAAAAATTTCCGAAATGCATTCTAAAGTAATTTTTGCATTCTGAAATAAAAATGTATTTGTTAAAAATACTAGATTCCAGAATGCATTCTTGATTCCATAATGCATTTTTGATTTCAGAATGAGTTTTGGGCAAGAAAAAGAGGAACTACTTTTTGTAGCTTCTCTCTTCCAGAATGCATTCTCCCTATTTTCTCTCTTGTTCTCACTAATTTTTTTTTTCAGAAAATGCATAAAAATTGAAAAATTCCAAAAAAATTCATAAAAATTTCCAGAAAATAAAAAAAAAAATCAGATTTCGGGAAAATAGGAAATTTGGTGAAGTTTTTTCAAAAAATATAAAAAAATTTCAAAAATTTCAAAACTTCATAGAATGGTTTAGAATGCATTTGGGTACCCACTTTGAGTGAAATTTAATTTTTTTGAGGTGTTCACAAAAATTTAAAAATCAAAAATTTCAAAACTTCACAAAATTGCTTAGAATACCTTTGGGTACCCACTTTGAGCGAAATTTAATTTTTTTGAGGTGCTCAAAAAATCAAAAATTCCAAAACTTAACAAAATGGCTTAGAATACCTTTGGGCACCCACTTTGAGTGAAATTTAATTTTTTTGAGGTGCCCAAAAAAATCAAAAATTACAAAACTTTACAAAATGACTTAGAATACCTTTGGGCACTCACTTTGAGTAAAATTTATTTTTTTTGAGGTTCCCAAAAAATAAAAATAAATAAAAATATATTTATGTTCCAGAAATCAATTTCTGAAGCGGAATTAGTCATGCTTTATCAAACGGATTTCTCCTCCAAAAATTAATTTCTGGCCAGAATTTCGAAAATCAATTTATGATAAGAATTTGATTTTTGGAGCAGAATAGTTACCATTCGCGCCCTTATATTCTAATTTTAGGCAATCCAATGCGCTGAGCTTTTTACATGCCTACCGACATGTTGGCGGGCGATGGTGGGCGATTCCCATAAATTTTCCCACACGTTCTCACATCAAATCCACTTGGCAGCCCCTTTCCATTCCAACACATCGCATCAAGCGAAAAGCCACTACCACTTCTCTGTATGTCCTTCTCTAACGTGAGGGACGCGCGTATCCTCGTACCGCGACGGATTTACGTGTGAAAGCACGGCCAATCGTGGCGTCGTGGGGACGAGGGGAGCTTTGTCGTTGTAGGGGGTCCGGAGATTTGTGGCAGGAAATTGTTCACGCGTGATCGGTACGAGCCTCGACGTGACGCTCGGTCGATGTCGTACCGACGGCGGCCAAGCAAGAGTCATGTGATTCATGAACCTGAAGGGGTTGGAAATTTGATTGACGCATCACAGAGCAGAAAGCTTCCTAGGAAGCCGAGAATAAGCCTGGAGGGCGTCTTATGGGTTGGAACATCGAGTCAACCTTCCCAGCAATATGGCATATCGCATCTTTGCAATTGACCACACTATGCATAGTCCAGCTCTGCAATCGGGCCTTCAGAGATCCTCTAGGACGATAATCGTCGCATGCTTGAATACCTGACACAAACACCCCGACGCCACTCTCACGAATCAGTGGTATCATTCCTTTCGTATCTCTCGCACTTACCCCCGATGCATCTCTCGCACTTACCTTGTACTGCCACGGATTTACGTGTGAAAGCACGACCAGTCATGGCATTGTGGGGATGAGGGGAGCTTTTCGTTGTAGGGAGTCCGGGAGATTTGTGGCCTGAAATTGTTCACGGGTACGAGCCTCGATGTGACGCCCGGTCGATGTAGCACCGATGGCGGCAAAGCAAAGTCATGTGATTCGTGAACCTGAAAGGGGGTTGGAAATTTGATTGATGCATCACGAGGCCGAAAGCTTCCTGGGAAGCCAAGAATGAGCCCGGGGGGCATCTTGTGAGCTGGAACATCGAGTCACCCTTCCCAGCAATACGGCATATCGCATCTTCGCAATCGACCGCACTATGCACAGTCCAGCTCCGCAAACCCGGCCTTCAGAGATCCTCCGGGACGATAATCGTCGCATCCTTGAATTCCCGACACAAACACCCTGGACTCCACTCTCGCGAACCGGTCATATCATTCCTTCCGCATCTCTCGCACTTAACCCCGACGCGACGCTACAAGAATCTTCGCTTTTTACCGCCCTCACGAACCAAGTCGTATCAACTTTCCCGTCGGTGGAAATCAAGGTTCTGCTAAAATCAAAATCGACGGCAATTACGGGTTTCCTTTTTGCTTGCTCTCTTAGTTTCTGTGGGGGTAATGTTCGTAGTCAATGGAGAAGAACATGACGTTGTTGCTTGGGCCAATCCTTCCCACGAACCCAATGCTCTAATCATTCAAAGTTGCACGGCGCTGATTCCGTCCGAACAGTCAGCACTTGTCAATTGCTCCCTTCTATCAGTTCAAGCGCGCGTGTGAACTGGGAAAATTTTAAGCAAAATCCGATCCCGAATGACGAGACGGATGCGCCCCACGAGATTTGGGGACGCTTAGAAATCCGGTTGCATCGTAAAATCTTAAAACTTGGTACGTTCTGCTGGGGAGGCCAACCGTGCAGTGGATTGGATCGTGGGGACTCATGAGTTTCCCGACAGTACGTTTAAAGTCAATGGAGAAGAATATGACCATTGCGCTCGAGCCATCCCTTTTCACGACGCGTTGCGGAGACGAAAGCTTCCTGTGGCCAAGAACGAGCCCAGGTGGCGACTGACGAGTTTCCCGACAGCATGGCAAATCACATCTTCATAATTGACCGAATTACGCACGATCCAAGTGACGTCTAGTCCTTCGAGTTCCGAGCGCGATACACGGATCGTTGTGACACAACAACCGATTTCGACCTCTTCCAAAAGGACGGCATTAACATCCCGGCACGAACAAGTTGTATCGATCATTTCGCATATCCCGTGCTTCACCTCGACGCGACACCACAAGAATTGTCGCTTTCCCGCTGTCACGAGCCAGTCGCATCAACTTTCCCGTCGAGCTGCGCATCCATGGAAATCAAGGTCCTGTTAAAAATCAAGATCACAAGCAATTTGCGGATTTCTTTGTCGCTTGCTTTTTTAATTTCTCCGGGGCTTGTTTGAAGTCGATGATGGAGAAGAACATGATAATTGCGGAGCCATGCTTTCCACGACCCCAATGCTTTAATCATTTCAAAGTTAGACGGCACTGACTCGGAGGGCAAAACCGGAATTAACGCGTCCGAACAGTGAGCTCGTCCATATCAGTCCTCATCAGCTCAAGCGCGTGTGAATTGGGAATTGACTCTGTCATTCCTAGTTTTCTTTTTTTCCGATAAAAAAAAAAGTCCTCCGCTAATTTTAAGCAGCATATGATTAGGAATATGACAAGATAGATGACCCTCCAAATACAAAGGGTCCGAAATTTTTATAGGAGGCCTAGAGATCCGATTACAATGTAAAATCTTAAGACTAGTACATTGTGCTGGGAGGCCAACCGTGCGGTGAGTCGGGTCGCTATAGCTCGACGTATTAAGATTTCGTATTCATAGTTCACGCGTCCAACCCAAACTGTTATTTTCGTCTATATGATTGCTACAACGTTTCGATCGAGTTAGTTAAGTCACTGCGATTATTAGAAACCGCAGCTATGCCCTCTGGACGAACGGTTATAAACTTACGCGCACGTAGTTTCAAAATTGGTTACGGGGCGGTATCCTTGAATTGCACTCCCAACGTAACTTTTTTTTTTTCCGGTTCAGAACTCAACCGAACCGATTAAAAAAGGCGTGGACCCGGATTGCTCTTTGGGTAAAGGCTCGCGACTCGACCGAACCGATTAAAATGTTCCCCAGACCCCGATTGCATTCGCGATGCGATTTCCCCCCGACACCATCTGCCGATAAAAACCACCATCGAATCTTGTGCCATATTAACGAGTACATTGATCCATTGGGACGACACCGCATATCGTATACTGCATAGTACTATTCTCCCGTATATACTATAAAGGTGAAATTCCATTGCAAGCCATGATTGGAGATCTTCATGTTCTAGGCAAAGTCGTTTCCCCAGGCAATTCTTGTCCACAACACTTGGCCTAATTCAAAAAACAAGGCATCAATTTTAGGTCGAGGAACAATTTAAACCCGAATTTTTTTTTGTTCCGTAAAAAAGCACCAACTTTAGTTTAAGTGATAACTCCGGCCCCAACTTTTTTTTTTTTTTTTATAAAAAAAGCATCAATTTTCATTTAAATCCAAAATCTAGCCCCCATTAATTTAAAACCATTGATTATCCAACTTGACTATTCCACCTTAATAATAAATCCACGTGGCTTGCTGACTGGATTAGAAGTCTTATTATATGAGCTGCGGCTTAAAGAATAACGGTGAAACTGTTCGTCTCTTTCATTTCACCGGTAAATCAAAAATATTTCCAGATTGAATTTCTTTTGCTAGACTTCATCGTTTTGTCATAATATGAAGATGTAGACCACCGCCCATCGATAGACACCATGAAAGAGATTCGCCAAGCTTACCACCATAACTTTTTTTCTCAAACAAATGTCACTTCATATAAAAAGTTAAAAGGGGGGGCCAAGATTTAGGATCGGGTGAAATTTTGTGATATTTTATGAGATAAAAAAAAAGTCGGGGCCGGAATTGTCACTTAACCTGAAGTTGGTACTTTTTTATGAGATAAAAAAAAGTTCGAGCTAGAATTTTAACTCGGCCCAAAATTTGTGTGTTTTTTTTTCTATTGGAATTAACCCGCACTTTACATGTTGCTCCGTTCACCCCCGACGGGAAAGAGCATTCCTGGTTCGCTTCTTTAGAAATCGGCAGGCCCCCCGGGGGGGGGACCGATCGGGTGCTCCGCCGCCCGCGCTTAGCTCGCGAGCGGTCAACGCAGGCGGCCGCGGCGGCGAACGGACGAGCGAGGGCCGTCGATTCGCGCTGAACGCACGATGGACGTTGGCGCACCGGATGACTTCCCCCCGCCCTTTCCCTTATCCAATCATACACTGTTAAGGCGAACTGTTGGAGTTTATCGTTTTGCAGTTAGGACCATAAAGGGTAAAGAAAGAGAAACAAACAAGCCCCACGAACATCATTGCAGAACAGCGATTCAACGAACGAACGCGACGAGGTCAGTCTCTCTCTCTCTCTCTCTCTCTCTCTCTATCTCTCGGAGTGAGCTTCGCTCTTTCCATGGATTTTTCTTGGGGGGGCCTAAGCGCTGATCGGCTGCTTCCGCGACGATGATCTTCATCGCGGCTGCGGCAGCGGCAGCTCCGATTCCCCTTTCCCTTTCCGCAGTCGCGCCGAGGGTTCCGCGCGAAATCGGGTGGTCGGTGATCCCCCTTTCTTGCCTTTTTGCTTCGATTTTCCCGTTCCGGGTCCTGTTTCTCGCTGCTGTTGCTGATGGAGTTTGGTTTCCGTCCAGGGATCGTTGCGATCGAGGGCTTTGAGAAGTTTGCCTTTTTCTAAGCGAAGCGGAGGGAGAGAGCGCGTCGAGTCGTCGATGGAGAACAGTGCGCGGGGGATGCTCGTGGGCTCTGAGATTCACGGGTTCCACACTCTGCAAGGTAAGCGCGTTCGGTCGCGTGCTGAATCTTGTTCTGTACGGATGATCTCGTGGGTTTGATCGAAAATGGTGGAGGAGCGTGGTGTGGTGTGCAAAGTCTTTTTGTGTTTGTAGTTGCCAGCTTTTTGTTTGATCGCTTGTGTGTCTGGGTATGTGGGAGAGAACCAGAAGAGAGCTTTTTCAGCGATTTCTCTGGTTAAGCAAAAAATGAAGGGTTGATGTTAGGATTTGGTGTGCTTGGGTAAGGTATCGTTGGAAATTTCGCCGGTGGAGAGCTTCTTTTAATTGGCGTCGCCGCTTTGTTTGACTGGCTTCTTTTTAGAGCTATGAAGTTTCGACTCGAGTGCGATGCCATATCGAATAAAGAATAAAGATTCCAAGAAGCTGTGATTCGATTATGAGAAGTGACAGTTTGCTTTAGAATGTGAAGTTAATGAGAGATGGTGTCAAGTTAACTGGATTTGTAAATCCCTAGTCCGTGTGGTGAGATGCAGCAATTTCAGAATGCGACGTTCAAGAATGAGCAACTAGCCGTGGTTGTGATGGTCAGTATCTGGGACTAACATTGCAAAGACTATAGACCTTAGGAGCATGAAAAGGCCATAGTGAATATATCCAATCTGTTCAAGTGTTTTACTCGTGTTGTTGGAATTTAGACTTGCGTGATCGAGAGCTCTTGTAATCCCATCCGCAGTGTTCTCATTGTCACAAGGCTGAGTGCTGCTTGAATGATCATTCCTGAGAGATGGTGTGAATTACCTCGAAATTTCCTACTGTTTGGCATGCATATTTTCCTAAGATTTTTCTATATGGGCAGATTTGGAAGTTGACAACATATGGGAGGAAGCCAGGACGAGATGGCTTCGGCCGAATGAAATCCACGCTATGCTTTGTAATCACAAGTGCTTCAACATATATGTCAAGCCAGTAAACCTGCCCAAGAGTAATCAACCTGTCTTATTTCTTTAGTAGTATTAAATTGAGTTTCCTGTTGACTGTGGGCTACTTTTTTTTTTTTCCCAACATCGCAATGTACACTATCTTTGCTTATATATAAGATCACCTCGCACACCCCCCGTGTGGATCTTCTTCAATTTATAAACTGCCAATTCCACGATCTGGTGTGAGTTACCTCTTATAACCCTTCAGAAGTTTTTTCCAGATGCGTGTGCATTTCTTGTAAGTTCGCAAAATGTTGAAACACATGACTGGGAAATAGTGTCCTAGTTATAGACAGATGATGGGACTCGGGTTCTTTCAAGTTATACTTTCAGTTATGTAGGTGTAACCAACACCGAGGGTCAACTTCCCTTGCTATATGTATTCTCCCTACATAGCATTGTATTTACCCAAAGAAGGAAGAATTCCAAGCAAGATGGAGAAGTATATATTGTCTTTGGCTTCATTGGAATTTGCAGTTTCGCCAGTTTCTCATGGATCATGTTCTCCTTGTTATGTAACAGGTGGAACCATTGTATTATTTGACCGTAAAATGCTTAGGAACTTCAGGAAAGATGGTCACAACTGGAAGAAGAAAAAAGATGGGAAGACTGTTAAAGAGGCTCATGAACATCTAAAGGTGTGTCTTCTTTTTTATTTTTCTCAAGTATAGGCAACTTCATTGCAAGTGCTGCTCTCTTGAGTCCGTAGATGTTAAATTTATGTTGGACTTGGCTGTTATGAAAATAAGGCTTTGAATACTATCTGAGGGGAGCCAAACAACCATATTCGGAAAGCCTTAGATGATTTGAAAATAGATAGATGAAGCAGATCTAAGGACATGAAAATGATTTTCTTGAAGACACTGTTGTTCTGCCCTCAAAATAAGTTGCGTAGAAAATGCTAAGGACTTTCTATAATTGCCTGAGGTCATGTCAAGGAAATGCACCTGATTTAAACCCTTGCAATCACTTCTTTTTGGGGCCAATCCATGTCATCACTTATTCATCGTGTTTCTCCATCTTTTTGTTACGTCTTAGTTTTTTGTTGTGGTTTCCTTATCCCTTGTTATGCTGCTTTTACATTTCATTTCCAGGTTGGTAATGAAGAAAGGATCCATGTGTATTATGCACATGGTGAAGATAATCCGACCTTCGTTCGTAGGTGTTACTGGCTGCTCGATAAGTATGTATTTTCCTGGTATTTTTATATCAACAATCTACATGCTCTACTCCTATATCTGTTTGTAAAATATAGTAGGATGATTTGCTCTCTCTTTTATAAATTGAAATGATATACACCTAATCGGGTATGAACTAACCATTGGTGTTTTGCCTTTTCTTTTCAGGACTTTAGAACATATAGTCCTTGTTCATTATCGCGAGACACAAGAGGTTGGTTTTTCATATCTCATTAGTGATATTGGCTCAGTTGAATGCTCTTCTTAGTCATCACTCAGTCAGGTATCTTCAACAATGCACTATATTCTGTATCATGGTGAGCATAGAGAGATCTTGACTGCAGGACCCCTGCAGAAACTCCTTAGACATTAAGACTTTTTAACAAGGGCTCATATCTTGGGGTTTGGGTTGGTAAAATCATCCTCCGTAAAGTTTTTAATGAAAGGGATACGTGTTAGTGAGGCTTATCTTTTCTTGTAACTTGCAGCTTTACCTTCATTGTAGACTTGCTTATTTTGTGTTTCTCTTACTTCATATTCTAAAAGAACCTGTGTCGTGCTGCCAATAGTGGAGTTCAAGCTCTCACTCACATGATGGCTTCCCTGTATGGATGAGTGTTATGAGTACAGGCAACATCAAAATTAACAGGGCAAGGGCATATGTAGAAACTGCGAGAAAACATTTTTACCGGAGTTCCATTTGGTTCCGTAGCTTTGGTCCTCCTTTCTCTTAATTGGAACTTAGATTTTCTATGGTCACAACCATGTGACTATAGCCATGGTTAGCAGATATGTTACCTAAAGGAAAGGCAAATTGATTGTGTGTGAGCTATTTATTTGTCATCAAGCTTGCTCTTCTTACTGAAATTTTTCAAAGTCATCCCATTAGAAATGCTTATTCATTATCCCCCTGAAAGCAGCACTATGTTCTAATCCTGCATTGGTCTTTGTTGAATTGTTATCCAGTCACAGGGTTCTCCTGCAACACCTGTAAATTCACATTCTAGCTCAGTCTCTGATCCTTCTGATCGTTCTGCTCCTTGGGTTTTGTCTGAAGAACTTGATACTGGGGCTAATCAGGCTTATTACTCTGCAGAAAAAGAACATGCAGGTGACTACCCTCAAAGTTACTTAATTTGAAACATGTGGACTTTAAGCTGTGTCATCTGTCCCATTCTGTTTGACAGTGCAATAGAGAATTATAGGATGTCAAAGTGAAGGGACTACATATCCATTGAAGAAATAGTAATCAGGATTTTTGGATTGTTCTTCCTTTGTACTCGATTAGTGGTCATAGTGGTTAATTACTTCGTGCCAGCAAAGAATATAGACTACTCTATCGCTCATGCTCCTATTTGTTGCTGCATATTCAACAGAGCCTGGCGATACTTTGACTGTCAGAAATCATGAAATGAGGATTCTCGAGATTAACACTCTTGAATGGGATGAGCTGGTGACGGATGATCCAAATAACTTAAGTGCATCTAAAGAAGGTAACTGATTGGACCTTTCTAATTAAATGTAGTGGCATAATGTTTTGCGGTTTGGAAATTACTGACACTTCTGATTTCTGCTATAGTTCCAGGCAGAATTTCGTGCTTTGAACCATCAAATACGGCAGAGTCTGTTACTATCAATAATGTAAGCCTCCATAAGAGCTGCTTCTTGTTTGAATTGCCGTAACAGCATCAAGATTCTTTTTTTCTTAACTAATACATGCTAAGTATGTTTTTTTACTTTTTTTCAAATGGGTTAAAAAATGGAACACGCCAATTTGAGACATGAATTCATTATAGTAGAAAAAATCTTGATTTCGTTATCTTGTTGAACAGTAAGAGGGACTCCAAGAAATGATGTCATGATTTATTGATTCTGAAAAACTTAAGTTGCTTGTCTCGTTGTTTTTTTGTTAGCACCTCTACTTCTTTTGAGGGAGTAGGTACACTTATTTATCTGGAAGAGGATGTCACCCCTTATTCACCTTTGCAGGGTGTCCTATCACCAGAAGTATGTCCTCTTGGTAAGCTAAACGGAGCAGTTTCTACTATGGGAATTCAGGCAAATTCAAATCCGTCAAGAAGTGATTATTTGCCAGTTAGCAGTCCAGGCTTCTTTGGAAATGACGGTTTGGAAAGTCAGGATAGTTTTGGAAGGTGGATGAACTACATCATGACTGAAACACCGGACTCAGCACATGATGCAGCACTTGAATCTTCAATTCCTTACGTTGGACTTTCGTCTGTAGCAATGAATGATCTACCCTCCTCTCCTGAGATAATATTTAGCATCACTGATGTTGCACCTGCATGGGCCTTTTCAACTGAGAAAACAAAGGTTTTTTTTTTTATTTATTTCGCTGCGATATTTCATATTTTAACTCAGTTTATGCATAAAGCGCTGCTCTTCCTCTAAAACTGAATAAGTTAGTTTTTATATGTAGCAGACTCCCCTTAAGTGTGAAAGATGGAAGTATTAGGATGATTGATGCAGTCGTAATTCATCTCATGCAAATTAACTGCAACTTTTAGTGGTGGTTGTGTATTTATGAATATGCAATTATTCGTAATCCATCTCATGTAAAGTAACAAAGTTAGGAGCTAATGCTAAATCGTTACTTTTCTGCTTGACGGGTTTAATGGTCTTGTGAAGTAGACTTGAGCTTATATAGTTAGGGCCATGATTGCCAGTTGCCTTAATAGTGTCAAGGATCTGATTCACTTTGTCTCAGCAACATCCTAAGACAGAAGACATGAGGCAAGGGCACCAACTAGTTTATGGGAATAGCGGATCGCTTTCATTTAAACAAATGAGCACATAGTAGAATTAAAAAACCTGGAAAACTGTGGTTTCTACATATTGCAAGAACGAGCGGCAGATGATTCAAGGAGGTAGTACTTGGTGAAAATTCTAGTAACTCGTGGAAAGTTCTGTTTCCTTGATTAAAGCAATATGCCTGATTCTCCACTCGCTTAAAGAGCATAGTAGAGTGTCCTACAAATATAGGACATCAGTTCTTCATTCATGCGATTTATTGAACTGGCTAAGAATATTGGTTTTTTCCCCTTCTAACGTATAAGATATGGAATTTTTAGTTTCCTTTATTTTGCCACCTGTAATTTCCTTTTTATTTGTTAGAGATACCTAAAGGTAATTACTTATGTCACACAATTATTTGGCCATGCGGCCCACATGTTAGTGTTGCATCATACAATTGTTTGCATGAAATGCTCAATTGATTGTTTAAGCTCATGTGCTTATCCTAACAGATACTAATTACTGGCTTCTTCCATGAGGGATATCTTCAACATTCCAAATCCAACATGTTTTGTATCTGTGGCGATCTTTGTGTTCCTGCCGAACTTGTTCAAGTTGGAGTTTACCGCTGTTTGGTATCACCACATACTCCTGGATTTGTGAATCTATATATGAGTTTTGATGGTCATAAACCTATCAGCCGCGTAATCCACTTTGAGTATCGGACTCCTCCATTACGTGATCCCGTGCCTTCTAATGAAGACAAATCAGAGTGGGAGAGGCTCCAATTTCAAATGAGACTTGCTTTTCTGCTGTTTTCTACTTCTAAATATCTTGATATTGCATCCTCTAAGGCTTCTCCAACCATCCAAAAAGAAGCAAAGAAGTTTGTCCAGAAAACTTTGAACATCTCCAAAGACTGGGCTTATATATTAAGCTCAGTTGAAGGTGATAAGATGTCAGTTCCGCAAGCTAAATCTAATTTGTTCGAACTTATGTTGAAGAACAGACTGAAGGATTGGATATTGGAAAGAGTAATTGCTGGTGGTAAACTGACTGAGTATGATATGCATGGTCAAGGTGTTATACATCTATGTGCAATTCTGGAATACACATGGGCTATTAATCTGTTTGCATTGTCGCCATTGTCATTGGACTTTCGGGACAAGTATGGTTGGACAGCTCTTCATTGGGCAGCACATAATGGGAGGTAAGTCATTGTGATTGAGTGATATGGTATTATATTTAGGACATTAGTCTGCCATGTCAACCATTTGTGGTTTTTCCTGCTTAACTATGATAAAAATGTACTAGGTTGTTTTCTCTTAATTTTAATTGCTTTTATTAGGACATTTAGAGATATGCAAGTATGTCTTGACCACCCGCCTGGGTGGCGCTGCTGGAACGCGCACTCTTCCTCTCGCAAAAGGTTGAGTGTTCGAATTCCGGGCGCCGCAGGGTGACTTAACCGGTGGCACGTGTGTGGTGGCTAGCACGTGTCGCCCCCAGGGTTTACTTCCCGGCTATCGGCCGTGCGGGGGTTCCCTGAGTTATCAAAAATAAATAAATAAATAAATAAAAATCAAGTATGTCTTGAATTCTTAATTAATTTAAGCCTCTTGATTGTGAGTTGGTCCAAGAGCAATCTTTGTGAAGTTATATTATTTTGTCAAGTCTTATTTCATCCTGCGAAGTTCCATGTAACAGCGAGAAAATGGTTGCAATGTTGTTGTCTGCTGGGGCAAAACCGAATTTGGTCACTGACCCTACTTCAGAAAATCCTGCTGGATCGACTGCTGCTGATCTCGCAACAAAAAAGGGTTATGAAGGCTTAGCTGCTTATCTTGCAGAGAAAGCTCTTGTACAGCACTTTGAGGATATGAGCATAGCTGGAAACATCAGTGGTTCATTACATACTAGCACAAATGACACAGTTAACACTGAGAACCTCAGTGAGGACGAATTGTATTTGAAGGACACTTTAGCAGCCTATCGAACAGCTGCAGATGCAGCTGCACGTATACAGAATGCATTCCGGGAGCATTCCTTGAAAGTAAGAACTCTAGAAGTCGAGTCTTTGAACCCCGAGGATGAAGCACGCAATATTGTTGCAGCCATGAAGATACAGCATGCATTCCGCAAGTTTGAGTCTCGGAAGAAACTGGCCGCTGCTGCCCGAATTCAGTATAGGTTCCGCACATGGAAGATGCGTAAAGACTTTCTTAATATGCGTAGACAAGTTATCAAAATTCAGGTGAGCATTTCCCTTTTTACGGTCACTAATTCAGTGGTTAGTGATAAACCAGTCTAAACCATGTTGTCGATGTGCATCATACAGGCTGTTTTCCGAGGCTATCAAGTGCGGAGGCAGTATCGAAAAATTATCTGGTCAGTGGGAGTCCTCGAAAAGGCAATTTTACGCTGGCGGTTAAAGAGGAGAGGTTTCCGCGGGCTTCATGTTGAACCCGTAGAAGAAAATGTAGACCAGAGGCAAGAAAGTGATGCAGAGGAGGACTTCTTCCGAACAAGCCGAAGACAAGCTGAAGAGCGTCTCGAGCAATCAGTAGTAAAGGTCCAAGCCATGTTCCGCTCAAGGAAAGCACAAGAAGACTATCGCAGGATGAAGCTGACGCACAGCGCAGCACAGGTAGGTTTTGTGATATTATCAATGTCTAAATCCATCTTCGGATAATTGACAACTGTGCTTTGTTTATGCAGCTAGAATTTCAAGAATTGTTCGATGATAATGTTGACATGGAGAGGTGAAGCGGGCTTCATGGGATCTCTTGTCTTTTAAGGACGGAACTGCTATCTGTAGGCCCAAGTTAGCACATAAAATCTTAATAGGGTTAGTTTATCTTCTGTAGACTTCGCCTGTAAATGCTTAGCCGAACGTAGATATGCTTGCATTGATCCTTTTCAAAATGTTTTAAAAATGGAAGGGCTCATGGTTTTTGTGTTAATATCTGTCGAGAAGTGTGGATACTCTTTGGATTTGAGTAGGTGAAGCAAGCAGCTACAGCCGATCAATGTTCTATCATTCACAGTGCCATGCATCCGAAGTCCGAATGTCACTACCGTTCTTCCATGTGAGGCCGTGACTGTATTTCTCGCTAAATTTAGCAATTTAAAAGTGGAGACCTCTTCCTTGCCAATGGCGAAGTTCCATCGAACCCCGTGTCTGGCATTGGAACTGGCATATGGAATAGCGATTTTATTGTGGAGAACTGGAAGTGTGATTCTTGCAAATGATCCATGGGAGAGAGGGCAAGAAATTCCTTCTTTGACTCTGGCAAATCTCTTCTTTGTGCGGTTAATGGTATATACACAACCGCATCCATCTACAGTGGCGTTACCTTTACAAACGAATGAAATGCCTTAACTTCATTTTCCGTATATGCCAGTTCCTTGGCCTTTTGCTAAAATGCTTCATTAACACCCACTGGGCATGGGGCCCTGTGATGAGAGAATTAGGTTGGGTGAGGATGGTTACTTTCAGGCATGAGATTTAACTTTCACGCAATGCAAAGAGGCAGAGTAAAAGTACAAACGAAAGAGAATACTTAGAGTAGGATAAATCTGACAAGAAAAAACTGAATTCTTAAAATTTGACCTAGCAAAGTTCCCAACCAGCTAAAGCTATTATATCTGACATCATCACTTCTTTAGTTCCTGCCAACGACCCGCATCTCATCTCCAAGGATCGAAACCACGCTAAAAGTAGCAAGAACAAGGCAGGTGAACAACACGTAATTTTCAACTCCGTGATCAAACAGAGGAGAAAAAACTGCCTTACGCAAGCAACAGCTAGCTCATGATGACGATTTAGTCATTCACAGTTGATTGCAAAACAAAGCACTGTATATCATGCTAAGCAAGGACCCTAAAACCCAGGAGAAAAAGTTAATAAACATCAAAATTCGCTAGAGGAGACTATGAAAATCGCACAATTCCAAAATGTAAAACCAATCCATGTATCCCAAGTGCCGCGTGATGGAGAAAGTAATATGCTGAGAGTTCCTCTACCGCCCAAATAAAGAATGAAAACTCCCTACTTTATATATTGCGAAAGCCACTTAAATCCATCGCCGTACCCCATCTTACGGACAATACTACACATGAAAACCTCAATGGGTCGAATGTTACCATCTGTGAGATTAACCTTCCCCTTGCCGGTTGTGAAGTTGGCCAAACCCAAATGATAGCATAACTCGTCTTCTGAGGCTGCATAAGGGATGTCAATCTTATTTCCTAGCACGAGAAATGGAACATTAGCCAGGGCTTCATCAGAAAGGAGCGCATCCAGCTCCCTCTTTGACTCAGCAAACCTCTCCTTGTCATAGGCATCCACCAGATACACCACAGCGTCCACCTGTTTTTAGTAAGAAAGATTCGTAAAGCCTTCAGCTATCTTCGACATGTGGCGTCTTCAGAAAGTGACAAACAAAACTACATCCAAGATGAGAACTTGAGCCAGCAAGAACTCGGAGATACACACAGTTGATGAACAAGGGCACTGGGCAGAACTTCGGTTAACATAGTGGAAGAGGCAAAAGCTGAATCATAGGAAATTATTCTTATTCTAGAGTCTGGACTTATGATAATGCCAGAGATAAAGATATGTTCTGAGAAGGAAAGTAATGCCAACAACAAAGAACAATAACCAAATTTTAAAGATGCAAAGACATTCCCTTCCCCCTATTTGCCCTGTGTGGAAAAGGCACCGTCTTTCCCTCCAAAAAAAAAAAAAAAGAAGGTTATATGAAAAGGAAAAATTTCATAATGGCAAGCAAACACCTCAAACTCTATATTACACTAAATCTTTTCTTAGTACCTCTAGGTATTGCTTTCCAAGTTCCAACTGGAATCACTCATAACAATAAAAACAGTGGGCTTTCAATAGGAACCTTAGGCATGCCCTGCTACTGCTATCATGTGATCGAGTCGCTTAATATTTACTAAACCAGAGAACGATCAAGGAAACCAGAAAATTTACAATCAAATCTACACAAGGTGGACAAAGGTATTGCAAAACAGGTCTGAAGCTGTTGACAGTACTGCAAGATGGAAAGGGCAAGATATGTTGGTGACAACTACAATTCCTGCCAAAACCATCTAGTTGTAAGTAACAAGTGTGCCAATCAACTGTAGGCTCATGCTACTGAAACATCTAGACATCGACAAATCATGGAAAAACTCATAGAATTAACACCACAGCCTTGCTTCTTCCCTAGAATGAAACTAGCGTGTCCTATTCAATATCTCGAGAGACAGAAAGAGACAATGTACGGTTAGTTACTAACATGACACCTCCCATTGAAACTGCAGTGGGTGCCACCACCGAGACTTTCCCCATCATTGTTTGCCTCCCATGAATCAGATAAACATAAGGAGGTCTATCTGGGATTACGAAGGCAGAACCTGTACAGCAAAAATTTGGCAAATGGAGACATGCCTTCTGGCTTCTTATATGGTGATCTACGACCGTTTTCAAAGTGCCAGCAAGAAGCAGGAGGACTCAACTCCACTAGAAAGCAGCATGGCAGCAACTAGACACGACGACAAATCGAAGGCAGATATGTGCCCCCAATCAAAGATTGAGAACCTAGACGTGTTCCTCGGATTCAGAAAACAAAGAACAAAACGAGCACGGCCGGATGGATCTGGTCAAAACAGGAAGTCTAAGATGAAAATGCAAAGGCACAACAACCATCAGCATCCTATAAATCTTGAAACGAATTCAGATGCAAATCGCCTAATCCCACAAATAGAGTTTTCAAAACCATCGATCCTATACTCCAATCGACTGATTGAACAGCGAAATGAGCGATCGTCATCACCCATTTCATTCCTTTCATACCTTCGCGTAGTAATCTTTCCAGACTCTCCGAGCAATCTGGTGACCACCCAGATCAAAAGCCTTGAACTTGATCTTCCCAATACTCAGCTCCTCCGACGTCGGATGCTGGGTCGGCTGGTGCTGCACCAATCTCTGACCAAAAAAAAACACCCCCCCATACAAAAAAGAAATGAAACCCACAAACCCCATTCCGAAATCGTCAGAAACAACTGGAAGAGCCCAAAAAACAGGGACATTATCACAAACACTTGGCGCGCGCCCGGATCGACCCGGAACGGGAACGCACCTCGTCCTTCAGCATGTGGAGCAGCGTGGTCTTGCCGGCGTTGTCGAGGCCCAGGAACAGGATCTTGGCCTCCTTCTGCCACAGACCCAGCGACGCGAGGACGCCGTAGAACCAATCGAACAGGAACATCGCCGGCGGTCTTCCTCGGAGGATCCTCCCTTCCGTCCGGAGCGTTGAAGTTCGGTTGAAACGGAGTCGTCGAAAGAATCAATCGGTCGAGGGTGGGTGGGGGAGACGGGAAGAGGAAGATGAGATCTAAATTGGTCCGTTTCGTGAAGCGGCAGCGGGAGATCTTTGGAAAAAAAATAAAGGGAAAAAAAATGAAGGCACCAAGAGAATGAGTGGCATGCGGATTTGGTTACTCGAATTTAGTCAAATTTGCTGGCCCGAAGAAAGTCAAACTTTGCATTTTGTTTGATTCGGTAAGTAGATTCAAATTTCGTTATGAGATGGTCTCTCGTGTTGATGGTTACATCTTGAAATAAGGGAGGTAGTTGGCATGGCGATCGATGGGTTGTTTGTGCTCTACCAAGTCATGAGTTTGCACCTCCGACTAAGCTCGTGCCGCATTGCCTCGTAGAGAGAGAAAACTACCGGCATCGTGGTGAGCTGTAGTGAAGGGCTCGTCGCCCTCGAACTTTTCAAGTCACGAGTTGTGCAGGATAGTTTTCAACTTGACCCGAACATTTCGGAAAGGGTGTAAGGTCCATACGATAACATTCAAAAGAGGTCGCCGGCATTGGGCTTCCCTCTCCGCCATCTCTCTTATGAAAAAAATGATTATAATGTGATTTTTCTTTCTCTTTTGACATCGATTTTCTTTTGAAAGTCCCGTAGCTCCACGTTCCATGTTTTTTTTCCATCGTTAGATTCACAAAAGCAATTCTCAATCACCCCAGCGTTTTCATCACTTACATGCCTATGGAAACGTGATTAAAAGTCCATCAAATCGACAAAAATAAAAATCCAAATGGAGTTCACTTAGAATGATCGGGATCATAACATTCAGCGTTCTAGTTCTAAATCACATCAAAATCGATCAGAGCGCTGAGAGAACTTGTCTCGCTTCGATGATACTTGGCACCAATCTTGTCGAGACAGACTTTAGAGAATTCTATCCACGAGATCGATGAAAGAGCACCTTTAGATATTGGTTCGTCATAGCTCAAAAAACTCTTATTGCTAGCACATCGTACCGCACATACATGTCCCAAATCGAGAATCGAGCTCGTGATCTCGAAGAAGGCAAAAAAGGCTGCTTTAACATGCCGGGGGGGGTTAGGTACAAGCTTCGTAGCAGCCGCCCGTTTCGCACGGGCCACCAAGGCCCACGATCACATCTCTTTGGGCTCAAAGTAAGCCCTGAAGCTCGGGTAGCAATCTCCTCCACAGGCCCACGAGGCCATTCTCGTCTTTTCACAGCACGGCAGCTAGGGTTTCGGAATAAAACGGCATGAAACCCCGACTCTGTATCTGTCCAGCAGCAGCAGAACCAGGAAGGACGAAGGAACCCTAGCTTGACCTCGGTAAGCCGCACGCCGTCTCTTCTCTTCTCTTCTCTTGTCTTCTCTTCGATTCGATTTGAGTCTAGTCGAGTCGTCGCCGATCGGGTTTTTGGTCGCTGTTTTTGTTGCTGAAAATTTCGATCTTGAAGCTGCGGAATTTGGGTCTGATTCGATTCGTGTTTTGGGCGGAGGGGAGATGGCGAAGTCGAAGAACCACACCGCGCACAACCAGTCCTACAAGGCCCACAAGAACGGCATCAAGAAGCCGAGGAGGCACCGCCACACCTCCACCAAAGGGGTAATCACTGCCTTCCCCCTCTCTCTCTCTGGTTTCTCGTGGTTTTTCGCCTGCTTATAGTTGGTCATTTTGCTGTGGTGGTTTCCAGATGGACCCCAAGTTCCTGAGGAACCAGAGGTACGCCAGGAAGCACAACCAGAAGACGGAAGGTGCATCCGAAGACGAGTAGACTAGCTTTTCTTCAGCACTGAAAAGATGGCTTCTTTTTGGGGGGGCCGTCGATTACTAGGGGTTTGGTTTTGTTCCAGACATTATGTCAAAGTTTGATTTTTGATTCGTGATCTTCGTTAGTTTTACTGGGTTACATTTTGACTGCTATTGTAGTGAGATTACTCTGTTTTTAAGCCATCTATTATCCATATCTGAATCTGGGTCGATGCTCGTGTTGTTTTCCTGATATGCATGATCAGGATTTTGAGCCTTATATTGCTCTCTCTTTGTGCATGCTTGCTGATTGTTGCTTGTCTTCTCTTCGTGAGGAGTGGCTTACTTGAATGCTGAAAGTTTGGTAGATAGACATAAGGGCATTCCAGGATTTTTTGACAACCTATTCCAAATTGGAAAAGATGGGCAGATTCTGGATAAAATCGGAACATCTGAGGCTTGTCTCTTAGCTTATCTCTCCCCGCAGCGGTGTTGTTGAGGGTGCAAGTGCTTGATGCATGGGGAATCTGAAGGAGGGTTGTAGTTTTTGTCAGTCTTGAATGGAAGGATGAGTTCGTGTTTTTTTTTTTGGTCAGGAGAGTTTGTGTTTGTTCGACATGATGTTTGAACCACGGTTTTGAAGTTTTGTCGGTGAATTGAACTGGATGAGCCACAACGTTAGTTCTGAATCGCGTGGCACTTGATTTTTTAAGCTCAAGTTTGTTTAATGCGGGAAGGGTATTGCTTGAGCTTGAACTTGGGCTTGCTTAACAGAAGATGATACTGAAATTTAAAGTTAACCAACGACTCAATTAGGTCTTTTTAGGAAATTGAGCTTGATTTCGTCATTTCAAGCTCACTCAATTCATCGTGTATGCTCGTGTCTTAGTTCTTTTTTTCACAGTTTGCAATATTAGTGTTAAAACAGTCGTGAGAGGTTTGTCCAAACCTTAGTGGGATTTTCGGAATATTTCCGGGAACGGACGATACGGTAATTGTGTCATATTCTAGAGAGTTATTGGCATAAATGTTGGTAATTGGTGGATGGGAAGATGCGAGCGATCTTGGCCACCTGTCTAAGAGTCGATTAACGAATGTAATCTGAAGCTCTATCTGAAGCTCTCTACTATATAAGAGGGTGTCTTTCTCATTTTGATCATCCAAACGATAGAAGTGATTTCTATTCTCTCTTATAGCCTCTCCGGATGAGCGAGCGAGTGATCGGGTAAAGGGCTAATTCGTCGCACAGGTTTGGAAACAACTCGAGTTTTGATTTCTTGACTTAATACCACATATGCTAACTCGAGCTGGATAAACACCTCAATTTGAATCTGCATGGACCTTTGGTTATTCAGCAGGAGATAACTTATATACAGTATTGCAAGCAAGTTTGATTGAGGTTCCTCCATCACTTGTGTGTAGAAACCGTAAAGAATAGGTTACTATTTAATTAGGTTTGCTAGCAACTTTTGTATAGTGCTATGGAACACGCACCTTTTGTAAAGTGCTATGGAACTCAATCTCAACGCGGTTAAATTTTTTGAGTCACTCGATTCAAGTCGTAAAACTGTTTAGAGAGATTTAGATCGGATCAAGTCATGTTCGTCATTGGCTCCAACTACTTTTTAATTATGCGACCTATATAGAGATGGATATGGTTTTTTAAGCATGTTTGTACAAGAATTTCAAACTCAAATTGGGTTTCTAGTGAATTCAATCCTTAATATATGGAGGCAACATATTCAAAATATACCAAGTACATTCATAAGTACTGAAACACATCATTTTCAGTTGGATAATTGCCCCCTCAGAGAATTTCCATCCCTGTTTTCTTTTCGGCCAAAGAAAAGCCCATGTCGCTACATCATCCATCTAGTGTAATTCAGCTGAAGAACAAGTTAAGACTCGCGAGTTACAAACTGAATGACAGAACTTGATCGAAGATGAGCCTTGTTGCGGAAGCTCACTCCTCTACTCATTAGTCCTGGTTTTTCAAGCAGATGGGGCTTTCCAAGCATATGTTCAAATAACAATCAACTAATGCCTAACTAGTGTCACGGTCAAGAGGTTTTCAACACTAAGGACCGTGACACATCAATGAAGACCCGTTCAAAACCTAACGAAGCTTCCGGAATTTTCCCAAGGACGGGCGAAACGGTAGTTGTGCCGGGGTTCTAGAGAGTTCTCGGCATAAATGCCGGTAGTTGATAGCTCTCGAAATAAATGTCGGTAGGTGGTCGACGAGAACGATACGATCTCGGCCACTCATCTAGAAATCGATCAATGGTTGTAATCCGAGACCCTCTACTATATAAAGGGGTGTCCTCCTCCTCATTTGAAACATCCAAAAACAACAAGAAGCAGTTCCTTTCTCTTCCAGAGCTTCTCTCTCTAGATTCTCTCTCTACGATCCGAGTGTCCGAGTGAGTGATCGGGAAAAAGGCTTGGCCTAGGCATTCCAACGATGTAAGGAAGTCTAAGTCGCCGCACGGGTCATTCCCAAACTATCGGCCCGTGACACTAGTCTATAGAGATGTCTCAAGAGTTACGGTAGCCGAACGTTTAGTCTAATGCATGGACTAGTGTATTCTCTCCCAGGCAAATGGATATAAAACAGCAGCTCCACCATGTCATTTAACATGTTCAGTTCCTACAAGGTCACGGAAATCAAGCAGCATAGGCTTGTGATGGTTGATTAACTGCAGAGCAGAATCACGAAGTGGTATGGTGAGAATTTTTGCTTTTTATTGCTTTCAATGATCAAGTGTGCCTATACAAGAATGAATTTATGGTGGAAATTCTCCACAATCAGCTCTTTTCTATTGAGATCTCTAAAGCCCTGAAATATCCTCGTATCCGAAAGGGGAGAAAAGGAACCCTTCAAATAGTTAGCTCCAAAAACTCTATCTACAGAAAGAAAAAGGCGTTCATCACAACTCTTCGCAGGCATTTTTGGCCAGAAATCTCCTAATCATGAAGCAGATAGCATCCGTGCAAACCACTCTGATAAGCGCCTCATTTTCGATGAGAGATCTGGGCTTTTCCCAAAGTGAGTTTCAGCATTTGATAGCAGTACTCCAATATCGTGCTTCACCGCCTCTGAACTTCGATAGTAGGTGTTTTCTAACCTTGCTTTAATCACCTCAAGAGTCAATGGAACTGGGAACCTGCAAAATTATTAGACATGACTCAATTCAGCAACAGCTCAAATTGTTAAATATCCAATTAGTATTCAAGTTATCGTTTGGGAATTGCGAACAGGAGATCCCAAAATGTAGTTTCATAATTCAACAGAAAAAGTATCTACCTGTTAATGAAACCTGATTTCTCCGAAACCTGGGTCAACTTCTGTATGCCATAACGGTCCTGAATGTTGACCATAAAAGAAATTAGTCTTCAGAAACACTTACATTATACGAATAAGCCAGCCACGTTTCTTATGCTTCCTAAAAATGCAGTACCTGGTTATAGTTCCCTGACTTCTCTAGCTTGTTAATGGCTGAGAGAAGTTTATTTCTGATCTCGTCATCAATACACGGCTGCTCCCATTGTGTATCAGTGTCAAAAAGCTCCCACGGACTGTGACGATGCTTCTCCCTGGGATCACTCTTGTACTGGATAGTGTACCTCTCCCATGGACTATCTGGAAATTCAAGAGATTTAGGGTTCACAGAGACGATCCGACCCTCCCACCAACTACCGTCATCTTCGCCTTCATTTTTCCACCACACTCTGCATTTGTCCCGAACTGTCCAATTTCTCTGCGTAGTAGCCTCAAACCGAGTTCTTTCTACAAGGAAGTCTGGGAAGCCAGTTGCTTCAGGAAGAGTCAATTTAAACGATTTACGAAACACACTGGAAGCGGGATCAACAAATCGAAGTATCATTCTGCAGCAGCTTTCCCCAGACCCTGGATAAATGGCATATTCTAGGCTTTCAACTTTACAAAATTCCACTGGTCCAATGTTCCCCTTTATCATTGTCCAGGGGCCTCGTTCTTTGGAGCCACCACAATCAATAAATTCCTCATGCCCCTGAAAAGTTAAAGTTTAGTCATGGTACATAAGGAAATTGATCAGATCCATATCCACAAGAAATTAAATGGAAGATGTATGAAAGGTAGTCCAGCCCAAGAAAACAATCACAATAATCAAATACCAATTCACATGCCTGTCTCAAATATACTACTTCATCCCCCTGCTGTGGAATGTAACGAGATCCATCTTCATGTGATGTCAACAACAACCATGAACCTTTCTTCAAGGATTGACTTGACTTCCTCCTTTCTATAGGAGGACTAGTATCACGCAGGTGACAACTCGCTCTCCTGTTTCTAGTAGACCTCAATCCAACTGTTGCCTTTGAACTTGACCCCCATTCTTCACGTGGAAGCTCACATCTACTAATGTGATTACTCTCAGAACCCTGTGATGGATCCTCTAATTCATGTTCATGACCCAACTCCACGTCTCCTATCCCAGTTTTTGCATCACATTTTCGAAGCCTCATCTTCAGTCCCATGGACTGTGGCTTATGCAATGAATCAGGAGATCCTCCGAGTAAGTCCATTTGAGCACTGTTTGCATTCGAAGTACTTTCTCCCACTCCACTAGCTTCTCCTTCTAAATTAGTCCTAGTTCTAGTTGATTTCGACCTTCTATATACAGCACTGAAGATCCTGCTCGCATTCGAATGCAAGTTTGAGTTAGGTAGAGTCGAACCAGATATATCATTGTTATTGTCTGAACCTAGTAATCCGTGATCTCCTTTTGCTAGACCGATTCTCTTGTTCTGGTTATGGGCAGGCACTTGGGCAATATCCTGTTCCATGCACAAATGGTTCTCACAGGTTTCATCATGCAAACCACTTTTACAGTCATTAGTCAAGTTTCTCAGCTCTTGCTTCATAGCATCAGCAGAGTCAGTTGTAACTCCTGATCTATTTTTCACCTCACTGGAGAATGGTTTAAGGCTCCCCTCAACATCATAGAGCTGCTCAGCTCCCTCCCCTGCAAGAGCAGGAGATCTATCCTCAGAAGGGATAAAAACCTCCTCTAATGAATCATCATCAACACTGCATTTAATCAATTTGGGGTGCTCCTGGCCATTTACTGCAACACCCAAATTATCGCATGTTCCATTATCAAAACTTCTCTGATTCATGCATGTAGCTGCTTCATTTGTTTTAGCCCTATCACCCTGAACTTCCGAAAGTCTTTCAAGTTTGAAAATTCCATTCTCCTTATTTTCGCTCCTGTCCTGAGCTACAAAATGTGAACTAGTCTCTCCACATGGCACTGCTGATACTGTTTCTCCCAGTCTTGGTCGTTTTGCTGAGCGCGCTTTGACACCTCCCCACTTAATTTTACCATTCTGGTATGCAAGACTCAGCTTTATGTGATCAACATTACTCTCACTTTCTTTTCGTTCTTTCTCAACTGTTTTGCAATTGGCATTAGCAGAAGACTCTGGATTCTGTTCAATTAAACGAATGCTGCTCCCTCCAGTAATGTCTCTGGGAATCCCGGATGATGAACCGACAAACTCGGGTAGGCTGTCAGACGTATGTTCTCTTCTTTGGGAAGGAGCAAGCCTATTCGAATCGCGAACTGGCAATTTAAGAATCAATCTCCGCTTGTTCCCAGCAGTAACAGGAGTATCATGATGTTCATGGTTCGCAGACACTCCCCTGGACAAATCCTTACATATCTCCTTTCCTTTTGAAAGATTAATTTGCTCATTTTGTAATGGTTCCTCAGAATCATCACTCTGGATGTCTGAATCTCGATCGTTAGACTCACTCTCGGACGCGTCAGATTCTGATACTTCTTCTTCACCTGTAGATGCTCCAGTAATTCTAGAGAACAAAGAGAGAGCATTCCGAGCGGCAGCTCTTTGAGGTCTCAATGCCTTAGATTTGGAAGATTTTTTCTTTCTTCTACCATTCCTCTGTTTTCTTGATCGGTTACTTCTCAGTGAATCATCATCATGCTCATCCAAATTCCTCTTTTTAACACGCCGACCTGAAGATGTCATGATCTCTACCTGAGCTTAGACAAAAACTTTTAGTTACTTCTAAACAAATAAGGATGCAATTAGGAAAAAAAATATTAGATACTCCACAAAGACTTGCCTCTGCCTTTTGTTTTCTCCTTTTTGATCTGCGGATTTCCTTACTAGAATCATCACCACCACTGTCTTCGGCACTGCGTTCAGAATCATCAAAGGAGTCAAAATCTAAACTTCCCTGCTCCCCTCGAGAAGAAATTTCCTCAGTTATATTATACTCCGAATCATTATCATCACTTTGCACCGGATTTTCAGGCTCCCACTCCATGACATCCATAAATTCTGGCAAGGGTTCGATTAGCACATCCAGATCTGCCAAGGGGAGCATTTGATAATCCGGGTCTAGACTTAGGTCTGGCCCAATGGCAAGTCTTAGAGAAGAAGGATGCCACTCAATGCCTAAAGCTCCGAGTCGGCGTTTCTGGTATCTGCTCTGGTAGGGTTCTTCGTAAGGTGTCATACCTAGCATTTTGGATCACCAAAAATGTAAAGAGAACAACAGATTTAGATGGTACCATGACAATTGAAAATAAACATACGAAGCAGTAATCTGATAACTAAACACAAACCCGAATCACAAAGGAGATCCTGCATATTGCGTCGATAAGGAGCAAGCTGAGTTTCCTGAATTAAATATTAAGCAGAACCTTAGAAAGGATATAGTCAAGAATTATGCTCAGCCACTAAATGTGAGGCAAGATGATCATACCCATCTCATATTGCATTCTTCTATGTCAGAAAGGAGCAAACTACAAAAATCAATGATGGAAGTACCTTGTGCATGCACAATAATGCACAAAATTGCCATAAATGGCAATCTATATTTACAACTAGAAAAAGAGACTTTGCAAGAACATGAAAATCCTCCTTCCATGCACAATCTCGTGCTGTAAGTACCCATACATAATATGTGATACTTATGATATAAGAACTGAGGAGAACAGAAAAAATAAGAATTTCTTAGAGCAGGTCCCAAAAAACTCAGTAAACAGATGCTCTGAAACAAAAGATTGACTAACACAAGAAGTTAACCGCTTAACCAACCTGGTCAAGTACATTGCCATAAGTATCTTGAACAAGAGGCCGATAGTCCCCCAGGAAAAACTGTTTAGAGTCAAAAATATTACTCATAAATAAACTGCCTGATACATATCAAAACCATACACGGGTTTATCATACCAATCACAGACCTGATCATACTTGGCATCATTCTGTGACTCGCCCTGGCCAGTACTTAAAATATAAAGTTGACCAACATCATCTGAAAGAGTGATTGATGTCCCATCCCTGAGTGACAGAAAAAAAGCTTCATGTCAAAGGAACTTTCCAGTCTAATTGAAATAAGCATTGATATGCATATGAATAGCCATCTAGTAAAATAATATGCTACCTATCATCGGAAGGCATTTAATTGGGTGCTTAATATACTTTGAAAATGTGAGAAAGAAGGCATTGCACATTTCAATGTGTTGCCATACACAAAGTCTCTATAAGGAAATATCTTGAAAACATAGATTTCTATATCTAGTAACGCCTACCAAAAGACGCAAAGGCACTGGTTGGGAAAATGCAGAACCCTAAACACCAGAACATGCATAGATACATACACAAAACATGCAAGTACAAACATTTGAATGTTACTGACTCGACCAAAGCATCAACTGTCAATACCAATTTCCATTTACAAAGTAGTTCAATGCCAGCTGGGATGTACTTACGGAGAAAATTTGCCATCGACCAACTTGAAACGTGAAATTTCATATATCCGTATAGGTTTTCCTTCCCATATCTAAATGGAATAAAAAAAAATAGTCAATTAGAGAGTAAATGGGTGAGACCCTACAGAGCCAGATGAATGGAGGACTTACATCCCAAACTATTGTTTTGCCGTCATACCCCGCGCTCATAGCTATCCTTGGATTAAAAGGATGAACATCAAGAACATATGTCTGACACAATCCAAGTAAAACAGTCACAAATAGCAAATTTACAAAAATACAACTGGAATACTAGGGGAACAAACAAGTTGAGCCACATAGAGTCTACAAAGAATTACAGAAATAGCATGGACTGCAGGAGTTCTACGAGAACGCTACCAACTGATCAACTAGGGGGAGAAAAGCGATGATGAAACCATAAACAATAGTCAACAAGAACTATGGCACAATGAAAGCGAGGAACAAGATTGATCCAGAACAAGAAAATTAGCGCAGATAAGCAACTGAATATTCAACTTTTGTGATCACAATATAAATGACCTGCATACATGCACCTACATCAATGTTCAGAAATGGGGTAACAATAGGCAAAAATGCATTTATTTTGTAAAAAGAGAACCCTTCCAAAGCAGATTTATAATCGTCAACCAAAAATTACATCCAATAAAATGAGGATCCCTAATAAAGATCACTCCACAAACATCTTACATCTGTTGAATGAAACATAGCTGAATCCAAAGCCCACAAGCACAAGCAATCAACTCTATACTTTCACACAAAAAGGTTCAAACAATCGAGTGATTTAACTTACCGAATCAGTATGGCCAGTCAATGAATGTACTAAGCTACCATCAGATGCATTCCAAACGCATATTCTGCAATCTGAAATTTTCAAAATGTCTAATTAGCATTACAAAACTAATGACCAGAAATGGCCACAGAGAGAGAGTGGAACCAGGTCAGACAAGTTTCCCTAGGGAAACAAAAAGATCCAGTAGCCAGTTCAATGCGGTTAAAAGCATAAAAAGTGAAGACACGTCAAACCCCACATAAGCCATGATGTCTTCCGTCAACAGAATCCACAGTAGAAGCATATTAATAACAGTTCATCCCTTAAAATTGAAGATGCAATCAGCAAAAAAGAATCATTTATGTCCCTAAGCTACCTTGCTAAAAATTAGAATGAAGTATTAATCTCATTGACTTGTCAAATTAAAGACCATTTACAGCCTAGTAAGAAACATCTTCAATATAGTCAAGACCCTTCCTGCTAAAATTCCCATCTTACAAAACAATCAACACATATGCCGCTGTTACTCAATATCTTCATGGTCCGTCTTATTTCCAAAACACAACCACGATACTTAACGAGATTCAGTGACTAGAATTGAGTAGACAGAAAAGTTGCTACTAATGCCACATATCAACAACATAACTACCATGTGATCCTGCAAATACCCATACATATACTAACAAGATTTCTTAAGGCATACACTCAAGTTGGGAAAATATCAGACAAGTTCTGGAGAAATAGCAACAAGAGGGAAAATAAATGGCCACAATTGTTTGCTCCAACTTATTTTCCAAGAAATGGAATCCTTTATCCGAAGTTCTTTTGGAGATTATCTTGCAATCCTTTAAGAATCTAAAGTAATTCCCATACGTACAGCTAAAAAGCAAGTACTTCTCCATATCAAGACCAAAAGTCCTTATACTCGTTCATGGACCTACCATAAGCAAATTCATCTGTCTTGACACCTTAAAATTTCCATTCTCTTCCTACTGCAATTTTTTAAGTCCGCTCTAGTTGTGAATTAAAAAGACAAACATCTGTGAGATCTCACCAGCATTTCAAACTGATCCAACCACTAAATATAACACTGACCACAAAAATGAGACTATTCATATTCCACTTCAAAGGAGCATCACCGAAAACCACTTTTCAAATTGGGTAGTTTATTAAAACTAGTAGACTCTTGATCTCTGTTAATTTCTACACTGTGGTATTCCTTTGGCACCTTGCTTATCCTTATTTAGCTTTCAAGAAAAGGAAGAACCTCATAACTCTTTCCAGGTGGTTAATTGATTTCAAACGCAAAAAGGATACCTGGCATATAGTTTTCCACAGTAAACTGCCGAAAATAGATGTGAAAAGTGTGAAAAAAAAACACACAATAACATCCTGGCAAAAACCAAAACAAAGGATGTTAAGATCACAATTTTAACGCCAGCAACTTAAGCAACCTCAAGGTAACTTAGCAAATATTCACTCTGACTTCAAGTTCCAAGGAAAGTTCTCTATCAAACGAGAACCCTTCAAGAACACATAACGGCAGTTGAAATCCACAGAAAAATAAAAATATGAAATTACCAAACTATTTCTATAAGTGCCAAGGAGATAAACTATGAATTCCAATAATAAAAGCGAGCAATGAGAGTAAAGAACATGGGACCAACAGTAGAACCATTGGACAAGTTAAAACTTAGAATTCCAATAAGAAACATGTGCACACATGCATTCGATTGCCCTTAAAAATATTCCAAAATTTTGAAGATGAAAAGATTAAAGGGTTACCCATAATAGCAGCAAGAACGAATCGATTATCCAGGCTCCATATTATCATATTGACACCACGTGGGGTTGGAGGAATTCTCTGTCTTGGACCCCCTCGTGAAGGTTGAGGTGGCATTGGTGGAGGAGGAACCTTAAGATGATACGCTCGACACCAGCGGCCAACTCTTCCCTGCAATAAGATGATTAACATTATTACCTTTAGTGTTGAAAAAGCCATATAGATGCTCATTTGAGGTAACTGTGCGAGTGATAAACCATGACTATATCCTATGGTCTGAGGCTAAAACTTCATTTCACTGTTTCCATTAACTATTTATGGATTCTGTAGATAAGAATTCTAGTACATCCAAAATGTACAAGAATAGAAAGAAAGAAAAACAAAACAAGAAAAAAAGGAAATTGTAAATTATTATTAGCTATTTAAACTGAAAACTAACAAAAGCAATCTCTTCTCATGTCAGAAAAAAGAGTCTAAAAACTCTCTTCACCCTTCAATTACAGGTTCACTTATACTCTATTGTTCCTTTAATTACTGTCAACAAGTTGAGTAGACCATGCAATGAGCTCAATTAAGGTAAGTTTTCCCAAAAACTTATCAGCGTGGAACCTGATAATTCAATGTTTAATATGTCATAACGAATTTTGGAGGTCTTTCTTAAATTCTTGGAGATGATTTTCTTCATTCTTATATTTTCATATCTATAAGGGTATTTGTTTAGAAAAATACAAAAGTTAGATGAACACATAATGGTCACAAGTCACTGTGGTAAGCCGCCACATGAGCATTTAACAGTCACAAATGCTTCCATCATGGTGAAAGTGAAACAGACATGTAAATTGAAACTATAACATTTGAGATACTTTCAGGTAATTATCCAATTTTTTTTTCTCATTGCAAGAATTTCTGAGAAGTTGGTTGATTAAAAAGATATTTGGCTTGCTTAAGGTTTCATGTTTTGGTTTGATTTATTGTATTTTTAATATCAGTTGCTTAAGGTTTCATTTTTTGGTTTAATTTATTCCATTTTTAATATCTTGGAAGTCTTTGTCTGCTAAAGTCTTTACTTGTAGACAGGTGAACACTCCAGGCAACGCTAATGAATCAACCTTGCTAGTTGACACATAAAAAATAAAAATAAATAAAAATAAAATAAAACAGGAATGAACTCATGGCAATGCTAATAAATTGACCTTTCTAGTTGACAGGAAAAAAAAGAAGACAAATGAACTCCTGGCAATGCTAATGAATCGGCCTTTCTAGTTGACAGATAAAAAAAGAACAAAGAGTAATGAAGGGTGATTTATCAATCAACTGTCTCCCTGGGCAGCAGATAAGTGGAGAGTAACCTCATTATATACCATTTCTTCTCCAAGAGCCCAACATTCGGATATTTGTTGCCAATAAATCTTAAAGGAATTTACACACAGCAACTGATATTTAGCCATGGAAAACTGAAGCAATCAATAACCGTCTATTCAAAGCACAAGTTTGTCTGAGCAAGATTTGATGACAACCTGCTCAATTTAGTTGTTAGTTGGGTCAAAGTAGGCTCAGAAAGGGAGAGATCTTCCAAATAGGAAGTGTTTCGCAGGTCTACAGTGAAAGAAAGTTACCAAACCAACGATGCTTTCCTTTTTTTTCAGATTTATTTTGTGGGATTAAGAGGAGGGGCCTTTAAAGTGAGTTAATTCTGCAGTGGCAAGTTCCATGAGCAGATGGAGGGGTACGTTTCTCTGAGATAGTGATTACATTCATAGTAACGCGCACACCCAGTTAAATATTTTCTTGATGTTACCTGCGGACTGACTTCCCATTGAAACCTTTATAGAATGTTGGTGATCATAGTTTTGACTCATGAATGACAGATAATTATTCAAGAAAAGGGAGGAGACCAGAAATATGGCATCAGAAAGACAATGATGAGTATAGAAGATATTTTTAACTCAATTGTCAAACTTTACTTAAAGAATGTAAAGGTATCCCAAGTACCTGAAAAAACACTTACATGTGATCTCCGTGATCTTGGGGTCCAGATAATTGCACTGCCATCGCGAGAGCAAGTGACGATGTTGTCGTGACTATACCTGAAAGTAAATGTAGAAGGTGAAGATGACTAAGTCGAAGCATATCAGAAGATCACACAACAAGATAAGTAATGATTATTCTCTCTATGTCATCTGAAAGTTCTCCATATAAAGGGAAATGAAATTATAAAAGGAAAGGGCACGGTGCATATAGTACAGTTCAAAAGCAATTTACCCACCAAGAGTTTTTAAATTTGGAAACACTCTCTTCTTTTAAAGTGTCAGCCACGGAAAATCTCAATGCTGCAGCACAGCCACTGAAAGATAAGGCAATATCTTGCATCAGAAACAACATTCTTTCCTATAATAAAGTGATTGAAGATAAAAACGAAACATAATCCATACAACCTAAATTGCACATAATTGACATCATTCTCATGGCCAGACAACACATCCATCTCGTAATTTGGCTGGTCAGACTCATCTTTGTTGAGCTTACAAGCATTCCAAACCTGCAATTTACTTCTGTTAAAACAACAGTCATCTGCATATGGAGGTTCAAAGTGATAAACTGCAAAAAAGTATGGCAATCTCATTGATAAAGCATCCATAAGAACTGTGCACAAATGACCAATCTAGAGATATCTGAATATACCCTTGCAAGATTATCTGAACTCCCTGTAACAAATACAGTTCCGTTCGCATTGAAAGCACAACAGAATATTTGATGATTATGGGTCACAGCATTTGACACTGGAGCGCCATTCCTTCCTGCAATTTTCTCATGGAACACCGACATAAGCTTCTAGCACCAGCAAATCAGTTGCCTGAAATAGCACAAAAAGGGCTAAATACCAGCTACAGTATCGGAAGGCTTTGGAACGAATATCCTTGGACTAAATTGGGAATTCCTTGCGTCCCATAACCTGCATGTTCCATCATCCGACGACCTACAGGGTAAACCCACACCGTGAGCAAATCACAAAATGCATGTAATTGCTCTCCAATATCTCCAAAAGACATGGAAATCATCGTCAAATTCAAACAATGAGTAGCACTACAAATAGAATCGACAGAAGAGAAGACAACCTGGGATAATTTCATATTCAAATAGAGACCTCATTCAGAATAGGTGAATCCCATAATGAATCAAAGACAAGCAACTTAAAATTATCTAAAAGAAAAATAAACGAGAAGAGAATAGAGAAGAACATATATTACAACCTATCATCCATTGTAATAATGAAGGGTGATCTAAATGGAAAATCAGTGAAATACTTTAAGGCAGCACTCCAGAAAGGAAAAAAAATGACAATTTTTCAACATAATCTTCAACTAGAAGAGTGCTAGAAGAAAGAACAAGCAGCACATAAAAGTCAAAACCAAGAGGCCATTAGTACTTAGAGAAGAGTCCCAAAGAAGTAAATCAAATTCTAAAGTTCTTTAAAACTCAAAGAGTTAAACTAGAGTTTACAACAAGCAACAAATAATTCTACTCTCAATAAACATACAAATATCCATGCGGAGCAATGGATTGAAGAGAGAAAAAGAGAAGGAAGATACAAATCTGGCAAAATTAATCATCCACAAACTGACGAGAAAGAAACAATCTCCAGTAAAGGATTCTTAGATTGCTATTTAATTGAGTTTCCATGACACACATGTATTAAAATTGTCAGCAGCACTAACCATACGTAAAAGCATTTGCTTGGGAAAAAAACTGCAAAAAAGAGGAGGGTACCATCAATCTGTCAAATGAATTTGCACAAAAGGTCTAGGAATGTCCAGCGGACGCACTTACTCCCAAATGGACTGTAAGTCATGACTATAATGTACTCAAGAGAAGAGAATCGCCCACTCATATAGGGTGTAACAGCTCAATTCAGATTAATGAGCAACTTTACCCAGCAAAGCACACCAACAAGCCACAACACAGACATGCTGTCATGATCTAACCATATGAGATGTGTATGCTATGAGTGATGGGGAAAAGAAAAGAAACGGATATCAGTCTTACGACAGTAGCTGGTATACAGAAGCAGGTCTTGGACTAAAAGTAATGGCAGTAACGGCTCCGGTATGGCCCCTTAGAACTGAAATTGGAAGCCCATCTGGAAGACGCCACTGTGGGAGTATAAGAGAAAGGTTAAACATTCCTTTGACACCAATATGAAATAGCACAAGTATTTTTTCAGTTCCAAAGGAAGCTTACAACGCGGATGATGCAGTCATTTGAAGAAGATGCCACCAAGGCATTGTTGGAACTCACAGCTAAGTCAGTTATGTCACCCTTAGATAAAAGTAAATGTAGTAAATAAGAACATGAAAATGGGAAATTGATTGCAAGAGGTAAATTCAGATCATGGGGCAAAAAACTCACTTCATGCCCACGACAACTTGCCAGGCAATATGCAGTTTCCATTGACCAGATTTTTACAAGTCTATCATCTGACCCAGTTATAACATATCTCCCAGTGCGATCAAATATTGCTGCAAAATTTGCATTAAAAGTGTCATTTTTTATGATAGGATACATTCTCTGATACACATGACATACAATTAACAGATGCCTAAATTATATCTTATACAAATAAATAGCATATAGAGAGACTGGCACAATGATATAACAGGCACCAAGACCTTTTACTTTACAGCGATGCAATCCATACCTCAGAGCATTAATATTCACAAATAGCAAAACTATATTGGGAAGCTGTAAGTGTTGAAACCAGTAATTAGTTCACAGCATATTCTTTTCATGGAAGAACAAGCACCACACAATGTCAACCTTTTCTATCACTTGGATTACCAAAACTTCTTCAACCCATAAATTACAGGATTGGCATGATTTTTCATAGAAGATAACATACGAAGTACTTACACTTCAATTTGGCAGGTCAAACAAAGTCCACAGAAAGGGAGAATTGCATTTCCACCACTAAGTTTTAAGGCAACCGCAGATCAAATCTTATACAGGAAGTGCTAGCTTAGTGTGATTTTTAAAGATTAATTGCAGAAGTACAACAGAAATGAACATGTGGAACAATTAGGACCGATACCGTGAAAGGTGAAAAGCAAACTTTTTCTTAATCAGGAAGATAAAAAAGATTGAATTCAAAACAGCACGGTGACTCCCAGCATACAGTGTTA
Source organism: Syzygium syzygioides (assembly GCA_031216285.1). NCBI lineage: Eukaryota > Viridiplantae > Streptophyta > Magnoliopsida > Myrtales > Myrtaceae > Syzygium > Syzygium syzygioides. Next base: position 33,334,115 of record CM062249.1, read on the forward strand.
TCCCAAAAAAGAAAAAATAGAGTCCACTAAGTCTAGTGTGTCATTTACATCAAGATTTGGTTCTTTCTGAACTGTGAAAACCAAATTTAAACTGGAAAACTTGATTTTTAGTTTTAGAGTAGTTGCAATCATGATTTAATTTGGTTTCTAAGCTTTCCCATTGCTCACAATGCTCGACTACACATTCACAGATGACAGTTTGGGGTTACACTTTCAAGTTAGTTTTGCAATAGTACTTCTAATTTAGGATATAGTAGTTCAACATTAAATCCAATTTGGTTTTTATTTGTAATACTTACTATCACGAAAACATATCCTTTTTCTTCAGTTGAGTTGCCACGACTTACTAAGCTTTTATGCAATATAATTTAGCAAAACGTGCCAACTATTTTCCTTCTTTTTAGCTTTCTTGTAAAGTGATGTCATTTTAGTTTTCTCATGTTTTTTAGCACTTTCAAATTATCTCCTTTTTGTGAATATAATTTTTTTTTGACTTACACTCCTTGCTATTTCAATCTCAATTGAAATTATAATTAGTGATTTAATTTTCATTTGATTAGTGATTTTACAATCATAATAGCTAGAGTCCTTTAATGTGGAATTTAAAATATACTGTTACGACATGACTTGATATTACAAGTAATTCAACATTTACTTTTGTCATAGTGGTTGCAATTTAATTATTGAAACAGTTTTAATCATTCAATGAGAAATTTATTTACCTTTGTCATGGCAGGCCTAATTTTTTTTTATGATTTAGTAATTATTATATTTTAAATTGTTTGAACTGCTTATCTCTTAATAGGATTTCTATTGTTGAAAACAATTCATAGTTTTCCTATCGTCATTTTGAGATGTCTGGTGGAGAGTTTTGATTGGAGAAAAGGTTCTGCTTTAATCAAGCCAAAATAAGTACTTATTCTTCAACCTAAGGACTTGTTAAAAAGCAGCTGTAAGTATAACTGCTACAGCAAAGGATCAATATTCTCGATAATATCACAAGGATTTCGTTAAAACAAACGAAGCAACAATCATTCACTTCAAGCTATAGGTTTTGCTGGACAATCCATAGTATTGATTGACAGCATAATTCTAGATGATAACAATGATTATTCTTATAAAGAAATCATACCACAATATACAGCATTTCGGTGTCCACGAATCTTCTTAATATTCTGCATCTTCTGAACCATTGTTGATGGTTTAGCAATTGCATAACATGCAGCGCGAACAGATGGTGAACGATGGTGCCGACCAAAACCACCCCCAATTTCCCTCAAACTCAATCCACGGACCTGATCAGCACGTTTGTGAGGCCATCGCATGTAAGGAGGCGGATGCTGAATATCATCATCACTCTCCTCTGCATAAAAAAAACATGAGGTACTTCACATAAGATAAGTATTTTGACTTGGCTTAAAGCAAAAGATATCCTAAAACAATGACAAAGAAAGAAGCAAGCACATACTGCTTCCTGGGGCCATTCTATGATCCACATACAAAAAAAGTGAAATCTCGACTCAGAAAAAGTCATTTTTTTATGATCAACTAACATAGGATTAAATTGGCCCCCAAAAATAACATAGGATTGAATTACTTGTGATGCCCAAATTCTATATAAAGTCACCTACTCAATAAGGAAAATGAACCCCTTCCTAACAGAGTAGGCACATCGGCTGCGGTTGGAGCCCGTCCACTGTCCACACCTTCTGATAGAGAAGCTGTACTTACTAATAATTGCTTTAAAAGCTTTACCAAGTGATCCTTTGCGATGTGAGGATACCTACAAAACATAGAATCGTTAAGTGCAATCTCATCATTGTGATCTTGTCATCACGTGAACTTGAAGGATTTATTTTTTGACAGCTAAAAGAAAAGATTACTATAGGGCACGGCACCAAGGGGGTGCAAACCCATATCCCATAATAGTTCAGTTACAAGCCAAATCATCTACAAAGTCAATTAAAGCATATACATCCCCACACAACTTTTCCACTATACCCATAGTGTAAGACTTTCGACCAACTTTCAATAATTACAAAAACTTTACGATTTTCTTCAACCGAAGGATTTATTTTATCCATTTACATCGTGGCATGGAGTACATTAGTCAAGTTCCTCATTCACACCATTAAGTATCTAGAAACTATTGTCTATAAGTAACCTATAGTGAGCAAAAGGCATCACATACCTTTCTACCAAATTATTGTAGCTCAGTGGGAATGACGTGCCATCATCATTCTCATCACCACTGTACCTCCCAGTCCTTGAATACCATGAATGATATCTTCTAGGTAAGAGTTGGTGTTCAAGTAGCTCATTCCAAAGCTGTCCATAAGTTCTGTGGCATGGTCCAGCGGACAGGAAATGCATGATTAAAAAGTAAACCTCCTTGAGGTCAACATCCATGTTTCTTTCCATTTTCTTCCGTTGATCTGGATCTGTAACCTGAGCATTCACTTTTACCCTACCAGAGAAACTCAAAGGTTTCATACCAGCAGAAGAAGCGTCACAAGGAGGAACGTACTTTCGAAGAGCCATAGTTCTGTTCATCAAGAAATAATAATGCTTTAAGACAAAAATTCGGTAGAGATCATCACATATAGCAAAAAGTAATACAAGCTGAGGTAAGATATGCAGATTCTCCAGTGCCAAAACTGACCCAACACGATAGAAGAACAAACACTCATACAAAGGAGAAACTTCCCGCAAGCACGACTTGTAAACAGAAGTAAGCCACAAGGCCCAAGGCCAACCAACAATACTAGTTTCCTTTTCCACGTAATTCAAGGGAAGAAAGAACCTCTAAGCAGAGAACCCTTTAAACCACTGTCCAGATTTGTTTGCTCGATTACAAATACTGCAGCACATATTATCCTCCCTCGTGAGTTGCCAAACAGTGAACTCGTCCCAGAGGCAGACAAGATCAATCGTGAACACGAGTATTTCATCATACACAAGAATGAGTTAGTACTGACGAAACAATCTACACAGCATAGCTAATGAACGAAGAGACTCGTCCTGTCCTTTTACCCATTTCCATCCAAAACGTACAGCCTTTTGAATCACAGGCCCAACCTATGGTAGATGATATCTTAGACTTTCGTTTATTCGTAGCCCTAAGCTAACTAAGCTAAGCTGACATGCTTCCCAAGACAAATCAATTCTCAAAAGAAGACAATCAATTTCACAGATGCAATCGCAACCGTGCGGACCCACAAAAACACGGGGGAAACCAAGCAAAAATTTAAACCCCCAACAATCAGAATCAACAAGGGAAAATCACTAGGCTAAAAGGCATCACCTTTTATGCTCCGAAACATCAGAAATTCAACCACAAAGGCAGACAGTCCGCAGGCAAACACTCTCTTCTAAACTCCGTATCAAAACCTTCTCCAAAATCCATAATGCATGCCCTGCGACCAAAACCTAACAATCAAACACCGCCGCCCCCACACTGCCCGAATACATTAATCGAGACGCCGCGGTTAAAGCACCACAAAAACCAATCGAAAACACAATCGACAGCGCGAACAAGCGCCTCTCATCAATGCCCGACGATTACACCCAAGGAAAAACACACAGACAGAGAAATGCGCGCCGAACGAGTACCTGGAACGGAGCTTCTCCGGGTGACCCCGGACCGAATCGCCTCCGGCGGCGCGCCGGGAGCCCTGAAAGCACCGCGCAATCACAGGAAGGGAGCGACGGGGAGATCCCCAAGTCCGAAGGCTCCGGACATGGAAAGAGATTCGAATTACTCGAGGAGAGAAGGGGAGGACGAGGGACGGCGACCGCGAAGCGCGCGCGACGGACGATGAGATGGTTCTTGATTTCCTCTGCACTGCGTCTTGTGCAGAGAGGAGTGATTTTCCATGGGGAGGACGACGACGAAGAAGAAGAAGGGAGGGGAACGCATACAACGAAGACGAGGAAGCGAGGATGGAAGTGAAGGGGGAGCCTTTTATATCTTCACGCCGCTCTAGACACGAACGATATTGTTATTATTATTATTATTTGGCATTGAAAAAAATAAAGGGGGAAAATATATATTGCGATCGAAAATAAAAAGTGGAAAGTAATTAATGTGAAAAGATATTAGGAAACATTTTGGAAGAAAAAACCCCGGAGGAGGATATCTTTCTCAAAATACCCCCCAATTTGGGGTTTGAATCAAAATACCCCCCAAAATTGGTGATTTTGCCTGAATTGGCCTCCTGTCTCTCGGGCGGCATAGATTTCCGGCGAGCGACGACCGCATGTGTGTTACGTGTCGTATTTTCCACATGGACAGGGGCATTTTTGTCCCCAAATGTCTAATATGAGCAAGTACACTTCACACGTGTTCCAAATTGGAAGAAAAAATCTTGAAATTTCACAATCATACTAAACCCTAATCACTAATTTCCCAATTGAGCTAAAGTCAAATTCAATTCATCCTTCATCCAGAGAGAAGGCAATTGCACATTTGTAAAACTCTAGCCATCACAAAGAGGGCAATTTCACCTAATTTTGAAGTAGCGATTTTCCCATATCATACTCAAAGCAAACCATCGGAATCATTAATAAGGAAAACAGAGCACGTGGCTAAGCATGGGCAAAGATACCTAAGTGCGTCACTATAACAGATCTCAGAGGTCGAGTTTATGTTTGTCTATAATGCAATGTCTTGGTGCTTGGGTGTTGCATTGCAACCATGGTCAATGGAGCATCACTGACATTGATGACAGTTGAGTCACTGTTGTATCACCAGTGACCACATTTGGGAGCAACGCGGTGAGCTTTGCATGGACAAAAATGCGGAGAAAAGGTCGAATCCCACCACTTGGTGAACTAAATGAAAGGTATCAACGGATTATGCAATATCTCTAAAAGAAATCGTAGCGGCGTGCACAATTGGTGGGCCCAAACTAATGGTTGAAGTGTGAATCGGAGCTCAATTTGGGTCATTTCGCCCTTTAAAACAAATTTCTTTGGTTGTCGAGGTGAAAAGAAAACGACATCAATGCATAACCGACTTTATTAACTATATTATTTGTTTAAAAGTTCATGGCTTAAATTGACAAAAATGCCACTATTCATAGTGCAAATGTGACAGCGCCGTGATCATCGTCCGGCAAAGATTTGTGATGCCGGTGGTGAGGTGATCAATTGAGACAAGATCATCGACTTTATGGGTACTTTGAGACAAATCCCTCTCTTGGGGGGTATTTTGAGAAAAATGCCTCATTACAGGGGTTGTTTTGAAAATTTCCCAAGAAATTATGGGAACACGTCTACGCGCACCTAGAGAAAATATCCCCGAAACGACGACGGTGCAGTGCTGGTTTGAATATTTTCTCTAGTATCTTATGTTTTTTTTCTTTTTCCCTAGAGCTTATGTTGCTCCCGTCTTTCTTGTGTACTTTCGCTGTACTTTCTTCGAAAACATGGATTTTTGTCGAAATGGACCCACATCTAGATTGTGTCTCGCCTTTTTTACTAAAATTGATTGGATAATTTTTTCGTCCAAACATAAAAAAGAATTTCATTTCTTAAGACAAATCTCGTGTTGATATGGCTAAGGATTTCAATTTGTGTATCAAATTAAGTTTATGAACTTATGTCATTGAACTACGTACATAATTTTTGTTGCGTGTTATTGATAATTCGTTCGTTTTGGCTTGTGTTAAATGGTGTCGTGTTCAAAATTATGGACCTTTTTTCTAATTTACAAGATGAGTTGTTTTTCATCGTAAGCAGTTTAAGAAAAACATAGAGGGTAAATAAAGGCAAAAATGGAGAAGGACTATGGTGCATCTTATTGATAAAAAAAAAATGCAAATGATTGAACATTATTGAGGCGATCTCTTGAGATTTTAATGAAAAATAGGGCAATTTACTCAAATTCTCCGTATGTCCCGAAAGTTTATAGTAAAACTTTACTTTAATCTAAAATTTAAGGTTATGAGTAATAAATTTGGAATTCAATTCATATTCCATACATTAAAACAATTTTCTCATTACATTGTTTCGTGGGCTAATCAAGTATTAAAGTGACTAGCACGTCTAGGACCCGTTTGGCAACTTGCCAAACAGTGAAAATTTTTGTTCTTTTATTCTTAGAATAAATTTGGGAACAGAAATTTGTTTGTTAAATTTTTTTTTGCCCGAGCACAAATTTGCAAAAAATTGTTCCTAGAATCAGTTTTGGAACAAAATCAAGAAGTAAAAAAAAATAGCTTCTTGATTTTGGAACACTTTTTCTATTTCTGATTCTTCTTGATTTTTTTTTTCTTGGTTTGTTCTTCTTCTTCTTCCTGGCCTATCGCCTCCACCGGCCATCAGCCAAAGGCCAGGGTCAGCAAGGCCTCGCCCAACCCTGGTGAGGCCGACCTCGCCATTGCCTAGGTGGCACTTGGGTGACAACGGCAAGGGCCGCGATGCCCTCGCCAGCCTTGGCTTGTGGCCAGTTGCCGATGTCAGCAACCGGCCATGGCTAAGGAAGGGAAGGAAAAAAAAAGAAAAAAAGAAAGAAAGAAATATTTAAAATATTATTAATAAAAATAAATTTTGTGTAATTACTAAACGCATTTCTATTCTTTTTCTATTATACGAATAGAAATTTTGGACAGTTATCAAACGCCTTCAAATATTTAAAAATTATTCCCGGACACGGAATAAAAAAGAATCATTTCTAAGCAGAATCTGTTTCCGGGCACAAAATCGTTGCTATGCACAGCCTTAACCTCAAAATTTATGAAGTATGTGCTTGGAGATTTATGCTTGATGTAACCTTTTAGAATTAGGATTTTGGTAACAAGTTCCTCAAAGACATTTGTTAAGCAACTAATTAGATAATTTTGTGAGTTGTTTGTTTTGTGTAATGCCTAATCACTATTTTCAAAATGTGAATCATTACTTATATAGTATGCCTAACAAGCGCATCCGAGATATTATTCAAGAGGACCCTAAGAATTAAGCCACGAGACATACCAAAGTAATTCCTTGAGAACCCTCACTAGTAGACTGAATGACGTACTTTTGATTGGAATGAAGAAGTGGATTTAATTTGGCATGCGAAAGTTAGTCAAAATCAAATATGTATTATCATTAGTTCCATCGCCGTTATAATAATATTTTCAAACATTCCATAGGATGAGTGATGTGTCTGTTTGAAGTTAATTTCATAACTGAAAGCCTCCACACATCGATCATATAATAGCAAGCATGCTTTTGCACAAACAGTGAACATAATAAAAATCCTTCAAGTATCGCATAATTTTTTCTGGTCGGAGAAGTATCGCATAATTGATTGGTACAAAAAAAAATGGACTTTTATGCTCCTTTCCATGGGGCTTCAATTATTGATTGAGATTAACAAATGCTTAGATTAAGAACAAAAATGATCACATTTATGCACAACAAAGAAACTTATGTGACCTTATGAATTATAGAGATATATGATCCTTAAATATAACTCAAGAATTATTACACAAAACCCTCAAAGCCAAAAGGTTAGTGTATTTGGTTGCGGGCGTTAGGGAGTTTCTAGCTTGAGAATAGAGAGTCAATTATTTGGATCTACGAACTAAACTTAGTTGCATAGTATTTCATGGACCTCCAGATAACGGAGTGTCACGATTTGAATTTATCCATTTAGCTATGTTAAACAGAGAAGCATGAGGGATGCTGGACGGATTACATAACTAGGTAATGACGGTGATGGCATATGGGAGTTTGCACTAGGAATCTAGTGATGGAAAGAATATCACGTATAAGATGTTTGAAGATGGAGTTGGTCACCTATATAGAAACTGGCCAAGAGTTGACGCAACTCTTTTGATAATGGCCACAACAGGCCGAAATCAATTATCGTGTTGAGTCGAGATGCATGCCTTGCTCAAGACATAAGATGCTTGAGTTAAAGATAGACGTGGTATGGTTGGTCACAATAAGGCACTCCACAATACAAGCCATGAGAACAATCCTTAATAGGGAATGTTGGCCTGATGAATTGGTTTGCCAAGTGTCATACCGTCCCATAAGCAAGGCTACCTAGATCGTGATAAATGGTAGCAAAGCGGGTTTTCGAATTGTATGTGCAGATGTCATCCTTTACCATATTTCAACAGAAGTGAAAACCCTTCATCGGTTTTGAGCATGACCGCTAGAAGAGACGAAAGATGTGTTCCCGTTGGCCATGCATAATCTATTAGTGTAAAGCTTGGGGAGCGGCGGTTATGGTTTGAAACACAAGGAACATACGGCGAGTGATGCGTTTTAAAGGGCGAGCATCTACCATTCACGTAAGACCTAGGAAGAGGCAATGATAATCAAGAAATGCAAGGAAGCACAGATTAGCTTGCAACGATAGAGTTGCAAAATCAAGCGAGGGGGAATGTACATTACCTACTCCTTGAAAGCATGGAAGAGAGTTACGCCATATTGGGAGAAGCATGAGGGATGCGAGATGGACGGTACAACTAGATAATGACAATGGCGTTAGAGAATTTGACTTAAGAATCTAATAATGAGAGGAATATCATGTGGAAGTTGTATGAAGGCAGGATTGGCCACCAACAAATTGGTTAAGAGCTCATGTCGCTCTCCTGAATATATGGCAGGCGGAAACCAATTGTTGTGTCGAGTCAAGGCGTACACCTCGCTTGAGACATTACATACCCGAGTTAGAGGGAGATGCATTATGGCCGGTCACAATGAGGCACTTCCGATGCAAACCATTGACTGTCTTTAGAAAGGTAAGGCTGATTCAATGAATTAGCTCGCCAAGCGCTGCATGGTCACATGATTAGATCAATAGACCTGGGCAGTGATGCAAAGTCTTTACGCCCATGCTTTTGGATTAAGAAAAAAAAAATTATTACACAAAGTGCACAACCCAAATTGACTCGTATGAAGTTGTTTCCCTTCGGTCACAACAGTTTATGGGATAAAATCCTTTAAGCTACTTAATTACTAAGTCAAAGCTTAACAATCGATAAAAAAGATTGCTTTTAGGCTCCTCATTATCTATTTAGCATAGAAGGACTATGGATGAAGATTATTTTTTCCAATTTGTGCTCCCATTTGGTGCCTTATTGATCTCAGCTATTGATTGATTTACAGAATTCAATTCTGAAATTTAACGCTCGATCCGTCAAGGTTTGATGATGATTGAGGTATATGAGAGCATAAATGGGATTATAAGATCTCCCTCCCCCCTTCATTAATGATCCAATGATAATCCTACTGCATTTCAAGGGGTGAAGATCTTTTACCACAAATGGTGCTCTTTTTGGCTTCCCAAGTCCTCACAAATATCTAATCATAGATTAACGTTTCATTCCTATAAATTAATGATTGAGATTTATTGAGACACCGATAATAATACTATAAATTGTAGAGAATTCACATTCGCACTGGTAGTAGGACTTCAAATTTACATTGCCCAACACCCAACCTTTTGCTCAAGGATCATTATAGGCTCAAAAGTCCTCGTAAAGTGGTTCCGAAATGCACCCGCAAATTCTTGGGGACCGAGTAGCTAGCCCACCACATGTCAAATTTTTGACTGGCCTAATTTCATGAAACGGGCCGAGACTCGTATTTGTCATCAATTTGTCACATCATCTTCTATATATATTAGGAGAAAACCGCTGTTTGCACTTTTTCATTTCTTCCAATATTGCCTCAAAAATGAATTAAATTCCAAATTGCCCAATACTAAGGATTGGAAAAACAAAAAGAAAAACGATATGATTAATACGTCTCCTACAACTTCCCATTTCACATGCTACCTTTTGGAATTTGCCAATTTTCTCACTATAGCAATCACCTAACTTCGTGCATGCACATAACGCGTGCTCCGACACAGTCCTCATTAATTCTAAGTTTTCATAGAAACATGAATTAAGATCCTGACGCCTTGGGCTGGTCTCACAGTCAAATTCTTGCACTAAGGCCACGATGACCCCATTGGTCTTTTTTTTATGTGACAAGCCATTTTGACTTACATTTGAGCCAGCCATGAAGACAGGCCCAAACGAAAGAGGCCCATAGAGGAATTCAAAATGAACCGAGGTTGTTGAGAGTGAGGTCGATGGTTTGATGGTGTCCCGTATTCTGTATTCTCAAGATTGGAGAAAAGGATGCCATAAGTATCATAATTTTCGTGCGGTACTCACTTGTGGTGTCCTTATCACCTCTAAATTGTCATGTTGGGCTTTTCTTTTCTTATTCTTCTTATTTTCCTTTTCCGTTTTAGGATTTTGACGATTCAAGACTATTTCTAGCTACAGCAGTATGAGAAGAGTGTAAACTAAATCAGGTTATTTCGGTATCCATATGAAGAGTGTGTGACGGAGTACAAGTGCATGCCAAGGATTGGCAGCAAACATAACAAGAATGACTTGAAATTCCATTGCGGAATAAAAAAATTTTGAAGGTCGTAATTCTTGATTTGTTATCCAGAATGAAGCGTCATGAAATCCCAGAGTCTTGTGGTGATGTGAGGAATCCTCCTAACACCAAGGCTAAGTTTTGATTGATCATGATGTTTTCTGTGATAACCAAGTGCTTCAAAGAGCATTGGACCTTGCTTTGCTTCTGAACAGGATTGGGTTTTGATAGGTTGTTACGTCTTCCACGGCGGTTGAACCTCGGAGAGCACATCAACGACATGGACCCCTTCCTTTCACCATAGAGATTCCTTCTTTGCTTCAACTAGTCCTGAAACCTCCCAGGGACAAAGAGTCTCTTTGATTCACCAATGACTTCGGATCATTTGGTTTTGTTTAAGTATCTCTCAGCATAGTTTTATGTCTTGGGTTACCATTCATAATAGGCTATCCATCAAAGACTGAATGTTGAAGTGCGGATATTCAAGTTAAACCTATTTGCATGATTCATAATGCTGCTAACAAATCTAGGTATCGCTTCAACTTTCAGCTGTAAGCTTCTCAACAGAAGTCTAGAAATGGATTTCGGTACTTTCTAGTATCTCCAAGCAAGTAATAACATGGAAGGAAGAACTTCAATGAGCGATCCTTCATTTCAAATCAATCTGTGTCATCCGTTTTATTGAAAATTGCTTGTAATGCATAATATTATCATGTTTGGACAGCCGGGAATGACAAGAGTTTGGGATAGTTCTCCGGATTTCGCTTTCGAGTCCATTTGTAGAGACGTTAAATTCATGTTGTTATCTGTAAATATTTCAATGAAAATGGTTACCGATTCTCTGAGAAGGTTACGTATTAGATGGGTCTTGAATTAGATCTATCTCGTAGTACTTAGTAACTTGGACTTTGTATAGTTCGCGCAGGTAGCAGGACTTGATCCAGCAGCGATCTTTTTTGTGCGTATAAATTCTTTCCCTACCAAAAACCAAACGAAGGAGCTTGCAATCATTGCATTCCCTGAATTTGGCCAAAACACGAGAAAGGACTCGTTAGACCGCATGATACGCCAAGAAAACCGCTTAGACGTGGGAAAGCACGGACAGATGGTCCATTTGCAGCAAATTGTCGAATGAAAACAAGGTGGGTCAATCGTTCATGAATCAGCTCAATGATACCCATGATTTTGTGGTTTTGCCATGACACAGGCAACTTTGATTGGAGGTGATCGCTTTCAAATTGAATCAATTTCAAATTGAAATTAGAAACCAGATCATAAGACTAGTTCTTGATTTGTGGAATCGGGAACTGGCCATATCTCCTATTTTCTACAAGACTGCATGTTACTACACGAGTGATGTTAATAAAATAAGCTCGTGATAAGATATATACATCAAAGGTGTCGAGCTGCAAGGGAGGCGTGAACGTTGCATGGCCGAGACTAAGAGAAGTGAGAGTGAGAGTTGTGAGCAACAAGTGTGTGTGACCGAGCCCGAATGAAAAAAGAATCGTTCATGAATCAGCCCGAATGTGCCATAACATTGTGATCTTAACATCCTTTGTTTTGATTTTTGCCAGGATGTTATTGTGTTTTTTTTTCACACTTTTCACATCTATTTTCGGCAGTTTACTGTGAAAAACTATATGCCGGGTATCCTTTTTGCGTGTGAAATCAATTAACCACCTGGAAACAGTCATGAGGTTCTTCCTTTTCTTGAAAGCTAAATAAGGATAAGCAAGGTGCCAAAGGAATACCACACTATAGAAATTTACAGAGATCGAGAGTCTACTAGTTTTAATAAACTACCCAATTTGAAAAGTGGTTTTTGGTGAAGCTCCTTTGAAGTGGAATATGAATAGTCTCATTTTTGTGGTCAGTGTTATATTTAGCGGTTGGATCAGTTTGAAATGCTGGTGAGATCTCACAGATGTTTGTCTTTTAAATTCACAACTAGAGCGGACTTAAAAAATTGCAATAGGAAGAGAATGGAAATTTTAAGGTGTCAAGACAGATGAATTTGCTTATGGTAGGGCCATGAACGAGTATAAGGACTTTTGGTCTTGGTATGGAGAAGTACTTACTTTTTAGCTGTACGTATGGAAATTACTTTAGATTCTTAAAGTATTGCAAGATAATCTCCAAAGAACTTCGGATAAAGGATTCCATTTCTTGGAAAATAAGGTGGAGCAAACAATTATGGCCATTTATTTTCCCTCTTGTTGCTATTTCTCTGGAACTTGTCTGATATTTTCCCAACTTGAGTGTATGCCTTAAAGAAATCTTGTTAGTATATGTACGAGTATTTGCAGGATCACATGGTAGTTATGTTGTTGATATGTGGCATTAGCAGCAACTTTTCTGTCTACTCAATTCTACTCAGAGAATCTCGTTAAGTATCTTGGTTGTGGTTTGGAAATAAGACGGTACCACGAAGATATTGAGTAACAGCGGCATATGTTTTGACTGTTTTGTAAGATGGGCATTTTAGCAGGAAGGGTCTTGACTATATTTAAGATGTTTCTTACTAGGCTGTAAATGGTCCTTAATTTGACAAGTCAACGAGATTAATAGTTCGTTCTAATTTTTAGGAAGGTAGCTTAGGGACATAAATGATTCTTTTTTGCTGATTGCATCTTCAATTTTAAGGGATGAACTGTTATTAATATGCTTCTACTGTGGATTCTGTTGACGAAAGACATCATGGCTTATGTGGGGTTTGATGTGTCTTCACTTTTTATGCCTTTAACCGCATTGAACTGGCTACTGGATCTTTTTGTTTCCCTGGGGAAACTTGTCTGACCTGGTTTCACGCTCTCTCTCTCTCTCTCTCTCTCTCTCTCTCTCTCTCTCTCTCTCTCTCTGTGGCCCTTTCTGGTCATTAGTTTTGTAATGCTAATTAGACATTTTGAAAGTTTCAGATTGCAGAATATGCGTTTGGAATGCATCTGATGGTAGCTTAGTACATTCATTGACTGGCCATACTCATTCGGTAAGTTAAATCACTTGATTGTTTGAACCTTTTTGTGTGAAAGTATAGAGTTGATTGCCTGTGCTTGTGGACTTTGGATGCGGCTATTATTCATTCAACAGATGTAAGATGTTAGTGGAGTGATCTTTATTAGGGATCCTCATTTTATTGGATGTCATTGTTGGTTGACGATTATAAATTTGCTTTGGAAGGGTTCTCTTTTTACAAAAATAAATGCATTTTTGCCTATCGTTACCCCATTTCTTGATGTAGGTGCATGTATGCAGGTCATTTATATCGTGATCACAAAAGTTGAATATTCAGTTGCTTATCCTCGCTTATTTTCTTGTTATGGATCAATCTTGTTGTTCCTCGCTTTCATTGTGCCATAGTTCTTGTTGACTATTGTTTATGGTTTCATCATCACTTTTCTCCCCCTAGTTGATCAGTTGGTAGCTTTCTTGTAGAACTCCTGCAGTCCATGCTATTTCTGTAATTCTTTGTAGACTCTATGTGGCTCAACTTGTTTGTTCCCCTAGTATTCCTGTTGTATTTTTGTAAATTTGCTATTCGTGACTGTTTTACTTGGATTGTGTCAGACATATGTTCTTGATGTTCATCCTTTTAATCCAAGGATAGCTATGAGTGCGGGGTATGACGGCAAAACAATAGTTTGGGATGTAAGTCCTCCATTCATCTGGCTCTGTAGTGTCTCACTCATTTACTCTCTAATTGACTATTTTTTTTTATTCCATTTAGATATGGGAAGGCAAACCTATACGGATATATGAAATTTCACGTTTCAAGTTGGTCGATGGCAAATTTTCTCCGTAAGTACATCCCAACTGGCATCAGATTTTGAACTACTTTGTAAATGGAAATTGGTATTGACAGTTGATGCTTTGGTCGAGTCAGTAACATTCAAATGTTTGTACTTGTATCTACGCATGCTCTGGTGTTTAGGGTTCTGCATTTTCCCAATCAGTGCCTTTGCGTCTTTTGGTAGGCATTACTAGATATAGCAATCTATGTTTTCAAGATATTTCCTTACAGAGACTTTGTGCATGGCAACACATTGAAATATGCAATGCCTTCTTTCTCGCATTTTCAAAGTATATTAAGCACCTAATCAAGTGCCTTCCGATGATAGGTAGTATATTATTTTACTAGATGGCTATTTCATATGCATATCAATGCTTATTTCAATTAAACTGGAAAGTTCCTTTGACATGAAACTTTTTTTCTGTCACTCAGGGATGGGACATCAATCACTCTTTCAGATGATGTCGGTCAACTTTATATTTTAAGTACCGGCCAGGGCGTGTCACAGAATGATGCCAAGTATGATCAGGTCTGTGATTGGTATGATAAACGCGTGTATGGTTTTGATATGTATCAGGTAGTTTATTTATGAGTAATGTTTTTGTCTCCAAACAGTTTTTCCTGGGGGACTATCGGCCTCTTGTTCAAGATACTTATGGCAATGTACTTGACCAGGTTGGTTAAGCAGTTAACTTCTCGTGTTACTTAATCTTTTGTTTCAGAGCATCTGTTTACAGAGTTTTTTGGGACCTGCTCCAAGAAATTCTTATTTTTTCTATTCTCCTCGGTTCTCATATCATAAGTATCGCATATTATGTATGTGCACTTACAGCATGAGATTGTGCATGGGAGGAGGATTTTCATGTTCTTGCGAAGTCTCTTTTTCTAGTTGTAAGTATAGATTGCCATTTATGGCGATTTTGTGCATTATTGTACATGCACAAGGTACTTCCATCATTGATTTTTGTAGTTTGCTCCTTTCTGACATAGAAGAATGCAATATGGGCTGGGTATGATCATCTTGCCTCACCTTTAGTGGTTGAGCGTAATTCTTGACTATATCCTTTCTAAGGTTCTGCATAATATTTAATTCAGGAAACTCAGCTTGCTCCTTATCGACGCAATATGCAAGATCTCCTTTGTGATTCGGGTTTGTGTTTAGTTATCAGCTTGCTGCTTCCTATGTTTATTTCCAATTGTTATGGTACCATCTAAATCTAATGTTCTCTTTACATTTTTGGTGGTCCAAAATGCTAGGTATGACACCTTATGCAGAACCCTACCAGAGCAGATACCAGAAACGCCGACTTGGAGCTTTAGGCATTGAGTGGCATCCTTCTTCTCTAAGACTTGCCATTGGGCCAGACCTAAGTCTAGACCCAGATTATCAAATGCTCCCCTTGGCAGATCTGGATTTGCTAATCGAACCCTTGCCAGAATTTGTGGATGTCATGGAGTGGGAGCCTGAAAATCCGGTGCAAAGTGATGATAACGATTCGGAGTATAATATCACTGAGGAAATTTCTTCTCGAGGGGAGCAGGGAAGTTTAGATTTTAACTCCTCTGATGATTCTGAACGCAGTGCCGAAGACAGTGGTGGTGATGATTCTAGTAAGGATATCCGCATATCAAAAAGGAGAAAACAAAAGGCAGAGGCAAGTCTTTGTGGAGTATCTAATTTTTTTTTTCCTAATTGCATCCTTATTTGTTTAGAAGTAACTAAGGGCCCGTTTGGTAACGTGCCAAATAGTGAAAATTTCTATTCTTTTGTTCATAAAAATAGTTTGGGAACAGAAATGCGTTTGGTAAACTTTTTGTTTCCGGGCACATTTTTGCTAAAATTTGTGCCGAGAAACAGTTTTGGAAGAGAAACAAGAAGTAAAAAAAAGTTGCTTCTTATTTCTCGGTACAATTTTGAGAATTAATTTTTTTTCTTCTTTTTTTTTCTTTTCTTCTTTTTGTGTTGCTGCAACAAAATTGTGGCTGGTTGCTGGCCACAAAATATTTAATAAAAATATTAAATATTTAAATATTAATAGTAATAGTAATATTTAAATTAATATTTAATATTTAAATTAATTAATAATAAAATATTTAATATTTAAATTAATTTTTATAAAATATTTAATATTTAAATTAAATATTTAATATTAATATTAATATTAATATCAATATTTAAACTAAATTAAATATAAAATTAATTTTAATTAAATTAATTTTTAATAAAATCTTAATTTTATATTTAATTTAGTTTAAATATTAAATTAAACAATTCAAAATATTATTAAAATATTGTTAATAAAAAGAAATTTTGTGTAGTTACCAAAGGGATTTCTGTTCTTTTCTATTCCAGGAGTAGAAATTTTGGACAGTTACCAAACGCCTTAAAATACTCAGAAATTATTTTTGGGCACTGAATAATAAAAAATTATTTCTGTTCAGAAATAGTTTCTGGATATAGAATGGTTCTCATTCGCACCCTAAAAGTTTTTGTCTAAGCTAAGGTAGAGATCAGGACACCTTCAGGTCGGCGTGTTAAAAGGAGGAATTTGGATGAGCATGATGATGATTCATTGAGAAGTAACCGATCAAGAAAACAGAGGAACGGTAGAAGAAAGAAAAAATCTTCCAAATCTAAGGCATTGAGACCTCAAAGAGCTGCCGCTCGGAATGCTCTCTCTTTGTTCTCTAGAATTACTGGAGCATCTACAGGTGAAGAAGAAGAAGTATCAGAATCTGACGTGTCCGAGAGTGAGTCTAACGATCGACCTATTAGCGACGGAATACTAAATCCCACATAAGCCATGATGTCTTTCGTCAACAGAACTCGGAGTGAGTCTAACGATCGACCTATCAGAACTCGGTTTGAGGCTACTACGCAGAGAAATTGGACAGTTCGGGACAAATGCAGAGTGTGGTGGAAAAATGAAGGCGAAGATGACGGTAGTTGGTGGGATGGTCGGATCGTCTCTGTGTACCCTAAATCTCTTGAATTTCCAGATAGTCCATGGGAGAGGTACACTGCCCAGTACAAGAGTGATCCCAGGGAGAAGCATCGTCACAGTCCGTGGGAGCTTTTTGACACCGATACACAATGGGAGCAGCCGTGTATTGATGATGAGATCAGAAATAAACTTCTCTCAGCCATTAACAAGCTAGAGAAGTCAGGGAACTATAACCAGGTACTGCATTTTTTGGAAGCATAAGAAACGTGGCTGCCTTATTCGTATAATGTAAATGTTTCTGAAGACTAATTTCTTTTATGGTCAACATTCAGGACCGTTATGGCATACAGAAGTTGACCCAGGTTTCTGAGAAATCAGGTTTCATTAACAGGTGTATACTTTTTCTGTTGAACTGGTATTCAATTCTTGCTTATGTGGATTCACCAAAGATGCAATTTTAGAAGTTATGAAACTACATTTTGGAATCTCCCATTCCCAATTCCCAAACAATAACTTGAATACTAATTGGATATTTAACAATTTGAGCTGTCGCTGAATTGAGTCATGTCTAATAATTTTGCAGGTTCCCAGTTCCATTGACTCTTGAGGTGATTAAAGCAAGGTTAGAAAACACCTACTATCGAAGTTCAGAGGCGGTGAAGCACGATATTGGAGTACTGCTATCAAATGCTGAAACTCACTTTGGGAAAAGCCCAGATCTCTCATCGAAAATGAGGCGCTTATCAGAGTGGTTTGCACGGACGCTATCTGCTTCATGATTAGGAGATTTCTGGCCAAAAATGCCTGCGAAGAGTTGCGATGAACGCCTTTTTCTTTCTTAGATAGAGTTTTTGGAGCTAACTATTTGAAGGGTTCCTTTTCTCCCATTTCGGATACGAGGATATTTCAGGGCTCTAGAGATCTCAATAGGAAAGAGCTGATTGTGGAGAATTTCCACCATAAATTCATTCTTGTATAGGCACACTCGATCATTGAAAGCAATAAAAAGCAAAAATTCTCACCATACCACTTCGTGATTCTGCTCTGCAGTTAATCAACCATCACAGGCCTATGCTGCTTGATTTCCATGACCTTGTAGGAACTGAACATGTTATATGAGAGCTTAATGTTACTCATCTCAACTCTTTGCAACATAGTCAAATCCTTTGGTTTCATGGCCACCACTTTTCTCGTTTCATTTTTTTTTTGCGCAATCCTCACTCCGAATTTACTTTCACGAATCGTGCAATCTCCCGACCTAGTTTAGTTTGTGTAATAATTATAAAACAAAATCATCATTCAACATCATTTTTTCAAGAATAATTGCTGTATCAAGACACATTGAATCACGGCCAAGATGACGTGACAATCTATGAATGAAACTCCTTCGGAGTTTCTACCAATCATATTTGACTTGTTGCCCCGCTAATTGCCACATCCGCCCACAATGGCCCTACATCGTTGCGTTAACAGTCATTAGATGTTTCTTTTACGATACGTTTCTTATGAATTCACAATGAAATGGGGACGGACACACCTGTGCTGATGTAGATAAACACATAGACATGGACCAGGACCCAGTCAATAGAATGACCAGAGAAAAAAATTTAGGCTGCGTTTGATCGACCAGATAAAAGTCACAATAGGATATATTTTATCCTATCCTGTGTTTGGTGGTGGTCCAGGATAGGACAAGGTCGCATATAAATCGGATAAAAAATTCGGGAGGGAGTGAGATAGACCCAAATAGGATTTCTTTTTTTTTTTGTTAAAGACCAAATAGGATTTCTAATACCTATTTTTTCAGAAACTCTACACTCCACTTGTCGCCATCTTCATTCCCACACCTTGTGCACTTTCCTCAAAAAAAATTCTCTACTTTTTTTTCTTCACTGACTCTTTTGAACCTATGAATAGCAAAAAAAATAAAAATAAAAATTATCCCATCCGACTTTAAATTCGTAGTCTACCAAATAATGGACAAGATATGAAGAAATTTCGGGATTTCTTATCTTATTCTATTCAGTCCTATTCTGTTTAGAAATCCAGCTTAAGACGTTTCTTTTTGTCAATGTTTCTGTGCTTTGCAGAGAGAAATATGATTTGTGCCTGAGGTCTGCCATCTATAAATAGGCATCATTTTTCAATGCAAGCGTCCAGAGTAGAAAAAAAAAAGGAAGAAGACAGAAAACATCCAGAATGATGAAGAGTGTGCAACTTTCCGCCAGTTTCGCACTCTTGGCTCTGGTGCTGTCCTTTGCCGACGCCTATGACCCAAGCCCCCTGCAGGACATCTGTGTGGCTGTCGACGATCCCAAAAATGCTGGTAAGCTCGTCTTTCCCTTCCTTGGTACAACAACGCGATTTAATACATTTTGCTCTTGTTTTCGGAGTAGTCCTTTAAGAATGATATTCTTAATGGGTGTGCTGGGGAAGCTCTCAAGGCATTGCAGTTGATGTTTTCAAACGAGACATTGAGTTAGACACGGGGCATAAACCCACTTCTTAACCCATTTATCAATATATGGATCATAAATAGGTATAAACATAATATGGGTGTTAAATGGATTATAAATGAATCATAAATGGGTCATAAATGGTTTACGACTTATTTAAACTATACTTATCTCTCTCGCCCTCACTCAATCTCATGCTCACTCACTCACTCTGCATTCTTATGTCAATTTGGGTATGAATTTTCCTAAATTTAGTTAAATATAGAAGTGTTTTAACAATATGAGTCAGGTCGAGTGTGGGTTGGATATGAGTTGGGACGGGTATGGGTCATTATGTTTGTATTACATGGAAATGGGTTCAAACGGGTTCAATGAGTCGATTTGGGTCGGACCATTTTCGACCTGATCAAAACTCAATCCGATCCACCCGTTCGACAGATCTACATTGAGTTCACTAATTTCACACAAAACAAGACAATTAAGTCAACAAAAAGATAACATTTCTCATTCTCGGTGTGACCTTATTGTATCCTAACATGTGCCTCAAAGGTATATGTCGGCAACAATTTCCTCTTAACAGAAACTCCTCTCTATGCAGTGTTCGTGAATGGAAAGTTCTGCAAGAACCCCGCTCTTACCACAGCAAACGACTTCCTCTTTTCCGGCCTCCAAGTTCCTAAAAGCACGGCCAATCCCGTGGGCTCCACAGTCACCACGGTGTTCGTGGACCAGCTACCAGCACTCAATACCCTCGGCATTTCCATGGTTCGTATTGACTTTGGAATAGGTGGTTTAAATCCTCCGCACACTCACCCTCGTGCATCCGAGATTTTGCTCGTTCTGGAGGGCACCCTCTATGTGGGGTTTGTCACGACCAACCAACTGAACAATACTTTCTTTGAGAAAGTCCTCCACCCTGGAGATGTCTTCGTTTTCCCGTTCGGGATGATTCACTTCCAGCTCAATGTTGGAAAGACCAAAGCAGTCGCGATTGCCACTCTAAGCAGCCAAAACCCAGGAGTCATGACTATAGCCAATGCATTGTTTAACGCAAATCCGCCTATTTCCCCCGAGGTTCTGGCCGAGGGGTTCCAATTGGATGAGAATTTGGTTGAGAAACTTCAGAACAAGTTCTGGTTCTACAATAATGTCTGAGAAATGCATCTAACAATGTCGTCATCTCTGTGTACTTAAATAAAACCTGAAGTCTTCTGATGAAGTTCCTAGTTTAAGTATGAAGAAAGTTTCCTTCTGTCACATCTTATATTGATTTCAGGATAATAAGACTGTTGTTTTCTACACCATTTACTTCTTTGCGGTTATTGTGAAGAACTTATTTTATGGAACCAAGACAGAAAAAGACAGCGAGCTCGTCAGTAGACTCTACCATGTCAGAGGATTTCCAACCTGAATGCTTTACAAGCACGAATTGCTAATAACCATTGCCAGTTCTGCTAAGGCTGCATAACCAACTAATAATGAGTCACGACGAAACTTCAGTAGTTTCAAGGATCATGATGCTGCGTTGAGTTTATTGGGAATGAAGCCTCAAAGCATTCCTGTTTTATGAGAACTTGTCATTACTATTTGCTTGCAGTGTGTACTAGTTTGAGATATTTGATCCACCAATTTGCGTCCCTTTTTACTTCCAAGTTCTGTTGTACATGTTAGTTGGGGTTCTCAAATTGCATTTTCTTTAGATTGTGCTCACCATTGATTATGCCCTTTCGCCATGTACATAATCTATGGACGAGAGGAGGTCTTCTTAATGAGTGCTAAAGTAACTAATAAGAGAAATGAAAAACAGAAAATGAGAGCTAGCTATGATGTAGGTTTCCTCATACATATTTTACGGCAAAAAAACACTATAAGTGCCATAACTTATATACGGTGCTCATTTTGGTGCCATAAGTTTTTTTTATCACTTTAGTGCTAAAATTTTTTAAAAACAATCACTTACTGCTTACGTTGCTCGCGTCGCTCATCGCTCGAGCAGGTGAGTCTTGACTCAAAGGGTGAGTCTGGAGTTTATAGGTTGAAGCGCCTGCCGCTCGTCGTTCGAGCGGGTGAGTCTTGACTCAATGGGTGAGTCTGGAGTTTATGGGTTGAAGCTGGTTATTTTTGAGTTGATTGTTGGGGTCATCGAGAAGTCTAGCTTCAAATAGTGATCTTAAAGTTCTTACAAGTTGAAAAGGAAATGATCTTTTAATCGATGATATGTAATTTGAAATAGTAGGTTTTCCTTTTCAAGGAGTACAAAAAAATAAAACAAAAAATTTACCGGTTGGTCCCGGGTTGACCATGGAACCGGACCGAACCCATTGGGTTAGTCCGGTCCTTGGTCCCAAGCTCAATAGGGTCGGTCTTCGGTCCCAAAAATTGAGGATCAACACTATGCGGATTGGTCCTAGGGTTAGGGGGTGGACCGGCCCAACCGGGACCATGCACACGCCTAATCCACATTTACCGACTAATTAGGAGTGGTTATCGAGTGGTTTGTTTGCATCTGAGCCCACTCATGTCCGCTCGTCACATCAAATGGGTCTCACATGAGGTTTTTTTTTTTGGTAACCGGTCTCACATGAGGTTTATTGTAGGTTCCACTTAGAATCTGTACCCTATCATATTGGGACCGGTTCCCTAGTTTAGAGAATTTACAACCTACCTTGTCAATAAGTTCTAGGATCTACCCGATAAGCGGTTAATTTTTTTTTTGTTTCAAGTGGACGCAACAATTCATAAAAGATGAAGACGTAAAATAAAATAAATAATAAAAAGTTTAAAAAAAACGTAACATAAAAAGGTTCCCGGTTCGTTTCTTACCCAGGAACCAGGAACTGAATTGCATAGCACTGATTTCGCTTTTTTTCAGAATCAGGAATCAAACCAATAATCATGAAAACTTAGAAACGAATCCGGTTTCCAGTTTTATCCTGAATGCATGCTCATCTCTACTTTTACCATATTCAACGGTGCATGCGAGCCCGGTAGACATGCACTCAGGACCCCATGTTCGTTCTTCAGACCAAGTGATCCCAGCATGGGCCGCCTTGTAAACTTCTCGCTTGGATTTGAATTCAACATATCGTGTCGGCCGGAGCCTTCGGCCGCCAGTTTCGCGGATCTCATAACTCAGAGTCCAAATCTGAATAAGTATCTACCTCCCAAACCGATCGTAGGTTCATGAATCAAGCGCAGCTGACAATGCTTTCCCTTTCGTCGGGTCTTCAAGAGCAAGCCCACACGCCAAAGAAGGTAGGAGATGGATAACGATGAGGAGAGTCGGAAGACGGAAGCCGATGGCTGTGCTTCTGCTTTGACTTGTTATTTGAAGAAACGAGTTCCGCGGGGAATTTGCACGACTTTTCTCGTTATTAGTTTAACTACGTTTTCCATCTCCATTTGTCAAGTGGTCAAAGATTTGTTAGGGCCGTACTTCAACTCTTAGTAGTTAGTACTACTTTATCTTGGGAAAAATCGCACGCATACCGCGTTTGTTCCGATTCGATTATAAATATTTCAATTTGATAATTTTTTTATCCGTTGAAATTTCAAATTTTAGTTATAAATCTTTTTTGACGATTTACTATTTAGTCCTAGACCTTTTAATTGTACCATTGTAATCCTAAATTTTTTGAAAATTTATCGATTTAGTTCTAAGCGATTTGTCAATTTAATCATTCCGGTCAATTTTGCCGATAGGGGTGATGGCCTCATCCAAACTAGGCAAGGGTCGTCGGCTCAGAGTTTATGATTAAATTGGCAAATCGTCAAAAGGTGTATGACTAAATTGGCATAATTAAAAGATTTATGACTAATTGATAAATCGTCAAAATGTTTATAACTAAATCGGCATAATTGAAAGATTTAAGACTGCTTGGCAAAATCGTCAAAATATTTAGAACTTCTTTGGTAATTTCTGCCTTTATCTTTGGGGGGGGGGGGCACATACTAAAAAATCGAACATATCGTTCCGCTCATTATATTCTATGTCATTGATTTTATAAGCGTTTAAAAAGATGAGTAGATAAATACACGAGCTTGAGAACAAAATTTTTCATTTTTTTTTCAGAAATCCACATCAAATGAGAGAACAGTTTTACAAAAGAAACAATAACAGTTAAGCTAAATGATTATATTAAATTGAACCCGGTTTAATTGGTGAATTACAAGTTATGAACATCAATCACATACAACATTAGCTAAATATTAATGTTGGTAATGCCCGTAAATAAAATCCACCAATGAAAAGGGCAGTTCGAGGACACTAATGAAAATCAGTTAAAATCGGAGAATTCGTAATATCGCATATTTGTTGCCATTTTCTACATACGAGACAACACTGGTAAAATGCGATTACATGTAAAATGCGATTACATTTGTTTTTTCCATTTTCATGCTCAATCAATAATTGTTAAATATTAATTACTTATATGGCAATTAATTTCAGCCTTTTTTCCTTAAAATGCCAGTCCTTACCTGACCTCGTTCAAGAATTAGCTGGAGTGAACAAAGATACTCATCAATTTCCCATCCAGATTAAAGAAATGGAGGCAATGTTCAATTCAAATACGTCTTCCCATGTTCACACCGTTCGGCACACCATTATAATAAATTGCAGACGTTATCTTCATCCTCGAATCATTTAATAAATTAATTGGATTTGCAGCGCAAAAGCACACAAGTTTTCAAAGGGTTTTGATGGCCCAAGCAATTGCTGCTGACATCATAAAAATATGTTCATCTTATCCGCAATTAAAAGACACAGGTCAAATTAGTCTAAACCCACCTAAAAATACTTATCTCGACTTTCATTATTCCATTATTCGGTATCGTTGAGGCTCACGAATCGCAGAACACGACGTTTCTATCCACCCACTTCGATCAGAGTCAAATACTATCCGTTTTTGAAAGAAAGTAAAGATGAAAATTATTAATATGGGTAAATAGATAGAGATCCTGTTATTCGAAAGTACTTACAAATTTCTTAAATGTTCAGCACAATTACACAGCAATTACATATGTTTGTTTCTTCCTCTTGCAAGGAAGATTCCAAAAGCATTTCCTCAAGTCAATCTCCACCTATCCACATAGATAAACAATTCATTAAATACATGGATAAAATCTAAGAAGGAGGCAGATAAGAACTTATCCGCTACCCTTTAAAGTCTCCGCCCAGGAAGCTCTTCCAACCCTCCCACCACCCTGGCCCAAGAAAAACCTCCTCCTGAATTCTTGCCTGCCTATCTTGTTCAAACCTTCTCTGCACAAACCTCAATCTGTTAAGATCTTTGCAAGATGGTCTTGTGACAATCTTTAGAATCACAATGAATTTATAGCTCTCTACGCGTGTCATGAGCTCAATCACCACTTTCTCTCTAAATCTCCTGTCTCATTCAGTCTCTGTTGTGCTGCTATATTGGTTCTGTGTGTTTTCCTGAACCTGATCTCTCCTAAACAAGTTGCCTTCCATATAAATTTGTGTCTCACAACAATCACCGATTTGTCTTGGCTTTTCACTCGCTACTGGATTGATTCATTTGACCAAAGAGCCCCACAAAGTAGCGAACCCGAGGGATGATGTCCCTAACACAAGGTAGCTCAGGGTCCGAAGCAGATGCCAGGTACTTGGGGACGGACGAGAAGAAGAGGCGGCGGATGCAATCGAACCGGGAGTTGGCAAGGCGGTCGAGGATGAGGAAGCAGAAGCACCTTGAGGACCTGACAAGCTAGATCGGCAAGCTGGAGAGAGAGAACCGTGAGATCGTCAAGGCCTACAATGCCAAGGCGCAGGCCCACCTTGGCCTCCAGTCGGAGAATGACACCCTGCTTGCCGAGAAGGCGGCACTGATGGATCACCTGAACGGTATGGAATCGATCATTGGCAATTTCAACAAGAACGGGCCGTGCCAAAGGTTCGGTTCCGGAGTCCAAGAGCCGTGGCTGGTCCACAGCCCATCGCAACAGATCATAGCATCTGCTAGCATGTCTAGGATTTAGGTGACGTCTAAGTGGTGTCTGTAACTGCTGCCCGTCCAAGTACAACTCATTGTTAGGCCCACCTTGTCTGTCTGTCTGTCAATGTTGCTCGTTCCTTCATTGCTCTTGATTGTGCGTGTGAATGAAAGATGGGATGGTTTATCTGTGCTAATATTTGACCGCATTGGACGCAGCATGCTGCTTTGTGCTATCTTTCGAGCTAAACTACACGATTCCTCCCCAAGAAACTGACCTAACTGGAAAATGGTTAACGATGACATCCAGTTTCTTGGAGAGCTAAACTATATGCGAATTGATCTTGAATCATTACCGGGTTGACGATTGATGAATTAGCATACTTCTAATCTGACATTTTGAACCCCGTATCCTTCGGCGCCACCAGCACAAACAAGGTACTTCATCGCCAAAGCAATACCAAAATTGATCTAAAATCATCCGCCTGCTTTGTGCACATTCCAGGACTTAATTTCAAGAACCTAGGCTGATGTTTTTCTTTTTCTTCAACTGGGAAGCAATACCGACCAAAATTTTCTGTGTTTTGATTGTATTATGCGTTCTGTAACTTCTTTCAGGAAGACAGCTCATGCCGATTGACAGTTTCGATTGTCTGAAAGGCAGCAATTCGGTTTTGTACTTCAACTAGCCTTTATAACCGACGATGGTCCAGAGACCTGTTGCTGTCCAGATTATGTAATCGTCCAAATCTGACATCAACGTGTTTAATACGACATTGAGAGTTGACAGAGCAAATTCAGAAGGACAAATGTCGAGGGTGCTCATAACACTATTACCCCAAATCTCATCTTGTAAATGACACTCGGAACTTTTCGAGAATCCTGCAGGTTCTATCACAATCTCTTGAGATATTTCAGAATAAGAAATTGCACATAAATGGTCAGTATTATGGCACTTGAAAATGACTGAAGCTCTGAAAGTATAATAGGGTCTGCAAAATCTGGCTATGAACTTGTCACAGCTGGAATTACTTTGCTGAACTATGCATCTTCTTGCGAGTATGTGAACCTACTCGCTCAAGCTCAAGTGTGGTTGAATGTACATTTCATATAGGATAAGACAATGGCTCTCCTGATGGTAAACCCGACAAAAGGAACTTCCTACTAGTGCACACTTAAGAGGAGAAACGGGTGTTTCAGAGTGAATGGACATGCTGTTGTGCTGCCACAATTTATATACGTCACCGCAGGTCAGTTCAAGTTTAATATTATTGGAAGTCAGAGGAAGCAGAAACAGAACTGCAAACAAATGATTGAAATTTGGCAATGTCTGGTGACATATCACCCTAGTGCATTGCTAATCGTCGTCTGAGATTCCATACCTGCCACCTTGTAAGAACGCTAGTTACATTTGCAGCGACCTATTTCACTTGACACACTGGATCTCAACTGAAAAGGTTTAGTTAAGGATGAATTAGTACAACGAACGTTTTGAAACTAACAAGAACAGCACGAGCATTGCTATTCGATAGCTGACGAAGCCCCACTTTGAAGGAAATCTTTGGCACAGAAGGTAACTAGCAAGCATATAGATGTCAAGTTTCATTTCTTGAGGGATCTGACGAAGGAAGGAGTTATTGATCTCATCTATTGCAAAAGTGAGGATCAAGATGCTGATATCTTTACCAAGTCCCTCAAGTTGGCTGCATTTCAAAAGCTGAGAAACTTGCTTGGTGTCCAGAAGTTGTATCAAACTGAATGTTAGCAAACTTTCAGTTTAAGGGAGGGAATGTTGAATCACATGGATTATTTAATTGTAAATTGTTTAGCATCCTAGTTATTAGGAGTCTGTTTTGTAGTGGTATAGAACATGGCTTTGTGTTTTACCAAGTCAATAGGTGATTTCTGCACGTTGCTGTTTTTTAGGGGTTAGTGGAGTACTTTCTTTTATGTTGTTAACTGTCGTGTGTAGTGGACTACTTTCTTTTATGCTGTTAACTGTCATGTGTCAGCTCTTTAAGAAGAGTATCTGATGTAAAGTTTTTTTTAAGAAAAAAAATGTAATGAGAACAACATAGTTCTTTGCATACTGTGTAGCTTTCCTTCTTCCAAATTCTGTAACAAAAATCGTAGCGGCGTGCACAATTGGTGGGCCGAAACCGATGGTTGAAGTGTGAATTGGAGCACAATTTGGGTCATTTTGCCCTTTAAAGCAAATTTCTTCGGTTGTCGAGGTGAAAAGAAAAGGACATCAATGCATAACCAGCTTTATTAACTACATTATTTGTTTACAAGCTCATGGCTCAAATTGACAAAAATGCCACTATTCATAGTGCGAATGTGACAGCGCCATGATCATCGCCCAGCGAAGATTTGTGATGCCGGTGGTAAGGTGATCGATTGAGACAAGATCATCGACTTTATGGGTACTTTGAGACAAATCCCTCTCTCGGGGGGTATTTTGAGAAAAATGCCTCATTACAGGGGTTGTTTTGAAAATTTCCCAAGAAATTATGGGAACACGTCTACGCGCACCTAGAGAAAATATCCCCGAAACGACGACGGAACAGGGCTGGTTTGAATATTTTCTCTAGTATCTTATGTTTTTTTCTTTTTCTCTAGAGCTTATGTTGCTCCTGTCTTTCTTGTGTACTTTCGTTGTACTTTCTTCGAAAACATGGATTTCGTCGAAATGGACCCACATCTAGATTGTGTCTTGCCTTCTTGACAAAATTATTGGATAATTTTGTCGTCCAAGCATGAAATGAATTTCATTTCTCATTAATTATAAGACGAGCCTCATGTTGACATGGCTGGAGATTTCAATTTGTGTATCAAATCAAGTTTATGAACTTATGTCATTGGAATATGTACATAATTTTTGTTGCGCGTTCTCGATAATTCATTCGTTTTGGCTCGTGTTAAATGGTGTCGTGTTCAAAATTATGGACCTTTTTTCTAATTTACAAGACGAGTTGTTTTTCATCGCAAGTGGTTTAAGAAAAGCATAGAGGGTAAATAAAGGCAAAAAGGGAGAAGGACTGTGGTGCGTCTTATTATTGATAAAAAAAAATGCAAATGATTGAGCGTTATTGAGGCGATCTCTTGAGATTTTAATGAAAAATAGGGTAATTAACTCGGATTCTCCGTATATCCCGAAAGTTTATAGTAAAACTTTACTTTAATCTAAAATTTAAGGTTATGAGTAATATATTTGGAATTCAGTTCATCTTCCATACATTAAAACAATGTTCTCATTACATTGTTTCGTGGGCTAATCAAGTATTAAAGTGACTAGCACGTTTAGGGCCCGTTTGGCAACTTGCCAAGCAGTGAAAATTTTTATTTTTTTATTTTCAGAATCAGTTTGGAAACAAAAATCTGTTTGTTAAATTTTTTTTTACCCGAGCACAAATCTGCAAAGAATTGTTCCCAGAATCAGTTTTGGAACAGAATTAAGAAACAAAAAAAAAGTAGTTTCTTGATTTTGAAACAATTTTTTCAATTCTGATTCTTCTTGATTTTCTTTTTTTTCTTGGTTTGTTGTTCTTCTTCTTCCCGGCCTGCCGCCGCCATCGGCCATTGGCCATAGGCCAGGGCCGGCTCGGCCTCGCCCAGCCCTGGCGAGGCCGACCTCGCCATCGCCTGGGTGGCACCTGGGTGGCGACGGCGAAGGCCGCGACACCCTTGCCGGCCCTGGCCTATGGCCGGTTGCCGGCACCGACAACCGACCATGGCCAAGGAAGGGAAGGAAAAAAAAAGAAAAAAAAAAGAAAGAAAGAAATATTTAAAAAATTATTAATAAAAAGAAATTTTGTGTAGTTACCAAACGCATTTATGTTCTTTTTCTATTATAAGAATAGAAATTTTAGACAATTATCAAAAGCCTTCAAATGCTTAAAAATTATTCCCAAATACGAAATAAAAAAGAATCATTTCTAAGCAGAATCTATTCCCGAGCGCAAAATCGTTGCCATGCACAGCCCTAACCTCAAAATTTATGAAATATGTGCTTGAGGATTTATGCTTGATGTAACCTTTTAGAATTAGGATTTTGGTGACGAGTTCCTCAAAGACATTTAATTTGTTAAGCAACTAATTAGATAATTTTGTGCGTTGTTTGTTTTGTATAATGCCTAATCACTATTTTCGAAATGTGAATCATTACTTATATAGTATGCCTAACAAGCGCATCCAGGATATTATTTAAGAGCACCCTAAGAATTAAGCCACGAGACATACCAAAGTAATTCCTTGTGAACCCTCACTAGTAGACTGAATGACGTACTTTTGATTGGAATGAAGAAGGCGATTTAATTTGGCATGCGAAAGGTAGTCAAAATCAAATATGTATTATCATTAGTTCCATCGCCGTTATAATAATATTTTCAAACATTCCATAGGATGAGACTGATGAGTGATGTGTCTGTTTGAAGTTAATTTCATAGCCGAAATCCTCCACACATCGATCATATAATAAGCCTAATACCTAAAAAAATCTCAAACTTTAGCTTTTGTCCCATTTCTACCTTTTGTCTCATAAAAAATCTTAAACTTTATGTCATGTCCCAATTCTACCTTAAACATTTTTTGTCTCATAAAAAACCCTTAACTTTATGTCCAGTCCCAATTCTACCCTAAACTTTTTTATGTTTTATAAAAAACCCTCAACTTTAGGTTTAGTACAAATTTTACCCTAAACTTTTTTTATCTCATAAAAAAAATTTCAACTTTAGGACAAGTTTTAATTCCACTCTAGTTTTTTTGTTTCACAAAGATCTCCATTAACCCTCCGTCAAAATCGCCCTCAGGATTTTGCACTTATCGATCTTTCATGCTTGGAAATGTTCCATCTCTCCCGGTCAGAGAGTGCTTGGGACACTTAAACAGCTCTTGCTTGAGAGATTTATATTTCTTGATTGTCAACAAGAAATTTTGGACAGAGAGCTAATGGAGTCAAATTTGTGATTCAAGTAAAATTTTGTGATTTTTTATAAGACTGTAAAAATTTTACAGTAAAATTGAGACTAAATGGTAAAATTGGGACAAGACCAAAAGTTTGAGATTTTTCTTGGGGCAAAAAAAAGCTTAAGGTAAAATTGGGACAAGACTTAAAGTTGAAATTTTTTATGGGATAAAAAGAAGTTTAGAATAGAATTGGGACATGACCTAAAGTTTGAGGTTTTTTATGAGACAAAAGGTAAAAATGGGAAAAAATTTAAAGTTTGATGTTTTTTTTTGGTATTAGGCCTCATTTAATAGCAAGCATGCTTTTGCACAAACAGTGAACATAATAAAAATCCTTTAAGTATCGCATAATTTTTTCTGGTCGGAGAAGTATCACATAATTGATTGGTACAAAAAGAAATGGACTTTTATGCTCCTTTCCATGGGGCTTCAATTATCAATTGAGATTAACAAATGCTTAGATTAAGAACAAAAACATCACATTTATGCACAACAAAGAAACTTATGTGACCCTATGAATTATAGAGATATATGATCCTTAAATATAACTTAAGGATTATTACACAAAACCCTCAAGGTTAGTGTATTTGGTTGGGGGCATTAGGGAGTTTCTAGCTTGAGAATTGAAAGTCAATTATTTGGATCTACGAACTAAACTTAGTTGCAGAGTGTTTTATGGACCTCCAGATAACGGGGTGTCATGATTCGAATTTATCCATTTAGCTATGTTAAACAGAGAAGCACGATGGATGCTGGACGGATTACATAACTAGGTAATGAGAGTGATGATGTATGGGAGTTTGCACCAGGAATCAAGTGATGGAAAGAATATCACGTATAAGATGTTTGAAGATGGAGTTGGTCACCTATTACAAACTGGTCAAAAGTTGATGTAGCTCTTTTGATAATGGCCGCAATAGTCCGAAATCAATTATCGTGTTGAGTCGAGATGCATGCCTTGCTCGGGACATAAGATGCTTGAGTTAAAGGTAGCGTGGTATGGTTGGTCACAATGAGGCACTCCACAGTACAAGCCATGAAAACAATAGTTAATAGGGAATGTTGGCCTGATGAATTGGCTCGCCAAGTGTCGTACGTCCCATGAGCAAGGCTACCCAGATCGTGATAAATGGTATCAAAGCGGGTTTTCGAATTGTATGTGTAGATGTCATCCTTTACCATGTTGCAATAGAAGTGAAAACCCTTCATCAGTTTTGAGCATGACCGCTAGAAGAGACGAAAGATGTATTCAACCCTTCATCGGTTTTGAGCATGACCGCTAGAAAAGACGAAAGATGTGTTCCCGTTGGCCATGCATAATCTATTAGTGTAAAGCCTAGGGAGCGGCGGTTGTGGTTTGATACACAAGGAACATACGGCGAGTGATGCATTTTAAAGGGCGAGCATCTACCATTCATGAAAGACCTAGGGAGAGGCAATGATAATCAAGAAATGCAAGGAAGCACAGATCAACTTGCAATGATAGAGTTGCAAAATCAAGTGAGGGAGAATGTACATTACCTACTCCTTGAAAGCATGGAAGAGAGTTACGTTATATTGGGAGAAGCATGAGGGATGCGAGATGGACGGTACAACTAGCTAATGACAATGGTCTTAGAGAATTTGACTTAAGAATCTAATAATGAAAGGAATATCACGTGGAAGTTGTATGAAGGCGGGATTGGCCACCAACAAATTGGTTACGAGCTCATGTCACTCTTCTGAATATATGGCAGGCGGAAACCAATTGTTGTGTCGTGTCGAGTCGAGGCGTATACTTTGCTTGAGACATTACATACCCGAGTTAGAGGGAGATGCGTTATGGCTGGTCACAATGAGGCACTTTCTAATGCAAACCATTGGCTATCTTTAGAAAGGTAAGGCCGATTCAATGAATTAGCTTGCCAAGCGCTGCATGGTCACATAATTAGATCAATCGACCTGGGCGACGACGCTAAGTCTCTACGCCCATGCTTTTGGATTACGAAAAAAAAAATTATTACACAAAGTACACAACCCAAATTGACTCGTATAAAGTTGTTTTCCTTCGGTCACAACAGTTTATGGGATAAAATCCATTAAGCTACTTAATTACTAAGTCAAAGCTTAAAAATTGATAAAAAGATTGCTTTTAGGTTCCTCATTATCTATATAGCATAGAAGGACTATGGATGAAGATTATTTTTTCCAATTTGTGCTCTCATTTGGTGCCTTATTGATCTCAACTATTGATTGATTTTACAGAATTCAATTCTGAAATTTAACGCTCGATCCATTAAGGTTTGATGATGATTGAGGTATATGAGGGCACAAATGGGATTACAAGATCTCCCTCCCTCCTTCATTAATGATCCAATGATAATCCTACTGCATTTCAAGGGGTGAAGATCTTTTACCACAAATGGCGCTCTTTTTGGCTTCCGAAGTCCCCACAAATGTCTAATCATAGGTTAAAGTTTCATTCCTATAATTAATGATTGAGATTTATTGAGACACTGATAATAACACTATAAATTGTAGAGAATTCACATTCGAACTGGTAGTAGGACTTCAAATTTACATTGCCAAACACCCAACCGTTTGCTCAAGGATCATTATAGGCTCAAAAGCCCTCCTAAAGTGGTTCCGAAATGCACCCACAAATGCTTGGGGATGGAGTATCTAGCCCACCACATGTCAAATTTTTGGCTGGCCTAATTTCACAAAACGGGCATAGACTCGTATTTGTCATCAATTTGTCAGATCATCTTCTATATATTAGGCGAAAACCGCTGTTTGCACTTTTTCATTTCTTCCAATATTGCCTCAAAAATGAATTAAATTCCAAATTGCCCAATACTAAGAATTGGAAAAACAAAAAAAAAACGATATGATTAATACGTCTCCTACAACTTCCCATTTCACATGCTACCTTTTGGAATTTACCAATTTTCTCACTATAGCATTCACCTAACTTCGTGCATGCACATAACGCGTGCTCCGGCACAGTCCTCATTAATTCTAAGTTTTCATGGAGACATGAATTAAGATTCTGACGCCTTGGGCTGGACTCACAGTCAAATTCTTGCACTAAGGCCACGATGACCCCATTGGTCTTTTTTTTTATGGGACAAGCCATTTTGACTTACATTTGAGCCAGCCATGAAGACAGGCCCAAACGAAAGAGGCCCATAGAGGAATTCAAAATGAGCCGAGGTTGTTGAGAGTGAGGTCGGTGGTTTGATGGTGTCCCGTATTCTGTATTCTCAAGATTGGAGAAAAGGATACCATAAGTATCATAATTTTCGTGCGATACTCACTTGTGGTGTCTTTATCACCTCTAAATTGTCATGTTGGGCTTTTCTTTTTTATTCTTCTTATTTTCCTTTTCTGTTTTAGGATTTGGACGACTCAAGATTGTTTATAGCTATAGCAGTATGAGAAAAATGTAAACTAAATCAGGTTATTTCGGTGTCCATCGGAAGAGTGTGTGATGGAGTACAAGTGCATGCCAAGGATTGGCTGCACAAATAACAAGAATGAATTGAAATTCCATTGCGGAATAAAAAAATTTTGAAGGTCGTAACTCTTGATTTGCTAGCCAGAATGGAGCGTCATGAGATCCCAAAGTCTTGTGGTGATGTGAGGAATCCTCCTAACACGAAGGCTAAGTTTTGATTGATCATGATGTTTTCTGTGATAACCAAGTGCTTCAAAGAGCATTGGACCTTGCTTTGCTTCTGAACGGGATTGGGTTTTGATAGGTTGTTACGTCTTCCATGGCGGTTCAACCTCGGAGAGCACATCAACGACACGGACCCCTTCCTTTCACCTTAGAGATTCCTTCTTTGCTTCAACTACTCCTGAAACCTCCCAGGGACAAAGAGTCTCTTTGATTCACCAATGACTTCGGATCATTTGGTTTTGTTTAAGTATCTCTAAGCATAGTTTTATGTCTTGGGTTACCATTCATAACAGGCTATCCATCAAAGATTGAATGTTGAAGTGGGGATATTCATGTTAACCCTATTTGCATGATTCATAATGCTGCTAACAAATCTAGGTATCGCTTAAACTTTCAGCTGTAAGCTTCTCAATAGAAGTCTAGAAATGGATTTCGGTACTTTCTAGTATCTCCAAGCAAGTAATAACATGGAAGGAAGAACTTCAATGAGCGATCCTTCATTTCAAAGCAACCCGTATCATGTGGTTTATTGAAAATTGCTTGGAATGCATAATATTATCATGTTTGGACGGCCGAGAATGACAAAAGTTTGGGATAGTTCCTCTGAATTTCGCTTTCGAGTCCATTAGTAGAGACGTTAAATTCATATTGTTATCTATAATTATTTCAATGAAAATGGTTACCAATTCTTTGAGAATTTATGTATTGGATGGGTCTTGAATTAGATCTATCTTGTAGTACTTAGGCCCCGTTTGGTTCAGCTTTAGGAATGGGCTTTCGGCCTCGAAAGCCTCTTCCCAAAATGCTGAACCGTTTGGCTCAGCATTTGGCCTAGCATTGGCCAAATCCTAGCATTTGGAATGCTGAACCAAAATATTTTGTCCCCAAACTACCCTTACTTATTTGGTTTATTTCGATTTTGCCCCTCTTGGTACTGTTCATTTTCTTCGTGAGGTGGCCAGCGAGGGCGGCCAACACCGGATTAGGCCGATGAGGTCGTACGATCTAGGCGACGGCCACCTGAGGTCGCGCGACCGCCCAGGTGCCACCTGCTTGGGTCACCTGGCCTCGGCCGACGACTGCCGGCAGTAGATCTAGCTCGCTGGGGGTCGCCTGACCTCGGGTGACAACTGCCGGCGCCAGATCTAGTTCACTGGCGGCCGTAGGCCTTCACCGGCTCCGCCAAAGGGTAGGATAGCTCTTTTTTTTTAATAAAAAAGATAATTTCCAAAGACCTTTGGTAAAAAAAAATTTATCAAACACTACTTGGGTCAAAGTAGCTTACAAATGATTTCTTACCAAATGCCACTTGTATTTCCCCAAAGAACTTTAACCTAAAGGTATTTACATTCTTTCAAGTAAAGTTGAACCAAACGGACTCTTATTAACTTGGACTTGATATAGTTCGCGCATGTCGGAGGACTTGATCCGGCAGCGATCTTTTTTTGTGCGTATAAATTCTTTCCCGACCAAAAACCAAACGAAGGAGCTTGCAATCATTGCATACCCTGAATTTGGCCAAAACACGAGAAAGGACACGTTAGACCGCATGATACGCCAAGAAAATCACTTAGACGTGGGAAAGCACGGACAGATGGTCCATTCGCAGCAAATTGTCGAATGAAAACAACGTGGGTCAATCGTTCATGAACCAGCTCAATGATACCCACGATTTTGTCGTTTTGCCATGACACAAGCAACTTTGATTGATTAGAGGTGATCCCTTTCAGATTGGATCGAATTCACCTTGAAATTATAAACTGGATCATAAGACTAGTTCTCGATTTATGAAATCGGGAACCGGCCATATCTCCTATTTTCTACAAGATCGCATGTTACTACACAAGTGATGTTAATTAAATAAACTCATGATAAGCTATATACATCAGAGGTGTCGAGCTGCGAGAGAGGTGTGAACGTTGCGTGACTGAGACTAAGAGAAGTGAGAGTGAGAGTCGTGAGCAACAAGCGTGCGTGACCGAGCCCGAATGAAAAAAGAATGTGAATTAGGATTTTGGAATAATAAGAATTAAAAGAAAAAATCGTTCCAGTCAAGGTGGTCCAGATGGGTGGGTCCACGCTCAGAAGCGGGGACCGTACCGATATTTACCGGTTCCAAAATTTTAGGAATCGGGAACTGTCCGATTCTTTCGCTCACCCTCAACCCCGATCCACCTATCAAATCCAATTTTCTCGTTTTCATCATTTATTTTGCGCAATCCCCGCTCCGAATTTACTTTCACGAATCGTGCAATCTCCCGACCTAGTTTAGGTTGTGCAATAATTATAAAACAAAATTATCAATCGACATCATTTTTGCAAGAATAATTGCTGTACCAAGATACATTGAATCACGTCCAAGATTGCGTGACAATTTATGAATGAACGAACTCCCTCGGGAGTTTCTGCTTTACTATATTGACTTTTCGGCCCGCTAATTGCCACATCCGCCCACGATGGCCCTACATCGTCGGGTCAACAATCCTTAGATGTTCCTTTTTCAGTACGTCTCTGATGAATTCTCAATGATTGGACGAATGGGGACGGGGACACCTGCGCGGATGTAGATAAGCACAGACATGGACCAGGACCCAGTCACTAGAAAAATGTGTAGCGCGCCGGACCAATCATGCTCTAGCCCCGCTCCTGTCAATTCACTGGGGAAAAACCTTTAGTACTTTGTCGGGGACGTAATCTCGACTCCATTGGCCTTCGCTTTCGCGCGCCATCGCGTCCTCACGTCACCCGATATGGACGGCGTACGATAAATTTATCGTAGCTTCCATCTAGAATCCGCACCTTATCATATTAGGATTGATTTTCCAGTTTTGAGAATCTACAAACTTACTCTCTATATCTTATAATCAAGAACCTACCTTGCAATTTGATTCCAAAGTCTACCTGATAAGCGGTCAATTTTTTCTTTTTTCGGTTTTCAGTGGACGCAACGATTCATGAAAGATGAAGACTTAAAATAAGATGAATAATTAAAAAGTTTTAAAAAAAAGTAACATAAAAAGGTTCCTGGTTTGTTTCTTACCTAGGGACCGGGAACCGAACTGCATAGCACCGATTTCGCTTTTATTAGAATCGGGAGCCAAACCGTTAACCTTGGGAACCTGGAACCGAATCCGATTTTCAGCTTTACCCCGAATGCATGCTCATCTCTCTACTTTTACCATATTCGACATTGCATGCGAGCCCAGTAGACACGCACACGGGATCCCATGTTCGTTCTTCGAACCAAGTGATCCCGGCATGGGCTGCCTCGTAAACTTCTCGCTTTGGATTTGAATTCGACATATCGCGTCGGCCGGAGCCTTCGGCTGCTAATTTCGCGGATCTCAGTACTCATCGTCCAAATCCGAATGAGCATCTACCTCCCAAGCTGATCGCAGGTTCATGAATCAAGTGCAGCTGAGGATGCTTTCCCCGTTCCTCGGGTCTTCAGGACCAACCCGCACGCCAAAGATGGTAGGTAGAAAATGGATAACGACGAGGAGAGTCTGAAGACGGAAGCCGATGGCTGTGCTTCTGCCTTGACTCGCCATTTGAAGAAACGAGTTCCACGGGGAATTTACACGACTTTTCTCATTATTAGTTTAACTACGTTTTCCATCTCCATTTGTCAAGTGGTCACAGATTTGTTAGGGCCGTGCTTCAACTCTTAGTACTACTTTATCTTGGGAAAAATCGCAGACGTACTGCATTTATTCCAATTCGATTATAAATATTTCAATTTAATTATTCTTTTATCGGTCAAAATTCTAAAATTCAGTTATAAACCATTTTTGACGATCTACCGTTTAGTCCTAGACCTTTTAATTGTGCCATTGTAGTCCTAAACTTTTTGAAAATTTATCGATTTAGTCCTAAGCGATTCGTCAATTTAATCATCTCGGCCAATTTTGCCGATAGGGGCGACGGCCTCATCCAAACTAGGCAAGGGTCGCCAGCCTAGGGTTTATGATTAAATTGACAAATCGTAAAAAGGTGTATGACTAAATTGACATAATTAAAGGATTTAGGACTAATTGATAAATCGTCAAAAGGTTTATAACTAAATTGGCATAATTGAAAAATTTAGGATTAATTGACAAATCGTCAGAATATTTAGAATTTCTTTGGTAATTTCTGCCTTTTTCTTGTGGGGGGCACATACTCAAAAATCGAACATATCACTCCGCTCATTATATTCATGTCATTAATAGTATAAGCGTTTAAAAAGACGAGTAGATAAATACACGAGCTTGAGAACAAAATTTTTCATTTTTTTTCAGAAATCCACATCAAATGAGAGAACAGTTTTATAAAAGAAACAATAACAGTTAAGCTAAATGATTATATTAAATTGAACCCAGTTTAATTGGTGGATTACGAGTTATGGACATCAATTGCATACAACATTAGCTAAATATTAATGTCGGTAATGCCCGTAAATAGAATCCACCAATGAAAAGGGTGGTTCGAGGACACCAGAGAAAACTGGAGAATTCGTAACATCGCATACGAGATAACACTAGTAAAATAAGACTACATTTGTTTTTTTTTTCCATTTTCATGCTCAATCAATAATTGTTAAATATTAATTACGCATAAGACAACTAATTTCAGCCTTTTTTCCTAAAATGCCCGTCCTTACCTGACCTCGTTCAAGAATTAGCTGGAGTGAACAAAGATACTCATCAATTTCCCATCCAGATTAAAGAAATGGAGGCAATGTTCAATTCAAAAACTTCCCATGTTCACACCTTTCGGCACGCTGTTATAATAAATTGCAGACCTTATCTTCATCCTCGAATCATTTAATAAATTAATTGGATTTGCAGCGCAAAAGCACACAAGTTTTCAAAGGGTTTTGACGGCCCAAGCAATTGCGGCTGCCATCATAAAAAGATGTTCATCTTATCCGCAATTAAAATACTCAGGTCAAATTAGTCCAAACCCACCTAAAAATACTTATCTCGGCTTTCATAATTCCATTATTCGGTATCGTCGAGGCTCACGAATCGCAGAACATGATGTTTTTGTCCACCCACTTCAATCGGAGCCAAATACTATCCGTTTTTTGAAAGAAAGTAAAGATGAAAATTATTAATATGGGCTTTACCAAAAAAAAATTATTAATATGGGTTCTTTACCAAAAAAAAATTATTAATATGGGTAAATAGATAGGGATCCTGTTATTACAAATTTCTTGAATGTTCAGTACGGTTACACAGCAATTACATGTGGTCGTTTCTTCCTCTTGCAAGGAAGATCCCAAAAGCATTTCCTCAAGTCAATCTCCACCCATCCACATAGACAAACAATTCATTAAATACAAGGATAAAATCTTAGGAGGAGGCAGATAAGAACTTATCCGCTTCCCTTTAAATTCTCCCTCCAGGAAGCTCTTCCAACCCTCCCACCACCCTGGCCCAAGAAAAAACTCCTCCTGAATTCTTGCCTGCCTATCTTGTTCAAACCTTCTCTGCACAAACCTCAATCTGTTAAGATCTTTGCAAGATGGTCTTTCGACAATCTTTAGAATCACAATGAATTTATAGCTCTCTGCGCGTGTCATGAGCTCAATCACCACTTTCTTTCTAAATCTCCTGTCTCATTCAGTCTCTGTTGTGCTGCTATATTGGTTCTATGTGTTTTCCTGAACCTGATCTCTCCTAAACAAGTTGCCTTCCATGTAAATTTGTGTCTCGCCACAATCACCAATTTGTCTTGGCTTTTCACTCGCTACTGGAGTGATTCATTTGACCAAAGAGCCCCACAAAGTAGCGAACCGGAAGGATGATGTCCCTAGCACAAGGTAGCTCAGGGTCCGAAGCAGATGCCAGGTACTTGGGGACGGATGAGAAGAAGAGGCGGCGGATGCAATCGAACCGGGAGTCGGCAAGGCGGTCGAGGATGAGGAAGCAGAAGCACCTTGAGGACCTGACGAGGGAGATCGGCGAGCTGGAAAGAGAGAACCGTGAGATCGTCAAGGCGTACAATGCCAAGGCACAGGCGCACCTGGGCCTCCAGTCGGAGAATGACACCCTGCTTGCTGAGAAGGCGGCGCTGATGGATCACCTGAACGGTATGGAATCGATCATTGGCAATTTCAACAAGAGCGGGCCGTGCCAAAGGTTCAGTTCCGGAGTCCAAGAGCCGTGGCTGGTCCACAGCCCGTCGCAACAGATCATGGCATCTGCTAGCATGTCTAGGATTTAGGTGACGTCTAAGTGGTGTCTGTAACTGCTGCCCGTCCCAGTACAACTCATTGTTAGGCCCACCTTGTCTGTCTGTCTGTCTGTCTGTCAATGTTGCTCATTCCTTCATTGCTCTTGATTGTGCGTGTGAATGAAAGATGGGATGGTTTATCTGTGCTAATATTTGACTGCATCGGACGCAGCATGCTGCTTTGTGCTATCTTTCGAGCTAAACTGCACGATTCCTCCCCAACAAACTGACCTAACTGGAAAATGGTTAACGATGACATCCAGTTTCTTGGAGAGTTAAACTATATGCGAATTGATCTTGAATCATTACCAGGTTGACGATTGATGAATTAGCATACTTCTAATCTGACGTTTTGAACCCGTATCCTTCGGCGCCACGAGCACAAACAAGGTACTTCATCGCCAAAGCAATACCAAAATTGATCTAAAATCATCCGCCTGCTTTGTGCACATTCCAGGACTTAATTTCAAGAACCTAGGCTGATGTTTTTCTTTTTCTTCAACTGAGTAGCAATACCGACCGAAATTTTCTGTGTTTTGATTGTATTATGCGTTCTGTAACTTCTTTCAGGAAGACAGCTCATACCGATAGAGAGTTTCGATTGTCTGAAAGGCAGCAATTCGGTTTTGTACTTCGACTAGCCTTTATAACCGACGATGGTCCAGAGACCTGTTGCAGTCCAGATTATGTAATCGGCCAAATCTGAGATCGACGTGTTTAATACGACATTGAGAGTTGACAGAGCAAGTTCAGAAGGACAAATGTCGAGGGTGCTCATAACACTATTACCCCAAATCTCATCTTGTAAATGACACTAGGAACTTTTCTACAATCCTCCAGGTTCTAGCACAATCTCTTGAGATATTTCAGAATAAGAAATTGCACATAAATAGTCAGTATTATGGCACTTGAAAATGACTGAAGCTCTGAAAGTATAATAGGATCTGCAAAATCTGGCTATGAACTTCTCACAGCTAGAATTACTTTGCTGAA
Organism: Syzygium syzygioides; assembly: GCA_031216285.1. Classification (NCBI taxonomy): domain Eukaryota; kingdom Viridiplantae; phylum Streptophyta; class Magnoliopsida; order Myrtales; family Myrtaceae; genus Syzygium; species Syzygium syzygioides. The sequence continues at coordinate 33,375,484 of CM062249.1, forward strand.
CTATGCATCTTCTTGTGAGTATGTGAACCTACTCGCTCGAGCTCAAGTGTGGTTGAATGTACATTTCATATAGGATAATACAATGGCTCTCCTCGTCGCACTTGAATTGGTGGCACTGATGGTAAACCCGACCAAAGGAACTTCCTACTGATGCACACTTAAGAGAAGAAACGGGTGTTTCAGGGTGAATGGACATGCTGTTGTGTTCCCACAATTTATATACGTCACTGCAGGTCAGTTTGAGTTTATTATTATCGAAAGTCAGAGGAAGCAGAAACAGAACTGCAAACAAACGATTGAAATTTGGCAATGTCTAGTGACATATTGCCCTAGTGCATTGCTAATCGTCGTCTGAGATTCCATACCTGCCACCTTGTAAGAACGCTAGTTACATTTGCAGCGACCTATTTCACTTGACACACTGGATCTCAACTGAAAAGGTTTAGTTTAGGATGAATTAGCACAACGAACGTTTTGAAACTAACAAGAACAGCACGAACATTGCTATTCGGTGGCTGACGAAGCCCCACTTTGAAGGAAATCTTCGGCACAGAAGGTAACTAGAAAGTTAATGCTTTCAAGCACACAGTTGACTGCAATTCTCATCAGATAAAATGGACATTCTATTACCGGACTCAAGCCAACAAATGATATGCAGCAACCGAATTCCCAGGCAGGATGTACAATCGCGCTGAGTTTGTAAATTCCCAGATCCTGAAATTATTTCCTAACAGCTAGTTTTTTTTTGTTTGTTTTACCCCGATTCACATCATAGGCGTGAATGAAGTGCATCATATCCCAACACAGTAGAAGCACGCCTCAAATAAAGTCTACACAAAATGACAGGACTTTAAGTGAAATGGATGATGGTTTCATCATCTCTCTTCCCATATTACAAATTTACAATCAATGCCAAGAAAAATCCAATTGGTCTTTTGGACACTAATGAGTGCGAGATTCTGAGAAATGTTCAGATTGGTCCCTCTACAATCAGGTGAACTTCAAGATGGAAAGAGAATGCACCGGTGTGCCCTTCCACCCGACAAGTAAACTTTTTCCGTTCATATCGAGTGTGCAGAACCTCCCGCAGCTGAACTTTTTCATGACCAAGTTTGCTTGGTACAAAGATGAACTGCTCAGTTCTGCCTCAATCATGCCGAATCGGGCGAAAAAGGCCCTCCAAACATCGACCTTCACATGTCGAACCGTCCGTTCCTCACCTTCGGTGGCTAGAATGTTCTTAACCCCTTGGCCAAAGTAAATCGATTCGATTGTCATCCTATTAAAATCTTCCCGACTCATGGAAGCTTCGAGGCAGTCAAAGTATGCACCGTAAGAGAAAAGCGATTCGATAAAACGGTTCGCGAAGTTTGGTGAATTGTGGTTCGCCTCGACTTCGGCAACCACCATTACACGTGGATTGGTCCTTCTAATTACTTTCATCAATAATTCAAGACGGTTAGGCTGCGGTATCAAGGTCCGTAAGTAGTACTGAGAGAAGATGACCACCGCTTCCTCGGTATCAATCTCGAAGAGTTCTTCCTTGAGATCCAGCACATCTCCTACCACAACAGACTTGAAAGTGCAGGGAAAACTCATGCTATCAGCAAAATTTATTAACCTTTCACCGGTCTCATCAATCAGATGCTTTGAAGAGGTTCCTACAGCGGTTATCTTCAGAAGCTCAATCTGGTGATCATAACACGATGCCAGCGCTTGCATTAGGATCGTCCACTGGACCCCGGAGCCTATGTTGAGATCAATCACGTGAACGTTCTTTGCATCGGCCACATTTTCCACAATCGCCTGCACTCCTGCGAATTGCATCACCTGCACAAACGGGAGCTTTTGATGATATGCGATCTGGCTCTGCGTTGGGTTCATCGCTTTTGCATGGGGATCAGGTTTCTGTCTCTTTCCACAGGTGTTTACTGCGATTCTTCCACTTCCTCGATCGATCCTTTCACGCAGCGCCTCAGCAAAGTAGAAAACTAGCCTTTGGATCGGATTGCCCTTGTTCGAGCACAAGTAGTCGCACTGGTTCAGCAGCTTGCTCGCCCGATGGAACTGCTGATAGTACACTTTCTCCACTGCGAACAGAAGCAGTTCTACTAGCTGTGCGTCCTTCTTCTGCTGATCCGAGAGACCAGAGAAAGATGACCCGTATGGGTGGCCTAAAGTCGCGGGCGGATCGCCCACTGAGGAGGTGGTCTGGATGAATTTAACTCCAGCTAACCTGATAATTTCTTCGGTCGACAGACTTGGCTCTGCGAGTCCGTTCAAAGTGGTATTGATGCCAGGCTCGACGATCTTCTCCCCATCAAGCTTCTTCAACCTGTGTTCGTAGCTCTTGAGGAGCTCGAGGGAGGCCAGCGAAAAGGGGTGTTGCTTTTCCTTCTCATCTTCACTGTGCTGGACTCCAATTGGCTCCGACCCAAGATTCGCAATCTCCTTCCAGCACGTTTGGAGTGAGGGAGAGTCGAATTCGAAGTTCAAGTCGTCAAGCAGATCATGAGCGGGAAGCGGATACACCTGCTGGTTCTGCTGTCGGTATTTCGAGAAAACGAAGTTCGACTCCAACAAATTGTCCTGATAGAATCCAAAATCAGAGTTGAGACTCTCACCGAAAGTAGAGTCTCTCCAGTACTCTTCTCTACAACGATTGTGCTTGCTTCCATTTGTTCCTCCCACAGCATCATCCAACTCATTGTTGGAACCAGGATTTTCTCGGATTCCAACAGGATCGATCGCCCCGAAAGAGAACATAGTAGACGTCATCTTGAAATGCACAAGCAGTTCAAAGACCTATCTCAAGTATATACTCTAGGGACTATAGGAAGAATAGAAACATCATCGTTGGTTCACACAATTGGAAGAAGATTTTTCTTTTCGACCCGGCAACTCTTTGTGCATTAACTAACTTTTTCCGGCTTATATAACGAAGAAACGTTCACACCCAGAAACATCAAGTACAGTCCTTTAACGTCGGCATGTTGACAAAATCAAAGACCGGCCTGACCCGCGATGCGATGTGGTGTGACAAGTTCAGTGCGCTGCTTGAATTCATGTTCGGCTTTACGAGACCAAGGCAAATATCTTAATACCCCAAAGGACTCAAACAAGAACTAGAATCCAAAGGGCGCGTCAAGGACTCCGTCAAAACGAAGCATTCCTGGAATAAATAAATCTCCTCAGAAGTTCAGCCAAAAGAGCCAGGACAAACATAGGACGATGGTCATGAACGATCAACAAATCACTAGAGTTACACTTGGAGGAAGCAACGTGGGAGGTCACAAGCTTACAAGGTTGCCTGCAGATTTCTAAGAGGTTCATCTTCTCCAAAGAAACATTGTGCAACGCTTGACAGCAACACCCAACACTTCTTGTCCGTTCGCTCCATTGTTTATTCGAACTCACGTCAGGTGATTTGTGAACATGCAGATGAAACGAGGCAGGACCACTTCACCGAAAATGGCGTCTTCTCGTTCGCCCTTGCTTGGTCGGCACTCGTCAGTCAAGGATATATAACTAGTGAGAAAAGATGATTATGTTTGTGTTTCCTCAGTTTGATTTGGTCAAGGAATGTTTGCAAGAAATGTTTGCGAGACCCGATCAATGGACCGCGGCTCCTAGACAGGATTCATGAAGAGCTTTACATCGTTTCATTTTGGCCATACGGCTTGTTTTCCTGACCGATCATAGAGCACGCCAATTGACGAAAGTGGGGAAAATAGTCTAAAAAGTCATAAATATATTGCATTTTTGCTAATTCAGTTTTAAATTTTTTTAATTGTATTAATTGAGTCCTAAAACTTTTGCACGTTTTGCCAATTGAGTCCATTTAGCCAATTTTGGCTAGAAATTGCTAAAGTAGATGTTGATTGTTCTACTTGGCACGGTCAATGCTGACATGAACAATTTTGATAATATTTTTTCAAATTTTTTTATTAATTATTTTTTTCATTTTCTTCTCTTTTCCTTCTTTACTTTTTACATTTTTCTTTTTACCTCCGCTAGCTATCACTGGCCTCGTCAATGGCTAGCAAGTCGCCGACCTTAGGTGAGGGTTGCTCTCACCAAATCAAGCAAGGGTTACCCTCGCTCGGGGTGGTGAAGGCATCCCTCACCTAATCTGGTGAAGGGTTGGCGAGGGCTTGTCACCGGCCATTGACAAGGCCCCACGATGGTCAACAAAAGAAAAAAGGTAAAAGAAAAAAGAAGAAGAGAAGAGAAAAAGAAAAAAAAAAGGTAAAGAAAGAAAAGAGAAGAAAAGAAAAAAGGAAAAAAAGTAAATAAAATATTTAAAAATATTAAAATATTATAAGAAATTGTGCATGTTAGCGCTGGCCGTGCCACATAAGACGACCAGTGTTCATTTCAACGATTTTTAACTTAAATTGGCCAGATTAACCGAATCGATATAAATGCAATAGGTTTAGGATTTTTTTGGTATTTTTTTTTGCCATATTTTGGAACTTAAGGAACTATGAAAGTAAATAAAAAAGAGAGGAACAAATTAATAATAAATAAGTACACAAAAATGAAGTAGAAGAACCCATTTTCGATTGAGCAAATTCAAACTCGAAAATGATCCTTCTTATCAATTCACGACATTCATTAGATACTTACCGACTTCTTGCTTTATAGAGGTTGATACTCCAAATTGCCCTCGGGATTCAAAACTTACTCACCCATCGGAAAATAAACTAATTGTCATTATTGCTACGTAGCTTCTAACACGTCTAGGAGTCTACTGAATTATTACGTAGCAAACCCATCGAAATATGTGCTAAAGATGATCTCATACCCGCCAAATCTACCGCAAGAATCGAAAATATGACTTTCGATATGAAATCACTAACCAATAGATCAGAGATGTATTGCTAATGAGTCTAAACTTCTTCATTCCTGAGTATCGAGCAAGCATCCGTGTGTACATGCAATGGTTCAATAACGGGCTGTCAAAAAATCCCGACCCTGACCAGCCCATTCGACCATCACGTGACTCCAATCGAACCAACATCGCAAGCTGCCAAACGATACATGCAAATGAGTGGCCAAAGAGAACTATGATGTCCATACGCATGTGATCCGAGGCATGTAATCAAGAAAATCCAAAGCACGTGAGATCCTCCTCGTCTTCATGCATATTAACATGATACAAATTGATTTAATCTGCCACGTTCCTCTATATAGAATATCTCGAGATGGTTGGTGGGATCCAATTGGTGTGAAGTACATTTGACAAGACCGTATGACCTTTTCAAGTTCGATGGAGATGCTATTGGGGCAATGGCGGGGACGTGCGTGACAGGGGATCTGCCCCTGCTCTCAATTCAGGGTTGGGATCGTGCTTTGATTAGGAATTTTACATAGGTGATTCGAAGTTACGAGAACTCAGTGCACCCAGTCCCTTTATGTTAGTGAATTCCATTTATGACTCACATAATCTGAGGGTTGGGATGCACTGGATTCACATGTATTGATATACCAAAAAATATCTCAATAGTTTATTTTATAAATAGAAAATTGCATGTGGTATTTTAATACTGAGCGAGCAAACTTTTATGGGGGTTCTTGATATTGATCATGAGAACATGGAGATGATAACTCAATCCGATTACATCGAATGCTTAACTTAGTTCGAACATTGATAAGTCATACGTCAAATTCCTGGGCTCCACGTGTTGTTGGGCATGTGTGGTATCTCAAATAGAAAACTCTACAATAGGGATACCTATCCAATAAATAGCCTCATCTCTTTGGATATACGTTTATAAGGCGATATTAGTTAACTTGAAAAACGGTACATGCCTCCGCCACGAGAGATTCTTGAGCCATGGGAAATACTCGCTTGAGTTGAGTCTATAGACCTGAGGATCGAATGTCGAGTTTAATGTGTTGTCCAAACCTATTCGTCACGTAAAATCTATATAGAAACATTCGGGCCGAGCTCAAGCTAGGGCAAAAGATGGGCAAGCCGGGCCTTCTAATCGATACCACCACATCATTTCGAATTAGAAGTGCCAAAATATATGTCTTGAGAGCAGCGTCGACACGAATCTCGGAAGAATCTTCTCTATACAAAGTCGTGAAAACAATATAGTAACGTGAACGCGAAAATCACATGTCGAGATCATTCGAGATTTATTATTATCGATCATTGCCATTTATCGCTTTTGCTACTAATGATCATCTTAGTTTAGACGATTACAAAGAGAACTCAAGTAAGGGAGAATAACTAAAACGATCCATGAACCGTAGCTTAGTGCGCAATAGGGTCCATAAAATTTACCCTAATGTGTATCGGGGTCCTTAAATTTTAAATTTATCTAATGTGGTCAATAAACTTTGGGTACATGTTCAATTTAGTCCTCGAACTATATGAAAACGTTCAATATTATTTGTGGATGGATAAGATTGAGCATTTTTATAAAGTGTAAGGATTAAATTGAATATGTATTACCATCCACCTGGGTGGCGCTGCTGGAGCGCGCACTCTTCCTCTCACAAAAGATTAAGTGTTCAAATCCCGGGCGCCGCATGGTGACTTAACCGATGGCGCGTGTGTGGTGGCTAGCACGTGTCGTTCTCAGGGTTTATTCCTCGACTGTCGGCCGTGCGGGGTTCCCTGGGTTATCAAAAAAAATTGAATATGTATCGAAATTTCATGAATCATATTAATTGATTAAAAAATTTATAGACTATTTTAAATATTAAATTAAAGTTGAGGAATCTCGTTGAAGACGATGCATAGTGAATCGAAAGGTCGGTCAGGAACCATCCCGTCATTTTCCGAAAGAGTAAAAGCGTGGCCTATGGAATAGATAGAACAGAACAGAGTCTCTCTCTCTCTCTCACTCTCTCTCTCTCTCTTTCTGAAACTGGAGCCATCTCCGGAGTCCGGACGAGGACCTCCTTAAATATTCCAACTCTCCACGTACACTCCAGAACACGCTCTCATGTGCCCCGATTCTCCACGCAGCCCGCGAGCTCCTAAACCCTAACCGCCTCCTCTCCGCGGCGGATCCTCCGCGATCCGATGGCGTTCTGGTGGCCCCTGCTCGTCCTCGCGCTGGCCTACGCCCTCTGCCGGTTCCTGCTGATGCTCATTCCCCCCAACGTGCCTTCGATCGAGGTCGACGCCTCGGACGGTAACCTTCTCTCCACGCGCGCGGCTTTTTTCCTCCCCCCCTCGTGATCCGCGATCGTCGCGCGCTCTTGCGATTTGCTGAATGTGCTCGCGGCGTGTGGTGCGGTTGAGTGACGGCGGTTTCGTTTTGCTGGATCGTGGCAGTGCTGGACGACGGCGGTCAGGCTCGGAACGACAGCTTCATCTACGTAAGTTCGTGGAAATGCGGGTTGGTTCTTTGGTTGATTTGTGTGAGGTTTTGTTGGAATGCGTCGGATGTCCGTCGCTGGAGGTGTTGTTGGACTTGCGAATGCTGGTGATTGGCGCGTGGAGTGAAGTCTGTCTTATTATAGAGGTTGTTATCGGCTGGCGCGATCTGGATTTAGTCGTCTTCGGCCGGTTCGTGTGTGGAAGCTTATGAAATGCCGGTCGTATTTCGCTTTGTTTACTTCGAAATGCCATTGGCTGTATGACTGGACTTGTAGTTTGGTACCTGTAGTGCTGCTGACTGATGCATAATAACCGGTATCATTTTATTTCTTCTTTGTCAGTTTTTTTGTCTGATACTTGTTCTAGAACAGCTTCATCTATGTGCCCACGCGTGTTAATTTTTTAATAAAATTTGTGGAGCGAATAATTCAACAAATCCGTTGTCTTAGGTGCAGTGTTGCTTGATGAGCACTCATAATTTTGCTGATACGGCAGAGCCTTGGGGCTAATGTTTCGGTTGATTTTACATTTTTCTCAGCTCATTTGTTCTGCATCGATTGGTTGTAGAGTTGGTGAAATGTCTGTAATTGATCTTCAGCAGCTGCTGAATGCATGAGCAACAACTGGCGTATATCGATGGATTATTTCTCATGAATAAATGGCGTTTATTAGTGTTTGCTGTTACTGAGCAAGAAGTTCCCTCAAAGAATGAAAGAACCTTCTGATCTATTAAAATATCCAAAATTAACAAATTGCGATTTACTTGCCGAGAGTTTGTGAAACATATATGATTGTCTTACCACAATTGCTGAATGCATAAACAAATGCATTCTACTGACGTATTGCTTTTCTGGCTGTTGGGAGGACTCACCATATGATTACCTAAAATATGCTGTCTCTTGCGAAACTATGGGAAGCGCTCTCGGAGTATAGGAAGGAAGCTTCTTGCCGGGTCTCTTTTAATCTCTGATCTTCTTGCAGATTCCTCCTAGGGGAAGGACACAGCAACCTGATAGGAAAGTGCAGTGCTATGAACCTGCTACTATGAAATATTTGGGATTTTTCCCAGCGCTCACGGCAGTTGAGGTTGGGGCCTTTTAATGCAATCTTACTGATTAATACGTGGCAATGCAAAAGTTTTGTCTTGCAGCTATGGCTTTATTTTTCTCATCTGATCATTGTAGTTTTTGAATTGGATTTTATGACATTTCTAGTAAATTTTGATGGAATCATACTCCCTTTTAGCCTGTCTGAAACCTTTATGTAAATGCTTTGGTTTTGTTGTTTCTCCTTGAGGGGAGGAGGCCTTTATCCTCCTCTTAATTCATTATGAAAGAATTAAACTAATACCGATGATATTGGTGCTGCGATTAATTTTCCTAAACCTATCTTACATTCAAGTGATACCATAGCTTCTACCGGCCTTTTCATTTGCTGATGCGGCAGGAAATGTAAGTGATTGGCTTATCACTCCAAGATATATTTCCTGTTAAGTGAATATACATGGATTATGTACTCCTACTTTTGGAGTAATCTATTATCAACTGTTGCCAATTTTTCAGTCAGGCAGTCTAACTGATGAAATATCAGAAAACTTTGTGATGTGTCAGCTTTTTCTATGTCTGCATGCCATGCTTTGTAACAGAAATGTTCGCGAACTCATCTTATCCCTGATATTGCATTTTTAACTGTTGTGTATATGAATTCCCAGGTGAAGGAGCATGTTGCCCAATCAAGGAAGGCGCAGAAAATATGGGCAGAAAGCAGCTTTAAGCAAAGACGTCAATTTCTACGGATACTCTTGAAGTATATTATTGATCACCAAGAGCTTATCTGCGAGTAAGGGCAAAAGCTTACTTATAAGGAAAGGAAGTCATTCCATGAAGCGCATGCATCTGTCTTAATTCAGGCTAGAATTTAGATGGTGTCATCCTGATAATCGCAGAATTTTCACGTTTCTGTTTGAGGTTCATGCTTCGAATGTGTGCATTGAGAAGAAGAGAATCCCAACCAACTGTTTATTGCTCGTTAGAAGACATGACTCCAAAGCATCCCTTATTCGAAGTATTAGATTAGGAATACTACGCGTTTCATCAGCACCGAGATGATCTATCTGTGCATTACATTTTGTGGGTTCTTCTGACCTGTCCATATGGTTCTCTGTGACTGTTCATTTTGTGCTGAAATTTTATTTCTTGTGCATGCTCATCTTTAAATACTTTCTATAGGATTTCATCTCGTGACACTGGAAAGACAATGGTAGATGCTTCACTGGGAGAAATAATGACGACCTGTGAGAAGATCACTTGGCTTCTTTCGGAGGGTGAGCAGTGGCTAAAGCCTGAGTACAGGTAAATACACGAAATTTATCTAGTGGAAAGTGGAAACTTTCTGTGAACTCACTTGGTTTTACAGTGAGCTTCATGTCTCTCGTGTAGTGGCAGAACTAAAGCGATTTATTTTACAGCTTTGGCACATCTCCCTTTTCTCTGAAACCAATGAAAATGGTCTGTAGTAGTGTGGTTTTAGTTCCACTGATAATCCTCAATTTTATCAAGATTGCGAAATCCTTGAAGTTAAATGGCCATATCAGTTCAAAGAACCAATACATGGCTTTGATCTTCTGTAGATTCGTTGCCAACTTATAAAAGCATATGCTGCGGATAATCTGATTGATTGCAATTCTGATAGATCCTCAGGTAGATCCATGCTTCACAAAAGATCCAAAGTGGAATTCTACCCTCTTGGTGTTATAGGAGCAATTGTCTCATGGAACTATCCTTTCCATAATATCTTCAATCCAATGCTGGCCGCGGTATTTTCAGGAAACAGTATTGTAATCAAGGTGCTTTATATTGGAGAACAGAGTTTCGGTTTATTTGCTGCATACAATGGCTTGTGTAGTTGCTAAATTGGAATGAATTTTGAATGCATCATTTTTAGCCAGAATTTGGCTGTCCGATTGAAAGCAACGTGCTTCTTTATGTAGGTTTCAGAACATGCTAGTTGGTCTGGATGTTTCTACTTCCGGATAATTCAAGCAGCCCTGACTGCTGTAGGAGCTCCTGAAAACCTGGTTGATGTAATAACAGGGTATAAATTTTGTTGCGTCGTACATTCGTTTTCTTCCTCTGGCATAGCATACTTAACCTCAATCAGATCTTTGCAACAGGTTTGCTGAAACAGGAGAAGCATTGGTATCTACAGTTGACAAAATCATTTTTGTTGGATCGCCAGGTGTCGGGAAGATGGTATGAACTCTCTCAAAGAGAGTGCATCCTTGTGACAGTCTTAGTACTCGTGCAATTAATTTATGGCCTGTCGGCATCTCCATGTCTATTGTTCCTTTTGCACTAGCAATATTTATTTCATCTATTCTTCCCTAAAGAATAAACTCCATTATACAAACTTATGATGTAAATCATTTTGTTGATACTTCAGATGACCTAGACTTCTTAAGTATATCTGCAGATCATGAGCAAAGCTTCTGAAACCCTGATACCAGTAACACTCGAGCTCGGTGGGAAAGATGCATTCATCGTCTGTGAAGATGTTAATGTTTCTCATGTATGAATATGCTTGACTTTGATTCTTTTTTGTAGATTGGTAGGTCTTTGCATCATTTGCACATTAGTTATGACATTTGATGCCCTGCTGCTAAGGCTAACAGTAAAGTCTATTCCCAATATAGGTTGCACAAGTAGCTGTCAGGGCTGCTCTCCAATCAAGTGGACAGAATTGTGCTGGAGCTGAGAGATTCTATATCCACAAGGACATCTATCCTTCATTTGTCACTCAAGTATCAAAAATTGTAAAAGCAGTTGCAGTTGTAAGTAGGCTGACTTGATTTTTGGAAGATATTTTGTCGACAGCTGGGAGCAAAGTCTTTATCGGGGGGATATTGGTTCACTTGCCTTAATAGATTCTTTCAACATCATGGTTATCAGTTGTAGCGTGTATCTGCTTTCACATATGCTTCCTTACTGCATTTCATTAGCAGCTTTAATTCTATCTTTGTAAGATTTTGTGGAACCACTGCCAACCATTCTAAAAGCTTAAGCTGTTAGATAAATGCGTGGTTTATTATTTAAATATTGTAACACTCCCCCTCATGTTTAGTCTTTTTTTTTTAGTACTAAGTGTGGAACTATTTAATTGGGAGGCAAATGGGGCCCGGAAAGATTTGAATTCAGGATTTCTAGCGTTGATATCATGTGAGATTTTGTGGGACCAATGTCAACTATTCTAAAAGTTTAAGTTGTTAGATGAAGGTGTGGTTTATTATTTAAATATTCTAACAATCTTTAAACACTTGGCATGAAATTTAAAGCAATAATCATTCAGTCAACTCATACTGCAAGTCCGTTCATATAATAAATGCACGTGGATTGTATAGTACAGAAAAGATACTCTCTATTGCTTGTTGATAAAACGTTGTCAATCCTGCTTTTAATTGTTATCATGCGAAAGCTCGTCGTATATGGTTTTTGTAAACACATTTCTCTTGCTAAAAGCATATAAACTGGTGAAATATAAAGTGCTTCAAATGCAATTAAAAAAATACTGAAGTTTCTCTTTGCAGGGTCCACCACTTGCTGGAAAGTATGATATGGGAGCCATTTGTGTGCAAGAGCATTCTGAAAAGCTTCAAAACCTTATTAATGATGCATTAGACAAAGGAGCAAGTATAGTCGCTCGTGGAAGTTTTGGCAACTTAGGTACAGATGCGGTTGACCAATTTTTCCCACCCACTGTGATTGTAAATGTAGATCACACTATGAAGTTAATGCAGGAAGAGGTAATTATTAGCAGTTCTTGCTCTCCCTACATGGCATTGCATATGCACGTGTTGGTGAGTGGCATTTGGCTTGGTAATTGATTCAGAAATAGTGCTTCTATTTTTAAGTCATCATTTATTTAGCTTGAGCAGAGGGATATGTTGATGCTTTCATGCTCCTAATTGGTGAACTTTTCTCAATTTATGACAATTACTGGGTCTGTAATTACAAAGTTCTGTGGAATGATTAACGCAGTGCATTATTCTTAGTGCCGGCATCAAAATTGGGCAGACCCTTATACTTTGAGAATTCACAGAAGATGTAACTAATTTATAAACATAGCGAAGTTCTTCACTGTTTTCTTTCCCATGTTCTGAAGATGTCCATGCTTTGCATGGCGAAGTGCTTGCTAAGTCATGTGAGTTTGGCTGCACAGGCTTTTGGACCTATCATTCCTATAATGAAGTTCAGTACAGACGAAGAGGCTGTAAAGCTCGCCAATGACTGTAACTATGGACTGGGTTGTGCTGTTTTTTCTGGCAGTCAGAAACGGGCTAAAGAAATAGCCTCTCAGGTACATTGCGGAGTTGCTGCTGTCAATGACTTTGCATCATCTTACATGTGCCAGGTGATACTCTGACCCGAATTTTTCTTTTTTGACTGGTAACTTGATCATAGGTCTCAAATTAATGACGTACTTATTCGACCTACAGCTGAGGTGGCTCATTAAACAATATATGTGATGATATTCAGTTGGCAGCTCTTTTACTGGTGCAATAACATAGTACAGGAGATGCCTTTTCCTTTAGATAGGATGGGGTAATGGGGACACCTGCTGATCCCACCTGGCATGAGCTTTGCTATCTCTACCTGCAAGTGCACCATGCGAAAGGGTGGGTTTGAAAAAGCTACCAACAACGCTGCAGCCTTTCTTGGGACACAATTGCTCACATAGAAGGATAGCATCCTCAAGGGAGTTGTCTTGACGTGGCCCTAGTTTCACTTATGAACAGGGAACAAAAGTTGGTTTACACGGATATTGCTACCAACGATTCTCGCAATCGTCGGGTTTAACCATAGCTGCCCTCGGCATTCTAGTCCCTTACAAGAATAAACAGCTATTTTAACCAAAAAAAAAAACAGCTTTTCAACTGGTGATTGATATCTTGTTTAGGCACATTAAGCGAAAATTGTTTGAAATTTGCAGTCTTTGCCATTTGGCGGTGTAAAGCACAGTGGATTCGGAAGGTTTGCCGGCGTTGAAGGACTGCGAGCCTGTTGCCTTGTGAAGTCGGTTGTGGAAGACAGGTGGTGGCCGTTTATCAAGACAAAAATACCAAAGCCAATCCAGGTAAAAGGGGAAACTCTGCATCCAGATGATGGTGAGTCTGCTTCCCTATCCACTCGCTTGACTGTGCTCTGTGCCTTATTACAGTATCCCGTTGCGGAGAATGGCTTCGACTTTCAGGAGTCCCTTGTGGAGATGCTCTATGGTTTGAACATTTGGGATCGTCTGAGAGCACTGGTCAACGTCCTGAAGTTCCTCACGGATCAAAACCCTTCTAGCAGTAAGAGAAGCGACTGAAACTCTCTGCAGAAACTTGGCAAGGTAAGCGGGCAGGAAGATAGTCTTTGGCCCACCGAATGAAAGATCAGATTCTGACGACTCCACTTCACTCTCTCCTCTCCCTTGTGCATTTCTCGGTGAGTGCAGGGCTCTTTCCTTGTTTTTTCAAAAATGGTATGGCAACGACCACAAAGGAAAGAGATCAAAGGACCGTTTGTTTCCTTTGTGCGGTGGTATCCCAGAGATTAAGGCCTTGAGTTGACGGATGTGCATGTGTACTTGAGGGGGAAAGAAAAGAGACTTTACTCACTGATATGGACCCCTTTTTTGTTGCATGAAAATCTTGGTTCAAATGTTTCATTGTCTGCTTAGTGCGCGCTGGATAGAACATAAATTTAGCCCCGGGCTCTGGGTTCCACAACCAGCCGGCTGCGTGGACCCAAGTCCGGGATGCAGGTCCAGCCCTGGGGATCCCCGAGTCCAAATAGCAAGGGCCGGGGTCCAAGCTGCAAGAGCCCCAGGACTGTGCTATGAGGACCGAGATTTGAGTGCTAACGATCGCGAGGTTTTGATGTTGGAGATGCGGGACCAGATGCAGGAACCGACGTTGCAGGTCCGGGTTTTGGATCAGAGCACTGTGTACGCCAACAAGATCCTTGGTTCGGCCCATAAAAAAGACCCAATTCCAAGCATTACTATCCGTGTGCTGGGGACCTCCCAGTACGAGCTGCAGGGACCCAGTCCGAACGAGGACCCTATTAGGGACATGGGGAGCCCAAGTCCGACAATGGGGGTTCTGGGTCCATTGGCTGGGCACTCGGAACGACCTTATAATGGTGGACATCACGTTGCATCAACGTATCAAATTAAACACGAACAAGCTTGAGCACGAGTTCGAGATGAGATTCAAATAGCTGGAATTCAAGCTCGAGTTTAAGCTCGAAATTTGATGAGTTCAATCCGAGCGAGTTAGGCTTTAATTTGACTCAATTTCTACCCCTACACAAACAGTCGAGCTCCCGTGAACAGTTCTAGGCCAGGATTTGGGCCTGGACACACTGTTGGACCGACCCTATACTCGTTTACCAGAGCAATCCCATCTGATACTGGGATCAAATTAAGAGAGAATTGAACGCAAATGGTACACACGGTGACACGATGACGAATCGCTATAGCATACTTTCAAAGAAAGTCCTTCGACTGGAGTTTTGTATCATGTGAGACGAGAACACTTTCTAGTTAAAAAATGATAAATTATCTCTGGTGGGCAAGTTGTACCTTGGATGCTAAGCTTCGACCCCAAAAATCACTTGCGTGTGGATTATTCATCCTCTGGAGAGGCATCAGTCGCATCTCAACGCGCCGGTTATCTCCCACTGAACCATGTCGGATTCGAGGGAAAGACTAGTGCTCAATCCATAACCGTGTCTTCCGCAATTCACTACGGCAACTATGAACTTCTCATTCTCAAGCGACGAAGGATATATCAACTGTTCATCCTGCGAAAGACAGAATTAGAGTTAATGACTGTTCATCGTAAGTTCCCGCAAACTCAGACCTCTGTTAAATGGTTTTAACTCCAGCGGACACACAAGAAAGAGACGTTAGAGGAGTTACAAGCTGGAGTTGTACTGTCATGCATATGAACAACCTACGAAACTTTATGCTTGGTTCTTTATTAGCTTCGGCGCAAAATTGTAAGGCTGACCGCAACCAATCTCCATGCTTGCTGAGAATAAGGCCTCTCATACACGGAAAATAAGAATTCGATTCCATAAGGTAATACCGATTACCTCGGGCAGCCTGTCAAACTCATCCGGAGTTATCTGTAGCAGCTCTGAAGCTGTTTGACCGGTACACCACGCGAAGATTTTCCCTGTCTCGTCCGCCAAAACTATTCTCACGGAAAATGTGCTGACGACCTCGAAATCACAACCGCAGCGGCAGAAGCTGCATTCAAGGTTCCCGGTGGCCATGGGGGGGGTCCTTCTCACGAAATGGCCGCAGCAGGCATGTGAAAGTCTCACATCGATTTGACAATGTTCGATCTGGTCCAGCCAGACCTTACAAATCTGCGTACGTGGTTGGAAGAAGAGGACATCGAGAATCAACAAAGTTGTCTATAAGTGCCGAGAGATTCACAGAATAAATTGGCACGAGACGCAGCTTCGCATCCCGCGACAAACATAAACCTTCCATCTAATATGGGTGTATCCGATACACATGCTTAGGGAAAGATGGTGCCGGGGGAAGAAAATAAGTTCTTACGCGCGGACATATGATCGTATGTCATTCACTTGGAACGGCATTAACACGATATTCAATCTATATGAAGTGACTGTTACTTGTATGTTAAATTTGATTTTAAATTACAATAGTGAATATGTAGAAACTCATACATAATGAAAGTCAAGGTCATTAGCAATCTTGTCAAACTTTTTCCATAGTTTGTTACATTTTTTTTTCAGTATTGAAAGTGACGTTTCACTTGATTAACGTCTCAACAAGCCATAAGAAGAGCTCTGAATGGGAAAACCTTAACTGACTAAACCAAAATTTTCTGGTTATGAAGATTAAAGAACTAAAGATCACTTTTGGCAACAGATCCAGAGAAACCGGACATGCAAATCTTTCCAAGTGAGTTTTATCATTTCCAAGTCTAAATTAGTGCAAAGAAATCTTACCTGTGTGGAGCTACTATGGCTAGAGAGATCAGAAATGCATGATAATCTGTGAAGACAGGAGGAGTTCAGCATTGCTGGCAAGGAGCTAAGATTGACAAGAGAAGCTCTGCCATCATTCTCAAACCATAATACTTCAAGGCTGCACAGTGAAGTTTAACAGACATGTAACTTCCATTGTAGCATCACAAATAAAATATACACTTAGTAATTTAATAGGGCTTTTTCCTCCCTTCAGCATGCTTATACCAATTTAAATGACAGGTTTCAACGTGCCTACCGCTTATTTTTGGTCATTGAGCATGTCAACCCGGAGATATAGATAGTGTGACCACAGCTTAATCTCTTCAGAGACCTGAAAATTGATAAATTCTTGCTGGTTAAGACCCGAAAGACAATTTGCTTATATAAATTATCGACAAACCCTTAAAAGTCTGATAGCATTACCAAGACTTTGAAAAATGCAGTCTTGCCCATACAGCACCAGTTTTGTCCTCAATGCTCAATGAGAAGAACACACCTGACGTGTTAACTTCTTTATACACGTCTGTAACAACCCCACACAGGCTGATACCCGTCATCTTGTCACGGAGGTCTATTACAAATGACTGTAAAATTTCGTGAGTTCAGTAATAGTTTGATACACAGAAATAAGCCGAGGATATTGCTGATACCAGCATATCACATTTTGCAGACTTGGACAAAAGTCTGTGTGTGTGTGTGTGTGTGTGTGGGTACCCATGACATGTTTTTCATGATTAGCTTGTCATTGGGAATCTTGATATTATAATTGTCATTATCTCAGAAATGCAAGCACTTCAAAAAGGGACTAAAGTTTGTTAGCAACTACTGAAAGCATGCATTGGATTTTGTTGTCTATTTGTAAGAAATTGCATTTTGAATGATTCAACATCTGAGTCTACTATTCAAGTGTGCATAGGTACATGACATGTACATCCAGCTATATGGATGATCAACTCATCTCAGTATAATGATTTTGATTGGCATCATAGTACCTGAGTTGAAGAAACAATTACAGGGGGGATAAGCCTCAGACAAGAAATAAAGCGATGATATCTGATGCTGATTAATGTAACTTACATATTGTCAATGTGCAGTTCGAGTATTAACTCAATGCATCCATCTATATGCTTCAAAGAACCTCCTCAGAGGGATCTTATTGATTGAAAGGGAAAAAAAGGCAGATGCTAAGATGGGAAATTTGGAAAAAAAAACAAAATCACCCACTCTTTCACAATAGCATAGACACCCATAAACCCTAAAGTCATGTGAGAGACCCTGTTTGATGGCTTTCTACGAGTAACATTAACAACACCCCAGCAAAAGAAAATAGTCATTGTTGGAAACATTTAAGAGTCCTACTTAATGAAACCTAAATCAATAGAAAATACTCACTTGAAAAGGATAATTAGTGAAGTCAATTGATCCCTGAGAATCACACGGCAAGGTTACTTGAGAAACCATTTGGCTCTGAGTAGGATCTACTGCAGCCAGCAATCTTGATCCTTGACACCGATTTTGTGACAATGATACATATACCTGGTCGGCATCACAGTTATTTTGTTATTATTGAAGGCAACTTTTGTAGTCGAGCTAAAGCATTCATGGTCCAGTACATACTTGCTCCTCGTGCTGGATGAAAGGCACCAAATATAATTGTGTGGCACTGCCATATTCAAGACACAGTTCTGCTGTTTCAAGAGCACTCTCGATGCAATTTGCAATATATGGCCTATCCAGTGCAATCATGCTTCCGATGCTGACAAAATAGTTTGTGAGAGTAGTGCATCCTCAAAATGCAAAAGTCAATGACATAGCAATGTAGTCAATACCTGAAAAGATTGGCAAGGATAATTTGTTCACCCCATAGGAGAAACTTTAACTTGCTACCATCGTTATCAACAAGCGTGATTTCTTTCCTTTGCAAACTGCTCGAGTTTCCTTGAATTTCTACTGGCCCGATAGCTTCAATCCTATAGCACCCAATAGAGCCATACTTGTGTTATCTCACTACATCCAAATTGATAGTTCGATTGATCCAAATGCAGATGAAGTAGTTAATGTTTTCAATTTCCAGTAAACATGATCTTTGTTATAATTCAAAATCCTCAATTCCTTTGAATTTATTGCCAAAGTAAATGAAGAGTGAGCAAAGCTAATCAGTTAGTTGCAGAATAAATGTGACTTCTGTTCTAAACATAGAAAGACAATGCTGCTGGTTTAAACTGACCTCGCATACAATGAGTAAGAAACTCCTCTGTTGACTGCATCAAGAGAAATCGAAGCAAAAGAATCTGAACAAAATTGAGCTCCCAGAAGAATAGCATCATCATCCTGGTCCTATTAGAAATTATGAACATTATCACGACAGCAAGAAATTCGGTGTGCATGGATGTGTAAGAGACATAAACAAGTGATAAAGCTCATCAAATTTTTGGATTCCTAGGAAAAATTGCTTTCTGATCTTCTGAGCAGATAGTAAATGCAATTCACCTCATCCAAAAGTATCACGAGGTACTCTGTTGGTAAAAGTCGTGGATAACCAGATCCCTCAGCAACAGTTCTAAGATGGCATCCGGTGAGGAATATCTCCCTCCCTTTCTTCAAAATCCCACTTGGAGGATTCACCAAATCATAGTACCTGTCATAAGAAGCACACGACTCTTATTAGATATATTAGCAATGAAATTACTTTACGAACTTTTTGGCATGTAAACCCGTGCAGGGGGTCTAGTTCTTTGCCTCCAGTTGATCATTAATAGGGAAGGATGTGTTGAAAAGAGCAGAGCATCTCCGATCCCTTTGACGCCCTTTCCATTCTTGAGAGACAATGGGTCAAAAAAGAAGCCCTTTTGCTTCTTCCAACCCATGGTTCTCTCTTTAGAGGGTACAGTTCATATGCCCAAATCAGTAAAGAAGAAAAACAGATGAATCCTATGATCATCGAGCAAGCGGAAAGAACTTCCACGGAAATTTTCTCTAGACAATGAAGACACCACTATGGATATAAGCACTCAGCAACAGTATCTAAAGTATCATACCCACACAATTAGCAAGCAAATAGAAAGAAAAACTATTGAACATTGCATGACATTGAAACGTACTTTTCATACATAAAGAGACATGAACTATAGTAAGTTGAAATCCCTCAGAAAATAAATCTTCAACAGTTAGAGAAAACTGATAAAATGATGCATTGATACTCTATTGGTGACCAATTCCTGTCTCGTACTTATATGGACGAACCCATCGTGGCAAATTGGCAAAGTTGAAAAGTGCAAACCATTCCAGGATATGGACCCATACGCTAGCATAGGATAGGCTACCTACGATGGAGATAAAGATCTATGGTGTTTGAGCTCCAAAAGTCTCCCAAAGTAAGCATGTAGACGTTTGTACCTGAGAAGAAAAGTTCATCCGCAGCAAGCTCAATAGAGATCACTAAGCAAACAGAAGAATGAAAACTTTCCATGAAGTGGATAATACATGATCCTCAGAGGCAACTGGATATTATTAATTTTGCAGAATATCGATTGCCAGTATTTGCAGTCGAAATGAAAATTCTGTGGAGAACACACATAAGTATTTCTCTAATCAATTATTCCAACGATCAGTTCTAACATCCATCAGAGGCTTTGACTTCCCTTAATTTGTCTTTCTGGAAAATCCTTTTCCTAGATTATCGAAGCAACCTAAAAGGCTACAGAAAGTTCCCTTACACACTTACACTTGATGCCACATTACTAGTGATATAACGCAAAGTTGTAACGGAACCAAAAAAGAAGACTCACGCTACCTGGAAGCACAAAAGCATCGACAACGACAGCTTCCAAAACGCTGCTCAGGGACAAAAATTTCTTCTCATATATCGAGTCGACGGTAACTGTGTTTGGAAGCTTCGTTCTCCGATGATTCTTCTGCAGTAGGTTGATACATTCTGGCCTTCTCTTTGATGCAAACACTCTTTGTTGCTCATTCCACGCCTTCACACACGGACAAAATTCCAGCGAATAATAAATAAATAAATAAAAACGCACAAAGACACGGAGAGATAGAGAACGCCTCAAAATCGATCGATCGAACGCGGTCATGTCACCTGCGAGAGATCGGACAGCAGAATCGCGGCGGTGACGCCGCTGGAGTAAGCGACGCAGGTCCTGAGGATCCTCGACACGATCCAGCTCCAGCTCGGTCCGGCCGCCTCCGCTCCGCCGCGACCGGCCTCGTCAGGCTCCCCCGGCGTCATCACGGACCGCGCGTGCTCGACGAACGCGAGGAACGGATCCTCGCGATCTTCTCGCGGATTTCCATCTCGACAGATCTCCACGGCGACGTAGTCTTCGCTCGCGTCGGGAGAGAAGATGTCGACGGCGGCGGCGACAGCGGCGGCGGCGGCGGCGGCGAGTGAGCTCATTCTTCGACTGGCTGAGTGGCGGTGCGAGTTCGTGCCAGTGGCTGCAAGATCGGAGAGAGCGAGAAAGGGGAATGGCGGGGGAGTGGCAAGTGGAGTGAAAATTTGGCGCGCGGACTTTGAAATGAGCGAAGTTGGATTTTTTCGGTCCATATGCGAAAGGCCCATCCAACTATTAGCTTATATATAATTTTGGAAAAATGACACATAATCCCTAAATTTTGATCTAATGTGCAATATAATCCCTAAATTTTTAATTTGTTCAATGTGATCCTGAACTTTAACTCAATATGTAATGTGATTCCTGAACTTTTAATTTGTTCAATGTCATCCCTGAACTTTTTGTATATGTTTAATTTTTTATTTTTTTGAGTAAGGTGTATATGTTTAATTTGATCTTTAAATTTTATGAAAATGTTCAATGTAATCCCTGAACTTGAATTAGTGAAAAGACTACATTAAACATTTTCATATAGTTCAGGGATTACATTGAACATGTCTTGAAAGTCCAAAGATCATATTGAACAAAGCAAAAGTTTAAGGACCATATTGAATATTAAGCTAAATTTCAGAGATTATATTGAATAAATTAAAAGCTCAAGAATCACACTGTACATTAGACCAAAGTTCATGAACCGTTTGTTTAGTTATATCTATGATTTTTGCAACTCTTGCCCGATATATAAAGTGATGTATGTTAAATTGCGGTCAATCTATGTAAGGTATATGATTTGAGCAATAGGAAAAGAATCGGATCGGACCAGGAACACAATTTGAATCAATTCACCACACTTGTCGGAGCTTCATAAACAGTTTGAAAGTTTAGACTGACCAAGGATGATGGTAAATTTGCACGGAAGTGACGTGAAATCTCGAAAGCAAATTGCGATTTACTAAAGTTTGGAAACTTGGAAATTTAAAGCTGACGATTCATTAATAAGGAAAGGCCTCAGCTTTAATTAATTTATAAAAAAAAAAGGCCTGTAACGATAATTACCTTGTATTCTTTAACCGCAAAAATCAAATGAAGTTCAGCTCGATGGAGACGAGGAAAAACCAGAGAAGGACGACGCATGTTCAAAGATTGAAGTCATTTTCGGCCTCAACTTTGCAAAGTTCACCATTCATTCAACATAGCGATGATATCACTCAAGAAACTA
Source organism: Syzygium syzygioides (assembly GCA_031216285.1). NCBI lineage: Eukaryota > Viridiplantae > Streptophyta > Magnoliopsida > Myrtales > Myrtaceae > Syzygium > Syzygium syzygioides. The sequence continues at coordinate 33,397,444 of CM062249.1, forward strand.
ATTGATGATGAAGTACCACGGGGATCGACACTTTCGTAACCAATTTCTGCTTGGCAAAGAGAGAAAAATTTGCTCCCGTCTCAAGTTACACAGTGGTGAATGGATCGAGAAACAATTGGTTTATCTTCTTACATTGGCTTCACGGGGAGGGGCGGAGCTCATGAAATCCACCTGTAGTTTCGCCGCAAGATTGGCTGAGAATGTCAGTGACTGCCGAGCGATCATGAAAATAGTTGGGCATAGTGCATCCTCTGATGGAGCACATGCCCCATGGATCCAGCAAAGTGTGCATAACGATGTCTGGTGCTTGAAGAAAGTGAGAAACTGTCGCTATGCCGTGGATGTACTTGGCTAGACGCATCCGTTGGGAATGTGTTTGTTGGTCCTAGAGACTTTTAAGGTGTCTCGTCTCTTCTTGCCTTTGCGCCAAGGAAACCATGTTTGCATTCACCATTTGCAGGCGACAGCAGTGGCCGACTGGTCCATGCGTTCTTTCTTTTTCTTCCTTTCTGATATCGTTCTGTGTGTAGGTCTCGGTCTGAAAGTCCTAAGAACTTCCTTTCTGACCCACGTTTCGTAGGAATTTGACCCTGTCAGATCCCCTCAACTGTGAAGAATGCACTCTCTTGTTTTATGCCCCTTCCAGCATAAAAAATGAAAATGCCTGTCTAAAGTGGATCCAATGGAGTAGATTTCTATCATCTTCTGTTGGAGTATCTAGCTTGGCACTACTGCTTGAGTATCGTGCTATCAAGAGACTGCCACAATAGACTAAAGCTGAAGAATTTCCTCGCAAGAGCTGACATCAAACAAAGCAGAGTGACACGAACCGCTGGAAAAGAAACTTACATATGCATACTATGGCCAGAATTTTAGAGAGGTCATGTACCAGCTGAGAGGATGAAGTTTATACGCTAAGCGAGCAGTGATATTGTGCAGAAGAAAATGAAATCTCAGTGATGGTCTGTTGAGAAGATCAAGATCCCTAGAATTCCATTTGTACTGTTTCAACGTGTTGTACACAACTTTTGATACAAAATCACGAACTTACAATGGCTAGTAGAGAGGAGATGGAACCAGACGACGGATACAAATTCGATTCAGCAATGTTACCTTCCTCTCAAGTCAAAAGGCTAGGATCTAAAGATGCTCCAGGTTGACTGGAAATATACAGATGCTACTGATTTTCTTCATCTTACATGAGCTTGCAATTTACATTCTGATCATGGAGAATCGCTTTTAGGTAGGCATTCAAGAAAGTTGTCCGGAGGTGGAGATTACCTTCATAAACCACCGAGGTCCAAATGAACTACCATGTATGTGTTCTTCTATTTTTCTTCATGTTGTCAACTGAGACATCGCTTTTGCTGTTTTTTCTGCAGATCTCCATATTCTTCTTGGAGATATGTTTCCTTCTTGTCTAGAACTTTTAGATGATGTCATCTGAATTTCCAACTCAGCAGGTTCCAAAGACAGCTTCTCCCTCACAAAAGCATCCAAATCAAACCCACTCCCGCTTTCCATCTCCTTACCATCAAGACTATCAGAAGTGCCAGCTGACTCCTCATCAGGACTAGTTCCATTAACCCCTGATAAACTTTTTGAGAGATCAATTGCCTTGAATGAGTTTTGGTCCAAATTTAACAATCTCTTAATGCTGTCAAGTGCTGGGTCAATGATATCCAAAAATCCCGTGACCCAAGAAGCATCGTCAACCAATTCAGTTCGCTGTAGCATAAATGAAAGAAATTTCCTGTCATGTGTCTACGACACTAATGGACTAAACTGAACCTCAAAGCTACAGTACTGTACATAAAACTCAGTTTCTGCTGAACTTCCCGTGCAGGCAATTAAAGAGAGTAAGAACTGTAACTGTTATTGATGAAGTGATTCTAGAAGTTTCGACATGATAGATTAAAAACAGTTTCCTCCGGTTAAGGAATTACTCACCTGCTGGAAGTACAAGTTTCGAATCTCCTCAGCACGAACGGAATTTCCTTGATCCTCTTCCAGAGATGCCCATGTCATCCACGTAATATAACTCTGGGAGTTTATGTTTAGGGAGGATCTAAATAATCTCCTAGCTGCTGATAGGTTACCAATCCTCTGCTCCAAAACTCCCCAAGCCTGAAATTTATAGCCAGGGCATCATATAAGTACAAACTGAGCTACAAAGCTCACAGAGTCTCATTGCCAGAGCTCCACCTGTGTATATGGAGTTACTAACCTGGAGACATCGAGCAGCACTTTCTGTTGTTGAATTAATTGACAATGCTCTCTGGTATAGTTTCCTTGCAGTGGAGATATTTCCTTCTTTCCACTCCATCCACCCCCAAGCCTGAAAATGCCAGAGTTCCAAGTATAGAGTCAACTTGATGATGGTTTACAACATAGGAGCAGACAGAGAGAGAGAGAGAGAGAGAGAGAGAGAGAGAGAGAGAGAGAATTTTGAGTCTGGAGAGGAGTTGAGCTAAGTGAAGAGAAAATACAAGCGGAAGCTAAAACCTTGTTGCAGGGACAATTGAATTAAATTGGATTGCACTTTACACAGAAGAAAAGTCCAAAATGATGGAAGAGATTTCTTACGATCCAAACTGCTTGATGCTTTGGATCCAATTCAGATGCTCTCCTGAACAACACCCGAGCAAGATTTGCAGTTGAGTGCTTATACTCCAATAAAGCAAGAGATTGCAGGAGAACAGGATCCCTTGGATTAAGAGTATGACCAATTTTCAGAAGTTTTCTTGCCTTCTCGATGTTCCCAATGTTTGCTTCAAAAAGTCCCCAAACATGCCATGCGAACCTGTTCTTGGGGCTTGCCTGGACAGCTCTCTAACAGAACAAAAGAAAGAAGGGATGACGAAAAGAAATCATTAGGACATACTGTCAAAAGAATTTTATTATAAAAGAGACCAGAGTCTTTTCACACTACGCTATCTCTAGTAAATTTTGAAACATCACTTGCATGATCAAGTGACAAGAAAAGTCACCTCAAATAATAATCTAGCAGCAAAGTTGTTTTCACTTTGCATCTCCATCTGTGCCCACGCCTGTTCACATGAACTCGATAATTAGAACCAAGATAACAACACTCGACCCGAATGGAGAAAAAGAAATCTCATCTAAGTAGCAAAGGTTTGCAGAAAAACTTACAAGCCAACTGGCACAGCTTTTAGGATTACATTTAGTTGCCTGCTTGAATAAGTATCGGGCTTGTTCGTACCGGCTAGATCTCACTTCCAACAGTGCGAGTGTTTGGTATATATACTCGTTGCCACCGCAGTATTTAAGACCTTTAGCAAGCAAATGCCTTGCCTTCTTAACATTTCCCTGTTTAAGCTCCAAAACTGCCCATCCATGCCAAGCAGCAACATGCCTCTTGTCAGCAACTGTAGCCGCATCAAACAATTCTCTTGCTGTCCTCACATTCCCTAACTTGTTCTCCAATACAGCCCAGCACTGCTTGAAGAGAAATGGAACTCGAGTAGGAGAAACAAGATAAGCCAGGGAAGTTCATTGAATAAATTTAGCATCACAAGGAAGAAGCACACCTATAGTAACCTACAACTACGGCTATTGGGGATCCTTAGGCAGAAAATACAAGAGCATTCAAAAGTTCTTAGATGTGGTAAAAGATAGTTCCTCTTGCTTCTTATATCAATCACCTATAATAGGACAGCTCAAAATTTAGCCAGATAACATCTTTCTTCACAATTGCAAACACTCTCCCCAGGTTACCGAACAAGCCTTGCAGATTTTCACTTTCACATTTTAATGACAATTATGTTAGGATTAGAATCATTCACCTTCATCCCCAGTTGTTGTGCACCCGATAAAACTGGCAATAATGTTAATGTCACTGAATTAACATCAATTTCAGCCTCACTCTAACCACGACAGAGAGACTAACCTGCCATATATAAGGATTTTCGCCTTGAGTAGCTTGGCAGCCTTTCTCATACACTGCTCTCGCCTCGGTCGTTCTAGACTGCTTGCACAGTATCTTCCCCAGTGTCACATAAGCTCGACCATCTTCAGGCCAGTAGGATATGCACTACAACAAAACTAGAATCAGCATCCCCGCCGGCCTAAAAGAATAGAACCTGTTACGAATTAACCTGAATTCTTGCAAGTGAAGGATCGGAGAGTTTCAAATCAATAGCATATCGGAGCAAAATAACATCATACTAGAGTAGAACCTGAAGAAAAGATGATCTGACGTGGTACCATACATACACAGTCGAGTCATTATTGAGCCATATAACTTCAGATTCACAACTGGAGGGAGACGTAATTCGATCAATCAACCACTTTAACTACTTCAAATACCACGCTCCAAGCAAGTCGAACAGACAATGCCCCAACAGTCGTCGATACGAATCGCAGATTGTGGCTTACTTACCCTCTCGAGTACCTCCTGCGCGTCCACGTACTTGTAACTCCTCGCCAACACCTTCGCCCTGTACAAGGCCAGGTCCAGATTCACCGGGAGCGGCTTCCCCCGCGAGCCGGACTCCACCCTCTCCGGCTCGAATATCGGCATCCTCTCCGCGAACTTGCTCAGCCCCGCGTCGAGCGCCGACGACGACTTCGGATCGCTCTCGTCGCCGCCGGCCCCGCCGGCCCCGCCATCCGCCTCACCGCCGGCGGGGTCCTCGCCGCCGGGGGAATCCATAGCGGGCCGGCGGATCGCGATCTTCTTCTCCGGCGGCGGCTCGTTCCCCGGGGCGGCGGCGGCGACGGCCTCGAGGGCCGCGGGCGGCTGCTGCTGCTGCTGCTGCTGCTTCGGCGAGCGCGGAACAGGAGGAGGAGGAGAAGGAGCGAGGCATGGCGGCGGTCTAGTGGAAGGAGACCTGAAGAAGAAGGAGCTCGAGCGGCTGGGGCGAGGCGAAGAGGAGTAGGGGGCGGCGAGGTTGGAGCGAGGAGCTGAGGTTGGAGCTGGAGAGAAGAGGCGCATTATTGCCGCGTGGGGACGTTCGGCTCTTAACGGATAACGAGCTGAACCGGGGGGTAGAGCTTCAACTCGCGGTGAGGGAACGTGTGGCGGGAGAGAGGCGAGCGAAATTACCGGAGCGCCCCCTGCTGTTTTATTGCTCTCGAATAACTGGAAATCGATTATTTCGTGAAAAATGAGTGATTTGAAAAATATTTTTTCAAAAATTAATCGCTTGTATCATTTAAAATAACCAGTGAATGAAATATAATGCCTTCGTTATTGATAGTAATTTATATTTAAATGTTTTCGTAATCAACGGAAAAAAATTCCGTCCATCGTTTTTGTAGAAGATGCAATCAATCATTTTTCCAAAAAATGTTTTCCAAAATGTCTATGCAGACATTAAGGGATTTTCAATTCGGAAACTGGAGGTCGCTCATTTGAAACCCATAAACTGTGTGCAGAATGGATAATGTTGAAATTGTCTGCACAGATTAAAGGTTTGGACTTAATCGATTCAAGGTGCTTGTAGAGAGTTCTATTGACTTTAAGGTAGCTTGGTCTCTACGTTCATGCCCTTAGATCATAAAAAAAAGAGGCATGGGTCAATTTATTTTTTACTAAAGCTCTAGTTTAAATGATGTAAAAGCAAAATAGTCAAATAGATTTCCGTGTTATTGTTCATGAGTAAGAGTTCGAATTTCTGAAAGATTCAACGCGATGTGTGCATATTTGGAAAACGGAAGTTAATTCAGCTACGAATGTGAGACACATCAGAGTTCCCTAACGTATGATATATACCTATACCTCGAGGTCTATTAAACTTAATTCTTTATCGACTACTTTCTTTTTTTGGTCAAACTTTATCGACTACTTAACAAGTCCTACCTAAAGAAGTAGAATTCTAAATCACGTAAGATATTTTCAAATGAGGAGCACATAATTAACTTATCAATATCACATTCCACGTAAAATTAATTGGTATTGTAGCATTAAATCATCGCGTGTCGCGGGGACGTGAATTCTAGCGGGGTAAGTCGAGCTCCGGAGGCAAAAGGGTCCTTTGGTAATTGTGTGGCGTTGGTTCAGGATCGGCCACGTCGCTTGTTACTTTTGGGTGGCTCAGCCCTTCCATCGACAGTGAAGATTCGCCGGCGACGTGGAAGCTTTTTCCGATCTGTCCCAAAAATCTCGTGTGGTCGATCTTTCATACAGAAGTTGTCTGACCAAAGAGAAAATCTTTAGATTTTTCCGATCGTAATTACGGCCCGACTTTTTATAATGTTGATATGAAGTATCACAAAATGCAAAAACTTAAAAACTTCTCAGTCAATGAATGACATTTATTAATTTACCAAGGAAGTCTAGGATCAAGGGCATTGCACACATGGCGTCTCGAAGCCTATGCATCGTTGGGATCATTTGTAAAAGGAAAAATGACACGAATGAAATCATAACTTTGCCTCGATATGTAATATCGTATTTAAATTTTTAATTTATTTAATATGACCAATGAATTATTGATAAATATTTAATTTAGTCAATTAATTATGTGAAAATGACACAAAAAGAAAGAATTGAACATTAATCAGTAATTCGTTGACCATATTGAATAAATTAAAACTTCAGAGATGACATTGCACGTTATGTCAAAGTTCAAGAATTATTTGTGTTATTGACCCATCGCTTGGTATTTGCACAATCCATCCCCTTTGTATCGTCATTGTTAAAAGCTTCATGAGTCGGTTGTTTCTAGCTCTATTGCTTTGTCTAACATTAACTGTGATGTACTGTGTTGCTTAGTTGGAAAAAACATAAAAGAAAGTTTACAATCTACGGCTCAAGATTCCCTCAAGTGACAAGTGTGTTTGTCTTGCTCGCTCAAAGTTCGAATCACCGTATTTACTCTCGTCTCCTGAGACCAACCCAAGAGCATGTGCCCTGTATTTTCGATCAATCGTTTGCTCGAAGATCCCTGAACAGCCCATCATCAAGGAGAAACGAGATTTTACCTAACCAAAGAGAATTGCTTCCATCTAGTGCGCGACCTATTTGGATCCAAACGAGTGAAACATATTACATTAAACCACATGACCAGCCTCAGTTATGCATAAATCTTGACCTGGTCGGACTCCGTAAGTGTGGACGAGGCAAAATACATCATGCTTCCTGGTGCTTGTGACTCCCCGTGGAAATTGGTCTGCAAATGGTTGCTTTCTTCTGTTGGAGAAGATAGAAAATCTCGGCAGCCATGACTAAACCGCCAAAGACAAGGCCGCCTGCATTGCGAATTCAAAATGGAAGTTCGAAGCACACAAAAATCAGCATATTGTCACTTGGAGATGCTCGAGGTTTCGAGCAGCATGTACGTATGTTGCGGAAAAAAAAGAAGAAGAGTTTCTCACCGATTGCAACAATGTTGGGTTTGAATTTGAACAGCTTCATTGGAATAGTATTTGCGAATTTCGCGTAGCCGGTGCAATTATTAATATTTGCAAAGTTAATAGTGATCAGTAGAGACACAGAACCTATCTATTCAAACATGTTTTGCAATTATTAATATTTGCAAAGTTAATAGTGATCATTAGAGACACAGAACCTATCTATTCAAACATGTTTTTCAATTTTTGGAACTTAAAACGTACTCTACGTATCTTGAAACTTAGAACTTGAAACTGAGTTTCTACCGGTCCGGCTCTCATGAACCATGTTCACCCCTACTCCTCATCCCTCAAATGGGGAAGTAGAATTTAACTACCGGCAGCTCCTTAAATTGCTCTCACATGGATCCATAAATAAGCTAATGAAGAGAGGTCATACAGAATGAGACTATCTTGTAGGCTTGATGTGTAGAGCGTGCAATCAAGGCCACTTTTTCTTCACTCAAAAAAATAAAAAAAATTTGGGCCTGAAAATAAATAAGAAATAAAAACAAATTGCCAAAAAGGGTCATTTCTGAAATGGAGAAATCAGGAGGAATTGCACTCAGAAAGAATGGAAACCCGAAAGGACAACTTGCTGCGTCGCCCGAGAAAAGAAGCCAGAAGAGACGCACAGGCTTTTCTCGTTCTGCCAATGGCGAAACCTTCGAGAATTTCATTTTCTCTGTATTGACAGAACAGAGTTGCAGTCAGGATCAAATGCTTCGTGTGCACCTCCTTGGTGAAACTTTGATGGCGTCTTCTTTCGCCGTTTGACCTCTTGCTACAGAGCAGTAATGACCATCTCTCTCTCTCTCTCTCTCTCCCGGTGTTCTTCCATGAATTTCCACACTCCCACACACGTGTAGGAACGGGCGGGGACAGACGAGAAGACGGATACAGTCAGCTCTGTTCGGTCACACAAAGAGCAAGAGATGCACCGGATGCATTCCTATGCCACTTTAAATTCCGAGGGATTATTATATCATGATCGTAAACTTCACTGCAAGGTAATTAACTAATCCAAATAATTACATGGCGCGAACGTTAGTTTTCGCATGATTTTGGCACCCGCGATGACCGTACAACTAAAGAGTCGGTGCATTGTAAATAGATTTATGCCGTACAGCATAAGTATGACCTTTTCGTTTTTTTTCCGTGTTATCTGTATTAAAGTTTTGATAGAATAACATTGAAATTTTGGTATTTTGACTAATATTATAGTCAAAAGGAACTTTTCCCGGGATAGTATATGAAATTTTGTGAAGAAGAGCTAGAATAAAATTTCTAATGAAATCAATGTATATACATAGAGACACACCAACGGGAAGCACGTGATGGCATTTAAGACGAGGCTGGCTTTTCATGAATGCCCATCTATTGAGAATACGCAAATTTTGGGTTCTTTTACCAACTTAGAAGGGTATCGAGGCTTATAGGTTTGGTCAAAAAGGCTAAACTTTCACCCCACAAAGAAAAAGGGGGATCATATATGCTTGATAGACGGTGTAGGAGCATGGCTGTTGCAGCACAAAGTCCTCTGCCCTCGCTCCTTTCTGTGGCCTTTCGGGGCAGATTTTCATCTGCCAAGCAGAGCACCTCTAATGCTTCCCCCCTGAATTCCATTTGACTTTTTGTCAAGAAGCCCACCACCTACAGCCAAAAGTGGAGGGGCTCTATCCCTATGAATCTCTGCATTATCATATCCCATTTTGAAAAGTCTGATGACATCTGCTTGATGATATGCGAAAGGGTACATGTGTGTAGAAATTTTACTGTATGTATGCGGTATTTCAGACGAAGAGATGAATGTGAAGCTGCGATGAGCGATCTTAAGGCCTCACTAGTTCCGATACCTACTCAATTAGTGAAAACGCGTTACCTCACCACGTGAACCTTGCAAAGCAAGACTCCTGCACGATTTGCGGGGAGACGATCGATGCGCCGACATGCTACTTTCCGAACATATTCGCTTGCAAAAATGAACATTTTCATTTTTGATGGCGCAGGTGGAATCAGAAGTACAGATGAACTCTGTAATCTGTTAATTACACTCAAATCATGCAACATGCAATGTTGGAAGTTGATCAGTACTGGGTGCGAGCATTAAAGTGGATGTCATCTCTCTCCCATCTTCAGTCTCTCTCAACATGAAATAAAGAGGTGAAAGAAACACGACCGGACGAGACATTAAGAATGAAACGAGGTTGGTGGTCCTCCCGATTCTTCATCTTCAACCAGTACTCTGCACGTCACACTGCCCTTTGCTTCTCTGTGCCCTCCCTATTCCCACACAAAATTGCACAGGCCAAAATTTGCCCGAAAGAGAAGTACCAGAAACCTATTCGTTTCATCGCAATCATCCCCTGCTCTCTTATATAAAGAGCCACTCCCACAAACTCTTGAGCGCCACCAACAATACAAGAGCCCCAAAGCCAACATAAACTGTCCAGAAAATAATCATGAGGTCACTTTGTCGTGTCTTCTTCTGCTGCGCCATGCTGTTGTTGCTCCTAGTCCCACCATCCAACTGTGTGAAGCATTCAGGTAAATTTTCTCCATTTCATGGTACTTCATCGCCGCAAGTGATCATTAGTTTTCACAGAGCTTGTAGCTCATGAAAATGCTCATGAAAATCTAGTTTCATTTCCTCATATTCGAAAAACTTCCATGTGGATCCTTTTCGGCACCGTAAATATACTGACAAATTTCCTTTTTCTTCTGGTTTCTCTTCCCCTGCACGTATCCGAAACACTGTGAAGACCCTCCCGGTTTCTTCCTGCATTCATCGAAAGAAGGTCTCAACCAGTCCAGAGCAGAGGCCAGAGCTTCAAAAATGGCAGTTTCCACTTCCAGCCACAGAAAGGGTTTACCACATGGTGAAAAGAGTTCGACCCCTCTCCTTCGTTTTTACCTTTTTCCCTCTCTCGGGCGCATAAAAGTAAAACCAAACCTTTTTCTTGGCATGTGGGCATGACCATTTTGTCAACCATTTTTCTTGTTTTGTTTTTTTGGTGCAGGATCAGCATCATCATCACTGTGCAAAAGCAGAGACATAAGCATCTCGCAGAGCAGAGACTCGTCGTCCTCGGGGATACCACAGTTCATTGTCCAAATCGTGAACACCTGCACAGTGCCCCGCTGCTCGCCTACGGGCATTCACCTCCACTGCGGCTGGTTCGCCTCGGCCAGGGTGGTGAACCCGAGGAGCTTCAAGAGGCTCTCTTACGACGACTGCCTCGTGAACGGGGGCAAGGCCTTGAAGCCCAGCCAGATCGTCCGCTTCACTTACTCCAACTCCTTCATGTACCCTCTCGCCTTCAAGTTTGCCAAGTTTTGCTGAGCTCACAATCTCACAGAGAGAGAGTGAGACATTCATCAGCGACTTAAGTATAGTGTTGATTCTGATTTTTTATCTTTTGGTTCATACGAAATTTAACTTCTCTAGGAGTGCTGACACGGGTGTGTGTGCAAGTAGGTTTGAGGATTACTTGTGGAATGATTTGGCTAAGCTGATGTTATAAACTGCGCATTTTGAAGAAGAGATTTTTATTGCCTTGGTCAGTGCTCAATGCTAACACAATTCTCTGTTAGTAATTTCACTTTCGTGTTTCCAATGAACTGGGTTATGACTAATAAGGTAAAGCCAAAAAGAATCAATGGAAGAAAGAAAGGAGTGGATATGACTATGATTTGTACGTGATCTATTACTTACGACAACGTGTGCATTCCACTAGACGCTACCTCGATACAATTAACCTAATTTATCACACGCTTGTTAGGGATTGTTCATGCAATAGTTTGATTCTGACCATATCTGATTCCAAACAAGCTCTATCATCCCGATCGTAATTGAGCGCTAAGCTTTCACGGTCTCTGTTCTCATTGATTTTTCCTAGACCAAGTCAAATGACTTTCATCATGGATATAAGAAAGCCACTTGAAACTTTGGAAGAACCTAAAATCTTTCGTACTGATATCAGAGCCTTAACACATTTCTTCGTCGAGTCAAAAGCTACTATTCGTAGCTAAGATGCTTGCATAGTGCTTGGAATGGGAAATTCTGAAACTCTGGCGCCACGTTACGTTTGATTTCACCGAGCCACTCAATTTTGCCACTCCAGAACTGTCTTCTTTGCATATGTAATAAATTAAACACACTTCAAAAAACGATACATATCGTAGTATATTAACAGTAATCTATAGTTATTATATAATATATAACATTCTCAAATACTTTTTTAAGTATGGAATTATAGAATGCTACGTTCGGCCCCATTAATGAAACCAAATCCAGTTAGTTGAAAAACGCTTAGCGGAACACTACAGGCCCATCCCCACCATTGTCTTTCGACCGTTCTTGACCCATCTCACCCACAACACAACCTCCGATCAATCGCACTACTCGGGAAGCCCGCCCCATCCGACCAGACTAGGCCCACGACGACGGACCTCGAGACCTGAGCCCGACCATCCATATGATTAGACTAGTATTGGTGGGGTGCGCCGGGCCAAGGCAGCAGTGCAACGCCCAGGCGACGCTTGAGAGCCCCAGCAGCAAGCTACTGTAATGGACTCTCCCCCTCGAAAAATAAATTTAATATCATGTGAACCGATGGCCCACGTATCAGATATTAAACTGATAAGAACAGATACTACACTTGATCTTAGCCAAAAGGCCGAGAAAGGTATGACTTGGCTCGGCAAATGGCTGGGCTTTTATTGACGACTCCCTCTCACGGTCTTAGGTGCCCATTCTATGTGGGACTTTTCACTCAGAGCTTCCACGCTTGCGCGCTTCTCTCTTTGCCTTCTCTCTGGAAAAGCAACGAGAGGGTCGTGCATGGCCAGGCCTGCTGTTTCCTTTCTTCTGTTCTTTTTCTTTGGCGTTTTGCAGCCAGAGTTAGCTTCCATTGAAGGGCTTTCTGATAATTGAGCAATGGCCTTTTTTTCGACCAGGACGGCTTTGGCTGCTGAGCAGTTTGCTATACCGGGTGCTGCATTTTGTCATCAATGCACGAGCTTATGAACCCTTTCTTTGACTAGATACTTAGGCACATTCACTCCCCAATCTGAGGTTTTTCTTATAGTTTCTGTGATTCGTTAGCTCCAATTTTTTCGTGTTGTGAGAGCTTGGGTTATACAGGTAAAGCCCGAGCCTAGGAGTGGCTAAAACTACATTGGCTAAGGAAGATGTTGGGTCAAAACTCGAGCAGTTAACCTTAACATGGGATTACTCGCACTTGGTACTTGGAAGTATGAGATTTGTACCTGCGCAGCTAGTCAAATATACTTGTTCGCTCCTTAACCACTAATCTAATCTTGTGGAGTTTCAATAAATCTCAACTTATTGGCAACAAGTCCTATGACCTACAATAGGGAGGACATGTGAACATCAAAAAACTGAGAGATGGTGCTGTCGCATTTCATGGTGCCTTGCGACTTCCATCATCCTGCTGCTGAATCCGCCTGTCTTGTGACTTAAAGAATTGAGAATGACTCATTGATAAAGTTCAATCAATGGCTTTTTTCCCAAGAAAATTTGACATTTTTAGGTGCGAATCATAGGTGAGATGTGGCGATGGCCCTTACTAATTGCCATAGCCCGATCTTTCAAATTCATTCAGTTCTCTCATTGTGATCAGAAGAAGTGCGTATTGCCAGTGTGCCCTCATCTTATTAAGTTATTGTGGTAGCCTCTTACGCTTTCGTCTCCAACGAATATTGGCCTTAAAGTGCTTTGGATCACAGCTCTCAGACTAGAATTTAAGCCCAATTTCAGTTTGTTGGAGACTTCCCTGAACACAGGATGGAGAGCACCTAACACTTAAGGAGACGCTCCTCGACCAAACTTGAAGGGGAAATTAGCTGTCGACTGTCGTATTGCCTATTCAAGAGGTCGAAGGACAAAGGTGCATGCGGAGAACATCGAGCTGAAAACTTATGGTACTTTTAACTCGAACAAGAGCAGATGCTTGTTACAATTCTTGCTTCAGATAGCGAAGGAAACTGGTAATGTGTCTTATGGAGAAGCAGAGAAACTACATGCGAAAGTTGGGGGATAAAAAGTTTGAGCATTCAATGTTTAAAGTCTAGTGAAGTAGAAGGGTTTAGCAGGATTGATCTCCCTGTACATGTACTGTCGATGTTTTAAAACAAGAAGCATGACAAGGATACATGTTTTCAGCTCGCCGTCTCTCTTTCAATATACTCCTGTCGTAGGCTCCCATCTGTCTTTAGAAGGTTCTCAGCCTCGCAGGCCTTGAGACTGGACGCAATTCGCGCCTCTCCAGCCTCTGTTCGAGCTGTTTAGTCCGAAATCTCGGTGGGACTAATCCAAAACTCGCAACACAGCATGATAACAACAACCGGTAATTGCCGGGACCAATCATCTAAAGCTATGACTGATTTTTTACAGCACCCGCATTCCTTGACAGTACCTCATACCAAACCAAACATGCTACATTCAAAAAACCAATTTAATCATATGGTGCAGCAATTCATTTTACACCATATCCTAATATATCAGACCACATGAATCAGAATAATGAAAATTTACAATAGAGTTATTGGCGTGCGCCAGGCCAAGTCAGCAGGCGACGCTCGAGAGCCCCAGTAGCAAGCTACTGTGGCAAGCTCTCCCCCAAGAAAAATTAATTTAATATCATGTGGACCGATGGCCCATGTATCAGATATTAAATTGATAAAAACAGATACTACACTTGATCTTAGCCAAAAAGCCCAGTAAGGTATGATTCGAGTAACTGTCAGGCCTTGACTTTTGGCAGAGCTCATTTGATTGACCTTTCCCCTTGTTTCCTATGGGGGACTCTTACATGGTGTCCTTGTCCTTAGACTTTGAATATTCACATTGACACTTACTCTATCTCTCCTCTACTGCGAGCGGAATCAATGATCAGGCGAAGCAAGACTTGGAATGTGCAAGTGATGGTGTTGTTGCATTTCGTGGCACCTCGCAGCTTCCCAGCATTCTCTTGTTTGTTTGAGCTATCTGCAGCCAGCTCTTATTCAATTGTCTTTGACAAATCCTGGCCTTAAAAGTACTGCAGATGGCAGCGAATGAATGAACAAGGCCGTTTTACACCAAACAAGACTGAATCTTGAGTAGCACACAGGATAGAGAGTACCTAATCCACAAGATGGACAATCTCGAATGAATTTGGGCTGCCATATATTTCGTAAGCAGTACATACATGATTACAACAGTAATTCCATAACTGACTGGTCAATGTCTTGATCACCTTCATCGCCCAGCGAAAAGAGAAAGGCACAGGGATGATCTGGAATGCTAACATGGTCAACTCGATAGAATTTGTTTGATTTTTCACTACTCCAACAGTGTTCAGTGACAAGAAAATCAAATCATCCCCTAGCGGATCGAATTATCCGGATTTTCCTATAGCGTTTGAACTGATCGATTCAGAATATGAAAGCAGCATTGAAACCTTCATTCAGCAGTCGTCGAGCTGTCTTATCTCAGTTTTTCCCATCATATGTTGATATGGTATGAAATAACTCTAATGAACTTGTAACCGCCCAATATATTCATAGATAAACCAACGAATAAATCAATAACAGAGAAAGAAACATCGAATTACAGGAAGTTTGACACGCCAAAACTTTGTTTTATTTTCGACCAATCAATCCCGATGACGAAATCAAGCCAAATGACACCAAACGACTGGGATTATTCAACACAGAAAACAACCAACCATGTTTTCCCTTCATCCTGTTGTCATTTTTCTCCATAAACAATCTCATCCTCTCTGGAGAATCTTCTACAATCTATGGATCATAAATAACACTCGAAAACTCCTACTATTATCTGACACTGCATCTTTAGCTCAACACTGGCACAGGAGAAAACCATGGCCACTCTGTCTCGATCTCAGCTCCTCCTCCTCCTCCTTCTTCTTCTTCCACCACACGGTCACACTCCTTTAACCCCATACTCAGATACTTAAATTAGAATCACCTGGTCAACAGTGCTTGGAGTTGCATTCCAAATCGGAGGAACCTGGTAAAACTAGAATAGCCCATTGGAGCACACAAATACAAAATGCACTTAGTGTGAGTTTGCGCAAGAATCGAGAGGATCGCAATGTCCTGTCACTGAAGAGCTTTGAAAGGAAAGTGCTAATTGCCCAGAAAAGGGGTGTTGGATGCAATCGTTAGTGAAGAATTCAAAGGGCAATTAGCTGTTGCATCCACCAAGAATAAAGCATGACATCATACAATCCATCACACAAAGAGGTTGAAACACGACAATGCATGCAGGAGCTTCGAGCTGTTTCTTGTCACAACAACCTTAGTGACACGAATAGGAAACTGGTAATAATCTTTTCAGGAAACAGCCGAATCATATGTGAAGTAGATCAAAAGATCAAACGCTCGATGTGCAAAGTCTTAGTCAAGTAGAAGGATGCCTAGCAGGATTGTTCATCCTGTACATGTAATATGGATGTTTTACAACACATCATCAAAGGACAAAATTTCAGCATGCTGGTCTAATTGAACGGTGTCGTTTGTCCTAATTCCATAATGTCTGGTCCTATCTGCTAATGCCAGGACTGATAGACAGAATGAGACATTTTCTCCTCCTAATTCTGAGATCATGTCAAGAGCCATTTGAAACTAAGATTTGGTGGGGTGCGCCGGGCCAAGGCAGCAGTGCAACGCCAAGACGACACGCAAGAGCCCCAGCAGCAAGCTACTGTAACGGACTCTCCCCCTCGAAAAATAAATTTAATATCATGTGGACCGATAGCCCACGTATCAGATATTAAACTGATAAGAACAGATACTACACTTGATCTTAGCCAAAAGGCCGAGAAAGGTATGAGTCTAACGCTCGTCAAGCCTTGCCTTTTGACAGAGCTCAATTTGTTGACCTTTGACTTTCGTTCCTATGTGGGACTGTTGCATTCAGTCCTTTGTTCTGGACATTCACCATTCGCATTCACACTTCTGTCTGTTCTCGACAGCTAGTGCCATCAACGGTGTGGTGGAGAAAAACTGTCCATGTGCTTATTTTCTTCCCCAGATTGATGTCAAGTGAATGTCAGCTCCACTTGTTTAGTTTGGAACTTAAAACGTGCAAGAGATGGTGCTGTCACATTTTGCACCACCTCCCACCTTCCACTGCATTGCCAGTGTGCACTTTGTTTTCTTAACTTCTGCCCAGCCACCTCTTATGCGTTTGTTTGTCTTTGACAAGCTTGGCCTTAAAGTTCCTTAGATCGCAGCTCTTGAACATGATTGTTTTACTCCGATTTCAGATCTTGTGAGCTTTCCCTGAATCTTGATTGGGACATAGGATGGACAATACCCGATACATACATTGGATGCCCTCCAACACTCCAAAGAATTTGCACTGCCCTTTTTGTCATGAGCAGTACATACCACAGACATGGCTTCAATTCCAGTAGTGTCGTAAGATAATGCTCATTGTCTCAATCCATTTCGCCACCCGGCAAAAGAAAAAAAAGGCACATCGATGATCTGCAACTAGAACCCTGTCGCTGATCCTATAGAATTTGTTTGATTTTTTCGTACAACCGGTGTTCAATAACGAGAAAATCAAACTGTCCCCTATCGGATCAAATAATGCAGGTTTGCCTATGGCATTCTATATGAAGCTTAAATCACCACACCCAGTTTTAGTTCGAACCAATCAGTCCCAGTGATGAGAACAAGCTTAATGACTCAGAGCTACTATATTATTCAACAGAGAAACAAAACAAACCGCACTTGTTTTAACTTCTTGTCATTTTTCTCTAAAAAAGAGTCCCGTCTTTTCCAGAGAAATAACACTTGAAACTCATACTATCACTGGACAATGCATCTGTAGCTCAACTGACAAAAGAAAACCATGGCCACTCCTCATTGATCTATCTTACCTCCAACTTCTTCGTCCTCCTCTTCATTGTCGCACAACTTTATCCCTGGCTCAAATGCTTTAAATAGAGTCACCCGGTCAACAGTGCTTGGAGTTGCATTACAAATCGGAGGAATCTGGTGAGTAGAACAGCCGAGTGGAGCAGCACAAATATAAAATATACATATTGCGAGTTCGTGGAAGAATCAGAGTATGGTGATGTCCTGCCACTGAAGAGTCTTGGAGGAAAGCGTTAAATCACTGAAATTCAAAAGGGGCATCAGAGATTGGACAAAAAAGCTGCAATGGGCGGTGAAGAACTCGAAGGGGAGATTAGCTGTTGGGTTGGTCAACATGAAAATCCTCCCATTCATCACAGTAGAGAGGTCAAAACATGAAGATGCATGTGGACCAACCTTGAGGTGAAAACTAAGATGTTATTTTCGATCAAATATGAGCTGATGCTTGTTAGACGGGGTTGGCTTCAGTTAATGTGCACAGTGGTATGTCTTAGAGAGAAGCAGCAAGATTACAAGTGAAACCTTCTGTTCCTCACAGGTCTCGAGACAGTAGCCAATTCATGTCCCTATGAGTTCTGTGGAGATAGTTTAGTCCTAAATTCAGTCCTAAATTAGGCTTTCAGGTCTCGAGACCATAGCCTAGTTTAGTCCTAAATTCGGCTTTTGTTAGAACTGATCCAAAACTCTTAAACAGGCAGGATAAGAACAACCGGTAACACCAGGACTGACACAGTGATCTAAATTCAAAAATTCTTGATAGTACCTCAAACCAAAAATAGCAAACTAAATTTAAAAGACGATCTCCGTGCAGACCACTTCAGTCACCAAGTATGTAAACTTTAAACTAGATTTGGTGGGGTGCGCCAGGCCAAGGCAATAGTGCAACGCCAAGGCGATGCACGAGCCCCAGAAGCAAGCTACCGTGACGGACTCTCCCCCTTGAAAAATTAATTTAATATCATGTGAACCGATGGCCCACGTATCAGATGTTAAACTGATAAGAACAGATACTACACTTGATCTTAGCCAAAAGGCCGAGAAAGGTATGAGTCTAACGCTCGTCAAACCTTGCCTTTTGACAGAGCTCATTTTGTTGACCTTTGATTTTCGATTCTATGTGGGATTGTTGCATTCAGTCCTTGTTCTTGGACATTCACACTTCTGTCTGTTCTGTACAGCGAGTGCCATCAATGGTGAGGTGAAGAAATACTGTCCGTGCTCTTACCTTCTTCCCCAGATTGACGTCAAACGTCAGCTTCACTTGTTTAGCTTGGAACTTAGAATATGCAAGAGATGGTGCGTTGCATTTTGCAGCAGCTCTCAGCTTCCACTGCACTGCCAGTGTGCACTTTGTTTTCTTGAGTTCTCCATGGCCACCATTATGTGTTTGTTTGTCTTTGATAAGTCTTGGCCTTAAATTTCTGCAGATCGCAGCTCTTGAACACGATTGTTCTGATCTCAGATCGTTTGAGCTTCCCTGAATCTTGATCGGGCCATAGGATGGACAGTACCCCAATGAATTTGCGCAGCCATATTTGTCATGAGCAGTACATACCACAGACATGGCTTCGATTCCAGTAGTGTCATAAGATAACTGCTCAATGTCTCAATCCATTTCACCGCCCTGCAAAAAGGAAAAAAGGCACATCAATGATCTGCAACTAGAACCCTGTCACTGATCCCGTAGAATTTGTTTGATCTTTTGCTAGTACCGGTGTTCTATGATGAGAAAATCAAACTGGAACAGCCAAATGACTCTGAGCTACTATATTATTCAACAGAGAAACCAAAGAAACCATGCTTCCCTTCAACTTCTTGTCATTTTCCACCAGAAGAAAGTCCATCTTCTCTAGAGAAATAAAACATAAAACTTAAAACTCATACCATCACTGTACAATGCATCTTTAGCTCCACTGACAGAAGAAAACCATGGCCACTCCTCTCATTTCTCCATCTCACCTCCAACTTCTTCTTCCTCCTCTTCTTTGCCGCACTCCTTTTATCTCCTGAATCAAATGCTTTAAATAGAGTCACTTGGTCAACAGTGCTTGGAGTTGCATAGGGAATCGGAGGAAAATCTGGTTACTAGGACAGCCCAGTGGAGCAGCACAAATATAAGACATACATATTGCGAGTTTGTGGAAGAATTGGAGTATAGTGATGTCCTGTCACTGAAGAGCCCTGGTAGGAAGCGTTAATTCGAGAAGGGATGTCGGAGATTGGAAAAAAGGGCTGCAACGGGCAGTGAAGAACTCGAAGGGTAGATTTGACGTTGTGTTGGTCAAGAACTAAGCATGAAAATCCTCCCACTCACCACAGTAGAGAGGTCAAAACATGAAGATGCATGTGGACAACCTTGAGTGAACACTAAGGTGTATTCAATCAAATATGAGCTGATGCTTGTCAGACCGGGTTTGCTTCAGCTAGTGCGCAAAGTGGTAAGTCTGGTAGAGAAGCAGGAAGATTACAAGTGAAAGCGTGGTAAGTCTGGTCGAGAAGCAGGAAGATTACTAGTGAAAGCTTCTCGTCCTCACAGGTCTCAAGATTGTAGGCAATTCGCGACCTTACGAGTTCAGTTGAGATTGTTTAGTCCTAATTCCAAAACCCTTAAATGCAAGATAGCAGGATAAAAAGAACAGACCGATCATTAGAACACATGATTGAATTTTGACAGTTCCTCAAGACCACTAAACATTAAACTAGATTTGGTGGGGTGCGCCAGGCCAAGGCAGCAGTGCAATGCCGAGACGACGCGTGAGAGCCCCAGCAGCAAGCTACTGTGGCGGACTCTCCCCCTAGAAAAATTAATTTAATATCATGTGGACCGATGGCCCACGTATCAGATATTAAACTGATAAGAACAGATACTACACTTGATCTTAGCCAAAAGGCCGAGAAAGGTATGATTTGGGCAGTGGACAGGCCTTGCGTTTTGTCAGAAGCTCCTCTCATTAATCTGTCAGTCCATGTTCTATGTGGGACTCTTGGATAGAGTCCTTGTTTTCAGACATTCACATTTCTGACGACAGCTTCGCTTGTTCTGTTTGCAAGCAGAATGGAGCAGACAGACATGGCGTTGTTCTTGTTGCATCTCATGTCACCTTTCCGTTCCCTTGCCTCGCTCCTCAATCAGTCGTGTCCGATTGATAAATTAAGCATGACTCGTTCCTGAGAACTTCCGGTTATCACGTCGAGTCTGTTTTCCGAGAAAATTTACTTCTTCAGGTTTACCAAATCAAATAAGGCTCTCATAGTTCTTGTCAGTGAAGCATGGATTTTCAGTTTGCCTCGGTTTTGTTAAGTCCTTGGCCATCGAACATCCCTCGGCCATTTTGGCAAGAAACATAGGCTCGAATGATATCGCTTTACCCCAATCTCGGCTCGATTTCGGGCCTTCCCTGATCACTGAATCTTGAGCAGAAAAAAAAACCAATGGAGAGTAGCAGATACACGAGACACACACTCTGCCCACGAAGATGCTTCTTTTGTCTAGGAAGTGAACTGGATGAGCAATACGTCAACACCTATGTACTACATTTCTACAATGGCAATGACCGGTTCTGTATCTCGATCGATATCTCGATCGATCTCATTTCCTAGCAACGGAAACATAGATCTGCAGCAACAATTTACTGCTGATTCTTAGACTGTTCAGTCTGTTACTTTTTGCAAGAACTCAGCATTGTTCTGCGAGAAAATTCGTATCTCCCTTAGAGGTCGAAGTTATCGGGTTTTGCGGGTGATTTTCACGCGGGAATGTTCATTCATACCCAGGCAGTCATTGCGAGACTAGTAAGTGTACAACAACAATTTGTGATAAATGACAAGGCAAGAACCATCAAACTAGGCTAAAAGCTCAACTCACATGGCTTTCTTCTTTGTCTGACCAATCAGTAGCAATACTAGAACGAGACAATTAACCCTTAAATTACTATTATCTCGTTATAATCAATCACGCTTCTCTTCATCCTATTGTCCTTTTCCTCCAAGAACAATCCCATCTTCTATACAGAATCTCTCCCCATGAGTCACCATCCATTTTTCTTGAGAAAAACACCTTAAAAAAAACTCCTAGTCCTCGTTTTCGCAGTACTGCACAATACATCTTTAGCTCAAGACTGACAGAGAGAAACAACCATGGCCACTCCTCTCAATCTCACCTCCAACTTCTTCTTCTTCGTCTTCACAGTCACGCTCCTCTACGTGGCCTACACCATCCCTAGACGCGAGCCGAAAGAGACCAACCTGGTCTTCTACGTGCACGACTACCTGACCGGCCACGACGCGTCCGCCGCGACCGTGGCGGGGAAAACCGGGCCGGAGTCAAGCATCCTGCACTTCGGGACGATCCTGGTGGTTGACGACCCGGTGACCGAGGGGCCGACCATCGAGTCGAGGGAGATCGGGAGGGCGCAGGGGATGTACGTAAACTCGCAGCTGGACGGGAAGGGGCTGCACCTGGCGTTCTCGGTGATCTTCACCGACGGCGAGCACGAGGGGAGCACCCTGGAGATCCAAGGGGCCGATCTGTTCGCGATGAAGGAGAGGGAGTTCGGGGTCGTCTCGGGGACCGGCCAGTTCAGGTTCGTGAAGGGGTATGGGGTCATGGTCACAGAGTCCATGGACATGGCCAACTTGAGAGCTGTGCTCAAGCTGAATGTAACAGTCAAGCATTACTGAATATGGAGACAAGTGAAGAGACTGTTAATTTGCCTTATTTTGAGCTGTTTTTCCGGTTTGGAACTATAAAAGATAAGAGTGTCTTTCTTTTCTATTTTTGCTATAAGAAATTGAAGCACGCCCCACAAGCATCACCATGCATTTTCTCACTTCATGAAAGATTGAATAAATTGTGGTCTGGCCACCAAGAATATAAGGTAATATTGGTCCTCATTGATTAATTTATCGTGTGCCACCGAAATAAATTGCTGGTATAATTAGGGGTGTTAGCGGCCGGCTGTGTTCGGGGCCCTATCGATTACCCGAGCTGATCCTGACATCAAGGGTATATGTTTTTTTTTTTGGTGACCCGCCCCGAGACCCGACGTGTATGGAACCCGTACCGGAAAAAACGGTTCGGATTGGGTTGGGTTGGGTTATGGAGTTTTCTTTTCCGTGAATGGACTTTTGGGGTAAGGAGCCCAAAATGAAGCCCGACATAGTTTTCTAAATGCCAAAATCTTTCGCAACTAGCGCATATGTCTGTGTTGTGCCCGGGGAGGAAAATGAAATTGCAGTGTGAAAGTGATAAAAAAAAAATGACACAAATGGTTCCGAACTTTAGCTCAATATATAATGTCATCCATAAATTTTTAATTTGATCGATATGGTCCCTGAACTTTATTTTATTGTGCAATGTCGTTTCCGAACTTTTAATTTATTTAATGTGGTCCTTAAACTTTTGAAATTTTTTTGATCTAATCTCTGAACTATATAAAAATGTCTAATATTGTCCCTTAAAATATTAAACATTTTCATATAGTATAGGGAATAAATTTAACATGTACCAAAATTTGAGAAACTACATTGAAAAAATTTAAAGTTCAAGTACGATATTGCATGTTAAGTTAAAGTTCAGGAACCGTATTACACATCGAGGCAAAATCTAGTGGCCATCGATGACATTTTCCCAAAGTAAAACATGACGTCGATGATCTATTGAAATATTGATTTTGAGAATAAACTATAGTTGGTACTAAATTGCTTTTTTCCCGAATATAACTTCGACATTTTCAACCCTTCGGATATCAAAGCTAATGTTGATGCAAAACATACTTACCTTTACGGATTCGTTTTGACCGCTCGAATAAAGTGGGGAAAAGGAGCAATTTCAGGATTTTTTTTTTCTTTGATTATTATTTTGCGTTTTCGCCGGCTGCGCTATGGGAGGCGACATTGCGCGACTTTTACCATCAAAGTCAAATTCTCCCCAAAAAAAAAATAATTAAAAAAAAACTGAAACGGATATGGTGCGCTGAAATTGTTTGCTTTCGCTTTTTGCATTCTTCACACTAAAATTGACTACGCAGTCAGTAACGAGGAAGCGTTGACCGAATGGCCCCTTTTCTTTTCCTCCCAATTTCGGACATTAAAATTGCAAAGCATTGAAATTGAAATTTAAAGTG
The DNA here is from genome assembly GCA_031216285.1 of Syzygium syzygioides. NCBI lineage: Eukaryota > Viridiplantae > Streptophyta > Magnoliopsida > Myrtales > Myrtaceae > Syzygium > Syzygium syzygioides. The sequence continues at coordinate 33,420,843 of CM062249.1, forward strand.
AAGTACAAGGATATGGTTTCAGTGGAATTCACTAAATGCGGGCGACCAAAATTCGGTTCTTCTTGTATTGAATGCACGTAACTCTCCCCCCTTTGCGCCCACCTAATTTGAGCTCCTCTTTAACTCCCCCCTACGCTCCACCTAATTCCGGTCAGCACATGAAATCATCGTGTCGTGTCCTTAGATTGCGAATTAGAAAACGGGGTCTCTTTATGTCGATGGTACCATTGGATCGTGTTAAATGCGCGACGCAAATTAAGAAAGCGAAATTCCGGTGGAAAGAGGGGGAGACGACAAACGAGAAAACGAAAGAAAAACACGATCTTCCCATCGCAAGGGGCGTTTGGCATCCTTTCGATGTCGTTGAGGTACTTTGCTCTTTTGAGCTGTAATTATATTGATAACGACTATTTTGGTAGGGCCTCGACTCATTATTCAGGAGATGAGAGAGTCATGCAAATCGATGGATGATCCTATAGCTATCAATTATGAACCGTCGGTTTTAATGCTTCTTTAGAATGATTTTTCACTCGAGCTTTCTACTTTATTTGAATCCCGGATCTCTTGTAATCTAACATTTACTAAATTCGAGACACCCAAAACCTTTTTAAATACGCAAATATTAATATGTTCTTCGCAATTTTTTTGTAAAATTTAAATATTGCTTTCAGTCTCATCACCAGTTGATAGTCAATATACGGGATATTGCTTTTAATTTCGATCTAATCACGCCAACTACTAAATAAGATAGAATGCCATTTCAATTTTGTATCCATTCATTTCGAAACATCGGTAAACAACTAAGCATCGAAAAGTACGGCACTTGGAGATTCCAATTCGTAATTTCGAATAGTTTGGAAAAACTCAATCTTAGAAGGCATCCGAGTTCGCGACATGAAATTACTAATAGAAAATAATAACTATCCCGAGAAATTGAAATTTTTTTTTCTTCAAGAATTTGATCTCCGAGTCAATTGGCAACCTTATAAACCAAAATATCGAAATTTGGTCACGGACCACTCCGATCGAAACCTTACAAAGCAAGTCAAGTACGAGGGGCTGGCGCCGATTTCATGCGGACATTAAACAAAAGCGATGTGGTTGGAGGAGTTAGGTGAGTTTGAATTGAATTATTTGAATATGTGTACGCACAAAAGGTTCAAAGTGGCTTAGCTTGGCGTAGGGGAGTGGGCACAATTATTTTAACAGGGAAAGACAAAACAAATTACGACGTCGGGCCCCCTAATCGGGATTGGACCCAATGAAAAATCACGACAGGATGCGTTTGTCTCGCAAAAAAAATCGACAATTTTGGAAAACACATCCCTATGGACAATAGCCCATGTTGCTTGCGTAGATGGACGAGCAAATAAAGATATTTACAACCGTCGGCGGGAATGTTTAGGTATGGATTGCTATTGATGACGAAAGCACTTTCTGTTAATTAAATTTTTCTCGACGAAATAAACTAACATTTTTTTATCGTGGAAAGTATTTGACGTTGGACCCCTGAATTGGCGTTTGGTATTACAAAAATAGCATTCTTCACGTGTTTTGCGTTTTTATAACCTTTTTTATTTTGCAAAGGGCAAATGAAAATTGTCTACGCTGAGTTTTTTTTTTGGGGGGTTTGGAGTCTATACACTAAGGTTGAAAAAGGCCGAAATTCATGCATACGAAATTTAACCTCTTTACCTATTGTACATCGATCTCTAAATTAAGTGCCTCAAATGATCAAATTCGGTTTGATAAAGAAGAAATTCAGAATGCCTTAATTGCTCCTTTCCTTGTGGCATGCAAATCTGAGTCCAAACTTTAGGCAATTTCGTCTTTTTTACATTCACGAGAGAAATCCAAGTACAATCTAATTGAACATTATTCCGAAAATTAACCAATTTCTTCTTATAATTCATTCATCTCTCTCTCTCTCTCTAAGAACTAGTTCATTTAATTAGCAACATTATTGTGATAATTAGCTTTCTTTTTAAAAAAAGAAAGGGAAAATACAACAAAAAATTCCAAACTATGTCATTTATGACAAATTTACCTTGAACTTTTTTTTGGATACGAAAAACCCAAAACTATATCACTTGTGATACATTTATCCTACAATACTTTTTCCAAGGGCATTTTCGTCTTTTTCTTTCTCCTTGGCAGAGGGAAAAGAGAAGAAAGAAAAACAAGCAGAAAAAGGAAAAAGACGAAAATGCCCTTGAGAAAAGTATTGCGGGGCAAATGTATCACAAGTGGTATAATTTGAGTTTTTTCGTGTCGCACAAAAAAATTCAGGATAAATTTATTATAAATAATATAATTTAAAATTTTTGATGGTGTTTTTTCTATAAAAAAATCATTCATATTTCGCTCTCTCTCTCTCTAGGAACTACCATTTCATTTAATTAGCACGCATTCACGGATACGGTGGGTTCTCGAGAAATGGAAAAGGGCATTTTGATTGATTACTGGGAATGAAATCTTGATGGGGACGTGAAGCTACTCCTGGTAAGCCGTCCACGACATTTCAATGCGCACCCAAATGTAGGAGCGAGGAGCACGCACGTGGGACGCACGTGGGACGCGCCTCCTCCTCCTCGTCTCATCTGACCCGATAACGAAGTAGGAGGAAAATCTTACGGACCGTCCAATCAAAGATGATTGGACAATAGTAATCGCCCGTTCAACGGTGCAGGTCACCATCTCGATGCGGGAAGACTTACAAAAAAAAAATCATAAATTTATTACATTTAACATCTATATCAATTTTATCATGAATATTTTAATTGAGCTAATTTAGTCATAATATTTTTATATTTATTAAGAGCATTTTGCCAATTTTGCTCGAAAATCGCTTACAAAGACGCCGACTATCTTGCGTGACATGACGGGCACTGATATGGATGATTTTTAGTAATTTTTTAAATTCAAATTGGCCAACGGGGGTCGCAGCTGAAAGGAATAAAAAAGAAAGAAAAAAAATAAAAATTCAAAAAATACTACAATATGATTAAAAATGTCCGAGTGCCGACCGTGTCACGCAAGAAGGCTAACATTCACGTGAGCGATTTTCAGCGAAAATCAATCGGATGGACTCAATTGGCACAAAAGGAAAAAATTTGGGACTATTAAATTGGTCTAATTGAAAGGTTTAGAACTAAATTTATATCAATGCAATGAATTTATGACTTTTTTTATACTTTCCCCTCTCAATGAGTGTATAGCCCCCGTTAGCAAATGATCGAGAGCTTGATTTCTCGAGATAGGCTTGGGTATTGCTTGGTCGATTCAATAATTCCTTATAGATGCATGCAAATCGTTACGGGAAATCACTTAACAGCACTCGATCGCTTGCCTACTTAGCTATATCAAGAATTCCCCCCTGTGCGAGAACTTTGTTCTAGGGATACCGATCTCGACGAACGTATCTCAATATTCAAAAACGTCCCGATCCCGTTTTGGCATCGAAAGGAGAGGTTGCATCATACGTCATTCGTCGTTCTGGTAGGTAAAAGGAAGCCATTGTGCGAACCCGATTGGGTACAAGGATCACATACATTTTTTGGAAAAAAATTAAACAGAAAAGGACTCTTCTGTTTTTTTTTTTTTTCTCTTTTGTCATGAGAAAGGGACTTTAACATATGGATCGTGCGTTAAGGCTGCGCATGACAACGATTCTGTACTCGGGAATAAATTCTGCTCAGAAATGATTCTTTTTTATTCTGTGCCTGGAATTGATTCTGAACATTTTAAGGCATTTGTTAATGGCCCAAATTTCCATCCCTGGAATAGAAAAAGAACATAAATGTGTTTGGTAATGCCACAAAATTTCTTTTTATTAATAATATTTTTAAATATTTTAATATTTCTTTCTTTTTTTTCTTTTCTTTTTTTCTTTTCCACCTTCTTGGCCATGGCTTGCTCGCCAGCCATGATCGGTAAAATATTATTTTATTAATAATGTTTTTATTAAAATTATTTTTTCTTTTTTTGGCCATGGCCTGGTCGCCGGCCATGACTGGTAAAATATATTTTTTATTAATAATATTTTTATTAAAAATATATATTTTTATTTTTTTGGCCATGGCCTGTAAAATATTTTTTTATTAATAATATTTTTATTGAAATATATTTATTAAAAATATGTATTTTTCTTTTTTTTGGCCATGGCCAGTAAAATATTTTTTATTAATAATATCTTTTATTAAAAAATATATTTTTTATTTTTTTGCCATGGTCTATTCAACGGCCATGGGAGGTAAAATATATTTTTTATTAATAATATATATTTTTTTCTTTTTTTTGGCCATGGCCTGATCACTGGTCATGGCCGGTAAAATATTTTTTATTAAAATATTTTATTCTTGTCAAATCCGGCAAGGGCGGTTCTCGGGGCGTACATTAGAAGCTACATTAAAAATCAAGAAAAGGAAGAAGAAAAAAAAATTGATTCTCAAAATTGTTCTTAGAATCAAGAAATTACTTTTTTTTTATTCTTAAAAACTGATTCTGGGAATAATTTTTGATAAATTTGTGTTCAAAATCAAAAAATTAAACAAAAGCAATTTTGTTCCCAAACTGATTTTGAAAACAAAAGAACAGAATCAAACACTGTTCGGCAAGTTGTCATGCGCAGCCTAAATCAACTAACCGCATCCGGGGTGTGGCGTTGTTAGATGGTCTGATTTGCACGCTTCTAATCACGATCACCAAAAAAACAATGAATAAATAAATTAATTAATTAAATTGGGGGGTGGGACCCAGGGCTGAATTACCAAAGTCAGGCCAGCCTATGTGGGGGCCGTTCCCACCTCTCACCTAACCACTGCAGCGCTCTCTCTCTACACGCAGAACACAGTGGGAGCGAGCGAGCGAGCGAGTCAGCGACAGGCGAGCCGTCGTCGCTAATGGTCAGTCGTCCATACCACGCCACAGCCAAACGAATAGCAACCACCCACCCCCCCTTACCCGCCCCTCACCCTCCGTGCGATCTAACTAACACACTCGCCACGTGAACACCTCTCGCTCTCTCTCTCTCTAGCGGGTAGCTTTCCGCCTCTCCATTTAAATCTGTCCACTCCATTTCCCTCCCCCCCCCCACCCCTTGCATTTCTCTCTCTCTTCTCCCCCTCCTCCTCCTCCTCCGCCGCCGCCGCCGCCGCCGCCGCCACGGCGTCGACTCGCCGGGCCGAGCTGAGCTGCCTCGCCATCCAGGTTCGCGCCGCCGCCATTGCCTTCGCTTCTTCCTCGTTTCCGAATCGGCGGTTTCGTCGGGCGTGGCTCGATCCTGCCCCCCCCCCTCCCCCTCCTTTTTTTTTCGAGTTAGATCCGCCCGAGAAAGTTCGGTTTCGGGTCGGCCCTCGCGCGTCTCGATCCGTTCGTCGGTGCTCCCGAGGTCGCGACGCTCTTCTGCTGCGTGGTTTTTTTTCTTTTTTTTTGGGCGCCGGAGGGACGGTGCTGATTCGCGCGTGTGGGGGTTGGGTTCGCGTGTTGTGTCTGAGTTGTGGCGCGATCTGCTTCGGTTGGGATGTAGGATGTTGGGTGATTGGTCCTGCTGCTTGTTCTGCTGCGGCTGGAACCATGTTCGTTCGTTGCAACTCGGCGACTGTTGCTGAGAGATCCCTGTTGCGTGAGAGCGAGTCTTGATGTGATCTCCCCGTCTTCGTGACTTTGATGAAGGATCGTCAGTGTTCACACCGAGTCCCTTCTTCTTCTTTTTTTGGGTCCTATCGATTTGTGGTTCGGATGATTTGATGGACGACTGGGTTTGGGACTGCGATTCATGCCTTTGTGTAATCATCATCGTGTTGCTTATTTGGGATAGTCGCTGTTTAGTTGCAGATTAAACAATCGATTTATTGAATAGAGAGGTGTAGTACCGGTTGAAATTCGAGTTTATTTACGTCATGGGTTTCATGTATTTCATCTTTTGAGTGGTTGTTGATCCAACGGTCTCTTTTTTTCGTTTCTATAGTGGAAGTTGTCCTTTATTGTTTTTTTTTTTGTGTGTGCGTTCCCTTTAAGATAAGATGTGTGGACTATTATGGATACACTGTATGTCCTAATGTACTACCTAATTCGCTGCAATTGCATTTGCAGGGTCCTATTATAGTTGTAGGGAAGTTTGGTTTTGAGATTGATAACGCTCATCTTTTCACATAAGTTAGCAAAATGGCGCAAATTTTGAGTTACTTCATACAACTGATGTTAAGAATGGCTGTTTACTTGCTTCTAGGTAGATACATGATACTCGGCTTTCCAAATGAAGGGTTCCGAGATCTTTGGGCTTCCGCGTGCTTTGTTCTTTCAAGTAGTATTACGCTGATGGAGCTTACGATGCGGCACTTTAGATTTGTTATTGAGACTTGTTCCTTTGGTCATGCAGGTTTTTGGTAATTCTTCATCATGGCCACTGGACAACTATTCTCCTGCACCACGCAAGCTCTATTCTATAACTACAAGCAGCTCCCAATCCAGCGGATGCTTGATTTTGACTTCCTTTGTGGTGTGTAGGACAATTCGGGCCACTGCAATCCATGTGTTTCTTTCCTTAATATGCTTGCTGGGATCTTCTTTTCAATGGCAGTCATTAATGTTACTCCAACTTTCCTGTTTTGTGTAGGGCGGGAAACACCATCGGTTGCAGGTATCATCAACCCTGGTTCTGAGGGATTTCAGAAGCTCTTCTTTGGCCAGGAGGAAATTGCTATCCCAGTTCATTCAACGTACATCATTCACATCTCACTTATTCTTCTCTACCATTCTTAGATTGTAAAGCTAATCAAACAGTGAGCTGAATTTTGCTTCTGATTGGTGGCTAACTTGATACAAAGTGCTCTGTTAATTATACCTATCATAAATGATGGAGGGAAATTATCTTTCTTTCTTATTTTTTTTTTAAATCTCTTGCGGTGACTTGCTTTTGCAATAAAGTTAACCCATGAATACATTTTTTAGAAGGATAGAAGACAACAGCAGTAACTACTATTATTAAGACTTGAAATGCCACTTGATTCTCGCAAAAAAAGAAAACAGGGAATATAAAGGAATTCCCTGCCCTTTGATCTATTGACAGCATCATTGATTTTCATTAGCCTAGTGGCGAGGTGATGTGGAAGTTCTACATCTACTCTTAGTATGCTGCAGATAGTGCAACAGTAACTTCCTGTTTCATTGGACACCAGCACAACTATAGCAGTTTAGTATGGTTGAGTTCTATCTATTTTTTCGCCAGTTTGGGATTCTTTGAGCAACTTGCAGTTTAAGGGGTGATCGCACTTTCTGGAGTCTGCATCTTACAAGACTGTTATTACTCTTGCAGCACTGAAGCAGCGTGTGCGGCACATCCTACTGCTGATGTGTTCATCAACTTTGCTTCATTCAGAAGGTAAGTACTAAGTACTAATTGACATTAACTTTGATTGCTGAAGTACTTGAGGTGGAATTCAATTTTTTTTTTCTTTACAGTGCTGCTGCTTCATCAATGGCTGCTCTAAAACAGCCGACTATAAGAGTTGTAGCCATTATAGCTGAAGGTGTTCCAGAGTCAGACACCAAACAGCTCATTGCATATGCTCGTGCAAACAATAAGGTGAGAAGAATTCTAGCTATATATGAAGTGGAATCCAAAAGCATTGAGAGACATTATTTTGCTATTCACCATAGTTTTGCAAATAGTCAGTCAAGTCAGCTTCTTATCCTGCTGGTATCACAGGTTGTAATTGGCCCAGCTACTGTTGGAGGCATTCAAGCTGGTGCATTCAAGATTGGTGACACTGCTGGGACTCTTGACAACATTATTCATTGCAAGTTACACAGACCTGGATCCATTGGTTTTGTCTCTAAGTCTGTACGTATTCTTGAAGTTCCCATGCTTTGATTCATGTTGTTGCAACGTTTGGCCCGACAACTGAAAAAGAGCTTTAAAACAAATTTTTGGATTGCTCTGACAAAGCTACATTAAATTTGTTTCTTGATTGTGCATCTGGTCAGCTAGTTTGAGCACTGCTGTCAATTTGCAGTAATTTATTGACTCTTTATTGCAGGGAGGCATGTCTAATGAACTTTACAACACTGTTGCCCGTGTCACTGATGGAATCTACGAAGGTACGCAGATATGCCTCTAATTTATGTTACACTTAACAATGTGGAAGAGTGCCAAGTTTACAATTGATTTGTCTCTTTTCTTTTCTGTAGGTATTGCTATTGGAGGTGATGTCTTCCCGGGTTCTACTCTCTCTGACCATGTACTGAGGTTTAACAATATCCCTCAGGTATAGCAATATAGAGTTGTTTTTCTTGCTTACTTTGAATTGTTTGTGTAGTCTGAATTGTAAAGCAGTTTGGGTCATTTTTTTTTGTAAATACTTATAACAGATGATAGGGCATCTAGTGTTCTTTTGCTTTAAGAAGCCTATTTAAAGTTCCATTACTGGTTAAGCAATCTTGTCATTCCAGAGTGTGTTCTCTGATCTGCTCTTTAATCTGTCTCAGGTCAAAATGATAGTTGTACTTGGGGAACTTGGTGGACGAGATGAGTACTCCCTAGTTGAAGCTCTAAAGCAGGGGAAAGTGACCAAACCAGTGGTGGCTTGGGTTAGTGGGACTTGTGCACGACTCTTCAAGTCAGAAGTGCAATTTGGTCATGCTGTAAGTGACTGCCTTCATTGCTGTTCATAATTTTTCAAGCCCAGTAACTTAATCATAAAAGATTTAAGTGGTTCTTCCTTATTAATACCATCTTAGGGTGCAAAAAGCGGTGGTGAGATGGAATCGGCACAAGCAAAGAATCAAGCACTCAGGGAAGCGGGGGCGGTTGTTCCTACTTCATATGAAGCTTTGGAGACCGCAATCAAGGAAACCTTTGAGAAACTGGTAAGCATTGTTTTCAGTTTGCTGGGATGAGGCCACTGAGAGAACATGATATGATGTCATCAAATGCATGTCATCGACTCTTTAACACATGCAAAGAGCAGGCCACGTGGTTCTACTCCCACTTGGGCCCTACCCAATGATCGAGTCCTGATGCATATTTTATGATCCTTTCTTAGGTCGAAGAAGGAAAGATTTCACCTGTTAAGGAAGTCGTGCCTCCACAGATCCCTGAGGATCTTAACACAGCAATTAAGAGCGGGAAAGTTCGGGCTCCAACTCACATTATTTCAACCATCTCCGACGATAGAGGTAATCTTGCAGAAATGTAAATTGAAAGAAGTTTTGTACATGTTGATGGTGGAAGAATTCTGTTGTACTAAATTAATGCATTTGCCTTTTTCAGGGGAAGAACCATGCTATGCTGGTGTACCGATGTCTTCTATTGTTGAACAGGGACTTGGTGTGGGTGACGTAATTTCTCTTTTGTGGTTCAAACGCAGTCTTCCTCGATATTGCACAAAGTTCATTGAGGTAGGTTTTGTTTGTCCTTTTATGGAGCCATTAATATTGTTCTAAGATACTGGCAGGATTCAGTTTTTCTTCACTGTCCCGACTATTATGCATTTTCAACTTCACAAATAACTAATCACTAGAGAAACAGACATCTTGTGTAAATGGTGCATCCTTTGACTAATACGCGTGAATTTGGGCAGATATGCATCATGTTGTGCGCTGACCATGGTCCATGTGTTTCTGGGGCCCACAACTCCATAGTCACAGCAAGAGCTGGAAAAGACCTTGTTTCGAGCCTTGTGTCAGGTGATTATTGGAGCCATCTTTGTTCTGTTTGCAGTAGGTCCTTGAGAATTGGCTTTTAAAAGTGCTAAATGATGAGCTTCTGTAACAGGTTTGCTAACAATTGGCCCTCGTTTCGGTGGGGCCATTGATGATGCTGCTCGATACTTCAAAGATGCTTATGACAGGGTAAGATGCATGTCTCATCAGGGTGCTGATGAAATGGTTTTTGAGCGCAGTCATATTTTGATGTTTCTGACTGAGTCTAATTTCACCTCTGTATCGTCAGGGTCTTACTCCATACGAGTTTGTTGAAAGCATGAAGAAAAAGGGCATTCGGGTTCCTGGAATTGGGCACAGGTATCTAGTTCTTATGGTTTGGTCTTCTATATTATTTCATGCTCGAATGTCTATTACAGATAAATTGACAATCTGAAATTGTTATATGCTTCCTTTGAATAAGGATCAAGAGAGGGGACAATAGGGATAAGAGAGTCGAGCTGCTACAAAGGTTTGCACGATCGAATTTCCCTTCCGTGAAGTACATGGAATATGCTGTTCAAGTTGAAACATACACCCTCTCAAAGTCGAATAATTTGGTCATGAATGTCGATGGTGCTATTGGTTCCCTCTTCTTGGATCTCCTTGCCGGAAGTGGAATGTTCACCAAGCAAGAGGTTGACGAGATTGTTGAGATAGGATATCTGAATGGGCTCTTTGTACTGGCACGATCCATTGGTTTGATCGGGTAAGCTAGATATATGTTTACGATAATTCTCATCTTGACCAGTATGCTATATGCTTATCGTCAATATACAGTTCAGTGCTCACGTTTTTATGAGCCTGAAATCTCTGCTTGATCATCCTGCTTATTGAACTCCGTGCAGCTTTTGCTCAGTAAATGGGGTTGATAGTTTAGTTTTACTCTCAGAAACCAACTGCTGTTGCATACATTACTTGTTATTGACAAAAGAGTACAATTAAACACATTGGTCATATGAGAAGAAGCAGGGATCAGTATGGTTTTAGCATTTGCAGCATCACACTGATTCATTAACTGAGGCTGTTGATTGAACCTTTCAGGCACACTTTCGACCAGAAGAGACTGAAGCAGCCTCTGTACCGCCATCCATGGGAAGATGTTCTCTACACCAAGTGAAGCCATAACAGCGATGGAGAGTTCCTCAAATTGTTGTCCTGAAGAAGTTTTCCTCGTGAGAGTGTTGCTTAGCTTATAGATTATTGTTTGTAAGGAAACGGGACGGCCTGGTGCTTTTGTTTCTGAGTTTTCAACGAGAAGTCTATCGAGAGAAAAAATTCTCTCGAATCATCTGTTGAGCCGCCCATGCTCGCTTTTGTCGTGTAAAAGAAGAGCTTCAAATTTCAATAAGAGTGTACATTTAGCCAAAACTCAGAAGAGCCAGTGTGGAACTAGCGCAGCCTCTTGCACTTTTGGAACTAAAACACAGACAAATCTCCTAAAACAGGGATATTCCAACACGAGTCCGTACCACACCACCAGCCCAAAAAGTTCAACATCGGTCGTGCAATTGGACCGTTGGGCTTTGGATAAATGAAGAATCTCCGACCCACCAAGGATGAGTCGGTTCCGTAATGGATTTGACGTCGGTGTCTTTAACTTAACGTGACCTTTTTGCTTTTTCCCTTATTTCTTGGGTATTTCGATAATTTTATTTTACTTTAATCAAACGTCATGCTCTGAATCTCGAGCATTTTTTTTTCTCTTTTTTATTAAAGTGGGTGGAGAGGATAAATTAAAGTATGTTCCAGAAATGCTGTGGAGGAGGCCAGGACACATACGACCATAAACCTCGAAGCTTTTGAAAAAACAATATGTATGTGGTCAGCCCCAAAAGAGCCATAAATAAACATCACTTGCTCTTAATTTAATACAAGATAGATGCAGCAACAAAAGGAGTGCATATGCTGCACTTTCTTGTCTTCATCCAAATCTGCGTGCGCGCACGTAATTCCCCATATATGCAACTTAGGTGTTATTCTCCTCGAAAGGACCTAAGAAAAAATATATTAAAAAAATAAAAGCTTGATGAAGAGATTCGTGAGTAGATAAAATACGAGAATCGTGGACCGAAAACTAGAGAAGAAAAGGGTCGATGGGTTTGTCCATTTTCCATCCCCTTCGGCAGCTTTCTCTCAAATTTAGCAAAATGATAAACTAAAAGTAGGCTCAATTGAATAGAAGGGCAACAAGGATTCTCTCTCCATTTTACAGTAAAAGTGGAGCTAAGTAATTCCTCAAACTATTTTGCCTAAACTCTAGGATGTTAAGTGCGGGAGTATTCCTTGGAGTGAGAGAATAAAAACTGTCCCCCAACTAGAGGGACTGGGTATGCGGGTATCGGTGCGTTAAAATAAGGAACGCGGTCTTGTCAGCCCGTCATGTGTATATACTTGGAGAAACGGGACAACCCCAATTAGAAGCTTTTTTCTTCTACTTTGGTGAGGTACAATCGGTAACTACCGTCAAGAATCCAAGGTAGGCAATCGGTTACCGATGGTCCTTCATGTCTATCCATTAGAAAATAAAGCGAATTTCTACCCCTGATCACTACTGATGTGCTTTTCTAGCAAAAAAGAAATCCTTGAATTTAGGATTAGCCTATAGTTTCCGGAATGCGCTATGCCTCCCGAGGCTCTTACTGTTAGATCGAAATGTAATAAATCCTACATGTTCAATAGATTTTGGCTTACACGATTGAGATTTGTTACGTTTCGATCCAACTGTGAAAGTTCTCGAAAGACACGATGCCTTTTGAGGCCATAAAATCACCCGTTAGATTGATGATGATGTCTAGATAAAAGAGCATTTTTTGTGCAGCTATATTTGACTAAGTTCAACTCTATCCATTGGAGTTAGATGCATAAAAGCTTTGTCTTATCTACGTAAGAACTATATGCTAGCATTACTTGTCTTTTCTCTTTTTTATCACATGATGAGCTGTGAGAGGAAATTAAGTCATGCTTGTTTATGCTTCGGCAATGTAAAAAAGCTTCTTCACTTTGCTTTGCCGACCAAAACCTTTAAATTTTTTTTAAATTTTAAAAAATCATGAAAAAACTCTTTTTTGCTGGAACCATGAAAAAACTTATACGTGGATGGACGTGTCAAAGTTTATGTATTGTGAAATTTTGGGGTGTTACGAAATAATAAAAAAGGCAAAGTGCATTTATTGTAAGATTTGGATTAAGTACAAACTGTTAGTTTGTTTTGATTGATTTTTAGTTTTTAATTTTTGGTTAATCCGAATCTCGTGCTTCATGTACTCTGACTTTTTTTTTTTTACAATCGGAAGCATTTGAAAATTTCACAGAATGCAAATTTTGATGCGTAGGATCACGTACAATATTTTCGTGATATTTTTGGAATTTAAATAATAGTCTGATTTTTGGCTGGTGAGAAATGGTAATTTGTACTTTTACACAAGGTGAAACAGACAAGCTTCTTGAATTTGACGCGCTAGACTTTGTAATTACTTGTGTGCTATATCTTGTATCGTTTTAGATTCAATTAGAACGAAAAGAAAATTATGAAAAGAAAAAACATAATTGCCCCTGAGTCTTAGGATAATTCATCATCGCAACTCTCAAGGAAGAGCTTCCACTGCATATAATTTGCATCATTTGCTTTGAAATTCCACGTTAATTTCTGTCTACATATATATATTATATATATATATATATCTTACTTTTCCCAGCCTATTTCCAATTTCATAAAATGCAAGTAATATCTTAAGTTCCCTCGACGGGAAATTACAAACTAGGTCATCATACCACGATCCTATATTGATTGCACGAGCTTAAATTTTTATTTATTTTATAGAAGTTGGTTTGGCATCGAACAAGTTTTACGGCGAATAATTTTTATAAGTCAGGTAAACCAATAATGTCATGGGAGGTCTTCTAATGTTCGAAACAACGCATGGAATGGATATCTTCTTAAAATTAGAGTGAGCAAATAATGCCTTCAGAATATATAATTTTAACACGAAGAAAAAACAAAGAGGATGTTGACCGATGCAAAAAGCAGTACAAAAGTAAATACGCAAGAACACGGAGCCTTGCCAGTTTGCATCGACGTGTCGAATTCGTTTCCACGTACCGATATCTCATGCTATCATTTCATCAGCTAAGAAATTGATTCGGGATAAAACGTCGTCATCTCGACTCGATATAAAAATTATTTTCAGCGGAGAAAATAAACTTAGAAATATAGGAATTATTTTGATCGTGCATTCTATTCACATTTGAGGGAAATTCATGTGAAAAAATGTGCCTTTTAAGTCTCGTGGCCGTGTTGACCAGCCTCGTGATTTGCCGTTCGATAACGTTGACACTTGACAGCCGTAATTTGGCGCACGCACTTGTGTGGCCTCTCGAACCCAAAAAAGGCAAAACCCCCCCCCCAAAAAGCGAAGACCGCCCCCCGCACCACTCCCCATGGCGCGCCTGCCCTTTATCCCGCGACGGCCGCACCGCCCCGTGCCGACCACGCGCCGGCGCGACCCGAGGGAACCGCAGCCGGCCCGGGCCGGGGAGCGCCACGCGCCGCGGGAGCGCGTGCGGGTGGGGGGGAGCATCTGCCCGCGCCACCATCCCTTTTTGGGGTAGTTAAAAAAAAAAAAGGGGGAAGGATTAACCCATGGACTAAACAGTTCAAGATTCAGATGATGATGATGATGGCGATGAGTGACAGAGCAACGACAGCAGGAAGAAGCCCAGACCAAACCCCTCTGCAGAAGCAATAGAGATAGAGAGAGAGAGAGAGAGAGAGCTCATTGACCATTGGAAGTAGCCAATCTCCTCTTCTTCTTCCTCTTCTTCTTCGATCGATTCTCTGCAGTTCGTTAGAGAGAGAGAGAGAGAGAGAGAGAGAGAGAGAGAGAGAGAGGGGGGGGGGGGGGAGAGGGGTTCGTCTTTTGAGCTCGAGTTTTCAGGCTGTGGGATTGATGGAGTCGAGGGAGTAGGATGATCGTGCCCTAGAGCGGGGGTGGGTGGGTGGGTGGGTTGGGGGTGGGGCGCTTTAGGCAGCGCGCGATCGAGCTGGAATAAGCCGCCCTAGGAATGGAGAAACCCGCGGCGGAGGAGCTGCTCCGGAAGATCGAGGAGCTGGAGGCCGGCCAGGCTCACCTCAAGCACGAAATGTCGAGGCTCCGGATGTCCGGCGGGTCCGATCCCAGCAGGCCCGAGCACCGAGCCCGGCAACGCTCCCACTCGGTGTCACCCGAGCGGTCGGCCGCCCGGACGCGGGCCGGGGCGGCGGCTCGCCCCGGGTGGAAGAAGGGCTCCGCTACTTTCGCGCACTTGTCGCCGTTGCGGAGGGAGAGCCGGAATCTCGACGAGCCCCCGAATGTGGGAGGCGCGGAAGGCTTCATCGGCGGGCCTGCCAAGATGAATTTCACGGAAAGACAGTATTTGAACATTCTGCAGTCTATGGGGCAGGCTGTTCATATATTTGATCTCAGGGGTCGTATAATTTACTGGTGAGTTGCTTGAAATGTTTAGTTTGTTCTCTCATTTCTCCTGCGGTGGGATGTTCAGATAGTGGTTTAATTTGTGGATATGGAAAATATGATGGGGCTGCGAAATTTAGGTCAGATTTTGGTTTCTGCTAGGGGTTACTCAAAGTGCAAAGAAAGGTTCAATCTTCAGAACCTGTTTACTTTCTAGTGTTGTTCCTATTTAAGTGCTGAGAATGACCGGGCAATGTCGATTTTGCAGGAACCAAACTGCAGAAAGCCTATATGGTTATTCTGCATCAGAAGCCCTGGGACAGGATGCCATTGAGCTCCTAATTGATCCCCGAGACTTTGGAATAGCAAATAAGATTGTCAATCAGGCGATCATGGGAGAGAGATGGATGGGACAGATCCCTGTCAAGAATAAGATGGGCGAAAGATTTTCAGCTGTTGCAACAAATACTCCATTTTATGACGACGATGGAACGCTGGTGGGTATCATATGCGTCTCAAGCGATTCGCGGCCTTTTCAGGAGCCAAGAACTGAAATGCCAGAAGTGAGGCACTCAGAAGCAGAGTCAAGCCTAAGCCGCCTGAAAATCACTGCTACAAACAAGCTCGGCCTTGATGCTCAGCAGCCTCTGCAAGTTGCAATTGCCTCTAAGATATCCAATTTGGTCAGTCTTTTTGCTTTAAATATCATATGGTTTATTGCCATGTACCGTGAGTTTATTGTTGGAACCAAATTAACAGGCATCCAAGGTGAGCAACAAAGTGAAGTCGAGGATTCGGACCGGAGAGAATCATATCGATCGTGAGAATGAGAGTAGTGATGCTCATCATTCTGATAATTGTCTCTCAGATGACAATAGGGAGGATGCAGCATCGAGTGGAGCTAGCACGCCCAGGGGAGATGTACCTCCATCTTCCTTTGGTGTTCACGACCAAAAGGAGGAGAAGTCGCCAGGAAAACATGCTAAAGATTCTAGTGAAGAGAGTGAAAAACCGCCGATTCACAAGATCATTACATCCAAGGCAGAGGCATGGATTGGTAAAAGGGGGCTATCCTGGCCTTGGAAAGGCAATGAAAGGGAAGGATCAGAGGCCAGGATTGGAAGATCAGGTTTCGTATCACTGCAGAATGACCAAGAAAAGATAAGTCCTCCCATGGCTAATCTAGAAAATCAGACCAATGAAAATAACCGCACTGTCAATGAAGCATCAGGTTCATGGTCCTCATTTAATGTCAACAGCACGAGCAGTGCCAGTAGCTGTGGAAGCACAAGTAGTGGTGCTGTGAATAAGGTGGACATCGAAGCAGACTGTTTGGATTGTGAGATACTGTGGGAAGACTTGACAATTGGAGAACAAATTGGGCAAGGTAACCGTCTTTCAGGAAAGTAGTATGCTTTTCGCTTGTAGTTTTTCTTCGATTTTGGGTTTGGCTATTCATTATGCCAGTAGGACATAGGCCCTAAAATGAGTGTTATTGTTGCAAATCATGTATAGTTCTTGAAAAACCAGATCTGTTATTCTTTCATATTGATGTTTATATGTATATTCCTCGATAACTTTGCCGAGATGCACTGCAAATGCATCCTGTCTCAATAGATTATTCTCATGCAATGTAGTTTTTTCTTGTTTCTGAGATCATTTGGTCATATTTGTTTCCCTGTGTTTGCGAATTGTAATAAACTCTACTTTCTTAGTATTCATTCTGATGTTTAGTCTGCTGTTCCTCCTCTCTCAGGTTCTTGTGGAACTGTCTATCACGCTCTGTGGTACGGATCAGTATGTTCTTCTACTCTCCTTAGTTTTAGTTTAACGGAGTGATGCATAATATCCAAAATATTTTATCTTTGCCTTGAATCATTGGGTTTAGACATTACTTTGGTGTCATGATGTAAAGTGCATATACCTGACTTCATGGTATACATACTTTTTTATCTCACTCCTCTGGCAATGTAGACTTCAAGTTCTCTTTATAATATGTAATGCATGGTGGTTGGTGGAGTGAATTTTACTCATGTTGCGGACATGTAACGCAGGAGAGAAATGTGTCATCTGTCTGGACAGTAGGTATTATTCTGTGTTTTGCTAGGAGTGGCTTGATAAATGTGGCACAAATACTTGTTCAGGAGAAGTGGAAAGAAAGGAGAGAAGTGTTGTACAGATGTCTTAATTTGTTATTTGCAATCACCTGGTGCTGTAATTGACTTTGTGAGATCATGTTGTTCCCGTTTATGACTAAATGACATGGGTAACTTTAGTTGGTAGGTTCTGCTATGTTTTACTTATTTTGCTAAATGAGAGATTTAGTGCAATGCATTTGGCTTCTTACTTTATCTCACTGTTTGGTATAGACCTATGCGATTTCCTGTTGATGATTTTTTTTGGATTTTAACTTTCTCTGCATTCAATCCAATTGCAGGACGTGGCAGTGAAGGTATTCTCGATGCAAGAATATTCAAAAGAACTGATATGTTCCTTTAAGAAAGAGGTCTGTTTTCTTTTTTGTTTTACTACGTCTCATAAGTTCTCTTTGTTTTTAGTATTATTCAGCCAGAACATTCTGAAGGTCGCTTAGACCTTTTAATCTGAATAAGGCATCTCTCGTAGGACATGATATGCAAACTATGTCCTGCTCTTAGCCTGGCTGCTGGCCTTGACTTGTTAATTGACATCACTAAAACATTGTTATGGTAGTGATTAGTGATTGCTGGATGCAAGATGGCTAGTTTAATTTTGATAAGGGCCTTCCTTGACACGTTGTAATGCCGGTTGATAATCTAGATCCAGATTGAGGCAGTGAGGGATGATAAGTTGGCCTTTTAGTTGATAATGAGCCCAAACAGTGATTTTTTACTACTCCAGGATGTGATGAGTTGACGTCGTGGTGCAAAATGACTCTGTCTATGGTGTCACTTGGCCCTACATCTTCTGATGGTTCTCTTTTACTGATAAGAACTACACAGTCAGATGGTTTAGCAAGAACATTCTGAAAACCAGTGTGATAAAGAGATGAAGTAAGAGTGACTAATATGTTAGAACTGCATGCATTTATCTCTATCTCTCTGCACTTGTATGACTAGCCCATATTTTGTTACTGTATAATATTTGTCGAGCCTTTTAATGAACAAAATTTTTGGTGCTTATTCTGTATCAACTGGGATTTTTTCCTTAAACCACAGATATAGTTTATTGGTGACAGCTCTATTAGTGATGGCATTGGGAATTTTATTTCGAGTGTTGTTCCACTGATACAGTAATACAACTTTTCCAGTACATGTGGTAATGGCAGGTTTTTATCTTTTTTTTTTGTTTGCCAATGGATTATGGATGTTTTACCTGGTACTTTCCATGCCTTGATCAATTGCATTATGATTAATTGTGGCGTGTTGGATAGATGTAGTATTATGTGGGTCAACAAAAGGAAATATACCTCCTCATTTTACTCAAAATGAGGAACTTTTTCATAGGACTTTGCGATTGTTATATCCATGCCCTATCCCTCTGCATGCATAATACCATGCAGATTTCTGAGAATCTCTTTTGATGTTACCACAATTTTTTTTTACTTTACATATAGTACCGTTAATATGACAGTTTTTTTGTCCTTGCAGGTACTTCTTATGAAAAGACTTCGGCACCCCAATGTTTTGCTTTTCATGGGAGCAGTAACTTCGCCTCAGCGCCTCTGTATAGTCACAGAGTTTCTTCCACGGTACTTTCTCGATGCTTTTGAAAATCAGGCTCTTTGATTATATGACACATTGTTATTAAAGTTTGTTGTAGTGTCTGGTTTATTGGTTTGTGGTCATTGTAATTTCTGTTGATATCCTGTCTCTATGGAGCTAACAGTTGTTACATGTGTTGATGCAGTGGAAGTTTGTTTCGCTTACTGCAGAGGAACACAACCAAGTTAGAATGGAGACGGCGTGTTCATATGGCTTTGGATGTGGTAAGTGTCTGCTTCTTATTCATGCACATAAATTTATCCTCTTCTAGGTGCAGTGTTTTTCACCTTAATTTTTTTTTTTCATCTGTTTCCCTGTCAGCATTTGTTTTGCTTTTTTTCATATTGCCCTCATTTTGTTATTGTTGATATCTTTTGAATGTACATTTTACTTCCATACTAATAAAAATTTGAGACGGGTGTCTTGAACCGTAGCATTCCTAACCTCCTGAGACTGCTTGGCCTGTGAACTTTTGGTCTTCAGAGTTCCTCAGCTATTTGAAATCTACTAATCTCTTGTATGTTATCTCGCTGCTTTTAACACGTGATTATCAAATTTGGTCCTTTTTCAGGCCAGAGGCATGAATTATCTGCATCATTACAATCCACCTATCATTCATCGTGATTTGAAGTCCTCGAATCTCTTAGTTGACAGGAATTGGAATGTGAAGGTTTGGCCACAATTTTTTATGTCCTCTTATGTACAGAGTTCCGTCCTTCTGTCCCATGATATGTTCCTTTATTTAGATGCGATATACGGGTTTTTGCTTGTGAGCTCATTTATGGTTTGCTAAAATTGTAAATTAGGTGGGTGATTTTGGGCTGTCGCGTCTGAAACATGAAGCGTATTTCACAACAAAAACAGGGAAGGGAACGGTACGAAAAATATACTTACCATTTCTTCAATAACTCTCATTAGTCATCATCTGTAACTTTACTCTTTAACTATCTGATATGATAATTCTTGGCTGACTTGACCTGCAATTCTCTTTCTCTAGCCTCAATGGATGGCACCGGAAGTTCTCCGTAACGAAGCCTCAGACGAGAAGTATGTTTTTGTCTGTTAAGTTTTACTTACAAGACTACTACGATCTAAAGATGGCTCTGGTATCCTAATTTACTTACAATATTTCTCTGCATCTCCAGATCTGACGTGTACAGTTATGGAGTGGTCTTATGGGAAATTGCCACCCAGAAGATCCCATGGGATAATCTCAATGCGGTGCAGGTATTTTTTTCTTTTCCGTCACCGCATTCCTTTTCTTCTAAAAAATGGACCTTTAGTTTTTTAATCAGTAAGCAAGATCCACTAAAAATGGCACTAAAAATGGCATCGTGGCATCCCTTTGATTGGCTAGAATACATTGCATCTCGGATCTCTTTTTCATTTCTCTGTGGAGATGGACTTAGCAGGCTTTGTACCTTATGTTATCGAGCGACATTCCTTATGTGAACATGAAAGGGGAGTGAATGACTATGCCCGATCTGCTGTCTTTTTCTCTCCCTTTTGTTTCTATCAGGAATTACAATGACATCTATAATTTGAAAAGCTTTGAACAACGCTTTACTCAGGATACTTGCAGGTGATTGGTGCTGTGGGGTTTATGAACCAGCGGCTGGATATCCCTCACGATGTCGAGCCACAGTGGGCATCTATAATCGAGAGCTGTTGGCACAGGTGCTTATTCTCCTTGAGTGTTTATAGAGCCCTAAGTACACTAAACAGAAGCCTGGAGTCTGCAATTGATAATTCATTCATCTTGGGTAGAAAATGGAGAAGCATTTTTCTGGTCTCTGATGCAATAGAATTGGATATAGAACACGATGCTCCATCTTGATGAGCATTTTACATGTACCACTGTAGTTATGCAGTTTCATGACCTCTTTTTTTTCTAGCACAAGTTGATTTCATTCAGGAGCTATTCTTTTCTTTTGCGAGGAAAAAAATTGTAAATTTGTCACAATTCGATTCTGATGTGGGAACTGCATTTTCTCCTAACCAGTGATCCAAAGTGCCGACCGACGTTCCAGGAACTACTGGAAAGACTCAAAGATTTGCAGAGACAGAACGTACTTCAATTCCAGGCTTCCCGCTCCGCCGCCAGGGACAGCACTCAAAGGGAAACGTGAAACATCCGGTGCTTTGAAAGGATTTGGCTATTCATTACATTGGCTAACGGTCCAAGCAGTCCTGGGCTATTCACCAGGAAGTTGATGTTGCCAACCAGGCTTGACCCACTTTGCCGCCTCCGGACCATGAAATTCCGGCAACCAGATTTTTGAGACCATTTTGAGAGAAAAGAATGATTGTCCTTCATATGAGCATTCATTGCAGGTGTATCTAGGATGACTGTGTCGCTGTTGTGCACTTACCAGAAGTCACGAAGGATCTTGTAGATATGTTGCAAGCAGAGGCTGAGCACATTAGGCATGTCATCCATTTGTTTGTGGTACATTTATAGGAAAACATTAGGTTCTCATAAAGCTGTACAAATCAAATCTACTGTGATGGCTCTTAGTGGTGAAACAGAGAGATTTCCTCCGTGAAGACGGATTATCTGTCCGCTCTGTTATTGCTGGATTGCAAGGCAACCTGATTCACCGTGTGAACTCATCCCTGGTCAACCACACAAAGGAATGAACAAATGGCATGCCGCGATTTATTGAGATAAATACACTGTAAGTCCTAAAATTTATTATGAAATATAATCGAGTTTTAAAATTTTTAAAAGGTGTAATTAATTTCTAAAACTTTTCAGGAAAATGTAATGAAGTCCTGAAATTTTTAAAAAGTATAATCAACGGAAAAACTTAATTAGATCAATTTAACAAATTTTAAGTTTTGATTGCACTTTTTGAAAATTTAGGACTCAAATGTACTTTCATGATAAATATCGAAACTTAATTGTATTTTTTAAAAGTTCTAAGACTTGATTGTACTTTCGTGACAAATTTTAGAATTTTCAATGTACTAATTCCATGAACTATCGCTTGCAATGGTAACACCGGTCACACACTACTGAGGCTCAAGACAGATTCTGCCTCTATATCGACACTAGTCCAAGCTATTCACCTCATGGAAATACATCAATGAAGATACCTGTCCGAAAAACTTTCGAAAGTACTGGACCGCGTGACCTAGGGACGACCATGCTTTTTCTACAGTCAATATAGCCTAGCGTGCCAGCAGCAACTTCGACAAAATTTTACATTCAATTGTAAGTCTTAGTATTCCAGCGAGTTTGCGACTTTAGTTTCTCAAATTGAATGCCGTCTAATAAGCTCTGGCCTAAAGTCACCAGACCACCAGGCA
This sequence comes from Syzygium syzygioides, assembly GCA_031216285.1. NCBI lineage: Eukaryota > Viridiplantae > Streptophyta > Magnoliopsida > Myrtales > Myrtaceae > Syzygium > Syzygium syzygioides. The sequence goes on from CM062249.1 coordinate 33,443,053, forward strand.
TCAACCCAACAGCCCTTCCAAACTTAGTATTGGAAAACACCCTCACATTACTGAGCATAGGCTCGTGGTTCTATGATTTCTGTTCCTTGAAAATTATACATGATTTTCCTACTGTCCAAAACTCCCAGCATGAAAAACATGGAAGGGAAAAAATGCAGGGATGCACATCTGGTAGCAACCGAGAATCAGCAACAGTACAAGAATCTCATAGAAAGCAAGACGTATATCCAAAAAGAAGTATGACTCGTACAGCCCTGGATCCAACTTGGACGATGTTATGGCAAGTTGGGAAGTCCTCGGAAAAATTACAAATGCCCAATTTTCATGCGATTTATCTAAGCAAGGAACGAATTGCAGCAACCGCATCACCTTTATGCTCACGCAAGGTCCTTTCAGCCACCTTCCGGTCCAGCTGTTTTCAGTATTTAGCATCCAATGTTAGACAGCTCAGACCCGAGAATAAAAGTGTTCAAGCGCATGGCATTAGGTAACTGACCTCAAGTTCGTTAGCAATTATGTCAACATCACCTGCATTGATCTTGACAGAAGCCAATTCTTTCTCCCTAGGGAACAATGTTAATGCATTGAGTGAACAATGTAAATCAACAGCCAAGATGCACAAGTTGCCACAAACCAGAAAGTAGCTGAAACGGTTCCATCCAAATCGAATGATGATGCACTGATGCATCTTTGCTATGAACAACCTTTAAGCCTAATGGTCGTGATGAGTGCCAACCTTAATACTCATGGAAGATCTCACACACTGGCTCATGCCAACTAAGACTACCGTGAGTCCTTACTGACGTGACATCATCTGCCACGGCTCAAATAGGGTAATGCGACTTGATCCAAAACATCTGATTGTGATGCCATGGCAATTTCCATTTGTCGGTAGACATGTTCAACTTGAAATTGAGGTGAGCAATGAAACAGGAAGCTGAATTTTATTATAAAGAACACACGAAGTATATGTGCACACAGGACTCCAATTACACACTAACCTAATTTGTTTTTGCTATCACGTCAAGCTGCTCTCTGCATGTCACCAACCTTGCAGAGGGTAAAAACGTTCGCGAACTTGGTGTTCTGTTTCGACAATTTCGTCTCTATTTCTCCGTCAAATACTCACTCCAGTAAAGTGGCAGTAAAACTCAACATGTTTTTGCTTGAATATTAAAACTGCATTTTCCACTAGACACCCCCAATGAAAGGAGAATGAAGTAACTAACAATTTTGTCCAAGTCTCTAATAGACTTCTCAAGCCACCATCACTAATTTCTATACTCTGCCTCAAAAGGTGACAAGGATATACCAGATTGTTGCCTACTAGGCCACTACAGCAGGAAATTGGTCCAGAACTCAAGTTACATACACAAGAATTGGTTGATAACATGTACCATGATTCCTACATGGTTAGCATCACAACATCTACCTAACTTTGAAGTACACTCCTTTTTGGTAAAAAAGAAGAAGAAGAAATTACCATACTGTGAAGTTCCATTCAAGTATGAGACTTGTTCCACGACTTGCAAGTGAGGTTTCATGAGATTCAACGTGAACGTACTTGCAACACCAACTTGCTAGCTTATTGAAGAAATTTAACTTTTCACCAAGAGAAAGAATTATTCTTGTTTTATAATTGGCCCTTAACCTCCCCTTGAGAATGGCCTTTCATGAATGCGAAGACCTCAATTTCTCAAAAACTTAAGTGACTATGCGGCCTCATATTATCAAATTATTGCAGTCATGAAACTAGTACTTTCCACTTAGCTTTTCATCGAGTAAACAGTAGCAAGAGCTTGCAAAATTAACAAAAATAACAATATATGTGAGTCCGACATGAATGAAGTTTGCTGAAAGTGTGAACAAATAGTGAGAAAGCTCCTTGAGTTACGTATCAATTGTTTTTCTGCTGTGAGTTTTTGTGATTGAAGAAGTGAAGTGCCTGATCTCCATGTTAGCCATGCACATCTTCGATTTGCTAACTATAACAAGCAACAGGCAACAGATGAGTTTGCATGAAGAAAAAGTGTTCATGTTCGATTATGGAGGTCCAACGTGTCCTGTGTGAGAATAAGCGCCCCTCTTCTGAGGTGTATGAGAAGCAGTGTATTTCAGTGCCTAAATGATCTGCAGTGAGGTTTAAAGAGATAATTAACTGTTCAAGTTAATCCTCGTAAGGGTTTAGGTCGTAATCTTGCGAGTAACTTATGTGCATTGTTTCCTTGTTTCTGAAAATGAAATTGAGATCCATATATAGTCGCACCCAGTGTGACATCCCCCCCCCCCGCCCGATCTGCCTATGAGTCCATTGTAAAGCCAAAACAAATGAAACACTGCAAATCTATCAAAGTAATTTCCACATAGCAAAGAACTGAATGATATTAAACGATACCTCATCCTCATGGCATTCCTATCAGCTTCCGCGGACGCAGCAATCGATGCCATCGCCTGCCACATCAAACAGTCCGATATTCGCACGAGATTTCACAAGACAACTACGGTACCCGCTCGACCGAATCGCTCTAAAAAAATTCCCGCGAAATCATCACATACGCCAACAACTTGCGATCTCCAATTTCCCAAAAACAGGCACTCAAACTTAATTCCAGGACAAGAGACAAGATTATCGACGACAAAATTTGGAACAAGGATCAATGCAAAGAAACTATCTACCTACCTGCACAAAGACCAAATTTTTATTACACGTGTGGTAAAACCATACAAGACATTTATCTCGAGCAGAAATTCAGCGCTCTGGACAATCGCCGATACGCGCGCCAATTCATCCCCTGACTTCACCAACACACTTCTTCTTCGGTTTTGACCAACGGAATCGCGAGCGAGGTCTCCCGAGCAAAGAACGAGAGAGGGGAAATGAGGCAAAAGAAAGTTTACCTCCTGAACGCGAGTGGAGTCGAGCTGGCGATCTTCGACGCGGTCGGTGAGCTTGTCCAGCGCCTTGTTCTGCTGCTGCAAGTCCTTGGAGTCGATCGTCCTCTCGATCGCCGCGTCGTCTCCTCCCTCCATCGGCGCCGGCCTCTCTCTCTTTCTCTCTCTCTCTCTCTCGCTCGCTCGCTCGCTTCAAGAAGCGTCGAAGCTCGCGGCAAGATGAAGAAGAAGAAGAAGAAGAAGAAGAAGAAGAAAGCGCAGGAAGAAATTGGGGGAGAAGGTGAGCTCCAAAACCCTAACGAGCGCTGTATACCAGTAACGCAATTATGATTTATTCGATGAATTAATAATCTTGTGGAGCTAAATTTAATCATTTAAATAAAAAATTCAATTATGGAGTTGATTCGTTCGGTAGAAAAAAAAACTATTATTGGTAAATTCGGATTTTGCAAAATGACCCTTTTTAGCATTTGGTAAGGTATTGATAATATTCGATTATCAATTTTTTTTAATTATCATCAGATCATTTTTTCTATTCATTTTCGACGCTCAAAATTCAGTATTTAAATTTTCATTTTTACCAAGCAGGCACTTACTTTTTCTCTGATTATTCGGCTGAAAACCGATCCTCAAACTCTTTTCATGCCAAATCGACTCTCAATTTCAACGCAAGAATTTCGCAATCGAAGGAGTTATCATTATGTTTTCCTTATTTCTCGAGTATTGAAATTGTTCACGTGCCCGATTTCATATCAAGTCAATTGCGTTCGTAAGAACGATGAAAAAAATGAATCAAAGTACATTTCGAATGGGACATCAAGCAGTAGTCGCGTTACTTTTTAAGGGCAGCCAAACACGATCTGAATTTCAAGTCTATAAGTAACTCGCGCATTCGTACCGATACATAACGATGAAACGTGGCGAGAGGAAAATGGATAAAACAATAGGAAAGAGTTTGAATTGAGCCGGTGATATGACTCTCAACTTGCACTTTCTTGAGAAACCGCTCATCTTGTTGCTGTTTTTTTTGGGACTTCTTTTTGGAAATCAACCAGACAACATACGAGGATGTATGTATCTACATAGGCAGGTATTGGTAGTAGGGACGACTTCATAGCCAGGCAGGGAGCCACTCCTGGCCGTCGATGTAATCGATCGACATGAACGGCGCGGCCTCCTCGTCGGTGAGCTTATGCGACCACGGTGCTCGGTCGGTCGATTCGGCCCCCGGCCCGTGGCAACGGTACTCCGCGTGGTACAAGTTCCTGCGGTTCATCACCCATTTGGAACCCGTTACTGCCGTGCCGGCAACATTACCGACGGATTATGAGTCGATCGGAAATGTTTCGGAATTGTTTGAAATGTTTTGCGATTGAAGTGCGGCAGTGGGCGAGATCACTTACTCCGTGCTGCCGTCGTAGCTCCAGTTGGTCCACCCGTTGGGGACTATGGTTTTGGAGAGGTACGTCTTCACGAAGACGACCCTCGAGTAGGCGCCTTTCGCTCGCCCGAGGTAGACGTCGCCGACACCGTACACCTTGCCCTTCACGAACACGAACCCGCTGTTCTCCTCCGCGCTCTCTCTGTTCTGGGCCGTGATGGAACCGTGGATCGACACCCTCTTGTCGTCGATGACGAAGATCTCGCAGCTCTGCACGGTCCCCTCAGTCAGTCGTTTGTGCAAAATCTCACTACCGTGGTCGATTTTGTCCGCCGCATTGGTATGAAGATGGGATTTCATGTGGAAGTTTTGCTTACGTGAAAGACGGACCGGCCTCGGCCGAAGATGAAGTCGATCGAGCCCTGGATGTAGCAGTTGTCGTAGTAATGCCGGCCCTTGTAGTCGAAGAGGGTGTTGTGGGTGCTGTAGAACGCGCAGTGGTAGAAAGCCGCCTTGTCCGCCGCCACGAACGCCGCGACCGACTGGTTCTGCGACGTGTACGCCACTCCCGTCGGCGCATCGTTCTGCATTGTAAAAGAAGGATCATATACACGATTGAGATCAGCAAACTGAAACTCGCGCGTTCGCTCCTGAACATGCTGTCTCGACTTCTTGGAGCGAAAAGGCTTCGGCGGAGGCCCATTTGCGAAGCAACGGAATACGAAATTACAGCGGAAGGTCTCAAGTTCGAACCTTGAAGCTAATACCGAAGGCAATGAAGTTAGGGGCTTCGGCCCTGAAGGTCGCAGATTCGACGTTATCGGCAGAACTCTGCGCCCAGGCAATGATAGACCTTCCCTTGCCATTCCCTCTCATGAATATGTAAGGCTTGTCTTTTGGTATGTGCACCTTTTCCCTGCCAAATTCGAATCGATTTCAAGAGATGGAAAACTCGGCAGGTCCGAGAAATAATCGCGGAAAGCTTCATTTCGAAGCAGTTTTCATTAAAGCTCAAGCGAAAATTTGCGCGACTCGCTGCGCTCCATTTCGGCAAATGTTTCGCATCGGCATTCCTTGTGGTACATCATGCAAAAATTGTACCAATGATACTCCATTTTTCCGTAGCTAGCGAGAATGTCCTAATTGCGTGTTACCTGTAAACTCCTTTCCTAACATGGATGATGACCCAATTGGAGTTCCCACTGGGGACCGAATCGACGGCGGCCTGGACGGACTTGAAGTCCCCGTCGCCGTTCACGTCGACCTTTATCGTCCGGTTGGTGGCAACCTTCTGCGTCAGCAGCGGGGAGTCGATGACCGCGCCGGGGGACAATCCGCGGGCGGCGGGGAGCGCGACGGAGGCGGAGAAGACGAGAGCGGTCGCGAGGGCGAGACCGATCGCCCTCGTCGCCGAGGGTGAACAGGGGAGCATGCTTTTTGGACGGCTCTCGTGGAATTCTCTTGGGGGAAGGCTCTTGCTGTGTGAAGAGCAAAATGTGAGGGGAAGGGATTTCAATGGAGGATTGTCTTTTTGATTGCTGTTGAAGAAGGAAGAGGGGTTCCTTCAATTTGGAAGGTGGTGAATGGCTTTGGGGGGGCGGGCGGGGTGGAGGAGTTGGTTAATGAAGGAGAGGCTTCACTGTTTTGGAGGGGGAGCCTAGATGCTTTTGTGTGTGGCTTAGATGCAATGCAGCCAAATTGGCTTATTGGGGGAGATGGGGTTTGGGAAACAAGAAATTGCTATTTATGCAAGAGAGCATGGCTTCTGTTTTGCGGATCGAAAATCGGGCGGGAAATCGAATAGCACGACCGGTTTATAGCGGCCCTTTCTCGATTACTCGATGTAGCGACCGTTCTAGTATTTCGTGTGCCGAAAAAAAAGAAAAACCCGAGACATTTACGTGCGCTGATAATCGATCGCCGGTGAATTTCATAAAAAGAATTTTGAAAATCTTTTTGCTCGATCTATGAGAAAGGAATGTACGATTTCACGTTTTTTAGCATTCTTTTTATTGGTCAGCATTTATAATTAAGCAATTGCTCATCACTCGACACATAAGATTATCGAGTAATGCCCTCTTTATATATCGAACAAATCAATTTCAAAAGAAACGATTAAGTTTTTTTTTATCTGTATAATTGAGCTTTTTGATCTATTGGGGTAAAAAAAAAGTAATGGCTTCTAATTATTGTGAAGGGCAGCGGAAGGGAATGGAGCCTAATGAAGCAAATGATGATAACCTTAATTTGTGTGAATCACAACCATTCTTGAATGAAGTTGCCAACTATTTTGCCTATAAAAAAATTGCTAGCTATTTTTATTAGATCAGCATATATTTATTTCAAAATGATCAAATTTTCTAATGGCTCGTCTGTTTTCGTTGAGGCTACAATCTCTTATACGAAATTATCGACTTTATTTGAATTACTTATCGACTTTTTTTCTCCGAAGGTAAGTACTATTTTTAGATCGCGGACTTTTATTTTCACCCTTGCCAACATTTAATGTAAATGTTGATAAACTACTAGTGCACATCGTTATTGCTCCATCATTCCAGTCCAATTACGACGGAAATAATCCAAATGAAAGTTATTAACAAGTCGTTTGATAGAGAATGCGGTGGGAAAATCGTTAGCCGCTTCACCTTATTGCTTCTTAAGGAATGCTGAGCGTGATAAAACATCGTATAAACACTCGGTTTTGTTAAGTGATGTGTGGAGCATTTATTGACGGCCCAAGCACGATCAACCACCTAGAGACGTCCCGATACAAAAATTGTCGCGCGAGGCGCTACATCGTTCCATCGCGATAACAGCGACTGTTCTGCAAGATCAATCGTGATTGCGAATCGTCGCGTATCCTCGGTACCGCCATACTTGAAGGGGCCGGGGTTCGACGTGTCGGTACTCTGTGGTTTCGTTCGTCACGCGGGGAGCACGATTTCTCCCGAATCATCGTCATTCATTCCGACCGAATCCTCAAACAACCTTTCATTTGCATTTTCCGGCATTTAAAATTATCAACACTTGAAATTTGATGTTTAAATTTTCGGCACTCCAACTTTTTTGTTCCATCGGACAAAATCTGAATTTGAGTTGGCAAAGTGTGAGAGATTCATAACACATTAACACTACGTTATTTTTCAAAGATAAGATCATGCGGAAGAGAGAATGGTGCCAATCATCGTAATAAAGAATACATTCGGCACTTATTAACTTTACGAAATGATTATCTGGATACCAATTCTAATCGATCGGGCTCCTAGATATGTCTCTAACATTTATGGCGGCATTACATGTCGTGCAATGCCATGACTGCAACTCTAAAATGATTAATTCTTGTGCTAAAATAGTAAGAACAGGTGATTTGCGCTACTAATATGATTTATTATAGAAAACAGACCGACGCGATGGAGATTGTTAGAAAGTGCAACAGAAAACTTAGGCTTAATAGTTGGAGGAAGATTACATGTATCTAAACTAATGTGCATTTGGGAGAACATTTGGAGCAAGCCTCTTTGCGCAAATGGAAATGACCTATAGGCAAAAGGGTTTTTACAAAATGCGAGTGGTGTTTGGTAAACTGTAATTGAAAAGTGTACTGAAAATCAACTTTGGTTAAGATCTCATTTGGAAAGGACTACATTTCAAAAGTCCTTCGGTGTTTTATGTGATCTATTCAAGCTTTTTTACTCTTTTAATTTGTTTAAAATTGGAATGAACAATGGTCGCAATTTTTATAATTTGAATGTTGAAAATAATGTAAAAGAAACGCATCAATAAAATTTTCTTTTTTGGCATAATAAATCAAATGGAAAAAAAATCACAATTAAAGTGCTCTGTTTCTCAATTAAAAAAGAGTAATTTGATTATAATAGATATGGTCATATATATCCCGAGAAAAGAAATAAATCCATATAGTTTTGAGTTGAAAATCTTTTTGAAGTTCTTTCAATGTAGATTAGATAAAAGTACAGTTGCAGATCGCGTCCTTTTCAGATTAAATATATTAAGGCAGCTACGTTTCATTGTGTTGTTATGCCTATCCCGAAAATTTTGGGAAAAGAAAAGCAACAAATATCTGCGAATTTTAATTTATCTAATCTACGTCATCATAGAAATATTCTCAATAATTTTCTAGAAGGACATATATAAATTTAAACTTATAATCACCTCAATTATATTTCCAAAGAGATCCAATATAATCGAATTTTGAATCCGAATTTTCAAGGTCCCCTAATTATCACAGTTTCAAAATACAACAGTAATTCAAACAAATGCGCAAAAAATATTCAAGGACATCGAATTTGAAAATAAACTAAGCTCACAAGAAACTAGTAAGTTCTGAGTTTCTTTTTTTTTTCCTTCCTTTTTGGGTTAAAGAAACAGGCCAATATTTAAATATGGAACCACGGCTTCATTTGATAATTTGAATTGTTAAAATAATTTGCAATGGTCTCATAAAATCTCACATGATATCGAAGTAAAATAGAGTAGTGGACTGGGTCATGAAAGCCCTAATAAATAACAAATACTCTCCCACGTGATTGGTTAGTCCAACTCTCACCGCCCCTTGTGGATTTGCTTTGTTTATATGCTCCGTTTATAGGCCCTCGCGTTCAGGGTTTCAATAAATAAAACTATACGCTCGACAAAAAAAAAATTACATATTTCAAAGTCCAACTTACCCATGAGGGGGAGTGTTAGAATATTTAAATTTTAAACTACGCCTTCATATGGAGTAGCAGATTGGGTCGCGAAGGCTCGAAGAACAAATACTCTCTTGCATAATTGGCTAGTCCAAGTTCCAACCGTTCAAGGTTTTGAAAGATAGAACTCTACGTTTGACAAAGAAAAATTACGTACTCTTAAAGTCCAATTGAGGCGCGAGGATGCGGTATTAAAATATTTAAATATTAAATCACGTTTCCATCTTATAACTTAAATTTTTTAAAACGGTCACGAGTGATCCGATAAAATCTCACATGAAGCACGCAACCTTGTACCGTAAGTTTGGAGGACCCCTTTTCCAAGCCCTTGCCAATGCACAGGAATTAAAGCTATTAAGTGGCTCTGAACCCAAAACTTCGTGCGCCAAGGCAAAGACAAATTAAGAACCACACTCGCACGATAAGAAACGCGTAATGTCGTGTGAAAAAACAGCAATGTCATCAGACCAATACGTGTAGCCACACATGAAAAGCCAAGGCACGCTTTAGGAAATCGGAGAAAATCAGCCACTTCGAAATGGACCACAAGACCCTCAAGCAAAACCGATCGAATCTGCTTGCACCAATACTGTAAATATTCTTACTAGGCTTAAATAACACCCCGTGGTCCCGCACGACGCGCACGGGTCGGTCAAACGCATGGAAATAGAGGTCGTAGGTGCAAAATGGACGACGAATCACCATAATTTAATTACGACTTTCAATTTTTACTTAATTATATCGTGGCAGATCGGCCAACCGCCCGTCTATCCGATTCATTTCTGTCACGGAGTTCGAATTTGGAAGGGCTGTAAATAGGATTGTGGATCGGGCAATTAAGTCCGATCGTTTAAATTCTTTACCCCAATTTGTGGGTAGTCCGTCCGCCCCTACTCCTTTGGGATTTTATTGTGCTTGCTCTGAGCTTTTTGTCTAGAATATCTTGACTATCGATATTAGCAAATTTTTCGACCGAAAAAAAAAATCAATACATGCTTAATCGAAGATGAAGGCTTATTTAGTCAATCAATTTACGAAAAACTCAAACATGCATGTTTTTTTTTTTGGTACCAACAAACATGCATGTTTTTTTTTGTGTAAAATTCAATATCTTAATATAATTGACATTATTCCGGAAAATAATATAGAATTTTTTTAAAATCTAAACCAGATGCTGAATATTAGATTTCCTAAACCAAATCCCAGTTCGGCGATTTCTTCCTAATCCTAGAGTTATATCTCCTCCCTCTCTCTCTCTCGCGCAGAGTTATACGGTCACTCGACTTTTGGGCGAAACCCAAGAAACCATCAAAAATCATGCCAAGAAACCCGGGGCGCCGAACCGCCGCCGTCTCCGCCCCCGCCGAACCCGGCAGGACGGCCTCGGAGATTGAGGAGATCGAGCCCTTCCCGCGCTTTGACGTGGTCTCCGACCACTCGGACCACAATTTCGGCACCGCGACCCAGTCCATCCCGGCCGAGACCCTGACGAAGATCATGCAGGAGTGGAAGCTCCTGGAGCAGCACCTGCCGGAGTCCATCACCGTGCGGGCCTACGAGAAGAGGGTTAACCTCCTCCGGGCCGCCGTGGTGGGCGCCTCGGCCACGCCCTACCACGACGGCCTCTACTTCTTCGACATATCCTTCCCTCCCCATTACCCGACGCAGCCGCCACAGGTCCGCTACCGGGCGTTCGGGTACCGGATCAACCCGAACCTCTACAGTGACGGCATCGTCTGCTTGAGCTTGCTCAATACGTGGCATGGTAACTAACTTCTGTTGCATTCATAGCACAATGCATGTTTATAAAGCTTGTATATCTGATTACTTACGTAGGTACATTTACATATGATTTCTGAATCGGATTCATATGCAATTCATAAGATTTCTCATCATGTCATGTTTATACTCCCTCCCTAAGGTTTGGTCACTGATTGAATGTACAAAAGGCTATTGATCGCCGCCTGCTTCCACGAAAGAATGTCATGGTGATCTCCGATCCTCTACTGGCATTCCATGGAAGCATCGGCAGTCCGAATCGCCTCTCGTTTCGCGGCTTTCATCGGTCTTGCACGCGATAGAAACTCTCGGTTTTTCCTGATCGAAATGAATCCGTTTATCGAAATTAAGGGATTTTTTGTGTTTTAGGCAAACGAAAGAGCGAGAGATGGAACCCGGCGGAGTCGACGATCCTGCAGGTGCTGCTCTCGATACAGGCCCTCGTGCTCAACGAGAGACCCTACTACAACGAACCGGGTCACGGGGCCTTCAAGCCCGGAACTTCCGGCGAGAATAAGTCCTTCGCCTACAACGAGGAAATCTTTGTCCTCTCTTGCATGTCCGTGCTGAAACTGATCAATACACCTCCGAAGGGATTCGAGGCCTTCGTGGCGTGGCACTTCCGGGACCGGGCCCGTGCCATACTGCAGGCCTGCGAGGCCTACGCGAACGGGCGGGTCCGGGTCGGGTACTTCCGGGAAGGCATGCCGCGGGGGCCGTCGAGAGTGGCGGTGCCGGAGAAGTTCAAGCAGTCCATCAAGGACTTGTATCGGCAACTATACCAAGCGTTCAGCCAAGACGGGGCTTCGTTGGCTGGTTTGAGCGAAGAGTTGAGTTTGGACGAGACGCCACCCAAGGGGAAGAAGGGTTTAGTGGTCAAAGTTGTCGGGAGGGTTAAGAAGTTTTTGGGATTGAAATAGGATAGGAAATTGACAATTTACACGGTTATTTGATAGGTACATTCCATCAATGATTCGCTGGACAATACTAGTAATAGTGCATAATGATATATTGATTATCTAGAGAGATTGAATGTACAGTGTCGCTTATGTGATTGGTATAGTCTATGTCACTAGATATGCGCACCATCACTTGTGGTGAAGTAGAAATTTGTAGGGAACCCGTAAGTGATTTCTGTTTTCCGGTTTAAATTAAGTGGAAGGTTTGCGGCCGAGACGCGAGATCGAATGTCCCAAGCCCGCTCTCATCAGTTGCTATTGCTATGATTCGAGTCCAGGGACATATTGCGATCACGACTGTTAAAATAATTCACGAGTTAAACTTTACCGTCCCTTGTATCTACGTTTTATCATTCGAATTTTATGTCTGTGTTCCTTATTGTAATGCGGATTGTTAGCATGATTTGTTGATGTCTGCACATTCTCTTAACAATTTAGTAACGAATTTCTAGCTTCTCATTCAATACAGGCTTGACATTGAACGTTTCAAGGCGAACATAATGACAAAAGGTTGACATTAGGGTTAATGACACAAATGATCTATAAACTTTTGTCTGATGCTTCCTTACCCAAAACAAAATAACTTTTGTCTGACGTGGAATGTAATATTCAAACTTTCAATTTGTTCTATGTGATCCTTGAAGTTTTGTCCAATGTGCAATAAAATGCCTGAACTTTAAATTTCTTCAATTTGGTTCCACGACTTTTAGTACATGTTCAATGTAATCACTAAAGTATATTAAAATGCTCAATGTTGTGCCTTCCATTAATTCAAAATCAGGGACAACATTGAATATTTTTATATAGTCAATGGACTAAATTGATCATGTTTCAAAAGTTCAGGAACCACATTGAACAAATTAAAAGTTCATGGACCCCATTGCATATTAGGCTAAAGTCTAAGGATCGCATTCAACAGATTAAAAATTTAGGGGCCACATTACACATTAAATCAAAGTTCAGATGTCATTTGTGTCATTTTCCCTCAAAATTACCGTGTTAGTCTAATCTGTAGGGGTGTCGGTTTTGGCTGAGATTTACTTGATGGCAAAATCAATCAGCGTGAATCGAACGAGTCAGGGACTGGATTGCATAAATAGAGAACAAAAACGGGGTTGTAGCACTAAATAGGGAAAATGAAAGCACTAATTAGAAAATTGTTCCGATCCCAAACATCGTATACATCAAAATTGACAGGGGCAGTTTCGCGAATACAGCGATCTTCCTCTCTCTCTCCTCTTCGTCGCAGAGAGAGAGAGAGCAACGCTCACTCGCCGAGAAAATGTTCGTCAATCCTCTTCGTCTTCGTCAGTGAAAACCTCGCTCTCGCCCCGCTCGTCGGCAGGGTTTTTCCGCAGACCTCCGAAGTCGACGGAATCCGGCTCGACTCCGGCGATCCTTCCATGGCCGTCGACTCCAGGTCCCTGGCGTTTCCTTTCCTCCTCTTGGCGCTGAGTCTGCTCGCGGCTCGGTCCGAGTCAGCTCCGCAGGCCTTCCGGCGAGATCCCGGTCACCCTCAGTGGCACCACGGCGCCTTCCAGGACGTCAGGGACGGCGTCCGGTCCGACGTTCGCCGGATGCTTCACACTCGGGCCGAGGTTCTAGATCAATCGATCTCTATCTCTCTTTCTCTACCTCAGATTTTCTGTTGAATGCTCTCAGCTTCTCCGGTGAATTGATTTGGTGTCGCGTTAGCGATGGCGAACACAAACGAATGGGACGAAGTAGGGATGATATGTGAGAGGAGGAGGGGGCAATCTTTTGCTGGGGAGGCGTGTCAGTGAGTTTAGAACGAAGCTCGGGGCGGCAATTGTCCGTTCGGGATCATCGAATGAAAGAATTCGGGGGCGTTCGTAGTAAAAGTACCGCAAAATTGTCGTTTGGCAAGATTGTGTGGTGTCTTATTTTGAAGGATGAGCGAACTGGCTGATTGTACATTGCTACTAGTTTCAAGTCCACTGGCTCAAGATTATCTTAGACGTTTTATACAAACGACATTAGCTAAGGATCCTGGCGCTAGTATGAAATTAGGGAACAAATTTTCCCGTCATTATATTGCTTAACGATACGAGCAATCGACAATAATATATTTGATGTAAGGTAGTAGTGTCACCATTGTTCTTGTCTAGTTTATGCGTGTGCTGAAATTTCATACTACGCTAGGGAACATTTTTGCGTATCCTTTGACTGTGGGTGGATTTTGATGCAGGTGCCGTTTCAGGTCCCATTGGAAGTGAATGTAGTTTTTATAGGTTTTGATGGTGACGGAGGATATAGGTACAAAATGGACGCTCACAAGTTTGAAGAGTTCCTGAGAGTTAGCTTTCCATCACACAGGCCTTCGTGTTTGGAGACAGGAGAGCCTATTGACATCGAGCATCACATTGTGTACAATGCATATCATGTAATAATTTCTTTGTAGGTTTTGTTTATATCTTTCTGCTCAGGAGTTTTCCCCTATCTTCAACTTTTATTTTCGTATTCTATTTTCAGTCAGTACGATTTTGCTCAATAACATCTTTTTCAAGTAGATGTATTATGCTCTCTGTGTCGGTGTCTTCTAGAGTTTAGTCATGAACTGTTGGGTTTACTACATATAAGCTTGGTGATTTGGTATCTATCCTTGTCCGTATATGTAATTTGGCGGTAAACATAAACTCATCTTCCGTAAATGATGTATTACTTAATAGGCTGCACAACCTGAACTCATTGCACTTGAGAAGGCCGTGAAAGAGGCCATGATTCCATCTGGGACTGCAAGAGAGGTAAGTTCTACAAAGCTTGTGTTGATTGCTGTGATTGACTGTCCTTACAGTTTGAATATATTGATGCTTCTAAACAATGCTTTTTTGCTGAAAATTCAGGGTGATTTTGGGAAAGAGGTACCTTTGTTTGAGGTGGAAGCAACGGCTGTGGAACCTGTATTTCAGAGGTTATATTCCTACGTATTCGATATGGAGGACGGTGGAGTTTCTGCTTCAGAGATGGATAGACCTGTGCCAAATGCAATATTCATTGTTAACTTTGATAAAGTATAGTCTCAAATTCAGTCTTAATTGTTGTTAACATGGTGATGGTGTACTCTCTATACTTCTGACTTATTTTTCCCCTTTGTCATAATTTAAGTTGTTGATGGATGACCAGAAAAGTCAATATGAAACTGTGACTTTTAGGACATTGTTTTTTCCTTCAAGGAGTTTCTCTTTGGGTGTCTGGCTGGGTTGTAGACTTCTCTTCCGCTGGCTTGTGACTTCCTAGCCCTTCTCTTGATAGGCTTACTTGTTTATTTTACAGGTCAGAATGGATCCCAGGAATAAGGAAATTGATCTCGACGCTTTGATGTATGGGAGAATAGGCCAATTGACTGAGGAAGACATGAAGAAACAGGAAGGAGATTACATCTACCGCTACCGCTATAATGGCGGAGGGGCATCTCAAGTTTGGCTTGGATCTGGCAGGTACCAGTCAAGCAGTCACTCATGTTAAAAACACATGATGGGATGGTTGTTTGCTTTTTCTGTATCTATGTTTCACTTTTTCTTGAAGCAATTGGTATGGCACGGAAAGTTCCACATTGCAGTTTTCTGACTTCAGTTTTGTCAAGAAATTGTCTGTTAACACAAAAAAAAAATAAGTAGTTTAGGTGCTTAACAGGCGAGCATGGTCTGACAAGTGTAGTCTGTCAAATATGTGTTGCACTCCAGATTTGTCGTGATCGATCTCTCAGCTGGTCCTTGCACATATGGAAAGATCGAAACAGAGGAGGGAAGTGTCAGCTTCAGAACTTTACCACGTTTACGAAACATTATGTTCCACAAGGTTTTCAGCACTGTGAATGACCATGCTTCCCACGATGTGTTTGATGGACAACTTGCAAGTCTTATAGCAACAACAGTTGAGCACGTTATAGCTCCAGACATAAGGTACATGAGACCGAATTGGTTTTGCAGATTGCCAAGATTTTATCTGCATAATACAGACATACCTAGAATTAGATTTAGCTGCGTCATACACTCTTTACTTTTAAATGCCTAGAATTATTTCTATGGGTTTACTGTTCGTCTTTTTGTTTATGCAATTCCACTTTAAGTGGTGATCTCTATGTGTTTTGTTTATCCAGGTTTGAAACTGTTGATCTCACAACGAGGTTGCTTATACCAATCATCGTTCTTCAGAATCATAATCGGTTTAATATTATTGAACAAGGCCACAATTACAGCATAGATATTGCGGAAATCGAGGCCGAGGTAAATGGCCTTTTCTTGTTCTTCTCTCTGGGCTAAATATGCTATCTCTGATGAATCAATTGTATGTTGATCCTGTGGTACTGTCTCTAACATGATTATCAGGCTGATTGTGTCTTGACTTATGCCCTTGGTGTCATAAACTAATTCACGGCTCAAGATGACTCCATTATTTGCAAGAAGTAAAGTGAAAATTTCAAAATTAAATGTGCTGAAAGCTCATTCTGCGTCATGGTTATTCAAAATTCAGATAATGCTTATGTTTGTTGTTAGCTATCTAGAGCAATTGCCTGTACTTTTCTTTTAATTTAGGAAGCTACGCAAGTTTTTGTTCCCTTGTTTGAATCTGTGGAGGGTCACAGGTTTGATTGCCCTCTGGAATGTACCAACCAGGCTTTTGGGAGGAAGACAGTTTTGCATAAGCACATACAATCTGCTAACACGTTTACCTAAAAGAATAATTTCGAGCTTTAACTCGATGAATTAGGGTAACATTCAACTAAAAGAAATTCCAGTAGAGTAGCTCGGAAAAATTGGTGCAGTTTTCTAAGATTGTGTAAGAATAGAATGATGGAGCCAGTTGGATCCATTTCTTGGTGTTTAAGGTTGGTCTTTCTTGGTTTCAGGAAACTTATTGGCAATGCTCAAGAATTCGTTTTGGCATGTTTGATCAATTGAAGAAAACAATAAACAAGAAAACTTCATTGTATTAGGCCATAACAATGTTCTCTTGTTTGTTAACTATGTGCATGGTTGTTTCTGTGAAAGCTATGGCATATTGGTTGGCTTCAATCATCTGTGTCAATTTGTCCAAATAAGAGTTACTCTAATTATTGACTCGATTTTACCGTGCATATCCCCTAGAGTTGGAAATTTTCTCATGTTGTTATTCTTCTGCTGCTTCTAGGTAAAGAAGATGGTTCATGATGGCCAAGAAGTAGTTATTATTGGGGGTTCACATGCTTTACATCGCCATGAGAAGCTTGCCATTGCCGTCTCTAAAGCAATGCGAGGGCATTCATTGCAAGAGACAAAAAAGGATGGACGTTTTCATGTTCATACTAAGACTTATCTTGATGGGGCTATTCTCAAAGAAGTGAGAGCTCTCTCCCTCTCTCTCTCTAGTCAATACCCGATAACTAGCATGCCTATTTTTTTTCCAATTGGGTGGGTTTTGAAGGGGTGCAACGATTTGGAATAGTTCCATAGCCTGAGATTGTAGATTGCTCGGCTTGTACTTACACTCTCGTGAAGAGCTCCTTCTTCATATGTATGTTTGTTTTCACCCGCTTGATCCTTTGATCGCTAACGATCTATGAAAAGCGCGAGGGACGAAGACAATTTGCCCAAGGCCATGTGTAGTGCTGTGGGTAGCAGAGGCCTTAAGGTCATATGATTTTGCCTTAGAGCTAATCATTCTACGAGCCAATGGATTTACTTGGAGATATTATCTGCAGGAAATGGAACGGTCCACTGATGTGCTTGCTGCTGGTTTACTGGAAGTTGCGGATCCATCTCTTTCAAATAAATTTTTCCTCCGCCAGGTCTGTACAAACTCACTGTGCAATTCAATTGTCTCCTGGGTGTTACAAGAGCAATGCCTAGCATTCTACACATTTCCAGTTTCTCATAGCACTTAACGGAATGACATTTGGCGATTTTGCTTTTCATTATCTAGTGCGGTAATTTTTCTCAGGTTTTCTGTCTGTAGGACTGGATGCGTGAATCAGATGATTCAAGTGATTCCATACTTAAGCATAAACCTCTTTGGGCTACTTATGAATCCAAGATTGGAAAGGACAAGAAGAAGGGGGTGAAAAAAGAGAAGGGGGATTTGCACCGAACATATGGGACCAGAGTGATTCCTGTGTGAGAATGCCACTTTGTTGGAATTCTGTCACATAGTTCTGTTGCTATTTTATATTGAAGTATTCCCGGATCTCATCTGCTATTTTCTCTATTAAATTTGTAATTGTTACGAATGATACAATTGCATCATGCTAAATCCTACATCAAAGTGGCCGAAACTTCTTAGTTGTTCTCATATAGGTGGGAAAAGTTTTTACGTAATCTTGCCTAATTTTCTTTTTCGTAAAGATTTTTGTTAGTACACGCTCTTCCTTAGATTAGTAGTTGTTTGGTTTAGAACTGCACTTAGCATTTATAAGGCGCTGTTCTGGGAAACATGGCTTTCTGGATGTCATATTGACTAAAGTCAAATCCTGAAATCAACCTAAAGTAAGAACCTTCATTGCTTGACTTCTCTAGTGTCTTCTGATAGATACATATGTTTTTTGTGTATCTACCGTACAAAAGAAATACCTTCCACTCCTTACCAAAAAAAAAAAAAAAAGAAATACCTTCCACTAATCTTGTGTTGAAAGCCTAAATTATGAGTCCCTTCTGCATTTTCCCGTAAGACTTGAACCTTTTTGGCTGACAATATACTATTTCTAGTAACTGTTGAGCTATTTGAGATTGGTGAATGAAGCTTCTTGATGTCGAATTAGTTCCAGTTTCAGTTTGCCATGTGGTTACCTTGAAATTAAGCATGTCAAAATGTCTTTGACGACTTATTAATAACCTCTTGTTGGATCTCTGAAGACTTTCAATATTAATGTGAGATAGAGTCTTGTTGGTTTCTATTTACTGGTGTAGAGACAGATCTCTAGTCTGCTCGAGCAATACTTCTGCAATGCAATTCTCCACGTTTTATCAATAGGTCATACATTATGTACCTTTTCTCCCTCTGTCATTTATAACCATAGAATATAAATACTTGATGGCAAAGTGCATGATTTTTGTAAATTTTTATTAACCTCTCTCCTCTCCTGCATTTGAACAGAAGATTAAATGGATTGATATTAAAGTTCAATTTGTATTTCATTTTCCCAGCTTTGTGCTATCACTAGCTGATGTGGATGCAAATCTTATGATGGAAGATGAGAGTCTTGTGTGGACAGGACGTGATGTCGTGATAGTACTTCAGCATCCCAATGAAAAGATACCACTGAGGTAAGGAAGCATGTCATTTGCATGGTTCAAGTTTCAAAGCATTGTTTTTACTGCATCCTTCATTATCAAGTCATAGAGTCCTAGCAGTAAGGATTTCTAGAGATGGCTTTGATTGGTTCTCTATGCCTGTCACGATCCTATTTCCATTTATTTCTCCGGTATAGGCATCTCTAGTGTGTTTGCTGCCTCCTTCCGTAGGTGTGAACATAGTGAAGCTCTTAATTTCTTTGTTGTTTAGAGTACTAGTTTTCTTTTGCATGCGTTAATGAACCATCTAACTATATTAAGATCCTTTATTTTATAGGGTTAATATCACAAAAACTTCAAATTTGTATATATGTGCCACATTAACCGCAAATTTATTTTTGTGTTACAAAAAATCCCAAACTGGTACACTCGTGCCATGCCTTCCGTTAGCTTCCATCAAACTTTACTGCTGAATTGTTGAGCTGGAATGATACGTGGCAAAAACTCCCTCAGAAAAGATGATGGTACTGGACACTAAGCCAATCATCGGGTGGGTGGGGAGCATACTACGAATTTCCATCAATCGGACTTTGTTGGGTGTAAAGGAATACAAGGATTAGGTTATGTTGGAGCAGTCGTACCTTGAATCAATAATTCCTCAACAAAGAAAAGACTTAGATGTAGAGAATCCAAGCAAAGGCACTCAGGTGCGCAGCAAGTATTCAATTTCCTCCGTTGTGAAGAGGAAGGATTGAAGCTTTCCTCCTATAGCCGGCCTCAATGATGTGGCAAGTCCACATGAAAATTCATATTTTTCTCATTTTTTATTTTGTACTTAGAACACTCTAGCCTTAATATTCAGCTTCGCCTTCTTCTTTGTTACTTCAATTAGCTCTCGTTTGTAAACGATTAGGGCTATTCTCTCTCCCTCATAGCACTCTATTTCATCTTTGTCTTCTTATTCGTGACTTGTTCGAGCACACTTGTCTTTGTCGAGCATACTCTTGTATCTCTGGTAATCTTCTCTTCTTTGATTTTTTTATCGGATTTATTTGTCTAACTCGTTCGGCTTCGTCCGAAAGATCCCTAGTAGTTGTCTGTTCGTCTTCATCGAGCACTCTGCTTAATCTTCTTATTCGTCTTGGTCAAGCACACTCTTTTATCTTAGGAAGCACAACCACTCTTTGGGGGCCTTCGTGTTGGTGTTGGACACCAACACGCCGGACACACTAGTAACACGCGAGTCCAGCATCATGGGGTCAATTTTAAACATTTTCAATAAATTAGGGGTCAAAATGTAAATTCATTCTAAACTCTTTTTGTTTTATTTATTTATTTGTGGATATGAATCAAATTAATTTGATTGAAATAATAATAAAAATGATAATTTATCATTTATATATAAAAATATACATTTAATATACGTGTCCCAATGTATCGGTTATATATTTTTGAGAAATGACGTGTCAATGTGTCGTATCGTATTGCGTCGGTATTGGTGCTACTTAGTTTTTATCTTTGGTAATCTTCTCATCTTTGATTTTTTTTCCCAAGTTTGTTTTTTGAACTTGTTCGGCTTGTTTTAAAAGATCCCAAGCAGTTGTCTGTGAGAGTTCCTGTTTTGTCTGTCGAACTTGGCAAAGCCCAAGCAACTTGTTTGTCGAATGAGAATCTTCAAATGAGGGCTACTTGAAATAGCAAGTTAATTCTTACTTGGGAGGCTGTGAATGAAAGGAAAAGAGAGTGCCACGCATGAACATGGAAATTAAACAGAGAATAGAAAGAGTGCACTGAGTGAGTGGATGCAAGGGACGAGTGAATGCAAGCAAGATAACAAATATATATATATATATATATATATATATATATATATGGAGAGAGAGAGAGAGAGAGAGAGAGAGAGAGAGAGAGAGAGATCTGAGTACTAAGGCTGGATGGCTCTGGGTAAAAAATAAAAAAGAATAAAAAATCTTCTTGTTAAAAAGGGATGTAAAAATGAAAATTATTTAGAATAAAATAATAGAAAAGAGAGACTTGAATTTCCAAGTGGACTTGCCATGTCATCCGAGTTATTACCATCTGTCATTCCAGCTCAGCAATTTAACTGTGGACGGAAATTGCGGATGGTAAATGTAGCACTAGTGTATCAGTTTAGGTATTTTAGTGACACAAAAATTAGTTTGAGGTGAATGTGGCTCGGGTGTACCAGTTTGGGGTTTTCCAAGGTATTGAGTCTATTTTATATGCTAGAAGTTTCCTCCTGCAGGAGTTATTATCTGATTTGTTCTGCTATTTGAAAAATGGAGCATCGTCACATTGTTGAAAAGAGAATGTGATTTTCCTTCAGCAGTATACCTCTCCACAAGAGAGCTTATCGCATCTCATTGAGAGTGTATGTACCATTTTGACTATCTGAAAAGTTATATGTCCTCCATACAGTTATGTTTCAGAAATAGAGAGAAGGCATGCTCTTCCTTATCAGGTTCAGCGCCATATATTAGCAGGGCTTGCATCTGCTGTTGGTGGGCTTACGGCACCTTATGAGAAGGCTTCTCATGTACATGAAAGAGCAGTTGTCAATTGGCTGTGGGCGACTGGTTGCCATCCATTTGGCCCATTCTCTAATACTTCCAAAATCAGTCAAATGCTAAAAGATGTTGCATTGGTGAGGCCTCTTCCTATAAAATCACAATAAAGTGAATCTCACTGTTATCTCTGCCTGATGATGGATGCTGGAAACAGCTCAAATATCCTGGCGTAGCATATCTATTTGTTTCTTGACCTTGATCGGTTGAAGATGTTGGGTAGCTTAGTGGTGTCAATAAGAGTCTATTCAATTTTTTTGACAGAGGAATACAATATATGCGCGTGTGGATGCTGCACTTCACAAAATTCGCGATACATCAGAGGTGACTACATTTTAATCTTCTTATTCATTTACTGTTGTTGATGCTTATCAAGGGCTTGTTTTATACAGGTTGTACAAGGTTTTGCATCAGACTATTTGAAAACCCCGCTCGGTGAACCAGTCAAGGGGAAAAAGAACAAATCAAGCTCTGAGCTGTGGCTGGAAAAGTTCTACAGAAAGACTAGTAACTTGCCAGAGCCTTTCCCTCATGAATTAGTCGAAAGATTGGAGAAGTACTTGGATGTAAGTGGCTATTTTTTTTTAAAATAGTTTTGCTTCAACACAGTGTTTTGAATATATTAAAATGCCCCGACTTCACTTGATCCGCAGAGCCTTGAAGAACAGCTTGTAGATCTATCTTCGTTGTTGTATGATCACCGGTTACAAGATGCACATCTAAACAGTTCGGATATTCTTCAAAGCACTATGTTCACATTACAGTAAGTTAATGTTTCTTGGGAAACAAGATAGTTGATCTGTGGTCTGCGGTTCCATCTAAAAGACTGAGTAGCAGCTGCTTGTGTTTCATTTTCTAAATCCTATGCCTATATTGGGTGCAGATATGTGGACCGGGTTTTGGCTGGCGAGCGCGAGAAAATGAGATGCTGCAACATTGAGTACAAATATCCCATGCAGTCTTCTCAAACTTATATTTATGGTGGCATTCTTGTTGCTGGATTTATTGTCTATTTTGCGGTCATATTTTTCTCTAATCCTGTGCGCTGATTCAAGAGTGGGTTCAAAGGAGAATTGCATCCAGTCTTCTCAGGGTTTCTGTCATCTTAATTGGGATGAAGCACCTATTGCCAAACATTAGTTTGGAGCTATTGCACTTTTACCTATGTAACTTACCTAAAAAGCTCTCTTCGTTCACATTTTTCTTTTCTGCTTTTAGATTAGATGGCCACACACAACACATAATACATCTTTTTTGTTTCCCTAATATGCGACGGTGGTAGGTTAACATAATGTCTATGGTGGAAGACGAGAGCATCTTGTCCTTTTGCGACATGATATTGTTGATTCTGGCAACTGACAAAAGCTAAAAGGAGTTGGTTTTTGATGTATTTGGCTGTTGCCATGTTGGAACTAGGATAAACAATTTGTCTTAGGACAATCTTCTCATCTTTGGTCTGCTGTAGACAACCAGCGTGTACAAACAGAAGAATTAATCGCTTCAAATGGACCTTGGTTATCTTATTTTGCTCTTTTCGTCAATGCGTCATTTCTCTGTTGTGCCTTCTTAATGTGACTTTCAGTGCAAAAGAAGAACATTCAAGTTAAAATTTTGCTGTGTAGTTATCTTAGTGGGCTTAGATGGAGGGATTTGATATGTCAGTTGGAACAATCGTGTCAAAAAGAACCACCTCTCCTCCATTATTGAGAAGAAGTGACATCGATCTAAAGTCATGATGGGGATACAGTCCGCTCTCCACCGGCGAAAGTTGGCATCAAAAGAGCAGGAGACTGGGCATATTTGTTGGGGAAAAGTGTGAAAAATGTTTTAAACATTTTGCATTTGTGCTAATTTAGTCCTAAATCTTTTTTAGGTACTAATTGAGTTTTAAATCTTTTGCATTTGTGTCAATTGAGTCATAAATCTTTTTTTGGTATTAATGCAGTCTTAAACTTTTTGCATTGGTGCCAATTCAGTCTAAAATCTTTTTTTGATGTCAATTTAATCCTAAACCTTTTGCATTGGTGCTAATTCAGTTCTTCGACACGTGAATAGCTATTAGCCAGAATGATTGAATTGGCCAAAATGCAAAAGGTTTAGGATTGAATTGGCCTAAATGCAAAAGGTTTAGAACTAAATTGACGCCAAAAAAAGGTTTAGGACTGAATTGACACTAATGCAAAAGGTTTATGACTGAATTGATACTAATGCAAAAGGATTATAATTGAATTGACACAAAAAAAGGTTTATGACTAAATTGGCACAAATATAAAAGGTTTATGAGTGAATTGACACTAAAAAAAGATTTATGATTAAATTGATACAAATGCAAAACGTTTAAGACTTTTTTTTTTGACACTTTTCTCCGCATCCGTCTCATATTAAATGACCCATGCATGAAGCAAGAAGTACTTGCCATCCATTTCTATAAGAAAAATTAGCGAGTTCGTTCTTTCGAGAACATCTCATTCCTCCCATCGCAAACCCACCAAGGAATTATAAATCCAAAATCCCCCTTCAGGTTTTCATTGCCCCACACGATGACAAGACCCATCACATATGGCAACGAATTGTTGGGGACCGTAGCGACAGTGGGGGCTAGCTACCAGGTCACTGCTGGCGTCACAGATTCAGCAAACTTATTTGTTTTTGGTCAAAGGCCCCAAAAAGTGGGTCACATTGATTTGAATGTGGGGTCTTTCACCGGACCCATTTTGGTTGTCTACGAATCACGTTCCCATGTGCAGGAAGGAGTCAAATAGAAAACGCAATAAATTGAAGCGCATGGTTTGGACGTTTGCTGCTACAACGTGACCACCGTTACGTGGATCGTGTGGTAACAAAAAATTGAAGATGGGGAGAATATATTCTCCAGCGCTAAAGTCCAGAAGCTTCGGTCGACACTCTCTTTGTCTAGACAAATCTCACTCTATTTGTCTGTGCCTAATCAATAGAACCATAACATCGCAGACAGTCTCCATCAACACAAAGCCTTGTATGGTTCTTGGTTAACCTATGACCCATTTGATGGTTCACGAGCCCGTAGCTAGTGTGTGGCAAAGTTGACTGTATTGATAAATTTTCAAAAGTTTTAAGACTAAAACTGATCAAATTAAAATATTTGAAATTGAATTGGCGTCCGCACAATAAGTTCATGACATTTTTTTTTTGTAATTTTCCCGATACGGACGTATTTAGACCTGCTGAACCTTTAGGCTTAAATAACTTATTGTAATTGGTAGTCAAATTTCAGCTATACTCTTTAATGACGTGTGAAATCAATCTGATACTTTTATGAATTCGGGATGGAGGGCAAAGTCATTCATTGTCTTTAGAGAAAAGATACACGTATTAAAGTGAATGAATCAGAGATAAATTGACAAGTGCAAAGTTGTTGATCGTTTGGTAGAAGTAAAATTGTACGTGATTTTAAGAATGCATTAGGGCATTAGGAGTTCGCTTCTCTTATTGTGGTATTATGTTCGTTTCCTATCGAAAGCATTACAAAATTAAAATCCCAAATGCAATAGGCAGCCGGGGGGGGGGGCGTCTTTAAGATCGTACTGGAAGTGGGTCGGTTGAAATGCGTGAAACTACCTTGAACACCACCTACTTGCAATCCCATAAAAAAAGAAAAAGAAATGAAAAAGCTATACGATTCTTCTGTGAAAGCGATTTGCTATGCTATAAAATTTTTAGTTCTCACCTTAGCTTAAAGGTTGAGTATGGGTTATTAAATTTATATTGTACAGAAATGAATCAAAATGTGTTAAATGGATTAATTTAGATCAGACTATTTTCAATTTGATCCATTCATTTGACCGATCTAGCACTCAACCCTTTGGTATAATCAGAGCTAGAGAATCTTAATTCATTTGGCGCTGTGCAATTTAGGAAAGAAAAAATTTGATAAAAAAAAATTAGCAAAGAAAATTCTCAGCCTCAGGACTAAAGGTCGGCCTCTTTCGTGGCCCTTGTCGTAGCAAGTGACGTCAATCATCACATTATTTGATAAGAGATTCAGAGTTCTTGTTCACGCACCTGTTGACCTTGGGAGGTACGAGTACGACCGAGAAAGCTGGAGTGGATTCTCGGAAATGCATCGCCAATCAATGCTATTCTCCGGCCAACGGCCGCCTTCCCACTACCACGTTTCTCCGGCCGCTCCTGACGGGGCGGCAAAGCCGACGGACCCAAAAGTCGTCGAACTTCCCGAACCGCCGACACATGGTGTCGTAGCCTCAGAACGAGGCTGTGGACACCATGCGGTGACGGGGGACTTTGGCCGAGCAGTCAGAGGCAGCGATTGTGGTGGCTAGCGGGGGCGGCGGCGGACATGGGTCGAGAGTTTTGGCATCTTGGTGGTGCGAGTTGGGGTTATTGGACCTTCGTATGAGAGGGGGTATTCTAGTGATTTTGGCAGATTTAGTGTAGCAAATTTATAATTTTAAAGAGCAGAGGTACGTTTTTTTTAATATCAAATTGACAATTCAAGATATGTTTTTTTATATTTAAAGAAAAATGACTTTTCTTGGGCAGGCATGATATCCCTAGTTTTTGGCCGACAATGCTTTGGCACGACAGGCGAGCCGAGCTCAATTAGGAGTATCCAAAAATTAGTAAAGTGTGATATCAATTTGGGGTCCACTTAGTTTTCTACAATAACCTATAGAACATACCTTCTAAATATACGAATATAAACAGAAACTAATTTGGCAGAATAATGAAACCCAACCATATGTCACAAATTAGAATACGGCAGCTACTAGCTACCTAAATTACAATTCAACAGCCAAAGGCTTGAATTTTTTTTACTACTTTTTGATAAAATTCTGAAGGTGTGATTTAATATTTAATTATTCTAACGCTCTCCTCTCAGAAAATTTGAACCGAGAACCTCGTAATTCAATATCATGTGCGATTTCGTGTTGGACAAACGCATGATTCGGTATATTATTATTTTCACCGTTGGACGAACCCATTTTTTCCGAACGATTCGTTGCCGAACCTACTTAGGAAAATATTGGACTTTTAGAAAACCTCGAGAAAATCATGCGTTTGACAAGAAAGTGCGGGGGGATTTATAAAAAGGGTGAAAATCAATCAATCATTGAGATTACCCCCTTAATTTGTAAAGCCTAATCACATCTAAAATCACCCATATCGGGAAGGAGAAGGAGATCCATCGGTCAGACCAAACGGCTCGTGCCACAGTTCAGAACGCACAAGACGACGACCGAGGGACCACGTGCGACGACCGACCTTTCAGCTTCTCCCGACCCCCGGCGACGTCACGACGTGCGTGTCAATGCATAACACGTGCGCCGCACGGGACCGACAACGCGGCGCGAACCTTGTCCACCAAGCCAAACAAATGTCCCGCCAACAAATCCGCCGTGGGCGCCGCGATTTCAATGCGCATTCGACACGAATTAATTAATATATAAATGACGGTAGGTAATTTAATAACATCTGAAATATCGAAATTTTGCAAAACCACGATTCGACAAAATCTGTCAATTTTAATTTTTGACATAATTTCAGGCACTTTATTACAAAATTTCCCTAGAGGCAACTATAACGTAATTAAATATAGGGTTAATATCACGAAAAATTCTAAATTGATACACCTTTAGATAAATTTACCAAAAACTAATTATCCGAAGCTGAAAATCCCAAACAGTACGCTCGTGGCATGTTTACCCTTAGTTAGCTTCCATCAAAATATATCATGAAATTTATGAGTTGGATGACATATGGTAATAACTCAAATGACTTAACAAATTCACGTTGAAATTCACACTAGTTACGTTTTTCGGTGATCCAAAAATTAGTTTGAGATAAATGCATTTGCGATTTTTCGTAATGTAATCTTTAAATATAATGACATGTTATAGTCTTTGGTTCGCCCCGATTATTTTCGTGACACGTAAAATCAATATCGGGAAAAAATGGAATATTACTTTCAATAAATCCCAAAAAAATATAAATAACAAAAAAACAAAAAAAAGGGGTGGGCCCCCACACAAGGCTCCAGCACTCGGTCCCCGTACGCCGTATATTTATATATGACCAAACCATTCTGTCTCATTCCATTGTTCATCAATTTTCGCATTGCAACCTTTCGTTTGCAACCGTACAAGAGGAAGAAGAACCCACGGGCCGGACTCTCTCTTCGTTCCGTTCCGCGCACGGCGATCGCCCGGGCATGTGCCCTTCCGACAGGAACCTCCGGCGGGATGGCCCGGCGAGGCCCCACCTCAGGTCGGCGTTCGACGTCCTCGACGCCGACCGCGACGGCAAGATCAGCAGCGACGACCTCCGCTCCTTCTACGCCGGGTTCTCCGGTGGGGGCGGGGGCGACGAGGACGTCCTGGCGACCATGATGGCGGTCGCGGACGCGAACCATGATGGCTTCGTGGAGTACGAGGAGTTCGAGCGCGTGCTGGGCGGCGGCGGGGACGGCGCGGGGAAGACGAGGGGGGGCTCGAGGAGGACGCGGTCGTCGCCGCCGTCGCCGGCGGGGGGGCTCATGGAGGACGTGTTCAGGGTCATGGACAAGGACGGGGACGGGAGGCTGAGCTGCGAGGACCTGAGGAGCTACATGGTGTGGGCGAGGCTAGACGCGAGCGAGGACGAGATCAAGGCGATGATCAGGCTGGGCGGCGGCAACGAGACGGAGGGCGTGTCGCTCGATGGGCTGATGAAGGTTTTGGCCGTCGACGACGGCTTCTTCTGAGGGTTCTTTTCCTTTTTCTTCATTCCTTTTTTTTTTCTCTCGGGGCCCAAAGAAGGATTTTTCAAGCCTATTATTATTGCGTGATGCTGGATATTAGGTTGGAGCTGCTGACGTGGAATAAATTTTTGCTTAAAATTAGCAGAACATGTTTGTGAAATTAGTAAAAATTCAGCGCGCAATGTAATATATATTATCTCTCCACTGTATGATCCTACGTTCTTCCGAATTGTTTATGATAATTGGCTTTAATTTATTCGAATTGTTTGTGGAATTAGTAAAATCCACTGAATTGCCATTGTACCTCCTTTGCATTATATGTGGTAGTTGGTTGCCTAGCTTAGTTCGATTTTGTACGGCGAAATAGGAGAGGGTCATTCTATTCCACCAACCGGCCCGGATCGAGGCAGCGATTGTAATCCGGGTATTAAGGGACGAAATTGCATGCCCGAGCAAGATTTGAAGAAACAACAATAGTCTAGGATGCAATTCAGATGGACGGGTTTTTTAAAGTCTAGAATCGAAAGCTACGTCTCTTTTACCGATGCACGATGACAAATAAGAAAGAGAGAATGTCTTGTCTATTCGTTCCGTTTCCCAAGAAGAATCTATACTATGAATCTAGGGTCAGCTCAACTTTTGATCTAGTAAGTAAAGAAAGCATCTTGGCTGTTGTATGTCTCCAATGACCACTACCACTAGCCTTATATCTTAAAGTTGTGATAGAAAATTAAGAAAAAATTATACAAAAAGCCATAAATTTATTTTATTTTTATCAATTTAATTATGAATCTTTTAAAATTACCAATTCAGTCATAAACATTTTCGCTTCTTATCAATTGAGTAAATTCAGCCAATTTTGGCTAGTCGGCATTGATGTGGCTGTCGATCGGCGCTGACATAGCATTTTTAAATGCTTTTTTTCAAAATTTTTAATGTTTTTAATATATTTTTTTATTTTTTTTCCTGCCTTCTTCCCTCTGGCTAGTTTGGCAACTGGCCAGAGGCGCAGGCCAGCGAGATCAACCTCGCCGGGCTTTGGTGAAGCTCGCCCTTGCCGCTGCCAAGCCGACCTCGCCTAGCCAAGGCGAGGCCAACCTTGCCATTGTTGGGTGAGGTGAAACCCAGCGACGATGAGGTCGGCCTCGCCATGGCTGGGTGAGGCTCCAACGAGGTCGAGCCTCGCCTAGCCATGGTGTGGTTGACCTGTGATGGCATTGGCGAGCCTAGCTGTTGTTGGGCGAGGTCAGTCTAGCAACGGTGGGCGAGGCTCGCTCTCGCCAGTGACCGACGACGGCAAACTTTGCCAGAGGCCGGCGAGGATGCCTCTCGCCGGTCGCCGGTCGCCGGATTGGCAAGAGGGAAGGAGGGCAGAAAAAAAAGATTAAAAGGATAACAAAATTCAAAAAAAATTATTAAAAAATTACCACGTTAGCGTTGGCCGGACGGCCGGCTAGACAAAATTGGCCGGATAGACTAAATTGGTAAGAAGTGAAAAAGTTTAGGATTGAATTGGCAAAAATGCGATAAATTTAGGACTTTTTAAATAATTTTTCCAAAAATTGGAGGTCGTGGTCTCATGGATTCGCTAGGGGGCGCACGTGAGACCATGCAGATATCTGTAAAGTTTAGAGAAATTCCAAGCAACCTATCTCTACTAAAGTCCAGCGTCCCGTTACCTACCTCGCCTAAATGTATTAAATTAATGACCAACCACAGGATTCCATTCAGACGGACAAACTTACATGATTGTATCTTTTGGTCATGGGGCGAAAATCTCAATCTCTCTCTAAAAAACATGTTATGTTTTCGATTTAATAAGTTTTAAGAATGCCGACCCGATGAAGTTGAATCAATTTAGTGGTTTCGAAACCAACCCAAACTGCAGAATGCGGTCCGGTACGGGATTATGAACTAGTTTTTAAAAGACATCCCCTCGTAAACCGGACCGAACCATGTCTTGAAAATGATTTGGTTCAACGGTTTGAACAGTGTTAAAGCTCACTCCTCTGTGCACAAATACATACAAGGACCAATATAGCCTGTGGCCAGGGAGGTAGATGATGTGTCTCGAGGCTCAAAGATGATATGTGATACAAATCACAAAGCTGATGATAGTATACAAGTTGCAACACTAGGGCCTCTATTGAACTTCCTAACCAATGCCTATGCACAATGTTGACACCTAAATTTTGACGACCCAGTTAATCGTTCATTGTATAAAAATGAAGGATCGATCTCGGCCCTTAGACAAAAAATATAAGTTAAATTGCATATAGATTAGGAGCATTCGTATTAGTAATTAGGCTCATGTAGTTGTATTTGCATTGGACCGGCGGGTGGACTTGAGTAAATGATTTTGAGCTTAACTGGTCTAAGCCTGCGGTGGCCGAAATCATGCGTATCAAGTTAGGAAAATTTGATGAAAATTTGAAGCGATAAAGCTTGATATTATCAAGATTTTGGTCACACCGCAAATAAGAAAGAAGCAATTGGCATAATTCCCGTGATATTTGTGAGATCAACTATTTGAGAGAATAAATAATTGAGAGCAAGATTTAGTTAACAAAAGGAATATTTGATTGAAAAGAAAGAGGAAAGAAAATATTCATGCGCCCAAGGATTTGTCGGTGAAAAAATATATATAAAAGGAGGAGGGGGGGCTTCACTTCACGGGGGCCCAAAAATCGCGAGTGAAAGCATAGAGAGGAGGCCACACAATTCCATACACGAGAAAAAGTATAGTTTCATGCACGGCCACCACCGATAGAAAAAGCAGAGCACATTGAGAGGCCACATAATTTCATGCACGGCCACCACCGATAGAAAAAGGAGAGCACGTTCGCGAGGGAGCTCTCTTTCCGAGCAGCTGCTTCAACACACTGGAGGTGAGAGAGAGAGACTGTTGCAAGTTCACATTGAGAGGCCACATAATTAATGACCCACTTCGAGCGATCAGCCGCGCTGTCACGTGTTTGCTAATTGCTTCACCAAAATTCCTTTTTCACAGGTTCCCGAAGCCGCTGTCCTTGCGACGCACCGAGCATTGATCCTTGGATCGCTAGCCGTGAACTGAAGTTCCTCATATATCACTGCGATCCATGAGCATTCTTGTCATCGGCATACCACGAGTCCATCGTGAGTACTGCCAAGCCTTCCCCAGCAGAGTCACACCGCAAGCCGCCATCCGTCGAGTCTCGTGATCCGCAATCCGGATCCGTCGTCCGTCCGAATTTGGAAATGCTATTCGAGCAACATCGCGAATTAGGTAAGAATTTTCATTATTCAATTTTAATATATTTTGTTGCCAAATTTGTGAAATTGCAATCTTGTTTAAATCTGTAAGCAATATTACCATATCCATGAAAACTCCCAAGTACCCTTAAATTAGGAATTATTTCCTAATTTTGTAACATGTTATGGTTGACAGCCCGATTTCATGTCCAAAATATGACTCGCGATCGCACGGAAAATCGTCAATCCGATCTTTTGCTCGAGATATGATTCGCGATTGTGCGAAAGATTGACCAATCCGATCTTCATGCCCGAGATATGATTTGTCAATCTATTATTTCTAAATTTAAATGGATATGGACAACATTTCTTGTGATTGGGTGTCGTGTTCACTTTATTTCTTTCCGTATTTTGTTTGAATTGAATTGATTGTTTTTCCACAAATAAAAAAAATACAAAAAGATTAGTTAAAATTTGCGTAGATAATATATTGCATGTTTAGGTTAAATTTTGATTATTTCCTTCTAATAGATTAGATTCTTTTCTTAGATTTTATTATTAAATGCTTAGATTAGGTTAATTATTTATTTTGAATTTAAAAATAAAAAATTACTGCGTGCATGTCATATTAGAGTAGTTGCATATAAATTAATTCTTGTCATTAGAAATCTCACGTCTAGGTTCATTTGTGTGCCACATTGGAGATAGTGCATTTAATTGTTGTTAGAATTAGGACATTTAAATAAATTGTATGTCGCATGTCATACTAGACGTAGAATGCATTGTATAAAGTTTAGTTTCGTTAAATATGAGAAAACCCTAAAAAATACTTGAGTGGAATTGCGTGTTAATTAGAAATCATATTAGAATTGTAAATGTAATTTTCTAACTGACATTGCAAATGCTTTTGTTGCTTTGAGGTAAGTCCCTATCTTGCAATTTATTTATTGCTTTGCATTATTGAGTGTTACATTATTGGTTGTGCACCTGCATGACCACCTCGCATGTTAGTGGATAAGTTTAAAATCAATCCAAGCTGCCTGTAAATATTTTTTTTAAATAAAAGAGAAAAGGTACCGAAAGGGCATTAGAGTAATCTAGTGTAACCAAGTCCACAAATCCATAATCTCTGGTTCGTAGGAGTAAAGTAATTCTCCCTATACCTTACTTGGGTTTCTAATCGACTCACCAAAAAATAGATTAGTGGCGACTTCTGATCGAAATGATTTGTATGTTAAGAACTTAAATCCTAAGTCATGAATTGATAGGGCTTGGGAGGGCCCGAGCTAGGTTTAGGCTTAGTAATCCATTAGCCGAACCCCTAGGTGATGTACCGCGGGAGGTTAGGTTGTGACACACAATATCATGTATCAACTATAAAATTAAGTATTAATTAGCTGGGAGTTTGGGATAATACATATGGAATCTCAAGTGGGTCATTAATTTTGTGACGAAAAGTGCGAAGGATGATTTTTCGCGACCGTTGTTACCCCAAGTGCAATGATTTAGGATTAAATTGATAGATGTTGACAATGATGCTCTCTCTCTTTTCAATCAAATATATCATTTTAGCTACTCACACTAAGCCATTTGTAGCTTTTGGAGTGGGACATTTATCTCTCTTTTGCACCTAGTGTTTTTAACCAAAGGTCATCATTACTTTAACTTTGGTCATTTGATCTTATCTTTTGGTAACTCTTGAGTAGCCTTCAAATACATCCCCTTGGCTGTATAAATGGGATCTTCTTATGTCTTCAAGCTTCCAAAAGGAATTCCAACTTGTTCTTGCAAAGAAAAAGAAATCATCCTTGATTTTTTCTCCTACGATCGCTTTTCAATCTTTTGAGTAAAAGTAAAGATATAATACTTGTATTCTCAAAGCTTCAAAATTCCATGTTTCAAGATTTTACAAGGTGATTTTGTGGGTTTTATTCCCTTTTATTAAGCTAGTTTTGTTAAAAGAGTGAGAATTGTTAATATTTATTCTTGCTTTTTTTGCCCTGAAGGTGGTTGAGGCTTTGATGTCCAAGTTCTTGTTCAAGGTAACTGAAAACTCTAAGGGCTAAGTTAGATTGATCTACTTAGTTCTCTTGACTTAGTCAATTGATATTTGTTAATTTATTTTGAATTTGATAATAAGTGTGAGCAAGCCTTAATAATGGCGTGTGGAGATATTGTGATAATCTGACTGGTATTGATGAGTTCTTACATGCCTAAGATATATTTGATTGATTTCTATGAAGTGCGGTAGCGTGTTGGATGTGAAAGAATGTGAAAATAGCGAAAGTGGACTTGACAGTAAAATTTACATAATTTTGACTAGTTGCAAATTCTACCTACTTGTCGATTATACCGACTAGTCGATTATACCCACTTGTCAATTATGCCTACCTACCAATTAAACCTATTTGTCGATTATAACTACCACTCAATTCTCTACCAACTAGTCGATCTACCAATTTGTTGATCCAATAATCGATTGTAACCCAGGTCTTCGACGTCCAAGTCATCAATTGATAAGTTGTGAACTTTTTGTGTTATCGATTGATTTCTATATAAATTTACTCATCGCTAAGTATGTTATCAATGCTTGCATAAGAAATGAAAGGAGGTAAGCATGTCATTATTATTACCTGCGTATGTGATCATGGAAACGCAAGGTAATTGCATTTTGGAAATGATTTGCATGAAAAGATGTTATGTACCGGATGTTGATTCTTGAAAATGAGTGTTGATTTCATTGTTGATGCAATGGAGATCATATGATTATAATGTTATCCTGTGCACTGTTTATTTATGATTACATATGGAAAGTATTTCTTGTATATTTCCATTGCCCATATATTAGTGGTGACGATGCCCTATGAGTCGACAATGCCCTGAGAGTATTCGGGATGCCTCAGAGTGGAGATGCTCTGTGTGTCAGGATGCCCCATGAGTCGAGATGATCTAGGAGTGTTCGGGAAGAGATGAAGTAATGAATATAATATATGTATATGTGCATTTATAAATACATATGGGCACACATATCTATTAATGAACTAATTGGTGATTGCTACAATATGTTATGCCATTCGCTTACATATGAGTGATTGATCTTATGTAATGCTGTTAATGTTTTCCATCGGCATATCATATGAAAGATATAGCATTTACTTATGTATTGGTCATACATGGTTATTTTGCACTTGTTTGGAACTCACGTTGTTTGTTAATACCGGGTGAGTAGTAAGATATCTCCTGCCTTAAACTTAGAGAATTCATTTACCGTGTTTTGGCTCATTGTTTTTTCAGATATGTAGGATGGATCTCTTGCCCCTACTGCTTTTTAGAGCTTCCATGTATTTTGATTGTGAATACTAAGATGTGCTTGTACCTGATCAACGGTAGTTTATACTTGGTGTAGTTCTATGGTATTGGTTGACGTAGGGATACCGAGGTGGATCACTCATTGATTTGTTGTTTGATACTTCATTATCGACAGGGAGTTGGTTGGACCACTCGGGGGCTTTGATGGTCTCCCTATTTCAACGGCGATGGCATGTCGATGGGCGTGGTTTCGTAGTTTAGTATGCGACATTGTATAGGCAAGTTTTTGGGTGCAGGAGTACGGTTGTTATCAACAAGACCCAACCTTCTTCCTAGAGTTTTTTTTTTTCAGACAAATCTTCCTAGAGTTAATGTCATGTATTATGCATCTTTTGGTACTTATATTAGTACTTGAAATAGGGAACGTGATGGGAAAATTGTATGCGAAAATTATTCACACATGTCAGAATTATGTGTCTCGCGCGTTGTGATTTTTGTGCTTCCATATGCTATTAATAAGGGAAAATGACACAAACAGTACTTTGAACTTTGGCTCAATGTGCAATGCGATCCTTAAACTTTAACCCAATGCTCAATATAATCCCTGAACTTTAAATTATTTCAATGTCATCTCTAAACTTTTGGTGTATGTTCAAGTTAGTCCCTAAACTATATGAGAATGTTCAATGTAGTCCTTCCATTGATTCAAGTTCAAGGATTACATTGAGCTTTTTTATATAGTTTATGAACTACATTGAACATGTACCAAAAGTCTAAGAATCACATTGAACAAATTAAAAATTCACAATATATGTATGTTGACATATGTCACATGGAAGACCTGTCTTACATTTGACATTCTAAATTCATTTTTGGGAAAATGACAAACAGTTTCTAAATGTTGACTCAATGTGCAATGTGATCCATGAATTTTTATTTTGTTTAATGTGGTCCCTAAATTTTAACATAATATTCAATATGGTCCATGAACGTTTAATCTGTTTAATATCATCCTTGAAATTTTGATACATGTTTAATTTAATTTCTAAACTATGTGAAATTGTTCAATGTAGTCCTTCTATTAATTCCAGTTCAGGGACTATATTGAATATTTTCATATAGTTCAGGTACTACATTGAATATGTACTAAAAGTACACGAACCACATTGAATAAATTAAAATTTTAGGAATTATATTAAATATTAATTAAAAATTCAGAAATTATATTAATTAAATTAAAAGTTAAAGTGAGTATATGCTATCCCTTCATTTTTTGGGCCACAATTCTAAGTACATATGGAATTGTCCTGTTTGACTGACGCCCAACCAACTCACTGGGCATCCTTTAGCCCCATGATCTCAACGTGATTTGACATGTTAGGAGAGGGATACAAAAGTACAAACCCTAGCCTATAAAAGTGCCACCACCTGCTGATGTTGATATAACCGGGTTTAAGCCCAAGCCTCCGTCGGTACATTACTTAATTACGCGCCACCGCGATTCCGCTTTGTCCTCGGATTGGGTGCTCTGGAAGCATCGTCGGCGCGTCTCCATCGTCCTATGAACGAATCGGAATTGTATGTTTGGAGAGTCGGTATTACATCACAGAAAACACTGCTCGAGAGGTGAGCATGTAATGGAAACTGTCGCCTGGATGGCTTCGCCGACGTACGACCCGTGTTTTGTTGGTGATAGTAAAGTGGAAATGATCAACATTCGGCAATCGTCGAGCACCTATTTACTCTTGTTTTCGGACATAAGATCATCAAACAAGCCTGTGCAACACATACTGGTGCTGTCATACTGTTACGGTCAGCGAGAACTTATGTTTGTTTCAATCTTGTGTTGGGGAAAGATGATAGGAGTCGCGAGGGATTCAGCAGAAAGTGAGTCGTCCCCAAAATGTATCTGATCAGATCACCAATCGGTTCAAGTCCACAGGAGTCTTCAAGTCGCCAAATGAACACACGTTCTATTCCCATCTGTTGCGAGTCAAGAGCTCCAAATGTCAACCACCAATCGCCATACGCTCATCCATTGGTTCTGAATTAGTAAAGGAACTGCATCTGTTCATTAGTAATTACACACGCCAGTCCACTGCTTATCTTTGAACTATTTGGCCATAATTTACTTGCAGAATACTCCCTCTTGGTTCCAATTTCCTAAATGTTTCTATTGCCATGATTATTGGATTACATTCACGGAGTCGTCTTTCCAATTGCAAGAGTTATTATTACTGACGGTAAATATATTTAAAAATCAGTAAGTGAGATGGGAAAATGCTGCATTATCAACAGCAAGATACCTAACATAAGTGTAATTTTTCACTCATGAAGAGCTTAATTAGCTACAAGGACCCCTAAATCGGATATGCAGTGAATATTAGTATTGAGCTTCTTATAATGTGATTGTGTGCTGTGGTTGGATAATATTATCCATCTATCTTCTCAAACGATGCGAGTGGTTTACGTGATTTTAAGACCAGTTTACAATGAAAACTCCCGTAGATTTGACAATGCAAAGAGCGCCGAACATGAAAATCCTAGAGACATGCATCAAATTATCTTCGAGCCTTATGTTTGATCTCCACTTACGAACCTCTGGAAATAAAAATATGAAACCGTTAACTTCTAGAAAATAGCTAGTTTGATTGAACAAATTCAAGGCGCATTGGCGAGTTTGATGTATCGGCATCGTTAGATCTGAAGGAAACCTTAAAGGAAGCTCCTTCTTCCTCGCTGCACCGCACATGCCGAACAATGACACAAAGATAGCCTCGATTACATAATTTGCTGAAATGAGCAGTCAAGGGAAGTCAATATTGCACCGTTGCTCTCGATAACATATTATCCTACAAAGACATAGATCTTTGGATATCCACCGAAGACATACGTAGCTTAGCCATACTAAAAAGCTTACGTTCTTATTTGTACCAGAGAGTACATATATAATAAACACTTAAAAGTATGCATTTCTTACATTGTGATTGGTTTTATATATTTCATGTGCTATTAAGCCAAACAAAATCATATATATGAGTTGATATTCGTTAATAAATATGCATGGTTTTTCTCATTTCCTACCAACATAAGAACATACCTCGACAGAAATCCAACTTCACATCCAAAATTAAGAGAAAGTACTATACGTATCAATTATATTCTTGGCATGATGTGACGAGCCGATTGAAATGCTTGCGTAATATGAAACCAACAGACTTTGCATTTGAGTTTGAAAAAAATACCATTTTATGTTAACTTACTTGCTTTTCGACTGATATGACATATGCTCAAAAAACTTTCTTCAACACTAGCATGGTCTCCATCTTTTAGGGTTTCCATCAGTGAAATTATATCTCCTGTTCTTTCTCGTCCATTCCAACATCAAGAGCTTTCGTTGAACCGAAAATTCTTTACCTAATAAACCTCCTCATAAAAGAGAATAGGGATAAGTGCACTAGAAGTCTTAAAAGTTATCACGAAAGTGCAATTGAGTCTTAAAACTTTCATAATGTGCAATTAAAGCTTAAAACTTTTTAGGAAAGTGCACTTGAGTCCTAAAACTTTCAAAAAGTGCAAACAAGTTTTAAAACTTGTCGCGAAAGTGCAAATAAGTCCTAAAACTTATCACAAATGTGCAATTAAATCCTAAAACTTTAAAAAAAGTACAATAAATGGAAGAATTTGATTGAACCAGTTTGATAAGTTTTAGGATTTGTTTATACTTTCGTGACAAGTTTTATGACTTGTTTGCACTTTTTGAAAGTTTGATGACTCAAGTGTACTATCCTAACAAGTTTTAGGACTTAATTGCATATTATGAAAATTTTAGAACTTAATTGCACTTTTGTAATAAGTTTTAGGACTTTGAATGCACTTATTCCAAGAGAATATAAGATGTTACTCATTGCTCTTCCTGATAACCAATTATCTCTCATCACATCGTTTACTTAATCTTGAAGTTTCAGAGGAGACATGATTCCGTAACCACATAAAACCTAGCTACGGCCAGGTCTCTTTATTTCCATATCTTGTAGTACACAAACCACATAGCAGGTATGGCCTAAGGGCCAGCCATGATCATGACATATATGTTGCATTTCTGGTGGAAATCAACTTGTGCCATGCGTAAGATCCATGCTTTGAACAAGAGGTTCCCCAACTTATTCATTAATCACTACAGTTATAGTTTAGATTTAGACTCACCATCCCCACCTCCCAACAGGGCAGTTTAGGGGCCCATGATCACACTTGGGGGCCCCAGATCACATGGTGAGAATTATCGCCGCTGGAGTCGGCCGGAGCGCTTGAGTAGCTGTTGTATCCATCATTCTTCTCCCGCTGGGGCTCGGTTTGAGCGTTGGTGTTGCCTGTAGTGGTAGCAGTGGTTGGAGTAGAAGTACTAGTAGTGCTCATGGAATCGGTGATCTTGCTTGAAGTAGTAGCAGCGGCAGAAGTAGAAGAAACAGTAGCATCGCTACTGCCAGCAAAAGCTTTGTGGCCCATGCTCGCAGCGGCGAGCCGACGCCCCTGCAGATTCATGGGCTTTGCATCGGCTTGTAGAACTGCCACAATCAGCACGAGGACAAGGAAGAGCGCAAATGCTGCCTTCATGGTTGGATTCAGTTGCTTAACCTGAAAGGGTGGATTTCGTATAATTTGCTTTTCACCGAGGCGATAAAAGATGATTTTATGACCTTCTGATTCTAATAAAAACCCTTTTCTCAAATTCCTTTTGCACCTAGTTTCAAGAACTAAAGAAAAATAGGCAATTAACTTGAATACACTGAAACATGTTCTTGATAGATGAGGTATGATGCAGGAAGAAGATACTTGAAATTTAAGGTTTTGCTGGACATACCAGTTTATGTGATGAGGGAGTGTCTCCGCTTGGTGTGAAGATCTGGTGGTCCATTGCGTGGCATTTATAGGCGAGGGAAATGTGTTCTGTGGCTAGGGTTAGGGAACACAACATACTCATCAGATAAGAACTACAGAATAAAGCACTTCGAATTTTCTTCAAAAAAGCAAATTTAGAGTGGGGGTATCCCAATGTGGCTGCACCACTGGAACAGGTTAGGCCACCAAAGAGGTAATCATGATTAAGGTTGATAATTGAGGCAGCTCGTGGGTTGACATTGAAAGTTTTTGTAATTAATGGGGGGCAATGTCCCCATTCTAGGGTTAGTAATGGGGAGTAATAAGATAAAAGATGAAATCTTTTTCTATTATGAAGTCTGTAAGTAACCCAAGCCTTTGAATGTCTTTCTAGAGCAAGTGCTGTCAAGTTTGAGGACTCGAATCTGATTTCTCACACCCACTTTTACCATTTTTTGGGGAAACCTAAGTCTGTAAGTATCTTAGGTTCCCACATGTTCTTTCACCCACACATCACTACAAAAAAACAATGGATTAGCAACGAATTTTGCGATAAAAATTTTGGCAAAATCCATTGCTAATCGAATTTGCGATGAAATTAGCGACAGAAAAAATTCTGTCGCTAATTCGGCGTTGCAAAATTTTGCGACGGAAAATTTCAATTTCTGTCACTAAATTGCGACGGAAAAAAATTCGTCGCAAAATTCGTCGAAAATAATTCGTTGCAAAATTTTTCCGTCACAAAAATTGCGATGGATTCCAAAAATAAAGGGCATTTTTCAATCCGTAGCAAAATCCATCGCAAATTATCGACGGATTTATTTTCCGTTGCTAATTCCGTCACAAATTAGCAACGAAAAATAAATCCGTCGCTAATTCTGTCTCAAATTAGCGATGACCAATTTTCCATTGCTAATTTGCCACGAACTATATTCATCGCAAAATTCGTCGCTAATTATTCATCGCAAAATTTGTTGCTAATTTGCCACGAACTATATTCGTCATAAAATTCGTCGCTAATTTGTCACGAACTGTATTTGTGGCAAAATTCGTTGCTAATCTGCCATGAATTTTTTTTGTTTGGAATTTACGATGAACTTATTCGTGACAAAATTCGTCGCAAATTTGTCACGAAAAATTTTGACTTTTGCCATGAACATTATTCATGAATAAATTTAGCAACGTTTTTTTTTATTAATTCTTTAGCCACGAACTCTGCGACGAATATCATTTAGGGACCAAATTAGCGACGAAATTTTATTTTTGTAACGAACTTTTATAATTTGTGATCGTACGATAAAATCATTTATTTTATTTTTCGATTTTAAACTTAATTAAAAGAAAAATTAATTTTTGAAATTTATATTGAACATTGATTAAGCACTTAATAACATCAAAATATTATAATAATATGAAAATGAAATACATTTTTTTTTTGGTAAAGGTAAGTGTATATATACTTGTCAAAACACCAAATACAAACTAGAGCCTAAACCAACACCTGACCCTATAAGGACAAATTGTCCACCTAAGGTCAAGTAAGGTTCAGCGGAACTATACAAAAGGCAAAGGCCTAGCTAGAGCAAGAACAAATACAACCGAAATACAAGGAAAAGACCGATTTGGAGCATAGGTGGAAAGCCAAGACCTCCAGGAGCAGCAGCAAGGCAGCAAAACCAAAGCCGAAGACACCAATCAGCCAGCATTAGCACCAAAACGGAAACAGCAGCAAGGTGGCGGAGAGGGAGCCCAAGTCGCTGATCAATCTGAAGCAGCCCAAAGGAGCATCAGTCTGGCGAGGGGAGGAAACAGTCTCAGGTCCTGTCCATACCATCAAACCAGCCGTTGATACCTCCTGCAGAAGAAACCCAAAAATGCAGCAAGAAACGGCGAAGAAAGGAGGGTCTCGCGGAAGAAATGCCAGCCATGAGGAGCATCGCATCAAGTGCACCAGAGTGTCCATAACCTGAACAACGG
Source organism: Syzygium syzygioides (assembly GCA_031216285.1). Classification (NCBI taxonomy): domain Eukaryota; kingdom Viridiplantae; phylum Streptophyta; class Magnoliopsida; order Myrtales; family Myrtaceae; genus Syzygium; species Syzygium syzygioides. The sequence goes on from CM062249.1 coordinate 33,484,718, forward strand.
AAAAAGCCAAGCCCAAACCAACCTAGGCTACTAATCCAAGGAAGTGGTCACACGGTCGACCGGGAGAAGACCCCAGTTTGCTTGCAGTCTTCTATTTTGAGGAGTGTCCGACACTACACCAATAGAAATAATTTTGTCCTTGACCACCTTGACAAGCTGTTTAACCATCCCCGGTGCAAAGAAAAGCTTCTCTCTGAAGAGTATATTGTTTCTTTCCATCCAAATAAGATGACAGAGGGCTCCAAGCGAAAAACGTGAGATACGCTGAGAGAAAGAGGAGCCTCCAAACTGTTGCATAGCCCATCCAATGAAGACTCCCCATGGTCGGTTCGTCCACTGCAGACCACACTTTGAAGCCCAAATCGATGCAATTCTGGCCGTTTGAGGGCAAGAAAAGAAAAGGTGATCTATGGAATCTGGGCAGCAGCGGCAGAACGCACAAGAACCTTCAGTAATCCTATGATACTGGAGTAACAGGGTTTGGGTAGGTAAGCGGCGATGGGAAATAAGCCATAAGAGAAACGCATAACGAGGGGCCATATCCCGATCCCAAACAAAGGAATGCCAAGGAGAGGGCCGACCTTTGGGTCTGATATGGTCCCAAGCCGATGCGACCGAAAACACTCCAGAGGGATGGGCCGTCCAAGAGTAAAGGTCCGGAGAATCAATAAAGACAGGGGCTGGTTCCGCCCAACTTAGGAAGGAGTCCAAAGTTGCGGACGGTTGCCATATTGAGTCAAAAAAACCCCGAACAGAGGTATGCCAGGGGATGCGCGAACGGTAAATATTCATGTCAGAAAAGATCTTGAAGAGCGGACCTCTCTCATGCCACCAATCAAACCAAAATGAAGTCCCACGACCATCTCTAATTTCCCATCTAAAAAGATTTGAGAAAGAGGACCGGAGGTCGAGGATCTTCTTCCAGGCCTACGAACAGAATGTGGGTTTCGAGGCATTCCAAAAATTGGATCTCTTCAGAAAATTAGAGTGGATCCACTTGCACCAGAGGGATTCCTTATCAGTGAAAAGAATCCAAATGTGTTTTAGAGTTAGAGCTGTATTATAGTCTTTCAACCTGCGAATCCCAAGTCCACCCTCTTCCTTGGGAAGGCACACATCCACCCAAGAGACCTTTGCACCACCTATTCCGAGGTCTGGGCCTTTCCATAGGAATTGTCTTAGAACAGTCTCAATGTCGTGGAGGACAGACATGGGGAGGGAAAATATGCTGGCCCAGTAAACATGCATAGAATGCAAGACAGATTTGATGAGTTGAAGACGGCCTCCAAAAGAAAGGAAACGCTGGGTCCAAGACCTAGCCCTTGCAGTAATCAAGTCCACCAAAACCTTACAATCCTCTTTGGATAACCTGGAGGATATAACTGGGACCCCTAAGTATCAAAACGGGAGAGATCCACGTTGAAAACCAAGGCAATCACAAATCTGGTTTTGAAGTTCAGGAGACCCACCAGATAAGAATATACTACTTTTGTTTGCATTCGGTCTAAGCCCTGACCAACCAGAGAAAAGATCAAGAGCATCCTTGATCAGTTGGATAGTACACACATTTGCTTCAGAGAATAAGAGGACATCATCCGCGAAGAACAAATGTGATAAACGAGTCTCCTTGCATCGCCAGAAGAACTTGAATTCCGGCCTATTTGACTTAGCTTGGATAATTCCGGTGAGGACTTCCATGACAAGTGTAAATAGGTAAGGGGATATAGGGTCTCCCTGTCTAACTCCCCTCGAGCTCGGAAAGAAGCCATGTAGCTCACCATTGATAGAAACCGAGAATCTTGCTGAGGATACACATTCCATGATGAGCTTAACAAAGCTGGTCGGGAATTGAAAAGCAAGGAGTACCCTCTCAAGAAAGATCCAATCGACCGAGTCATACGCTTTTTGGAAGTCCACCTTAATGGCACATTTGGGAAGATACGGCACGTGGTGAAATCCTGCAAAAAGCTCCTGAGCAAGCAAGATGTTGTCGCTAATTCTTCTTCCTTGTACAAAAGCCATTTGAGATTGACTGATTAGAGAAGGAAGCACTCGGGCAATACGATTAGCTAAAATTTTCGATATACATTTGTACAAAGTGTTGCAGCAGGCAATCGGTCGAAAATCAGTCATCGCAGTAGCATTAGGCACTTTTGGGACGAGTGCCAGAATAGTAGCATTCAACTCTTTAAGTAGCCTCCCCGAAGAGAAAAAGTTCTTTATAGCAAGGGTGATGGAGGGCCCTATAATATCCCAACAGGCTATGAAGAAGTCCACATTAAAACCATCAGGTCCAGGAGCCTTCCCTTTAGCCAAGCTGAAGAGAGTCCTCTTTATTTCACCATCCGAGACTAGAGCAGATAAGAGGGACTGTTGATCCAAGTCCAAAGAGCGGATAGTAAATTCAGAGATATCAGCAATCGAGGGCCTGTTAGAGATAGAAGGCCCATTAAGGATATTCTGGAAAAAATCAACGATGTGGTTTTGAATCATAGCCGGATCCGTCACAAGAGCATCATGATCATCCAAGACCGAAAGAATACGGTTCTGCATTCTTCTTTTGTTAACGAAGTGATGAAAGAATCTAGTATTGTGGTCTCCTTCCTTAAGCCAGCGGATCCTGGACTTTTGTCTAAAGAAAGACTCCTCCTGAATCCTAAGAGCTGAGAAAGTCCGGATTTGGTCCGTCTCTCTATCGGCTAGCAATTGGTTGAAAGGATCTTCTTCTAGTGCATTTTGAGTCATAAGAAGTGCGGACCTGGCTTGCTCCGTACGGTTGGAAATATCGGAGAAGGAGTTTCTATTGAGGAGCTTTAGGCGCGCTTTTAGAAGCTTAAGCTTGCAGCACACATTGAACATGTGCGATCCCGTCAATGGAGTGGACCATACCTGTGAGACAATTTCCATAAAAGAGGGGTGGGATATCCAGAAATTGAAGAATTTAAAAGGTTTCCTGGAAAGGGGAGGGGGGACTATCTTGACCACCATAGGAGAGTGATCAGAGATGCCCGGGGCCAGGAAAGAAGCCTCAGAAAACGAGAAGACCTGTTGCCAAATATCATTAATTAGTACCCGATCAATCTTCCGTAGTTTCCGAGAAGAGCCTGAGGAAGTGGACCAAGTGAAGCGGTGCCCGACATATCTTAGATCATCTAATCCATTCAGAGTCAAGCATTGGTCCAATTCATCAAAAACAGGAAGCCACTGAGTATCACTGCCCATTCTATCAGAAGGATCACGAATGGCATTGAAATCCCCCGCAACTAACCAAGGTAGATCACAAGAGCTCAGATGAGTAAGTTCAGCCCAGAGATGTCTACGCTTAATAAAGGTATGTTCACCATATACAACAGACAGAAGAAAGACTTTCCGCATTTCGAGCATACTAATATGCACATGTATCAGTTGAGCCGAAGTAGATAAAACCTCTAGTTCAATCTTATGAGGATCCCAACCAATCCAAATTCTGCCAAGATGGGAATGCTCATAATTTGCCAACCAACGCCAGCCAGGGATAAAGTTTCTCGTTATGGCATTAAAACCAGCCAACTTGGCTTTTGTTTCTATGATACCAACACAAGACAGATTATATTGTCTAACAAACGAACGAAATTCAGCTTGTCTAAGGGGGTTAACAAGACCCCTAACATTCCAAATACCAATAAACATATTTACAAAAAAACATATGAATAAGAGGGAAAATTATTTCTGAGATTTCCGGGGCTTCCTCTTCTTAGGCTTTTTCTTAGAGGAGGACGAACCAGTAACCTTACCATGGTCACTCAAACTAGGGAGAGACTGTTTGGAGGCTTTATGACGAGACCGGGTGTTTGGAGGTGACTTCACAGCGAGTTCCTCCTCCAATAAGTCCTCAGAGTCGCTATCGTTCACTCCACCAAGAGGGACCGAAGAACATTCAGAGAAAGAGTGGGAAGTGATGCCTTGGTCCTCATATTGCTGGTCTGGGACAGAAGGATGAATCAGCCCTGTGTTGAGAACAGGTCGTAAGAGACCTTGATCAGGGGAAGGCCTGAATGTAAAAGCCCGACCAGACGCCCCCCCTGGGAAATCTGGACAACCGCGGGTGTCAGGGAGGACAGGAGTGACCTGCCCTGTAGCAAAGTCTGTACGAGAAATAGCCTGAGCAGAGGATGGACCGAGGAGAGAAACCTGCCCAGTCGCCCCCACTGGATTCACCCGTGCAGATGAGGTGAGGATTGCAGCAAGATCCATAGGCAGACCGTCTAAAATGGGGGAAGTATCAGGTTTAGAGCTGTCCTGATGCTGAGGAAAGGGGCCAAGAACCGAGGGCTTAAAAGCCTCCCCCCCAGATTCGCAGGTGAAGACAGAAGGCGGTTCTGCACAAGGCTTGACTGATCGTGCTTCCTTGGAGGGTTCTGAGCAGTAAGCAGTAAGGTCCCCTCCCCTGTATCTTCGTGAAGAGGAAGGCCAGCTTCAGTTCTGTCCATTTCAGCAGTAGCAACCTTTGAGAGGTTCATCGCTGGATCAGGAGAAGGGGTAGGGGCATGCACCAGGAGGGCCTCGTCCTCTGGATTTACTTCGAAGACGTCGCAAGGTGCAGACGCTAGAGGACAAAGGCGGGATCCTGAGGCAGTCTTTACAGCAGAGGTTTTAGCTTTCCTGGAATGGACTTGCACCCATTCTTCATCCCTGTGTCGTTGCTGGTCTTGTCTAGTCTTATGGACAAGATTCGGGGGGCCTGCAGCAGAAGTTATAGCCTTAACAATGGGCTGAGAAGGGCCACAATCAAAACCATTAGATCCCTCCTTGTGTCCGAAGATACCGCACGAGGGACAAGGCAGCGGTTTCCACTCATATTCAACGTTGATCGTGTTCACTTCACCATCCCAGCAGAATTTGACTTGCTCAGCTCTTGGTTTAGTTGCTTGGAGTTCCACACAAACCCGTACAAATGATATCCTAGCTATCTGCTGAGTTTGATGATCCACATACAGGGGTTTGCCAATAGCACTGGCTATGCAACCAATGCCAGCAGGGGACCATAAAGGAAAGGGAACGTCTCGAAGTCTTACCCATACTGGGATCGTGTCCAGAACGCCCTTCTTGAGCTTGAGCTTGGAGTGCCATTATTGTAAAAGCAATGTACAGCTGAATATAGACACCGGGCCCGAGTCGAGGATCTTCCTGCGGAATTCACATTCAGGAACACGGAAAAAATAGAAGCCACTCTCGTGTAGCTTAATCTCAGCAACCTTATCCCCCCAAGCCTTTCTGATCGCCTCTTCGGTTAGTTTGAACGGGACTTTCTTCCCTATAAATCGGCCTACAATGCATTCCAGCCAGAAGGGGTTCTCCGCAGCTGCTATATCTGGTGTAATATCTACTATTTCTTCACCATCCACCACCCTTGGAGGTACGTAAGTTAGGCTATACCCTTTGGTTAAAACTCGGGCAACATTAGCCCAAGTTCTAGTTTTAGGAGCAGGGGTTTTCTGCTGTTGAGGCTTGCTGGGAATTTGTCCATCAATAGAAGAAGTTCCAGCAGTAACAGGTTGAACATGGCCAGAGGATTCTGCAAAATGTGCACGCCTAAGTGACCTGCTTCTACTCTTAGATCGACCCCTACTATGGCTCCGTCTGTGGTTCAATCGGGGAGGAGCAGGGGGAGACAAATTCCCCATATGTTCTGTACCAGCACCAACAGCTGGAGGGTCTAGGACGGGTTCAACAGCAGGGGGGAAGTCACACCTATCCTTGATGTCCCAGGAAGATGACTTGCTGTTTTGGAAATAGCCGGCCCAAAGCTCGCCTGAAGTGAGTCCATAAAGGACCCAGGGGGGATTTACTATTGAACATAACAGACTTCCCCTTAGGCCCCTCAATCTGATCAGTCTCAAGCATCACTGATAAAGGCTTCCTTAAAGGTGCAGAAGCTACGCTCAAGGCAGCATCATGGTCCAATTGAGGTGAGTCAGGACCAGGAGTGGGCTGAGCCTCTAATGCAGGCGGACACTCAGACACAGCAGAAGTTCCTTCCATATGGGCATTTAACCAAACACCTACCAGTCAACTATAACACCTAAACCGATCAGGGGACGCAGAAGCAACAGGGCATCCAGTAAAACAACGTCAAGCCCACCACCACAACCACAATCACCAACAACCAGCAGCAACAAAAGCCCACCAGCCCCAAACCAGAATTGACCAACTTCAAGAGAAAATCCAGAACCCACGCCTCAACCAGGTCGCGCGGGGAAGACAAGGCAGCGACTCAGATCTGGAAGCCCAGGTTCGGTACTGATCGAGAGGCAAAATCCTTCGGAGGGGTGATGGAGGGGTGGCTGAAGGACTCAGTCACCAAAACCCAGTCCAAACGGACGCTGGAATCGGCCGGAATCATCAAATTCTGGCCGGGTGAACAGTACCAGCATGAGGAACCGACGGGAGCATAGCATAACCTTTGGAGTTCATCTACATTTTCTACAAAAATGACATAAATATTTTTCTTTATAGTACACATAATGAGAGAATAAATAATCTTGCATAAAAACTAATCTTGCACAATAAACAATGACGACAGAAATGAATCAAAAAAGAATATCCAGCTTTTAGCGACAATCTCCATCATATAAATACTGAACAAAATTAGAGACACGGTCTATGTGAGATGCTTACTTCCTTTGCTTTGTGAAGTTCACGTACTGATCAAGTGCTTTCTTGTTTACATGACTAAACTGTCGGAGCTGCTCGTTGCATCTGTGAAGCATCTTCTGCAACTCTTTGATGCTCCTTCGTCTATACCTATAATCTCAAACATATAAAATGAGGTATGATGAGCTTCAATAGTGGAAGCCAAATTAAAATTCAGTAGCAAAGGGAACATACGCCTCAAAAGCATTTTCAAAGTCAAAACATTTTCACAGTTAGACAAGGGAACATACGTCTCAAAAGTATCAGAAGATAACGGGCCCAAATTCCTTATCTTTTTTGAGTACTCATCTTTTTAGCTATAAGAGTATTCCTCCGGCTAAAGAGTTTTTCAAGTTCTTTAGTTTCATCCTGAAGTGTTTTCTCATAGGTGTCCTCCAAAGCCTGCATTCGAGCAATCAATTGAGAAGAACCAAAGAGTTGAATACCAACATTTAGTCCACACTAAAAAAATTAAATAGTACCTTCAACTTTGCCATCTCATCTTTGATCTTTTTGATTTGCTTATTTGTTTCCTTTGTACTTATATTAATTCCTGATAATTTTTGTTTCAATCAAAAGCGTGAACAAAATCTAAAGCTTCAAGACAACAATATTCCGATCAATCCAAAATTTCCACCTTCTAATTGTTGGGTTGCATTAATGACCAATGATTTAGTATCTTTTAGCTCCTGCCACTTTGATTCCGCTTCATTTTCATGCAAATCAGTCTCTGATGAGCATATAATAGCCTTATACTCTTGCTTCTACCTCTTGAGATTAGTTGCAAGGTTAGTCTCAAGCTCTGCTTTTCTTGTTTCCCTTTGCAAACAAACAAAAGTGATGACCAATATACACAAAAACAGCACAATTGTACTCTGGCAAGGTTCTCATTGCCAACCTCAATGCGAATATCAACAATACATAGAACTATATCCTACCTTTTCAGTAGTTACAGGCTTTGTCAATTGGCGATTGCGTTCTTGTTCTAAAGTGACAAGCAAGAGAATGAGCATCTATCCAAAGAAAGCTTCAAAAAAATTAACACATGAAGCACTACCTTCTGCAAGTGAAGTCTGAGTGTTCTTGAGCATCTATCCAACGATAGCTTTGTCCTCTCCATTTTCTTCCTTTCCACCAGAAAAAAAAGGAAGAACACCCAAAAAAGAACTCACGCCGATTCGAGCCTCGCCCCGCTATTCGCAACAGCATAAAAAAGTCCAAAATTGCACGTCTATTCACAAATTGGAGAACAAGGTCATTCATCAAACACTTGCAAAGCACCCTATCCTGACCCATTTACCCTATAAACTCACAAACATCATCTCCATTTCTCGATGAAGACTATCCCAATTCTAACGAAACAAGGGCAACGACAACCATTATAATAATCCGACGATGTATCTATCAGTTAACATACAAACATACTCGAGAACTTCAATAAAAAGGTCACAAAATCAGAGTAGATGGAACGTACAAATCTCGGAATGGGATCGACGGAAAGAAATCTCAGAATGAGACTGATGGAACGTACAAATCTCGGAATGGCTGGAAACTATTGGGGCCCTCCTCCCATAGGTAGCCATCCCTCTTGACAGTGGTGATGTTGCCGTCGATGCGGTCCCTGGCCTCGGTGATGACCATGTCGGGAGCCCTGTCACGGTTGTCGCGACCGACCTCCCGCTTTTATCGACATGCAAAAAGGAGTTTTCGCCTAGTACACGCTAAGTCTAGGTTCGGGATTTAACTCGGGCTCTTCCAAGCTCATATCATATCGCGACTTAAGGTTTGAGTATTTAACATGCAAGTGGTTTATATTAAGGAATCGTCATTAATCAATTTGAGATGGGTCGATTAGAAACCCAAATAAGGTGATGGGAGAATCACCCTATTCCTATGAACCGGAGATTAACTGAGTTTGGGGACTTGATTACACTAGTTGGATAACTAATGCCCTTTCGATACCTTTTTATCCTGTTCATTTTTGAAAATATTTGTCAGGCAATTTGAATTGATTTTAGGACCTTTCTTCTAACATGTGAGGTGATCAAGCAAGTGCATAATTATAAACGATTAGCAGTCAAAATAAATATGCAGTCTAAGGTTCTAACCCTAACTAAGTCAGATGATATTCAAAACACAACAATTCATGCAATTATATTTTAAAAAAATATGCATAATAATAACACAACAGTGATAAAAATAACATGCAAAATACTACCACGTAACCTCATAGGCTTATCTGATTTAAACATGACAATTTATGCAATTATAACAACATGCATAATAATACAACAATAAATTAAAACATTCAGATATACTACATAGTTTAGAGAAAATTAAAAAAAATTGAATTTTTTTTAAAAATAATAAAAATACTGAAAAAAGAAAATTTTTTAAAAAGTTTTTTATTAATTTTTTTTAAAAAATAAATAAAATAAAAATAAAATAAAAAGCAACCGGGTCGGGTCGTGGATTCGATCGGTCAGATCCAACCCAAGGTGTTGACTTGGGTCGGATCGGCTGATTCGGGTCGATCGAAATCGACCCGGGTCAATGGATCCGACCCCAGGGCGTTGATCCGGGTCGGAATCGACCCAGGTCAATAGATCCGACCCAGGGCATTGACCCGGGTCGGGTCGGTTGATCTAGGTTGGGTTAACCCCGCGTCTATAAACACGCGGGGACGCCGGTGGAGCCAAAATTGGCCTTCCGCCGGCCGACCTAGACTGGCACCGACTGAAACCTAGCCTCTGGGGATCACCACCAAGCTTGGCCACTCGCCTTCGTTGCCGTATGACCGCCTGCTCGTCAGTCGGCGATCGAATTAAAACCGGCCTCTTTGAGGCATTTTGTCGAACACATGGTATGCACAAACAAAATCAGGAGATTCCAACCGGAAACCTGTACTTACCTTTGGCGACAACGCGCGAACGGCAAGGGACAACGGTATGGGCCAGGACTCGCGTGAAATGGCCAATGCAGGTCTTGGCCAAATCGAGCACAAAAACAGGGCAAAACAAAGCAAGACTGTACCGGGGAAGGTTCGCCGGTTGGCGACGTAACCGGAGGAGCTTTCGATTGGTCTAGAGGCGTTGGCAAGGTGACGGGCTTCCTTATCACGGCTGGGGAACCCTCGATTTGCTCTCACTCTCTTTCTATTCTCTCTCTTCTCTCTCTGTTCTATTTCTCTCTCAAACGGTCGACCGGTCGGGAACGTTAGCTTGTGGATCAACAGCGGCTTTGGCTCATCGAGGGAACTCCTACGGCAGTGCTTTTCTACCTATAAGCCAAAAAAAACCAGAAAATTTGCACTCAATCTCTCCTTCTCTCTCAGTTTCTCTCTCTCTCTCTCTCTCTCTCTCTCTCTCTCTCGCTCTGTTTTTTTTGCTCGAATGGACCAACTGGCCTCCCTCTCTCTCTTTGGCTTTTATAGCCAGCAACGACGCGTCTCACCTGCTCATGCACGTTGACGATGGCCTGCACCAGCCTACTTTGACCCGTGACTTCGTGGCCACTTAAACCGGTGCAGAGTAGGGGGTCGGTTTTGAAATGGACAGAGAAATAGGGAGAAGAGAGGAAGGAGGAGATAAGGGAGGCCGGGAAATCAGGGAGGATGGGACTAGCCATTAATGCTAGTCCCGTTGGCGTGCTTCCCCGGCTTTGTTCTAACTAGATAGCGACGGTAAGATGGCCGCCGCCGTTTGTCACTCTGCAGTCGGGAACAAGGTAGAACAAGGGAAGAGAAAGCGACCGTTGGCGGGGGAGAAGAAAGGAGGAGAAGGGAACTGGGCCGGGCCGGGCCCAGCTCGCTTGAGGAAGAAAAAGGGAAAAAAAAGAAAGGCGGGTTGGGCTCGCGCGAGGAAAAGAGAAGAAAAAAGAAAAAAGAAAAGGGCCAGGTTGGCCCAGCCCCAATCCGGCCCAACTTGGAATTTTTTTTAAATAATCTTGAAATTTTTTTTAAGTTCTAAAATACAAATGTGCATAATTTCTATATGCAATGCATTTAAATAGAAATATATTTTTTGTTTTAGGAATTAAAGAAAATTAACTCCTAAATTTTGTGCAATTAATTTTGGGCAAATTAAAATAGGTGTCAACAGCTGCCTCTCTTTGAAGGTACGCTCACAGAGGTTGAGCTCGTGGAGATTATATTCAAAGATAAAATGACACATAAATTTGGCCCATGCATGCTCAATGAATGTTATTTTTGGCGAAACTGTGAGTACCATTTTTATAATATGATAAGATGATACATGCTAAAGCAAATAAAAACATATCTGGGGCTATTTACCTTGCCGAAGGGTATAGTAATTCCATATAGTTGGTATCATATGTTGAAAACTCAAACCTATCTTCGGTCGCCTTGACTGAATTTCATTCGTCTAAGACTCGAACTTATCTTCGATCGCCTCGATGAGGGAAATTGTTTGTTTAGAACCCGAACCTTTCTTCGATCGCCTTGACTGGGGAAATCGTTTGCTTAGGACCCGAACTTATGTTCGGTCGCCTTGACTGGATTTCATTTGTCCAGGACCCGAACCTTTTTTCGGTCACCTTGACTGGGGAAATCGCCTATTTAGGACCCGAACTTATCTCCGGTCGCCTTGACTGGATTTTATTTGTCTCGGACCTGAACCTACCTTTGGTTGCCTCGACTGGGGAAATCGCTTGCATAGGACCCGAACTTATCTTTGGTTGCCTTGATTGGATTTCATTTATTTAGGACTTGAACCTTTCTTCGGTCGCCTTGACTAGGGAAATCATTTGCCTAGGACCTGAACCTATCTTCGATCGCCTTGACAGGATTTAGTTTGTCTCAGATTCGAACTTATCTTTGGTTGCTTTGACTTGGAATTATTTTGCCAAAGTACCTAGGGGTCCTCGCCCGAGGATTTGATGGTTTGCCTAGTGAGTCCTCGTCAGCAGGTCTTAGAAAGACTTAAACAATGAGTACCTGGGGGTCCTCGCCAGCAGGTTTTGAAAATACTCAAACAATGAGCACCTGGGGTTCTCGCCCAAGGATTTGTTGGTTTTCCTAGTGGGTCCTCGCCAGCAGGTCTTGAAAAGACTCAAATAATGAGCACCCGGGGGTCTTCGCCCGAGGATTTGTTAGTTTGCTTGGTGAGTCCTCGCCAGCAGGTTTTGAAAATACTCAAACAATGAGCACCTGGAGATCCTTGCTCGAGGATTTGATGTGAACAGAGGGGTCAGTCCCATGCTCAGGAGGGATACCATAACAATCATAGGTACATAGATTTTTGAAATCGGGCATGGGTAGAATATACTTACCTGGGCATGTTTTGGTCTCTTAAGGGCATGTCTCCTATTTGACAAGTTTTTTTATAAAGACATACGCATTCATTGGAAAAATAGACAACTGAGGCTATTCTAGAATATCGTATAAAATATCTTGACTAGCAAGTCAAGATGTTTTTCTTTTTCAAAGGAATACATGGTTTACCTTTTGGGTAGTTTTAAAAGAATTCTGAAGAAATATCAAGAATTTCTTACCCGGAGGTTTGATGCATCATCTGCTGAATACCCGACCTTTTTCGGGAAATCTCTCTTGGGATGATAACGAGGGCTTCTCCAGCGGCCGAATTTTCGTGTTCTATCACTGGGGATCAAAACTCTGAGTTGTGAAAGACGATTAGCGCAAACATGCGTGTATTTATCAATGATAGACAAGCTAGGCTATTCTAAAATGTGTATTTGAAAGTTCATGCAAGATGATTTCGTCATATTTGCATCACCAAACATCCACTGAGGGTAATTATTAATCAAGACAATATTCGCTCGCAAGGTGGACTTCTCGAGATGATGAACGAGGGATGTTCAGTCAGAAATGACTTTCTACTCACTCTTATTGAAATGGGTTGTTTGTCCTGTCCATTAAGACGGGAACATAAAAAACACTTAATCTGACCGTTATCACATCCTCAAGGGTCTGAGTTTTCTTGCAAGCAGTACGATGTTGCCAATCGAAGAGGTTTTCTTCAGGATCATAATGCTGGCTTGGTCAATAGCTTAACAAAGGTGACTGTCCAAGTCAAGGCCATGAAAGAAAATATTCTGTAATTATCTCCAGGTTTGCAAGTTAAGAACCCTGCAAAACGAGATAGAAATAGTCTTACTCGAACTTCCTCGAGCGTTGTTTATAAACATTTGAAATTCCACATTAAATCAAGTGCCCTAGTAAGAAGAGATATCGTGAGGGATGTAACGTAGACTTGGTTCACAGGTTGAGGAACGAAATGATCGCTGGGCTAAAAAATGTATGTAAAGGTGAAAATTGGTGATCATCTTGGCATCGTCACCAGTATTTTTCTCCACCATCAGGATCCTTTTAGAGAACTCCCTGGGTAATCCCGTGCTCTGACTTCTTGGACAGCTTTTTCTTGAGGAGCTTCTGCGTCAAGCATTTTTCTGGATACCATTCGATCTTTATCCCAATTGCTTTCTCAAGAATAGGTTTGTCTTCATCTATCATGTGACAGATTTTTGTCAAGACAGAATTCTTAAAGTAGGAATTTGTATCAAAGAAGATCTCAAGTTTAAACCCTTTGGGGTTGTCCATTCTATATCGCTTAATATCTTTGAGATATTTGAGAGTGCCTTCACATGCTCAGAGATCTCCTCAGCTAAAACTTCATTGTTTTTCATAGTAGTTACCCAGAAATTAGGGACTCTTTTCTCTTCATCTTTTTCATCGTTTTTCTTCTTCTCCTTTTCTTTTTCTTTGTTTTTTATTCATGGGCATTGGCTTTATTTTTACCAGGCACACTGCTTTTTATGCCCCTAGTTTTCAACATTTTTTTGCTGCTCTTTTGGTGTTGTCAGGACTAGCCTAAACAAGTTTGAACAGAATAATATTGTTTGGCTCTTGGAGTTTTCATCTTCATTCGGTACTTTGGACCATGATGCTCAAACTATGGTGACTTTTGCCTTGCCCCGGTGTGGGGGATGATCACTAATTGGGTTCGTACGAAATGAAATAGCCGGTTTAATTGGGCTAGCAAGGGATATAAGTGTGTGATATAGAAGAAGAATTGCTTTTCGTCATCATAGGGCACTTAAATTATCGTAAGAGTTCATCTGCAATAATAACACTAAAAAATTAATGCAAGTGAGAGTAAGAAAATTTCTATTCATCTTTTCACCTTGTGCGAGCTGTTGCTGCTGATGATCATAGAAAATTTTAGATATTACAAACTCCTCATTCTTCTTGCCTTGCTCAGTTCCTAGGTGAAAACATCGCTATTATTAATGATATGTTGGCATTATGGTATGCTTGTCTTGGAGGACCCTGTCAAGGACCATTGGATCCGTGAAAACGATGAGGCCGAAGTCATGGGGGCAGTGATCGAAAGGGAGGGACGCTCTTCTTGCTTCCTCTGACTTTTGAATCCTCCTTGTGATGCCGATTTACCTTAAGCTGCCCCAATATGGAGTGATTCTTGACACGGGTAATTTAAAAGGAACCTCTAAGTGTGTTGGCTAAAAAATGATTAAGCAAAGGATTAATGGTAGTATATGGGGTAAAGAAATGAATTGCCTCTCGTCATTTTGGCTACCATACCTTATACGAGAAATCCCTTTACCTTGTAGAAATGAAACCTTTTCGCTCATCTTGTAAGAGTTTGGTACGTAAGAATGTGTATAGACTAAGGATTACCTCTCATCATCCTGACACACCTTGTTTAATACATTGGAGCAGTTCGACACCATTCGTCGAATTGTCAAAATTTTCATCAGGGAATTGGTGAATTAAACATGTAAAATTACCATGCAAAATTCATTCTCAAAAGACATGCGATGCATTTGGAGAAAGGTTAAGTATTCATTTGTTTTACATGTTTTCTCTTTCTTCGTTTCTTTGTACTTTCATGAAAAAAGTTTTTTTTAGGGAAAGAGATACTTACATATGCTGCAATAGTAGAGCAAACCTGCAAGGTAATAAGAAAAACCGTGTTAATGAACAGCTTTTTGAGGGACAGGAATTGGGAACGATACAACATTACCCTTCGTGATTCTTTTCATTTGAGATTAAATTGACAATTTCTTGAGTTTTCTCGGATGTTGATAATTTCTTTCTAAAAAAAACATGAGCTCATGTTAGAAATGAGATGATTGAAGGTAAATTGAGAACGATACAAATTATCCTTCTTGTATTTTGCCTTCGAAGCTAGCAGAGTTTCTCCTCTTTACTTTGTTCAGCCTTCTCTATTTCAATCTGCTCCTCCATATTTTTGGTCTTGAAACTCTAATGAAATCCTCTATAATTAGGGGTGCTTCCAAATAGACAGCCTTATTGTCAGTGCATGCTGTGTCAATGCGGTCCCGGCATGTCGAGGAATTTCTTGTAAATGCTCTGATTCTTGACTCCATAAGGTATGTACAATTGCTTGCATGGGGATCTTCGCAGCAAAGCTAATTTCTAGTTTAAAGGTCTTTGACAGATATAGGCGTGACTGCCATCGAGACTTCCATGGTTGTCAGGATCGGCCTTAACGTCATTTTGTCATGTGTAAAATCCTTTCCGGTTAGATTTACCACCAGGAGTATCCTTATCAATAACTTTTCTATCAACTCCATTGTTATCAATTGGGACATAGAAGTTATTTCAAGGATAGTACTTCTTTACAGCATCAGAGTTGACCGGATTGGAGAATTGGCGTCTATCCATTTCAGTCAGAATCAAAGCCGCTCCATAGAGTTTTTACCCAAAAAAAAAAGCCCCTCCATGGAGTGTCTTTTTCATGACATAGGGACCCTTATTGTGACATTCCGGATTTTAGCCTATTTTTGGGGTTTATAAAACGTGTAATTCGTCAGTGCGCTTGTAATAGAATTTTGCCCGAGAACTGATCACTTTCGGGTTCTTATTTTTAAAAATAGAAATTTTGCTAGAATCGCACTCGATCGAATTTGATCGTTATTTAGACTCCAAACTTGGCAGTCGATTTCTGGGAGTTTCGGGACGAAATAAATTGGACGGTGTCGATATCATTGTGGCCAGCATCGAGATTGTTAGGAATAGTGGAAAAGTGGATTTTTGAACCAGGTGCGAATTTAGACTGGTAGACCTCCCTCGTATTGTGGTTTGGGTTATTTTATTTTGGCCGTGTGCCCTGGAATATTGTTGGGATTTATCGTGGGTTGTTAGGCCTTTTTTTTCCGGATTTAAATCGGGACTGTTAGGTCAGTTTTTAGTTTGGACCGTGTCCATTGGATCGCGATCAAAAAATTTAAATTTGTTCTTTTTCTCTCTCTCTCTTTCTCTCTCCTCTCCTCTGCCGGTTTTCCCCCCTTCCCCACATGTGCGTTCCCCTCTCTCTCTTCCTTTTCTCTCTCTCTCTCTTTCCCCTCCCCCTTTTTGTCGTGCACGCTACCCCTCTGTTGCGCACGTCCCCTCCCCCTGCATGCTGCCCCCTCCTGACACTCTCCCTCTCTCTCCTCTCTCTTCTCTTCTTCTTCCTTTCTTCTTTTCTCTTTTCTCTTCTCTTGTTCTTCTTCGCCCGACTGCCTGACCGCTGCCCAAGCACGCCGGCCATTGCGCGCCACCGTTGCCAGCCCGACTACCACGCCACGCCGCCCGGCCAGCCCCTTCGCCGTAGCATCGCCCGCCCCGGCCGCCCCTTCCTCCTCTCTCTCGCGCGCGCGACAGCGATATGATCGCCGCGCCCGGAGCCAGCCCAGCCGCCGGCACGTCGTCCGGCCACCGCCTCCGCCCCGTCGTCATCGCCGCCGCCCCCTGCAGCTCCGCCAGACCCCTTGCCTCTCTCTTCCCCGGCCACCTCCCTGTCAGTTCTACCCGAGCCATGCCCGCGAGCTCGCCGCCCGCCGGTCGGCTCGTCCCGCCGTCGCCGAGTCGTACCACCCCGCCGGGCAGCTCGCCGGCCCGTCCAGCCACCCTTTGCCCCCTCAGCCCTCCTCTCTCCCTTCCCCTCTCTCCCTCACCCCCTCAGCTAGCCCTCTCCTCGTCCCCTGTTCAGCTGTCGTCGCCGGTCGCCGGTCGCCGTCGTCGCCGGCCAGACCAGCCGGCCAGCCACGCCGTGGCCCGCGTGCACAAGCCGCGCGCCCGTCGCCGTGCCCGTTGCCCGTGCCCCATTGCCCGAGTGCGTTGCCCATCCGCTCGCCCGTACGCCCCGGGCACGCCGCGCGTCCGTCGCGCCAGCGCACCAAGCACGCCGATCGGCCATTGTGCCTACTTTGGCCGTGGTGTACACTTTTCCCGATGTCTTTCTTCAGGAATTGCCGGGACTGCCACCTGATAGAGAAGTGGAGTTCGCAATTGAGTTAGCCCCAGGGATGGAACCGATTTCGAAAGCACCCTATAGGATGTTGATGTCGGAGTTGAAGGAATTGAAAGTCCAAATGCAAGAGTTACTGGATAAAGGCTTCATTCGTCCTAGTGCGTCTCCATGGGGAGCGCCAGTATTGTTCGTAAGGAAAAATGATGGATCTTTGAGATTATGCATTGACTACAGGCAGCTGAACCAGGTGACCATCAAGAATAAGTACCCGTTGCCAAGGATTGACGACCTATTTGACCAGTTACAAGGGGCGTCAGTGTTTTCTAAGATCGATATGAGGACTGGCTATCATCAATTGAGGATCAGGAAGAAGGACGTGCCGAAGTCGGCATTTAGGATGAGGTATGGGCACTATGAGTTTACGGTGATGCCGTTTGGACTGACGAGCGCCCCTGCATCCTTTATGGATTTAATGAATCAGGTATTCAAGGAATTTTTGGATCAATTTGTAATAGTGTTCATAGATGACATTCTGGTATATTTGAAGAGTTCCACCGAGCACGAGGCACATTTGGAAAAGGTTCTACAGACCCTAAGGGAACATGTGCTCTGCGCCAAATTCAGTAAGTGCGAATTCTGGCTTCATCGAGTGGCATTCTTGGAACATGTGATATCCGGAGAAGGGATTGCAGTGGATCCAGCGAAAATTGAAGCCGTCGTGAATTAGCCAAGGCCGACAACAGTAACCGAGGTTCGGAGCTTTTTGGGTTTAGCAGGGTACTACAGACGCTTCGTGGAAGGGTTTTCGGCATTAGCGATGCGATTGACGCGGTTATTAAAGAAGGAGACGAGGTTTCAATGGACGGATAAGTGCGAAAGGAGTTTCCAAGAGTTAAAACAGAAATTGACTACTGCGCCAGTATTAACGATTCTGTTAAGTATTAACGATTCTGTTAGGTCTTGGAGGATATGAGATTTACAGTGACGCGTCATTAAGGGGATTGGGATGCGTGTTAATGCAACACGAGAAAGTGGTGGCATACGCATTGCGACAATTGAGGCCTCATGAGTAGAATTGCCCAACGTATGATTTGGAGTTAGCCGCAATTATTTTCGTCCTTAAGATTTGGAGACACTATTTGTGTGGGGAGACATTTCAGATTTTTACGGACCATCAAAGTCTAAGGTACTTGTTCTCTCAAAAGGAATTAAATATGAGACAGCGTCGTTGGATGGAATTGCTGAAGGACTATGATTGTGACATATTGTATCATCCTGGGAAGGCCAACCGGGTAGCGGATGCCTTGAGCAGGAAATCGAGCATCGCGCAATTGTTGGTTAAAGAGTGGATTCTATTAGAAGGAGTGCGGGACTCAGAAGTTAAGTTCGAGGTAGGACATCTCTCAAGTTTGATGGCGACATTAAGGATTGAGCCGGAAGTGCAAGCCAAGATCAAGGCGTTGCAGTCTACGGACCTTGGGATTCAGAAAATTGTGAGTATGGATGACACTAAAAGGAAGCCGGACTTTCAGGTGTCCGAGGATGGAATTCTTAAGTTTCGATGACGTTTGTGCGTGCCCAATGATTTGGGACTTAAGGAAGAGATTTTGTCGGAGGCTCATAGGAGCAATTACAGTATTCACCCGGGTAGCACTAAGATGTACCAGAACCTTCGTCAGCACTATTGGTGGAATGGAATGAAAGTGGACGTGGCCAAGCATGTGGCCAAGTGTTTGACGTGCCAACAAGCGAAGGCACAGCATTGTAAACCTGGTGGAACGTTGCAGCCATTGGAAATCCCAGAATGGAAATGGGAGCACATCACAATGGACTTTGTAACGGGACTTCCAAGGAGCCAGAGAGGATACGACTCTATTTGAGTAATAGTAGACAGATTGACCAAGTCAGCGCACTTTCTGGCAGTGCGAAAGGACTTCGAGCTAGAATGGCTGGCAGAATTATATGTGCGTCAGATAATTCGTCTTCATGGAGTACCGGTATCGATCACTTTGGACCGTGATCCCCGGTTTACTGCGAACTTTTGGAAAAGTCTGCAATCAGCCATGGGAACTAAGTTGCAATTCAGTACGGCCTATCACCCGCAGACGGATGGCTAGTCTGAAAGGACTATTCAGACTTTGGAGGATATGTTGAGAGCGTGTGTGCTAGATTTTCAAGGCAAGTGGGAAGAATAGTTGCATTTGGTAGAATTTGCCTACAATAACAGTTTTCAACAGAGTATCAGAATGGCACCATTTGAAGCATTATATAGCAGGGCTTGCAGAATACCATATTGTTGGGATGAGGTAGGAGAAAGAAGTATAACGGGTCCAGAGTTGGTTCAGCAGTCGGTGGAAACGGTAAAGATTATCCGGGAAAGATTGAGAACCGCTCAAAGCCGCCAAAAGAATTATGCGGACCGGAGACGTAGGCCGTTGGAATTCCAAGCGGGGGACCACGTTTTCCTCAAGGTGTCACCGATGAGAGGATTGTCGCGGTTTGGTAAGAAAGGAAAATTGAGCCCGAGATACGTGGGCCCATTCGAGATCTTAGAAAGAATAGGTACCTTGGCTTATCGGCTTGCGCTGCCGTTAAATTTATCTTATATTCATAATGTGTTCCACGTGTCTATATTGAGGAAGTATGAATCGGACCCGACCCATGTACTGAATTTTGAGCAAATAGACATGGACGACAAGGTGTCGTACGTGGAAAGGCTAGTGCGGATCGAGGATAGAATAGAAAGAGTATTACGGAACAAGACGATTCCGATGGTAAAGGTGATTTGGGAACATCATGGGACTGAAGGTGCGACCTGGGAAAGTGAAGAGTTGATGCGACACCAATACCCCCATTTGTTTGGATAATTGGGTAGGAATGTAAATTTCGAGGATGAAATTTTTGTAAGGGAGGAAGAATTGTGACATTCCGGATTTTAGCCTATTTTTGGGGTTTATAAAACGTGTAATTCGTCAGTGCGCTTGTAATAGAATTTCGCCCGAGAACTGATCACTCTCGTGTTCTTATTTTTAAAAATAGAAATTTTGCTAGAATCGCATTCGATCGAATTTGATCGTTATTTAGACCCCGAACTTGGCAGTCGATTTTCGGGAGTCTCGGGACGAAATAAATTGGACGGTGTCGATATCATTGTGGCTAGCATCGAGATTGTCAGGAATAGTGGACAAGTGGATTTTTGAACCGGGTGCGAATTTAAACTGGTAGACCTCCCTCGTAGTGTGATTTAGGTTATTTTATTTTGGCCGTGTGCCCAAGAATATTGTTGGGATTTATCGTGGGTTGTTAGGCCTTTTTTTCCGGATTTAAATCGGGACTGTTAGGTTAGTTTTTAGTTTGGACCGTGTCCATTGGATCGCGATCGAAAAATTTAAATTTGTTCTTTTTCTCTCTCTCTCTTTCTCTCTCCTCTCCTCTGCCGGTTTTTCCCCCTTTCCCCGCCCGTGCATTCCCTTCTCTTTCTTCCTTTTCCTTCTCTCTCTTCTCTTTTCTCTCTCTCTCTCTCTCTTTCCCCTCCCCGTTTTTGTCGTGCACGCTACCCCTCTGTTGCGCACGTCCCCTCCCCCTGCATGCTGCCCCCTCCTGACACTCTCCCTCTCTTTCCTCTCTCTTCTCTTCTTCTTCCCTTCTTCTCTTCTCTTGTTCTTCTTTGCCTAACTGCCCGACCGCCGCCCAAGCACGCCTGCCGTCGCGCGCCACCGTCGCCAGCCCAACCGCCATGCCGCGCCGCCCGGCCAGCCCCGCCGCCGTCGCGTCGCCCGCCCCGACTGCCCCTTCCTCCTCTCTCTCGTGCGCGCGACAGCGAGCTGGTCGCCGTTGCTCGCCGCGCCCGGAGCTAGCCCAGCCGCCGGCGCGTCGTCCGGCCACCGCCTCCGCCCCGTCGCCGTTGCCGCCGCCCCCTGCAGCTCCGCCAGCCCCCCTTGCCTCTCTCTTTTCCCCGGCTACGTCCCTGTCAGTGCTGCCCGAGCCATGCCCGCGAGCTCGCCGCCCGCCGGTCGGCTTGTCCCGCCGTCGCGCCGCCGTCGCCACACCGTGCCGCCCTGCCGGGCAGCTCGCCAGCCCGTCCAGCCACCCCTCGCCTCCTCAGCCCTCCTCTCTCCCTTCCCCTCTCCCCCTCACCCTCTCAGTTAGCCCCCTCCCCATCCCCTGTTCAGCCGTCGCCACTGGTTGCTGTCGCCGCCGACCGCCGTCGCCGCTGGCCATACCAGCCGGCCAGCCTTGCCGGCCAGCCCCGCCGGCCAGCCCAGCCGGCCAGCCAACCAGCCAGCCAAGCCGTGGCCCGTGTGCACAAGCCGCGCGCCCATCACCGTGCCTGTTGCCTGTGCCCGTGCCCGTGCCCGTGCCCGTGCCCGTGCCCGTGCCCGTGCCCGTGCCCATGCTCGTGCCCCGTCGCCCGAGCGCGTTGCCTATCCGCTCGCTCGTGCGCCCCGGGCACGCCGCGCGTCTATCGCGCCCGTGCACCAGGCACGCCGATCAGCCATTGTGCCTACTTTGGCCGGTCAGCGCGCCCGTGTGGCCCACGCCCGTGCCTAGTTCGAACTTCTCACCCGGGCCATTTTGGGCCCGAGTCGACTTTTCCCCGGCCAAAATTTGGTAAGCGACTTCCTAAACCCTACTTAGTATTTTGAAAATTTCATTGACCAGTTTCGGGCTAGAACGGCTAGGGCGTGTATTTAATTTAATTATTTAATTAGATTATGTGGTGTTCTAATTGGGTTAAATTAGACTGATTAAAGTGGAGTGCTTGAGTGGGTAATTGTGCGTGACCGACTTCAACGTCGGGTTTGTGAATTGGAGTGGCGAAGTGTGAATTGGACCGACTTGTGAATGTGGGTTGTTTGGCGTAAATTGGCGTGAATTTGATTAAATCGAGTGACGTGTGTTTGCCTGTGAGAAATTAAGCCCAGATTGATCGGAGGGCTGCGGACTTGGGACGTGTTGACGGCGGTCCGCGTGAAGGTATGATCGGCCGATGGGCCAGTTGGAATGCGAGCTTGAGACGTGTTGACGGTGGCCCGTTAAAGGCGTGATTGGACCGGGACGTGTTTACGTCGGTCGTTGGAAATTGTTCGAATATCGTGGCTTGGGACGTGTTGACGGCGGCCACTGGAATTGAGTGAATAGTGTGGCTTGGGACGTGTTGACGGCGGCCACTGGAATGGATTGAATGATATGACTTGGGACGTGTTAACGGCGGCCATGAGAATTGATCGAATTGTGTGGCTTGTATGCCAGTGAGAATCAACTTGAGGCGTAGTGGCGCGAGTCGTGAGTTAGATGTTCGGTCACGCATGTGATTTGAGTGTGATTAAAATGGCTGGTTGAGTGTGATTGAATTGGCTAGTTGAGCGTGTGACTGGATTGGTTGGTTGAGCGTGTGACTGCATTGGTTGGTTGAGCGTGTGGATGTTGATTGAATTGACTGATGGTGCGTGTGGATGATTGGTTGGATGGGTTGGGTGCTTGGTTGGATTGATTGATTTCGAGTGGAAGTGTGTGTGCTGGTGATTGTGATGTGGCGGTGATTTATTCTTGAATTATCATGCTTGAACTAATATGCAGGATTGGCACGTGGTTCAAGACGAGGTACGCCTTTCATGCGAAATTGACTGTATTGACTGGTAGTTCGTATGTTAGATTGGTCTAGGTATGCATTAGCCTAGGTGAGGTTTAGGTTGTTGCTTATTGAGACTTGTTCTCACGATTATTACATAACCACTTTCAGATCCGCGACCGTGATCGGTTTGGAGAGGCCGCCAGAGTACCACAGGGATTGAAGGATAGATCAATTTACCCTGTCTTTTGAGTAATTTTTTGTAGAGAAGATAGGCTTGTCAACCATTGCCCCCTTTTGACAATTGTGGTTTGAAATTGGTAGCCGGGTCATCATTTGTAACAATAAATGCTTTATAAGGTTATGTGTTTATTGAAATTTCTATGTTCTATCTCTTGGTCATGTTTTTATTGTCTGGGTTATTTTTATATGCTTTCGCTTGCGTATTTCGTTTGGGTCGGCGACGCGTCCTGGGACTTCGCGTTCGAATGATCGATCGTGGTCGGGATGTCGCGAGCTCGGTGGGGTCCGGGGCGTGACACTTATAATTGGAGCGAACTTACCCCCAAGCTCAAGGGGTAGTGGTAGCACCTTTCTTAGGGCAAGATCGCTCGCTTCGAAGTGTCTTGGGCGCAATTTTCCGGTTGAATGATTTGGCTACCCTCTTGATAGCATTGCCCATAACAAAGAGCTTTTAGCCGCTTTTCATCAATCATATTCAGCTGCTCCAATCTTTGCTGCTTCCACTCTATATCAGACAGTTTCACTTGGGACAATACCCGTAGTGAGGGGATTTCTACCTCAATAGGCAGTACTGCTTCCATGCTATACATCAAGGAAAAATGAGTTGCCCCAGTAGATGTCTGAATTGATGTTCGGTATGCCATTAATGCAAAAGGCAATGTTTTGTGCCAATTTTGGTAGTTTTTAGCAGTTTTGGCTAAGATCTTCTTGATGTTTTTGTTGGCAGCCTCAACAACTCCGTTCATTTGGGAACGGTAAGGAGACGAATTGAGATGACGAATTTTAAATTCACTGAATAAATCATCAACAAGCTTGTTATTCAGATTTGTCCTGTTATCTGTAACATTGGCTTCAGGGATGCTATAACGGGCGATTATATCACACCTGATGAATTTCATCACATTCCGAGCATTGACATTGGCATATGACGCGGTCTTGATCCACTTGGAAAAATAATCAATCGTAACCAAGATAAAGCGATGTCCATTTGATGCTTTCGGATTAATTGGGCCGATCACATCGATACCCCACATTGAAAATGGCCATGACTCAGACAATTGGTGTAATTGAGTTAGAGGGGCATTTATCTTGTTTCTATGGATCTGACAACGGTAACAATTTCAAACGTGTCGGATGCAATCACTTTCTAAGGCAAGCCAATAATAACCTAGTATTGTTATTTTCCTAGCCAACATGTGTCCATTTATGTGTGGACCACATACTCCTTCATGCAATTCTTACATAATTCGTGTTGCTTCAGTTGCATCGACGCATCTTAGTAAAATAGAATCATAAGACCTCTTCTATAAGTTCTTACCATTGATGAAGAACTTCGTTGCCATCTTTATTATGTATCTTCTGTCTGCAGAACTAATCCTTTCATGGAACTGCTGTTCCTTGATGTAGTTCATGATATCGTGATACCCATGATTTACCATCGGGTTTCTCAGTCACAGTCATGCAATGGGTCGATCTGGTCAGGACTTCAATCTTCAGAGGTTCTATTTCCAAACCATTGGTAACCTGCAACATGGATGATAGTATAGCCAGTGCATTGGTGAATTGGTTATGTGATTTAGATAGGTAGTCAAACGAAATCTCGTTAAATTCTGAAATCAATTCTTCCAGATAGTCATGATAGGGTACTAGTTTAGTGTCCCAATCTTCCATTCACCCACTGTCTGGAGTATGATTAAGGCAGAAATGCTGAACACTTTTAGTTTGGATATTTGCATATCAATTGCTGCTTGTAGGCCGAGAATACATGCTTCATACTCGGCTATATTGTTGGTGCAAGGAAACACCGATTTCGTAGTCACAGGATAATGTTGCCCATCTAAGAATATCAAGACTGCCCTAGTGTTAGAGTCGGACTAGTTTATTGCTCCATTGAAAAATATGGTCCATATGTGTTCCCCCGTTGATAAAATGCGATCATTTGGAAGATGATCCTCATGTGTTTTTCCAGGGCATTCAGCCAACATATCAGCGATCACCTGACCTTTTACTGATTTCTGCGATGATGTTTGGATGTCAAATTCTGAAGTTAGAATTTGCCATTTAGCTAATTTTCTCACTAATGCCAGTCGGTTAAGCAAATACCGGATATGGTCATTTTTAGTTACAAGGAACATGTAATGGTGCAAAGTATATTGTCAGAGCCTATGCAACACCCACACCAATGCAACGCATGTTTTTTCTAATTCGAAATAATTTTGTTCCGAAATGGTGAATTTTTTACTCAGATAATAGATGCTCATTCTTTTCCATCGTTAGAATGGCTCTGGGCCAATAGGGCTCCTAACGATTCACTGTGAATCGTTAAATAAAGAGTTAGAAGATGTCCTGGGATTGGTGGAACTAGTACCGGAGGACTTATCAAATACTGCTTCAGCTTTTTAAATGCTTCCTGACAATCTTCATCCCAGTTGATCTGAGCGTCTTTTTTGAGAAGTTTGAAGAAAGACCGTGCAGTCTCAGAGAGTTGGGAGATGAACTAAGTAATATAGTTCAACCTTCCCAAAAGACTTCTGACCTCCTTCACTGTGGACGGGGGTTGTAATTCACATATTGCTTTGACTTTCGAGGGGTTGACCTCAATCACCTTGCTATTCACGATGAATCCGAGTAACTTACTAGAGGTCGCCCTGAATATACACTTTGCAGGGTTTAGGTGTAATTTAAACTCACGCAACCGATTGAATAACTTCTTCAAGGCTTTAATGTGATCCTCTCCACATCTGGTATTGGCGATCATGTCATTGACACAGACTTCAATTTCTTTGTGTATCAGGTCATGAAAAAGAGTGATCATAGCACATTGGTACATTGCCCCGGCATTCTTCAAATCAAAAGGCATAACCTTGTAATGAAAGGTCTCCTATGGAGTGATGAACACCGTTTTCTCCTTATTTTCATCATTCCTCTTTATCCGGTTGTACTTAGAGAATTCATCCATAAAAGGAAATAATTCGAATCCAGCAGTGCTATCTACAAGGACATCTATGTGGGGGAGCGGAAAGTCATCTTTTGGACTAGCCTTGTTCAAGTCGCGATAATCCACACAAACTCGAATTCGACCGTCCTTCTTCTTCATCGGTACGATGTTTGCTACCCAATCAGGGTATTGCGAAACTTCGATAAACCCTACTTTTAACAGTTTCATCCCTTCTTCTTCGATCTTTTTCGACAGCTCAGGTTTAGTTCTTCTTAACCTTTACTTTTTGGGAGGTATGTCGGGATTGGTAGGCAAACTATGCTCGACAATCCGAGGGTCTAGTCCTGACATATCAGAATAAGACCATGCGAAGACGTCTTGATACTCTTTGAGGAGAGCGATCAAACGTATGGCTTTCTCTTTGGGAAGGTTGGTCCCAATCTTTACTTCTTTTTGATCCTGAGTACCACCTAAATTGATGGTAACAGTATCTTCGATTGTAAGGAGTTTTATTTATTCATATTGCTCTCAATTTCTTTGGATTTCAGCGAGATCATCGCTTGAATCGTCAGAATCGCTGCTGTCAGTATCTACATCATCAGGCTGGATTGTACTAACTCCTACGCAAGTTGTAAGATTATACCTGAAACACAGGTAAATTGATCAGAAAAACAAATGGGGATATGCATTTTTTCATTGTCCTTTTCCTCTCAAAACATTTTTTTTTGAAGAAATCGTGAAATGTCTTTGATTTTCGAAAATTTTTTAAAAAGAGAAAGCATGAGATAGCTCGGGTCTCAGATTACCTTCCTTTTCATGGCTGTATATCATCAACGGGCCGGTTTGGTATACTACCTCATGCCCTCAAAATATTATTTATTTACAATATATGGATTTACAACCTCAAAAGAGGGAGAGTTCAAAAAGACATTTCTTCCGGCATAAATGATGACGAAAAAACAAAACACAAGAATAGCTCCTTTTTCCAAGGATTCATGCATAAAGGAGAAGAGGAATTCTACTTAAGCGGGCTTGTGCCCATTTCCACCGCCGATCTTTCGTCTATTATGTCGATGAAGAAATCTTCGAAATCATCGTTCCAGGAATTTAGCTTATCGGCTCTTCTCTTTGCTGGTGTCAGCTTTTCCATGTCGTCCCATCCACTAGGAATGCTATTCTGCTGGTCTTCATAAAAACTTAATAGCATATGGTAGTCAATGTAATAGTCGAACTTACCACTGGACTAGCCCAGGGTATTCATAATTGCCTTTCCCTTGCGTGCCTTATTATAAAGCTCAGGGGTAGTGGCACGAAAGCTAGGTACTACCAAGAGGTCATCTTCAACATGACACAGTCATGGGGCACGAAAAGTAAATGCCATGGCATTCAGTAGGTTTTGAATTCTATTTTTCAGAGCGTCGCAATCATCTAGTGAGTGGCCGACCTCTCTTGAGTGAAAGTCACAAGATTTGGAGGGATCATAGTTAATGAAGTACTTAAGAGTAGGGTATTTTGGCTTCCTTGTGATCGGCCCTTTTTGCAAAAGGATAGGGAATATTGCATCCATAGATTTAAGAATTGGCGAGTATTGTCGTACATTGCCTTGCCACTGTAAGCGTTGGACATCTCGCTAAGTCATGTCGGGAAGAGTTCCCAACGGCGGGTTTTCTTTGAGACGATTTACTTGGGTTATTTGCTTTTGATCGGGAAACGGCAGTGACATGTCCGAGATTTGGCCAATGGTATCCATTAAGGATGTAAGCAAGTCTCGTATCTCATCTAACTGATACTGCAAATGTGCAATCAAATCATATGGGTTTGTATTCGTTTCTAAAGTCCAGTCTTTGTGTATGGCTCCTATAAAGATGTCGTCAAATAGGTGACCACATTATCCAGAGTTTCTTTTTGTCCACAATCTTCCTCAATCGGTAGCTTGTCTGGATTCCGATGTCGGTCAACAGCAACATTTACGAGAAGGATTGAGGAGCTCGGCTGACTTGAACATTCAGCAGGATGCTTGAACCCCTCACCGGATTGTTCTGAGAGGTTAAGATAAATTTTTTTTTTATCCTGCAACAATTTAGCAGATGACGGGGAAGTTTCCTGGATATGGGGAAGTAACAAATCAACTTGACCCGTTATGTGCCCCTTGTTGGTATGTGGGTTTCCTCCATGATATCTTAGACCAGCGGTACAGTGATTCTTGACAGCCTGGATAGGCTCTCGGATGCCTCGGCCTCCTCTGCCGAGTCCTTGACCTGGGGTGAATCCATTTCCAACCATAATCTTTCCTACCATGATTGAGGCTTTTGACATATTAGAGGCGAGGGGAGAAGTTTCTCGATATTCATGCACAGTTGAAATAAGCTTGATGGAATGATAGCTAGATTCCACCTTGCCACTTGATTCGACATATAAGATGGCGATTTCTTGGTAGATCCAATGGTCTTCCTCTCCAAGGACTGTGATCAGCTTTCCTTGAGCTATAAACTTTATGCTTTGGTGAAGGCTTGAAGGTACAGCTCTAGCAGAGTGAATCCAGGGACGGCCTAATAGAAAGCTAAAAGCAGTGATGATGTCCATTACTTGAAATAGGATGCTGAATATTGTTGGGCCAATCTGGAAATCAAGATCGATCTTACCTACAGTGTCTTTCTTCATCCCGTCAAATGCTTGGACGGATGTTTTGGAGGCACGGAGCTTAGACGTGTCCACATTAAGACGGCGCAAGGTTGCCAACAGGCAAATATTCAATGCAGACTCATTGTCTATCAGAACTGGAGTTTCGTGGGAGTTTCTACATTTAACAGAAATGTAGAAGCCTTTGGTATGTCTCCTTCCTTCAGCAAAAACTTCATCTTCTGAGAATGTTATATGATCCTTCAAAAGAATAGACCCCATAAATGCTTCTAACTTGTCATGTTCAATTGTCTCTGGTACGTTTACTTCGCTAAGTACCTTCATCAGAGCTTTCTAATGCTTCATGGACGTTTGGAGTAGTTTTAACAAAGAAATCTGGGCGAGCAACTTGCGTAACTAATCCACCACATTATATTCACTAGCTTTGACGATAGCTAGCAATTCTTTAGCTTCTTCGTCGGTAATAGGCTTCGGAGGTTGCGTGTCAGCTTGGGCATACGTTTATCCAGACCTGGTGATTAGGTCAACATCCAGTTCGTAAGACCGCAGAAGTGCTTTGTCATTCTCATATCGATAAGGCTGAGGTATTTCGATCACTATGTGCTCTTCGGTTAGGGGTACCTCAATCGTCAGTTCCTCTTTCTCATTTGTGCTGTCGATCAAAGGTTCGTTCACAAGTGTGGGGATAGATTCACTGTTTCGGCATTTAATGCCAAGAGTTCTTTGTTCTAATTGATGATAACATCAGAGATGGTGGCCACTATACCAGTACGGTCAGCATACACAATCAAACCTACTTTCACCATGCTGACAATCCTTTCTTTCATTAGGGCCAAGGGCAGTACTTTCCCAGTAGGATAATACCACGCTTTCACAAGCACGTTATAAACATCAACAGTGTATACCTTCTTACTCTTGATTCGACTAGCATTGAAAGTGAATATGGAATTAATTCTACTTTCATGTTCGGGTAGCGGGTTGTTTTGAACATTTGGCTTGGATGTCTGAAACGAAAAGGCTTTGGTGTCGAGCAAGTTTTGGACTCGATGTTTGAGGGTATAGCAGTTGTCCGTCGAATGTCCTACCTCGCCCATGTGATAGTCACATTTTTTGGATGGATCATAATTTGAAAAGCTTTCTGAGTTGGGCTTTTTTGGTTCAGTAGAAAATAGGTTTTTCTTTCGGAGTATGGCCAGGATTTGAGAAAGGGATCCAGACAGTGGAGCGAATTGTCTTTTCTTATATTGCCTCAGAAGCTGGCGACTTGAGGTTGGCTGTTGCTCACTGTTCACTTGGATTATCTAGGGAGGATGAACAGTTTGGGTGTATGCATCATTTTCATCTGTCAAGGGCTCTTTCTCTTTTCGTGTGTTGAGCCTCTTACTTGTGGAAGCGGGGTCTGTGAACCATCCGTCACGCAATCCCATTTCAATTCGTTCGTCTACAAGAACAAGGCGATTAAGGGATTTAGTAGTGGCACCAACCAAACGGTGTCTATATTCATATAGAAGAGACTTAATGAACAACTTCATTTGTTCATGATCAATGAGTTGGAGGGTAATCTGGACAGCCAAGTTTCTCCATCTAGTGTCATACTCTTTGAAGGACTCGCCCTTCTTCTTTTCAGTACATTCCAGATCGTCACGAGTAAAGGTGACGTCGAGATTGAATTGATACTGTTTGAGGAATGCATCAACGGCATCATCCCAAGACTTAAAAACATTCACATCTGTCGACATATACCATGTCAAGGCTGGCCCCGTTAAACTTGCTTGATAGTTCTGAATCCTAAGGGGTTCATTATTAAACGTACTGGGTCATCCGCACATGATACATGTACAAATAGTGTCTGGGGCATGAGGTTCCATCATACTTCTTAAATTTCAGCATCTTGAACTTTTCTGGTACTTTGACCCGTTTGTATATAGACAGGTTAAGTGGGACAGCATGTTGCGGGCCTTGTAGTTGTTTCAGCATCTCCTCGACCTTTGCAAGGCGTTTGTCATGTTCTGTCATTGATGCAGCTTCAAGTTTAGGCTTCCTGACAGTAATGGGAAGCGGATCGTCCTCTAGCAGGGGCATTTTGTTGTCGCTGGCGGAGGCTATATCTTTTCTAGTAGACAGTGGTGGTAACACCACCTCAATTACTGCAGGCGTGGACGTGAGCTTGTCCTAAATGGATTCCACCTACCTTGTGAGATTTTGGATTCCGTTGAGGACCAGCTTCATCTCGTCTTCCATGTTATTAAGATGGACATTTTCTTCGGTCATTTTTTTGTAACTACCTGTGAAAATTGATATGAATGAGTATAATGCCCAGTAAAAAATCATTTTATGACCTAGTCATAATATTATTATATACTTTCTTTATTTGCAAAGAAAAAATGAGAAAAAAGGTTTTTATTAATATTAACATTACAGGCGGCGTCCCCGGGGTTCGAACCCCGGTCGCCTCAGACCGTTTCGTCATCCCCGGATACCATTAGGCCGAAGGCTACGGTGGTGTCATTAAGACGCAAAAAATATTATTTATAGAATAAAAAACGGTCCGAGTTATATTAACATTAGTACAATCCTTAAACACTTTTAAAGATGAAAACCAAAATCCCTAAACATAAATACTAAGAAAATAAAAAAGACAGGGGCTTTTAACAAAAAGACGCCCTTCTTGGATGCTCATTCTATAAATGATGGGAAAGCAACAGTCTCTCGGAGCCACTTATTTTTACGGACAAGTTCCATAATAAGCATATCCCTCGTCCCCATAGTCCTTTCTAGATGGTCAATCTATGTATAGCAACTGGACTTGTTGGTTACATCTCGGACTTTTAGCTGTAGATCTGCCGGGATTTGATGATGTAGAATGTATAATAGAGAGGCATGGTGGACCTTTTCTTACCCTTTCAATAGTCTAGGCATAAGAATATTCTCAGGCTGACATTTAGTCCACACCCCCTGGATGGCACGAATTTTGCCAGCGTAATTGTAATTCGAGCAAGTGAATCGAACTCGAAATAAGTTTGTCTTGAGAGGCGACGGGATCTCCTGGAGGGCTTTGTATTGGCGGGCTATCCGGTAAGGGTAGTATGAAGTGGCGCCAGATAATCCGAGCAATGGAACAGGATTGTGAAACTGGTGAGCATACCGAGCCTAACCCTCATGGAACCATTTAACATGCCATAAGAAAGCTTTGGGATCGGGGTTTTTCAAAAAGTTTATCCAAATAGAGTAATCCTTACGAGGGAAATTACTTTTTAAGACCTCAAATCTTTGTATCGGATACATAAAATCATCGATTTCAAAAAGCTGCATAAGGTGCCCAAATCCTCTCAAATGGGACAAAAACCAGATTTGCAAAATTTCTGGGGTGGCCCGGATGATTTTCTCATCATTTTGTTTAAAATGGTTTAGAGACAAAAATATTTCTGTCAGAATCGAATTAACATAACCCAAGCTGATGTAAATTTGTTTGGCCACATACGCAATCGAGGGGTTTATTGAATTTTTGCGATGGGGGAAAATGACATACCTGACAAAAGCAAGGATAAAATCTTAGCTTTTTGGCTCATGGGTTAACTTTCAAAACAGTCATTAAAGAAAAATCAGGGGCAAGCATTACAATGAGCTTTAACGACTCTTTTCACAGTATTGGTTTGGGTTCGCAAAAACTGGGATAATTTGGGAAGAAAGGATACACCCAAAAGTGGTTTGATGAGCTCAGATCCTAAAGGCTTTCCAATGACAACACTATACTCCTCTAGAGTTGGGGTCATTTCAAACTTATCACATATGAAAGTGGATGTTTGTAGGCACCAGAAATGTGCTAATGTTTGCATCATGCCAGAATGAATGTTGATTTTGAGCAATGGGAGTAGGCGACCAATTTTTGCTTTGACATATTGTTGGCTATTTTGATCGAGTCGGTCCCACCATGCCAGAAGTTCTTTATAAGGAGTGGGGACGAATTGGACATCAGCTCTTCCCATCGTATATAGAATGCAATCAACGGGTGGCCTAACAGTAATAAATCAAATGAATAAATAGGCTGCATAATAAAATGAGAAGGGATAGAATATATACCTTTCCTTGAACCATGGCAATCACAATAACATGCACACGAAAAGCGAGGTTCGATTTCTATCTAGACCGGCTCAACAAAATGAAATAAAAAGGGCGCATGACCGTTGCAGTCTCACGTTGGTGTCAAGTCCTTTTAACCTCGGCCAAATTGAAAGGAATATCTTATAGTCACGCGAATAGTGGCTAGAGATATTTCTTTATGATTTTTTTAAAATAAATTTCGGGGAAAAGAAAGGTAACCTCTACATCGCGGGCTCGCGTTCGAGATCGTATCTTTTTTAACACCATCCTAAAATGTCTTATTGCGGCCTAGGTCCGGCAGCGTGATTGTATGTGCAATAGTGTAGTGCTAAATCATTAGTGCATGCACAATAATTTATAAACAATCAATTTTAATCCGTAAGAGCAAATAACACTTTAATGTTAGGATTATACCTGGAATCCTCGCTGCCAAACAAAAATTATTTTGAACAGGATAAAAAAATTTTGGTTTAAGTTCACTTAAAAAAAACGAGACCCCAGCGGAGTCGCTAGTCTATCGCAACCGACCTCCCACTTTTTTTTTATCGGCATGCAAAAACGGGATTTCACCTAGTACACGCTAAGTCTAGGTTCGGGACTTAACTTGGATTCTTTAAAGCCCATATCATATCGCGACTTAGAATTTAAGTATTTAACATGCAAGTGGTTTATATTAATGAGTCGCCACTACTCAATTTGGGATGGGTCAATTAGAAATCCAAATAAGGTGATGGGAGAATCACTCTATTCCTACGAACCGGAGATTAACTGAGTTCAGAGATTTGATTACACTAGTTAGATAACTAATGTCCTTTCGGTACCTTTTAATCCTGTTCATTTCTGAAAACATTTGTTATGTAATTTGAATTGATTTTAGGACATTTCTCCTAACATGTGAGGTGATCAATCAAGTGCATAACTAGAAACAATTAGCAGTCAAAATAAATATACAGCCTAAGGTTCTAACTCTAACTAAGTTAGATGACATTCAAAACACAACAATTCCTGCAATTATATTTTAAAAAAAACATGCATAATAATAACACAACTGTAATAAAAATAACATGCAAAATACTACCGCGTAACCTCATAGGCTTGTCTAATTTAAACATGACAATTTATGCAATTATAACAACATGCATAATAATACAATAATAAATTAAAACATTCAGATATACTAAATAATTTAGAGAATTTTTTTCGAAAATAATAAAAAATACGGAAGAAAAAAATAAATAAAATAAAAAGCAACCGGGTCGGGTCGCAGATCCGGTCAGTCGGATCTGACTCGGGTCAACAAATCCAACCCAGGGCATTGACCCGGGTCGGATCAGCTGATCTGAGTCGGTCAGAATCGATGATTCGGGTTGGAATCAACCTGGGTCAACAGATTCGACTCCGGACGTTGACCCGGGTTGAGTCAACCCGCGTGCACATACACTCGAGGACGTCGGTGGAGCCAAAATTGGCCTTCCGCCGACCGATCCAGACCGGCATCGACTGAAACCTAGCCTTTAGGGATCACCACCAAGCTTGGCCACTCGCTTTCGTCACCGTCCGACTGCCTGCTTGCTGGCCGGCGACCGAATTAAAACCAGCCTCTTTGAGGCATTTTGTCGAACACATGGCATGCACAAACAAAAACAGGAGATTCCGACCTACTTCGAGGCTCCACCGTCCTTGGGAAACCTGTACTTACCTTTGGCGATGACGTGCGAACGGCAGGGGACGACAATGTGGGCTGGGACTCACGCGAAACGACCGACGCAGGTCCTGGCCAAACCGAGCACAAAAACAAGGCAAAACAGATCAAGACTGTACCGGGGGAGGTTCGCCGATCGGCAACGCGACTAGAGGAGCTTCCCGTTGGTCTAGGGGCGTTGGTGAGGCGACAGGCTTCATTATCACGGCCGGGGAACCCTCAATTTGCTCTCACTCTCTCTATTCTCTCTCTTCTCTCTCTGTTCTATTTCTCTCTCAAACGGCCGACCAGTCGGGAACGTTGGCTCGTGGATCAACGGTGACTTTGGCTCATCAAGGGGAACTCCTACGACGGTGCATTTCTACCTATAAGACAAAAAAAACCGGAAAATTTGCACTCAATCTCTCCTTCTCTCTCAGTTTCTCTCTCTCTCTCTCTCTCTCTCTCTCTCTCTCTCTCTCTCTCTCTCTCTCTATTTTTTTTTATCAAACGGACCGACCGGCCTCCCTTTCTCTCTTTGGCTTTTATAGCCGGCGACGACACGTCTTGTAACATCCTGAATTTCGACCTATTTCCGGGATCTGACGAAGTGGATATTATTTCTTATCCGATTTTAGTACGTCTCGCTCGGAGCTGGCCCCTCGCGGGATACTGACCAATGGGAAAAGCTAACTAGGAAAACGGTATGTAGACCGGGGATCCGATCGCGAATCGGGCACCGATTCCGAGAAATGGTGGGAAAGTATTTTGGGCCAGTGTGGTCTAATGCTAGGGAAGTGACGGATTTGGTTTGGCCAACGACGTACGATTAGATCGCGGGTGATTCTGCTCGATCAAGAGTGCGCGTGACAAATAAATCTCGAACCTGAACCGAACGATCGTGACCCTTGGAATAACCAATAATTCCTCCTATTATCCCGGTAATCGAGACCGTCACGACTCGAGTGACCCTAGGTCGATGCGCGTAACTCCTGAACAGCCACCCGTCAGTGAGAGGCTCTAAAATTCTGAATTGAGCAATTTTGATCGCTAAATTGGATCTAAATTTCGATGTCGAAATTCTATGGGTGTTTGCGACTATTTTGTGAGGCCGACGTCATTTTTGAGTGGCTACACATATTTGGGGTCCGTACAGTTGAAAAATGAAATTTCGACTCGGGACCGGAAAATTACCGTTTTGTCCCTATAACTCATTTTTAGGGTTCCGAATTTTGGGCCATTTTTGGGGATTAAATTTGGATATTTTTAATGTGTATTTCAGCCCAATAATTCAAAGGGTGAAAGACCAAAACGCCCTTGGATATTTTGGATTGGATTAATGAGAACCAAGTGTGTAAAGGGCAATTTTGAAATTTAGAAAAGTTGATCAAAGTTATTATTACCCAATCCGCTCTCTCTCCTCCCATTTTCCTCCCCTTCAGCTGTGCACCCCCTTCCTCCCACACCAACACTTCTTCTTCTTCTTCTTCTTCATTTTCTTTTTTCCTTTGGCCATGAGAGACCCTCGCCGGAGCGCCGCCGCTGAACCGGGTCAATCCAGCTACTGTTCAGCCCTTCCCTCTCCTTGTTCAGCCTACTTTTGAAGTCATAAACCTGGTGAGTGAAAATCCTAACCCTTAATTAGGATTATATGCACTTTGGACAAGTTTTAGGGGTTATTAGGGTATTTTAGGGGTTAATTAGAATGGGCTGATTTGGGTTGAAGTTATGGTGATTTTAAGGACCTAATGTGATGATTTAGGGATGATTTAAAGGCTATGGATCATTGGATTAGTGGTTGGTTGTGTTTGGTTTGCTTGATGGTGCATAACTGTTGATTTTCGGTACGGTTACTATTGCATCGTCGGATTTTGTTATTTTTGGTGTGACTTGTGTGGGCCGAATTTGAAGAAGTGTTCTTCATAAAAGTTGTTCCCAACATCTTGACGTATAACATACTTTAATTTGGGAAATTTTGAAAATCCTTTGATTCCATTCAGAAATCCATATTTAGACCGAAATAAAACTGTCCGATTTACTGTTTACCCGACCTTTGGATCTGTTCAAATTTTTATAAATTTGTTCAGGCCTATTTTCAAAATACTTCCTTCACAAATATTGTTGGGAACATTTGTGGCTATAACGTATAAAAATTTCAAGGTTTTTCAAAATTATTTGGGTACCGAATGAGTAGTATTTTGATGGTCTGAGGGGCTGTCCCAGCGAACCGGATTTCGTCTAATTTTGAGTATCAAAACGAGGTATTTACTATTAGAACTGGGTTTCGAGTTCTTCACGGAAAATGTTCATTAAGATGTTTTGTATAACATATCCAAATTTCACAATTTTTGGAATTGATTTACTATTTATTTCAAATGGATTTCGGTTACTGTGCAACTGCCCAGTTTGAATCCGATTTTTGTATTTTCTCGGTTTTTCTCTCTCGAACTGATTGGTGGTTTATTGTGCCGATTAGAGTTAGATCGGAAGCCAAGGTTGGGATGAATAGTGACTGTCCGCTTTGGGACTTCGATGGATTAGAAATCGGCAAGTTGGAAATTTGACTGTGATTGCTGGGCGTGCCCGGGTTGATGGATTATCCCAATTGTTGCTTGCCGAGACCCATTTGGGGTTGAATGGGCCGCGGAGTGGCTGGTTTGATGGCTATCCATTGGAGGATTATTGGATTGGATTAGGCATATTGGGATTTAATTATAGGAATTGTCGGAATTATCCGGATTGGTTGATTGTTGAGTGACCCGTGCTTAATTGTGATATGTCATGTCGCATACTCGTGTGGTCGAACCATGCAAAGTGTGATTGGCCAATTGATGGCTTGTACTGAGTATGGAATTACGAAATGTGATTTTGGGCCGCACGGTATTAATGGGCCAAGTGAGCATGCTGTTTGTATATTGGGCACGATGTGGTGATGTGAATTTGATTGGGTGCCCTTGATTGGTTGATGCTCATGTTGTATTGTATTGCATTACATGGTCATGCATCGTGTATGTCGAGAATGGGACATAAGATGAGAATTGTGCGAGAATGCGTGCCTAACATGAGCATGTGCTCACCTAAAATGCCCCGATGCGTTTTACTCGGGGTTCAAATAAAACTGGCTGGATGAACGTGTGATCACAAAATACCCTGATATGTTTTACGCGGGATTGAACCCATCCTGATGCGTTTTACGCGGGATGATGCCCGGTACGTCCGGAAGATGACTATCCTGATGCGTTTTACACGGGCTCTGGTTCGTAAGGAGATCGGTATTGCCCTTGATGTGTTTTGACACGAGCTAAAGACACTGGGCCGGGGGTGTCTTTACGCTGGCCACGGAGTGTTGTGCTTATGTGGACCTGTTGCAGTAGCAAGGGTTAGACCTGATGCGTTTTACGCGGGTCGGCTCTAATTGAGAATTGAGCAGTGTGCCAGTGTGCAGTTTAAGCCAAATTGTGAGCATGGTCATTTGATGACATCTGTATGCCAAAGTGCATGGGCAAGTGTGCGAGTATGTGTGGCTCGGTGACTCACGTGTGACACGAACACTGTTGAGGATGAGCATGCGTATGGCATACGTGTGGCCAAGTGTGTACACGCATGTGTTATGATTATCACGATGTTATTGCCTAACCTGCAGGGTCACCAAGGGGCCCGAGAGCCTAGGTAGTTTGTTGGTTAAAGATATGAGCTACTACCGTGTTTTGATTGCTTGTCGGGAGGTGCATGTTAGCCTAATTTCGGTTTAGGAGGTCTACTAACTGATATTCGTCTCATAGTTATTTAAATCCCATTTTTCAAACCTTTGTTGGAGGATACCTGGTGTACCTGATCTATGTGAGGATCCGGAGCCTATAGAGTAGGATCTCAAACAGGATAGCGAGGTCGAGCAGATGGATTCGGAGGATGAGACAATTGAGGCTGAGTCCGAGTCATTAAGATTTGATCTCGATTTAATTTCCTAGGATCAACCTTAGCCGTAGAGTGGTAGGGCCAGTAATCTTTTGACTTTAGTGGCCGCTGATCTGTTTATGGTGGGTTGTTTGTATTTGATGTGTAAGTTGAATATTGTAAGTGTTTTTTATGGAAGTTAATAGTGCTGTTGGATTATTCATTGAGTGATGTCTCTGTTACCCTTGGTCATGTATTGTTTTGTACGGGTGTTTTAATTATTACTTCCGCATGTGCCTTATGCTCTGTGTTGGGAGTTGGGTTGGTGACGTGTCCTGAGACATCGCATCAAAATAGATCGATACATGGGATGATTGCGTTTTGAGGGGTTCGGGACGTGACACGTCTCGCCTGCTCATGCACGCTGACGACGGCTTGTACCGGCCTACTTTGGCCCGTGACTTTGTGGCCACTTAGGCTGGTGCAGAGCAGGGGGCCCGTTTTGAAATGGACAGAGAAACAGGGAGAAGAGAAGAAGGAGGAGATAAGGGAGGTCAGGAAATCGGGGA
Organism: Syzygium syzygioides; assembly: GCA_031216285.1. NCBI lineage: Eukaryota > Viridiplantae > Streptophyta > Magnoliopsida > Myrtales > Myrtaceae > Syzygium > Syzygium syzygioides. The sequence goes on from CM062249.1 coordinate 33,523,284, forward strand.
GGACGGGACTGGCCATTAAAGCTAGTCCTGTTGGCGTGCTCCCCCGGCTCTGTTCTGAGCAGATAGCGATAGTGAGATGGCCGCTGCCGTTCGTCAGTCTGTAGCTAGGAACAAGGTAAAACAAGGGAAGAGAAAGCGACCGCCGGGGGGGAAGAAGGAAGGAGGAGAAGGGAGCTGGGCCGAGCCGGGCCCAGCTCGCCCAAGGAAGAAAAAAGGAAAAAAAGAAAGGCGGGCTGGGCCCATGCGAGGAAAAGAGAAGAAAAAAAAAGAGAAAAGGGCTGGGTTGGCCCAGCACCGACCCAGCCCAACTCGGAATTTTTTTTAAATAATTTTGAATTTTTTTAAGTTCCAAATAGACTCTATTAATATAAATGTGCCTAATTTCTATATGTAATGTATTTAAATAAAAATATTTTTTTTAGGAATTAAAGAAAATTAACTCCTAAATTTTGTGCAATTAATTTTGGGCAAATTAAAATAGGTGTCAACAGCGGTGCTTTGTGGCGAGCGCCTAGGCGATGCAGAGCTCGTTGATCCCGTCCTTGAGCACCACGCAATCAACTAGTCCCCTGCCGGTGGCCCTTGGCTGGGAGATCGCGGGGCCATTGGTGACGAAGCATCGGATCCCAGTGAGGTTGCGAGAGGGCTTGTGGGCGCGGAATGGGCGGATGGCGACGGAGGAGGAGGCAAAGATGGCGGTGTCGTTGGCGATGAGGGTGGCCATCATGGCTAGCAGAGGGGAGGAGGGAGCGATAGAGAGGTGTTTGGCAGAGAGGGGTGGGGTTCTGAGGAATAGCAGAGAGAGAGAAAAAAACTGGGGTGAGGGTGGGCAAATTTGCGAGATTGGCGGGGGACTAAATTCAGAGTTCATCGCCAAATTCAACGACGGATCCATCGACAAAGGTGCGAAAGTGATTTTCGTTGCTAAATTAGCGACAGATTTAGCGACGAAAAAATGAAATAGTCACGGATTTGCGACGAATTTTGTGACGGATTCCAAAAATAAAGGGTATTTTCCAATCCATTGCAAATTTGTGATAGATTCCAAAAATAAAGAGCATTTTCCAATCTGTCGCAAATTTGTGATGGATTTACTTTCCGTCACAAATTTGTGACGAATTTTGCGAGGGATTCCAAAAATAAGGGCATTTTCCAATCCGTTGCAAATTTGCAACGGATTTATTTTCTATCGCAAATTTGCGACGGGTTTATTTTCTGTTGCAAATTTGCGACGGATTCCAAAAATAAAGGGTATTTTCCAATCTGTCACAAAATCAGTCGTTAATTAGGAACGGAATTAGCAACGGATTTATTTTCCATCGCTAATTTGCGATAAATTTTTATTTCGTGGCAAATTCCGTCGCAAATTAGCGACGGAAAATTGGTCGTCGCTAATTTGTGATGGAATTAGCGATGGATTTATTTTCCGTCGCTAATTTGTGACAAATTTTTATTTCGTGGCAAATTCCGTCGCAAATTAGCGACGAAAATTATTCGTTGCTAATTTGCGATGGAAAAAAAAATCCATTGCAAATTAGCGACAAAAAATTCCCTGTCGCAAATTTCCGTGGCAAAATCCATGTTTTTTTGTAGTGCATGTATCAAATTTGCATGCTTCAGGCCCTTCATGTGCTGAGGAGTATTGAAAGTATGATATAATCAATGTCATTTCCCAATAATCTAACCTTTCAAATAAACGGTTGTGCATTTAAATTCAAGTCTCAGTCACATCCAAAGAAGTTTCATGAAGTATAATTAACAGTTGGTAATCAAGAAACCTTTCCAAAGACAATTTGTATTGCGGTGGTAATATTATGTGTAATGTTGGAACACTCTCACTATGGTAGAAGTTTATCCGGTGATGCAATTCTCGTGGAGAAGCAATTGAAAATTAGCTGATACTTACGTTGGGTTTACACATGAAGGGTAAAGATATGGATATTTGATGCGAGTGGTCAAGTGATTTTAAGACCGGTTTACAACAAAAACTCTTGTAGATTTGACAATGCAAAGAGCGCCAAACATGAAAATCCTAGAAACATGAAGCAAATTATTATCGAGCCTTATGTTTGATCTCTGCACTTCGACTACACACCTCTAGAAACGAAAACATGAAACCATCATCTTCTAGAAAGTAGCTAGTTTGATTGGGCATATGAACGAATTCAAGGTTCATTGGCGAGTTGGATGCATCGGCATTGTTAGATCAGAAGGAATTTTAAAGGAAGTCCCTTCTTCATTGTTGCACTGCATATATACAATGGTATACAATGTGCAAATGAGCCGAATAATGACACAAATATAACCTCGGTTACATAATTTGATGAAACGAGCAGTCGAAGGAAGTCAATAATGCACCGTTGCTCTCGATAAAATGTTATCCTGCAAAGACATAGATCTTTGGATATCAACCGAACACATACGTGGCTTAGCCATACTAAAATGCTTACGTTCTTATTCGTACCCGAGAGTAAATATATAATAAACACTTAGAAGTATGCATTTCTTACATTCTGATTAGTTTTATATATCTCATGTGCAGTTAAGTTAAACAAAATCATATATGATTGGATATTCATTTATAAATTTGCAAGCTTTTTCTCAATTCCTACCAACATAAGAACATACCTCGACAGAAATCCAACTTCACATCCAAAATTAAGGGAAACTACTCTATGTATCAATTATATTCTCGGCATGATGTGACGAGCCGATTAAAATGCTTGCGTAATAATAGACTTTGCATTTGAATTTGAAAAAAATACCATTTGGTGTTAACTTGCATTTCGACTGATATATGACATATGCTCAAAAAACTTTCTTCAAGATTAGCATGGTCTCCATCTTTTAGGGGTTCCATCAAGTAAAATTATATCTCCCTTTCTTTCTCGTCCATTCCAACATCAAGAGTTTTCGTTGAACCGAAAATTCTTTACCTAATAAACCTCCGCATACAAGAGAATATAAGATGTTTCTCGTGGCTCTTTTTGGCACCCGATTATCTCTCATCACATCGTTTGCTTAATCTTGAAGTTTCAGAGGAGACACGATTCTATAACCACGTTAAACCAAGCTATGGCCCGGTTTCTTTATTTCCATATCTTGTAGTAGACAAGCCACAAAGCAGGTATGGCCTAAGGGCCAGCTATGATCATGACATATATGTTGCATCAAACTTAAATCACACAAGAGAGACCATCAAGGGTACAAAAAAGCTGATCATTTCAACTTTCTGGTGGAAATCAACATGTGCCATGCATAGGATCTATGCTTTAAACATGAGGTTCCCCAACTTATTCATTCATCCTACAATTTACATTTAGACTGACCATCCCCACCTCCCAACCGGGCAGTTTAGGGGCCTGTGATCACATGGTGAGTACCATCGCCGCTGGAGTTGGCCGGAGTGCTTGAGTAGTTGTTGAATCCAGCGTTCTCCTCCCGCTGGGGCTCGGTTTGAGCGTCGGTGTTGACTGTAGTAGTAGCAGCGGTAGGAGTAGAAGTACTAGCAGTGCTTGTGGAATCAGTATTGCTTGAGGTAATAGTAGCAGCAGAAGTAGAAGAAACGGTAGCACCGCTACTGCCAGCAACAGCTTTGCGGCCCATGCTCGCATAGGCAAGCCAACGCCCCCGCAGATTCATGGACTTTGCATCGGCTTGTAGAGCTGCCACGATCAGCACGAGGACAAGGAAGAGCGCAAATGCTGCCTTCATGGTTGGATTCAGTTGCTTGACCTGAAAGGGTAGATTTACAAACACACAAAGACCGTCCAACAAAAATCGTATGATTTTTTTTTCACGGAGGCGATAAAAGATGATTTTATGACCTACTGATTCTAATAAGACCCTTTTTTCTCGATTTCCTTTTGCACCTAGTTTCAAGAACTAAAGAGAAAGAGGTAATTAACTTAACTCGAAGCCACTTAAACATATTCTCGATAGATGAGGTATGGTACAGGAAGAAGATATTTGAAATGTAGGGTTTTGCTGGACATACCAGTTTATGTGACGAGGGAGTGTCTCCGCTTGGTGTGACAATCCGGTGGTCCTTTGCGTGGAATTTATAGGCAAGCGAACTTCTGTTGCTAAGTTTAGACAACACAGCATGCTCATCAGATGAGAACTGCAAAACGAAGCACTCGAATATTTCTTCAGAAAAAGCAAAATTTGGAGTGGGGGATCACAATGTTACTGCACCACTAGAACAGGTTGAGCCACCAAAGAAGTAATCATGATTAAGATTGATAATTAAGGCAACTCGTGGGCTGACATTCAAATACTTAGTGATTACTGAGGGGGCAATGTCCCCATTCTAGGGTTCATATATGGGAGTAATGAGATGAAAGGTGAAACGTTTTTCCTTTCCGCAATAATTACATGACACTACGTTGAACTTTGCTAACTGGAAATCATGAATTTAACTAGAGACAAAATAGGGATCAAAGGGCGTGCTTAAAGTTAATCATTGTTAAATAGGGACTCCTTAGACGGCCATTAACGGTCTTGTCTTAATTTATGGCGTGGTAAAGAGTTGTCGATTACATGCATCGTTAATGTGGGATTAGCATGAAAAACAGTAGCATAAACACCGTTAGGTCAGAATTTCATTGCATGCTCACAGTCACAATGCATTAGTTTCTAGGAAAGAAATTATAATTTTTTTATAGGTTATGTTGTCTCCACTTAATTGGTTCTCTGAAACACAAGATCCATCTATTCTTTGAGTGTGGCAAGTATCATTGCTTAATGAGTGTTTGAAGTGATTTTTACTTCCCGATTCTTTTAAAATTTTGCATTTTTATATTAAAGTGAAACCGACTTTCACAATCTATAAATGTTGACATGGAGTTTCACATACAATTCCTTATAATAGTGTAAACAAGTATTAGATTGGAAAAAGTGTGGAAACAAGAGTTAAGGTTTTGGCAGTTGGTGAATTGAGGGCTTAAGGTTTTATTTTGGTCAATCAAGGGCTTGAGATTTTCAAAAAGCCACAATCAAGTCACAAGCTCGCTGTAGGTGGAATTGGCACCGAAAATGTCAATCATATGCCAAATGACCAACTATTGCACGTAGTAGCCATGTCGGATTTTCGATATTTAAATTCCATCGATGGGGAGCTTGAGACGTGATTGAGGCTTTTTTAATACCTTAATTCCTTAATTCACCAAAAAAAAATCTACTGTTCTCATTGACGAACAACTTAAATGTTAGCACCTGTTTTTGCACTTATCCCAAAGTTGTCAAGCGTAGAAAAAGAAGTGCTAGAGATCCGTAGAAAGAGAGAGAGAGATCTTACGAAGGATTTCCATATTATTTGTGAGAATTGGGGCATTGATGTCGTAAAGAGCTTGTAGACGATAGAACGATCCACAATTATAATTCCTTTTTTTTTTGGTGGTCAGACCCACAGTTTATAATTCAAATTGACAAAAGTTTGCATGTACGGTAATTTGTATAGGTCCATTTATGCATGCGCTTTGCTATGTACAAACTTGTGATAAGCGTATGACCTATGTTCTCAAAATTGGCCCACAATGTAAATAGTCATCCGAAAACGAAAACGAGTTGGGTGGCATCATACATTTTGGAAAGTAGTGAAGTTCGATCTGTAACACCCAAACCCATTCCTGCACTTTTCATTTATTTAGTCTTGAAGTTTTAGGGCAGACATGATTTCAGAACCACGTTTAGCCAAGCTAGGCCAAGTTTTCTTCAGTTTTTCTGTATCTTCAAGTACACGACAGACCACACACGTATAGGCAACACAAAAGCTAATCGTTCCAACATTCTGGTGGAAATCGACATGCGCCATGCATGGAATCGATGCTTCAAATATGAAGTTCCCCAACTTATTCATTCATTTGTTATACCTATGTTTTACATCGAGATTGACCATCCCAGCCTCCAAGATGAGCGGTCTAGCGGTCTACTAAGAAATGGTGAGAACTATCAGAGCCACTGGGAATGGTGTTGTTGACATTGGCCGGAGCACTTGGGTAGTTACGACTGAAATAACCATTGTTGTCCTAATGTTTGGTCCCGGCTTTTAGCATCCACGTTGTTTGTAGTGGTAGGAGTGGTAGGAGTCAAATTACTAGTAGCAACCCATCGGTCCAGTGTCTTGCTCGAATTAGCAGCAGTAGAAGAAACCGTAGCATCGCTACCGCCGGCACTGGCTTTGAGGGCCATGCTTGTGTCCCCAAGCCGACGCCCCTGCAGATTCATGGGCTGCTTGTGGGCTGCTAGAGCTGCCGTGATCAGCATGAAGATGAGGAAGAGCGCAAATATTATCTTCACGTTCAGATCTGGGCGCTTGACCCTGAAAGGATTTAGTATTCACATCTTGACCATCCAATAATAACAGAATGATTCTTTTAGGAAGCAATAAGGACATGCTAGTTCTTCTTGATTTTAGCTGAGGCATGATACTGAAAGAAGATATTTGAAATCTAGGGTTTGCTGGACATACTAGTTCATGTAACGAGGGAATCTCTGCTCGTGTTCTGTTTTGCGTGGTCCATTATGTGTAGGTGAGTGAAATTGTTCTGTTGCTAGGGTTAGAGATGACAGCACGTCGATCATCATCAGATATATGCTACAAAAGCACTTAGGGGATAAAAAGAGGGAAGTTTCGAGTGGCGGGCTCCCAATTTTGCTTCACCATTGGAAGAGAGGTCAAGCCACCAAAGAAGTAATCATGATTAAGGTTGACAATTAAGGCCACTCTTGAGTTGAATTCAAATTCTTTATGATTTTACTGAGCAACAATGTCCCCATTCAACTCGTGAGTTGAATTCAAAGTACAAGGGAGTGATGAGATGACAGGTGAAATCTTGTTCTATCTGCAATATTCACATGACAGTGCATGAAACCATCAGAACCTGGAGGACAATTTCACTAAAGACAACGTCGGGATCAAAGGGCGTGGATCTTTTAACGGCCACCAACGGTGTACATCCTAGTATCATCACGTGGTAAAGTGCTAATTACATGCATCGTCGTTAATGTGCAATTAGCAAGAAAAACAGTAGCTTAAACAACTTTAAATTAGCCTTTCATGGCATTCACAGTCACACCACGTTAATTACTTGTTGGAGCTCATTTTATTTTAATATCTAAATCTTTCTAATGTAGGCCACGTTCTTTTCTGGTTAGCTGGTCCTAAAAATGAAGAGATCACTTCTTCTCTGAAAGTGACTCTTTGTTGTTTTTTTTTTTTAATATCATTGCTTAATACCAGACGAGGGGATATTCAGCATGAGTAGAGACTAGCCATGATAATTTTGTATCATATCCATGTTTAGGAGCTTAATGAAGTTAGTCAGATTGTTCTTTAGTATTAGATACATTTAGCAGATTTCAGAGAGAGAGAGAGAGAGATCTCAAGGATCACCATATTATGTGGAAGAAATGGGGCATTGATGTTGATTCAGGTATTTAGTACTGCTGTCGATCACCAAAACCAGTATAGCAGATTTGGATTATTTACGTGTGGAGAGATACCTTAGTTTTATAGGAGACGCCAAACTTGGATCCTTCTTTTATGTATGTTTAATAGATATATTACAGATATCAAAAGTGAATGGATATAGATGATACATAACGCCGAATTTCACTATGTTTCCAACGGACTTAAAGTGATTGAATGAAGTCTAAATTAGCAATAACGTAATTGATCTATTTAGAGACTATATTTGTCATGTATGCTAGAACATGTGCATTCATTAGCTAGTAACCTTTAAATTGTGATACCCGGACATAAACCGCGTAGGATACCATCCTCTGATAGGATCAATTGATGAAAAATTTTCTCAACAAGACTAAAAGTCTGCTCAACACTTAATCTGACATCCCGGATTTTGACTCAATTTTGGGATTTTTAATAAACGTGTAATTCGTCAGTGTGCTTGTAGTAAAATCTCGCCCGGGAACTGATCACTCCCTGTTATTGTTTTTAAATTTTGAGATTTCGCTAGAATCGCACTCGATCGAATTTGGCCGTTATTCATACCCCGAACTTGGCAGTCGATTTTCGGGAGTTTCGGGATGAAATAAATTGGACGGTGTCAATATTATTGTGGCTAGCGTCGAAATTATTAGGAATAGTGAGAGTGAATTTTTGACCGGGTGCGAATTTGGACTGGTAGACCTCCCTCGTAGTGTGTCTTGGGATATTTTATTTTGGCCTTTTTGCCCTAGATTATTATTGATATTTTTCGTGGACTGTTAGATTACTTTTCGAATTTGAATCGGGACAGTTAGGTCGATTTTTAGTTTGGACCGTGTCCATTGGATCGCGCTCAAGAAATTTAAATTAGTCCTTTTTCCTCTCTTTTCTCTCTCTCTTTCTCTCTCCTCTCTCCTCTGCCGGCCCCCCTCCCCGCGCACGTCTCCCTCTCTCTCTTCCTTTCCTCTCTCTCTCTCTCTCTCTCTCCCTCTGCCGCACGCCGCCACCACCCCCCTTCCCCATGCACTCACGTCCCGTCCCCTCTTTCTCTCTGCATGCCCCCCTTCTGACACCCCTCTCTCTCTCCTCTCTCCTCCTCCTCCTCCTCTTCTTCTTCCTCTTCTCCCTTTTCTTTCTCCAACCCGCGTCTGTCTTTGCTCGTCCCGTCTTCTTGCCGACCGACGCCCGAGCTCGTCTGGCCATCGCGCGCCGCCGTCGCCAGCCGACCGCCACGCCGCGCCGCCCGACCTACTCCGCCGCCGTCGCGTCGCCCTCCAGTCGCCCCGACCGCCCCTTCCTCTCTCTCACGCGCGCGGCAGCGAGCTCGTCGCGCCCGGAGCAAGCCCAACCCGTCGGCGCGTCGTCTAACCGCCACCTCAGCCCCGTCGACGCCACGAGACCAGCCGCCACCTCCTCCCCCTTGTCTCTTCCTTCCCCGGCCTCCTCCTTGTTCGGTCTCGACGAGCCCGAGCCAGCTCGCCTCCGCCGGCCGCCGGCCACCTTGTCCGGCCTCGCATCACCACCGTGCCCGGCCGTGCCACGCCACCGCCGACGCCGCCGCCCCCCACCCGTCATCCTCTCCCTCTCCCTTCCCCTCTCCCCCTCAATCACCGCCCGACCAACCTTTTCCCCCCTGTTCAGTCGCCGCCGATCGTAGCCACCACCAGTCGCCGCCAGCCAGCCCAGCCGGCCAGCTTAGCCGGCCAACCGGCCAGCCACCGCCGTGCCCGTGCCCATTGCCCGTGGTCGTGCCCACGCCTGTGCCCGTTGCCCGTAGTCGTGCCCACGCCCGTGCCAACGCCCGTGCCCGTTGCCCGTCGCCGCGCCCGTGCCCACGCCAGTGGCCGACTGCCGCGCCCGCGCGTGTGCCTAGTCGGCACCGTTCACCCGGGCCATTTTAGGCTCGAGCCGAGTTTTCCCAGGCCAAAACTTGATAAGCGGCTTCCTTGACCCTACCTAGTATTTTGGGTACTTTATTGACTTGTCTCGGGTTAGATGGCTAGGGCGTGATTTTAATTTATTTATATTGTGATTTAATTAGATTATATTATGCTTTAATTGTGCTAATTAAATCGGATAGTAATATGTTTGTTTTGGGGAAAAATCGTGTGTGACTGACTTGAACGTGGGGTTTGTGGTTGAAGTGGCGATTTGTGGATTGGACAGAATTTGTGAATTTGAGTTGTTTGATGTAATTTGGCGTGAATGTGATTGAATTGAATGGCATGTGCATGCCTGTCGATTTTAAGCTCGGATCGATCGAAGGGCTACGGACTTGGGACGTGTTGACGGCAGTCCGTGTGAAGGCATGAATGGCCGATGTGCCAATTGGATGCGGGCTTGAGACGTGTTGACGGTGGCCCGTTAAAGGTGTGAATGGACCGGGACGTGTTTACGTCAGTAGTTGGAATTGATTGAATAGTGTGGCTTGGGACGTGTTGACAGCGGCCACTGGAATTGGTTAAATAGTGTGGCTTGGGACGTGTTGACGGCGGCCACTGGAATTGATTGAATAGTGTGACTTGGGACGTGTTGACGGCGGTCACTGGAATTGATTGAATAGCATGGCTTGGGACGTGTTGACGGCGGCCATTGGAATTGATCAAATTGCGTGGCTTGTGTCTCTATGAGAATGGACTTGAGACACAGTGGCGCGGGTCGTGATAAAGATGTTCGGTCATGCATGCGATTTGAGTGTGATTGAAATTGGTTGGTGGAGCATGTGACTGAATTGGCTGGTCGAGCGTGTGACTAAATTGGCTGGTCGAGCGTGTGGCTGAATTGGCTGGTCGAGCGTGTGACTGAATTGGCTGGTTGAGCGTGTGACTGAATTGGCTGGTTGAATTGGTTGGATTGATTGAGTGCGAGTATGGATGGTACTTGAATGATTGCGTTATATTACTGGGATATTATTTCATTATCCTGATTAACTAATGTGCAAAGTGGGCAGGTGATCGGATGGCACAGTAAGTCCATTGATGTGAATTATATATATGTTATCAATTGGATTGTATGTACAACTTGTCTGGGTACGCATTGGCCTACGTGGGGTTTAGGGAGTTGCTTATTGAGACTCGTTCGCATGGTTATTATATAACCATTTCAGATCCACGACCATGAGTAAATGGAGACGCAGCAAGGATATCTCGGAGATCGAGGACGGGTCAAGTATCCGGCATTTTGAGTTCCCCTTTTTGTAGAGGAGTTAAGTTTACAACGATTGTCCCCCTTCGAGAATTATGGTTCTGCTGTTGTGGTTTAATTTGGGGATTGTCCTTGTGGATGTCGTATGTGTTTGTCAAGTGTATGAATTGCAGTTATTGTTTCATGCTATCGCTATCCCCCTTGTCATTATTAATTGTTCGGGTGATTTCTATTTGTTTTCGCATGTGCTTAATCTCTGATTTTTGGGTTGGGTCGGTGACGTATCTCAGACGTCGCATTCAATGTTCGACCATCGAGGGATGATCGCGCGCTCGTAGGGTGCGGGGCGTGACACCCCCATATGATTTGGTATCAGAGCAAGGTCAGCTCGAACCAAGATGGTCGAAGTTTGGAGCGATAAGGAGCGATGACTTTAGGGTAGCTAGTTAGGGAGACTTGTGTGCCATGCGTACCCCAGACTGTGTGATTGTGATTGCTGAGTAGTATTATGTGATAATATGAAATGCAGGTACGTCAGGACTTGAGTTTAGTGCACGATCCTTGTTCTTTGTGATTGAGTGGTGTTGTGATTAATTGCCTATTTAATGATCTGTTTAATGAATTATTGTGATTCATTGCCTAGGGCTTAGACTAGTATAGTTGACCTAGGTCTTTAATTCCTGAGGGGGGGATTATAGCAGGTAAGTGGGTAATGTGAACCCTGTGAGTATGAGTAGTCGAGATCGAGGTCTGGTAGGTCCGCAAGTTGAAGTTGTGGGGGATTCCAGATGGGATGAGATTTTGAGGGCAATCGAGGAAGTTGGAATTTTAAAGGGAAGACAGATTGAGGAGCGAAATGCGACTGTTTCTACTGATGTTGAGGCCACTATTGTCGTCGTCAATGGAAATAATAAGAATCATAAGTATAATTGAAATGTTAGGAATTAAGGTCAAGGGTAAGTTAATGCAATCAGGCAGATGCGTTAGTTGATTGGAAAAATTTGGAAATTTAAACTTGCAAGGTTCGATCGGAAGAGGTGACCCTGAGGCTACATTACTTTGGGCAAATGACTTAGAAAAAGGCTTTTGAGATATTCGGGTACATTGATGATGAGAAAGTGACCCTGGCTATATATCAACTCTAGGGAAATACAAGTGATTGATAAGAGGACCCCTGAAGTAGGATATTTCAGGGGACATATTTCTAAGATAGGGTGTCGTTATCGAGACCTTTACTAAGAAGTACTTTTAGAAAGTGCCCAAGGACAGAAAATGACAGTTCCTTCGGCTCTACTAAAATCGGATGTCAGTTGATCAGTACGAGGTCAAGTTGTGAGGTTGCCTAAGTACGCACTAAAGATGGTCAAGGACCACGTGGATGGGACAAAGAAGTTTCAGGAATGATTGGAACCGGAATTTCACAATCAGTTGGTACTTTTGGGTCTTAAGGAATTACAACGAGTTGTATGAGAGAGTTTGATAGTTGACATGGATATGAGTGGAAGCACGGCCGCTTCTGGATCGCGGTTCACGTCGGCTAGGGACAATGGGAACTGTAGAAAGAAGCCTATGATAGAGAATCAGAGATTTGTCCCTCTAGTAAGAAAGAACTTTGGAAAGCCGAACTACTACTCCAACGCTGCATGTCGGTCTTATAAAAAGAGGCATAAGAATGGCCATTGCCAAGGTAAAAGTAGAGCATGTTGTGGATGTAGATAGTAAGATTACCAGATGAGAAATTGTTGAACCGACAGGTTAGGTCACCAATGCAATCACAGCGATCGCAGGTAGGACATTAAGTGAGAGCTGCCCTGCAGATTATTCAAAATCGGCTAAGGACATAAGGAAAAGTGTATGTTGTGGCTGAGAAGGAAGTGAAGGATGTGCCTTGAAAGTTTAGATGCGTTATGAGATGGTGTTTCGTACGATAAGAGATGATTTTGAAATTATTACTTGGATGATTATATACGACGTTTTATCACTTATGGTGGATAGGCGCAATCGATTTATGGATTTCTAATTTACTAATGACAATCTTGGACGAGTTTGTAAGGATGAGTTATGCTTGGAAATTTCGGATTTTATAAAGAACCGGGATGATTTGTTTTGGGAGACTGTTGGATTGAAATTGGATGAATTGAGCTTGTCTTTGAGGCGTATAAAGATAATTAAGTTGTGGCTGATTAGTTGGTTGAGGAATCAAGGCTAAAGGACATAGCTGAGGTGTGTAATCTTCCCGATGTCTTTCCTTAGAAAATTGCCGGGATTGCCATTTGATAGGAGAGTCGAGGTTGTGGTTGAGTTGGCCCTAGGGACAAAATCGACCTTAGGAGCGCTCTACAAGATGTCACTGTCGGAATTGAAGGAATCGAAAGTCCAAGTGCGGGAGTTATTGGATAAAGGTTTTATTCGTCTGAGTGGGTCTCTATGGGGAACGCCAGTTTTATTTGCGAGGAAGAAGGACGGATCATTGAGGTTATGTATTGACTACAGACAGTTGAATCAGGTGACCATTAAAGATAAACACCCGTTGCCAAGGGTAAATGACCTGTTCGACTAGTTACAAGGGGCATTAATATTTTGTAAGATCGACTTGAGGACTAGTTATCACCAATTGAGGATAAAAAAGGAGGATGTGCCAAAGTCGGCATTTAGGACGAGGTATGGATACTATGAATTTATGGTGATGCCGTTTGGACTGATGAACGCCCCCGCAGCCTTTATGGATTTAATGAATCGGGTATTTAAGGAAATTCTGGATCAGTTTGTAATCGTGATTCATAGGCAATATCTCGGTATACTCAAGGAGTTCCGCCGAGTGTGAGTTACATGTGGAGAAAGGTTCTACGGACCTCAAGAGAACACGCACTCTACGCTAAGTTTTATAAGTGCGAATTCAGGTTTCATTGAGTGGCGTTCTTAGGACATATGATACTCGGGGAAGGAATTGCAGTGGATCCAGCAAAGATTGAAGTTGTCAAGAATTGGCTAAGACCAATAATGGTAATTGAGGTTCGGAGGTTCTTGGATCTGGCAAGTCATTACAGACGTCTCGTGGAAGGGGTTTTTTTAACGTTAGTAACACTGTGGACGCGTTTGCAGAAGAAGGAAACAAAATTTGAATGGATGGATAACTACAAAATGAGTTTTCAGGATTGAAACAGAGTTTGACGATCATGCCAGTGTTGACGGTTCCGTTAGGTTTGGGAGGATATGAAATCTACAGTGACGCATCACTAAGAGGACTCGAATGTGTGTTGACACAACGTGGAAGAATAGTGCCATACGCATTGCGACAAATGAGACAGCATAAGCTGAATTATCCAACTCATGATTTGGAATTAGCCGCAATTATTTTCGCTCTTAAGATTTGGAGGCATAACCCGTGTGGGAAGAGATTTTAGATTTACACAGATCATCAGAGTTTAAAGGTATCGATTTTCCCGAAAAGAACTTAGCATGAGACAGCGCCATTGGATGGAACTCCTCAAGGACTACGACTACGATATATTATAAAACCCCGGAATGACTAATAAGGTAACGGATGCACTGAGTTGGAAATCGAGCATCGCACATATGATGGTCAAAGAATGGACCCTGTTGGAGGGAATTCGAGATTCGGAATTTAAGTGTGAAGCAAGTCATGTTTAGAGTCTGCTTACCGCATTGAGGATTAAACTGGAAATCCAGGCTAAGATTAAGGCTTTATAATCGATGAACCTAGAAACCCAGAAGATTCTGGAAATGGATGTCACGAAAAGGAAATCGGATTTTTAGGTATTCGAGGATGGGATTCTGAAGTTCTGTGGTCGGTTGTGTGTACCCAGCGATGCAGAATTAAAAGAAGAGATTTTGTCGGAAGTACACCGTAGCAATTACAGTATTCACCCGGGTAATACGAAAATGTATCAAAACTTGCGACAGCATTATTGGTGGATCGATATGAAAGTGGACGTAGCTAAACATGTGGCTAAGTATTTCACATGCTAACAAGTGAAGGCGCAACATTGCAAGCGGGGTGGAATGTTGCAGTCATTGAAAATTCTCGAGTGGAAATGGATTTACCGATGAGCCAGAGGGGCCATGATTCGATTTGGGTGATAGTGGACCAATTGACAAAGTCAGCACATTTTCTACTGGTACGAAAGGGATTTTTGCCTTGGGAAGGTATGTTGATTTGTATGTACGACACATAGTTCGTCTCCATAGAGTACCAGTGACGATCACCTCGGATCATGATCCTAAGTTTACTGCCGCTTTTTCTTGGAAAAGTTTTCATACGGCATTAGGAACGAGGTTACAGTTTAGCACGGCCTATCATTTGCAGATGGATGGGCAGTCTGAGAGGACGATTCAAACTTTGGGAGATATGCTGCGAGCATGTGTATTGGATTGTAGGGGAAGTTGAAAGGAATAATTGCCCTTGGTTGAATTTGCCCATAACAATAGCTATTAGCAGAGTTTTAGAATGGCACCGTTTGGAGGCATTGTATGGCAGGATTTGCAGAACACCGGTTTGTTGGGATGAGTGGGTGAGAGCAGCATCACAAGTCCCAAGTTGGTTCAGCACTAAATTGAAACAGTTAAGGTGATTTGAGAACACCATGGAACCGAAGGTGAGATTTGGGAAAGTAAAGAGTTGATGCAACACCAGTACTCCTATTTGTTTGAATAGTTGGGTTGGATTGTAAATTTCGAGGACAAAATTTTTGTAAGGGGGAAGAGTTGTGACATCCTGGATTTTGACTCAATTTTGGGATTTAATAAACGTATAATTCGTCAGTGTACTTGTAGTAACATCTCGCCGGGGAACTGATCACTCCCGGTTATTGTTTTTAAATTTTGAGATTTCGCTAGAATCGCACTCGATCGAATTTGGCCATTATTCATACCTCGAACTTGGCAGTCGATTTTTCGGGAGTTTCGGGATGAAATAAATTGGACGGTGTCGATATTATTGTGGCTAGTGTCGAAATTATCAGGAATAGTGAGAGAGTGAATTTTTGACTGGATGCGAATTTGGATTGGTAGACCTCCCTCGTAGTGTGTCTTGGGATATTTTATTTTGGCCTTTTTGCCCTAGATTATTATTGGGATTTTTCGTGGACCGTTAGATTACTTTTCGAATTTGAATCGAGACCGTTAAGTCGATTTTTAATTTGGACCGTGTCCATTGGATCGCGCTCAAGAAAATTAAATTAGTCATTTTTCCTCTCTTTTCTCTCTCTCTCTTTCTCTCTCCTCTCTCCTCTGCCAGCCCCCCTCCCCGCGCACGTCTCCCTCTCTCTCTTCCTTTCCTCTCCCTCTCTCTCTCTCTCTCTCTCTCTCCCTTTCCCCCTCTGCCGCACGCCACCACCCCCCTTCCCCATGCACTCACGTCCCGTCCCCTCTTTCTCTTTGCATGCCCCCCTTCTGACACCCCTCTCTCTCTCCTCTCTCCTCCTTCTTCTTCTTCTTCTTTCTTTTCTTCTTCTTCTTCTCTCTTTTCTTTCTTCGGCCCGCGTCTGTCTCTGCTCGTCCCGTCTGCTCGCCGACCGCCGCCCGAGCTCGTCTGGCCATCGTGCGCCGCCGTCGCCAGCCGACCGCCGCGCTGCGCCGCCCGACCTGCTCCGCCGCCGTCGTGTCGCCCTCCAGCCGCCCCGACCGCCCCTTCCTCTCTCTCGCGCGCGCGGCAGCTAGCTCGTCGCCGCTGCCCGTCACGCCCGGAGCTGGCCCAGCCCGCCGGCGCGTCGTTCGACCGCCGCCTCCGCCCCGTCGACGCCGCGAGACCAGCCGTTCCTCCTCCTCCTTGTTTCTTCTTTCCCCGGCCTCCTCCTTGTTCGGTCTCGATGAGCCCGAGCCAGCTCGCCTCCGCCGACCGCCGACCGCCGACCACCTCGTCTGACCTCGCGTCACCTCCGTGCCCGGCCATGCCGCCGCCGCCGCCGCCCACCCCTCAGCCTCTCCCTCTCCCTTCCCCTCTCCCCCTCACTCACCGTTCGACCAACCTTTTCCCCCCTGTTCAGTCGCTACCGCCGCCGGTCACCACCGCCGCCAGTCGCCGCTAGCCAGCTCAGCCGGCCAGCCACCGCCGTGCCCGTGCCCATTGCCCGTGGTCGTACCCACGCCCGTGCTCGTTGCCCGTGGTCGTGCCCATGCCCGTGCCAGCGCTTGTGCCCGTTGCTCGTCGCCGCGCCCGTGCCCGCTCCCGTGCTCGTTGCCCGTAGTCGTGCCCACGCCCGTGCTAGCGCCTGTGCCCATTGCCCGTCGCCGCGCCCGTGGCCGATCGCCGCACCCGCGCGTGTGCCTAGTTGGCACCGTTCATCCGAGCCATTTTAAGCCCGAGCCGAGTTTTCCCGGGCCAAAACTTGGTAAGCGACTTCTTAGACCCTACCTAGTATTTTGGGTACTTTATTGACTTGTCTCGGGTTAGACAGCTAGGGCGTGATTTTAATTTATTTATATTGTGATTTAATTATATTATATTATGCTTTAATTGTGCTAATTAAATCGGATAGTAATATGTTTGTTTTGGGGAAAAATCGTGTGTGATCGACTTGAACGTCGGGTTTATGGTTGAAGTGGCGATTTGTGGATTGGACCGAATTTGTGAATTTGAGCTGTTTGATGCAATTTGGCGTGAATGTGATTGAATTGAATGGCGTGTGCATTCCTGTCGATTTTAAGCCCGGATCGATCGGAGGGCTACGGACTTGGGACGTGTTGACGGCGGTTCGTGTGAAGGCATAAATGACCGATGTGCCAATTGGATGCGGGCTTGAGACGTGTTGACGGTGGCCCGTTAAAGGTGTGAATGGACCGAGACGTGTTTATGTCGGTCGTTGGAATTGATTGAATAGTATGGCTGGGGACGTGTTGACGGCGGCCACTGGAATTGATTGAATAGTGTGGCTTGGGACTTGTTGATGGCGGCCACTGGAATTGATTAAATAGTGTGGCTTGGGACGTGTTGACGGTGGCCACTGGAATTAATTGAATGGTATGGCTTGGGACGTGTTGACGGCGGCCATTGGAATTGGTCAAATTGTGTGGCTTGTGTCTCTGTGAGAATGGACTTGAGACGCAGTGGTGCGGGTCGTGAGAAAGATGTTCGGTCACGCATGCGATTTGAGTGTGATTGAAATTGGCTAGTTGAGCGTGTGACTGAATTGGCTGGTCAAGCGTGTGACTAAATTGGCTGGTTAAGCGTGTGACTAAATTGGCTGGTCGAGCGTGTGATTGAATTGACTGGTTGAATTGGTTGGATTGATTGAGTGCGAGCGTGGATGGTACTTGAATGATTGTGTTATATTACTGGGATATTATTTCATTAGCCTGATTAACTAATGTGCAGAGTGGGCAGGTGATCGGATGGCGAGGTAAATCCATTGATGTGAATTATATATATGTTATCGGTTGGATTGTATGTACGACTTGTCTAGGTACGCATTGGCCTACGTGGGGTTTAGGGGGTTGCTTATTGAGACTCGTTCTCACGGTTATTATATAACCATTTCAGATCCACGGCCATGAGTAATTAGAGACGCAGCAAGGATATCTCGGAGATCGAGGTGGGTCAAGTACCCGGCATTTTGAGTTCCCTTTTTTGTAGAGGAGTTAAGTTTGCGACGATTGTCCCCCTTCGAGAATTATGGTTCTGCTGTTGTGGTTTAACTTGGGGATTGTCCTTGTGGATGTCGTATGTGTTTGTCAAGTGTATGAATTGCAGTTATTTTTTCATGCTATCGCTATCCCCCTTGTCATTATTAATTGTCCGGGTGGTTTTTATTTGTTTCCGCGTGTGCTTAATCTCTGATGTTTTGGGTTGGGTCGGCGTCGTACCTGGGACGTCGCATTCAATGTTTGACCATCGAGGGATGATCGCGCGCTCGTAGGGTGCGGGGCGTGACACTTAATGTAAATTGTTTGGGGGATAAGTTCAACACTATTGGCGGAATTTTAAGAGCCACTTTCTTCTGTACTTTTATCATGATTTTCGTGCTCCAATCTGCTCCAAGAGTATGTAGTTAGAAAGTTCTAGCTATCTGGTTTCTAAGGGGAAGAACAGCAAAAGTGCCAAAAGTTGTGTACGGAGCTCACTTTGGTGTCAAAAGTTTCATTTGGATCATTTAAGTGCCAAAATTTTTGAAAAATGATCACTTAAGTATCAACTCCGGTCAGTTTGGCCAGAAATCCGACATGATATTTTTTTATTAATTTCTGAAGCCGATGTGGCTCACCGGAGATACAGTCAGCACGTACAGTTAGTATTTTTTTTCTTTTAAATAAATTTTTTCTTTTTTTCTTTTCTTTCTTTTTTCCTTCTTTTCTTTTTTTTCTTTTCCCTTTGGTCACCACCGGTGACTGGAGGCTGGCCACCGGTCGCTTGGCCTCGCCCAGACGAGGCAACCGCTGCCCGCCACAAGCAAGGCCCAGCCGACCCTCGCCCGGACGAGGCCGCCGCCGCTCGCCACAGGCGAGGCCCGGCCGACTTTCGCCTAGGCGATGTAACAGCATGAATTTCGATGTAATTCCGGGATTAATGAAATTGACAATATTTCGCATTTTATTTTAGTAAGTCTTGCCCAAAGCTGATCACTCTCGGGATACTAACTAAAAGGGTATGGCTAGCTAGGACAACGGTACGTAGACCAAGGACCTGATCGCGAGTCGGACACCGATCTCGAGGAATGAAGAGGGAATATTTTGGGCCAATGTGGGCCAATCTTAGGAAGGGCCAATCTTAGGAAAAGTGACGAATTTGGTCTGGTTAAGGTCAACGATGTGCAATCAGATCGCAGGTGACTCCGCAAGTCCGAGAGTGCACGTGACCAACTAGTCCCGAACTTGAACTAAGCGATCGCAACATCTGAAACTAACGATAATTCCTCTCATTCTCTGAGTGATCGGGACCGTTATAACTCGGATAATCATAGGTCAATACGTGTAAACCCTAAACAGCCACCCGTTAGTGAGAGACCTTAAAATTTGAAATCTAGCGAGTTTTAGTCACGAAATTAGACCCGGACTTCGGTATCGATCTTCGAGGGCTTAAAGGATTATTTTCACGATTCTAACGTCGTATTATGCTGGCCACACACATTTAGGGTAAGTACAATCGAAAAATGGAATTTTGATTCGGAAGTCAAAATTTACGATTTTGCCCCTGTGGGCACCGATGTTGGATTTTGAGGCCGTTTGAGGTTATTTTTTGAGGCCCAGGATATTTTGGGGTGGCCACACACATTTAGAGTTGTTTTGATCAAAATTTGGAACTTTGGCTCGAAAGTGAAAAATAATATTATTTTAATCACAAGGACTTTGTAGTCGATTTTCGAGGGCTTAAGAGGCTATTTTCACGATTCCGATGCCATATTATATTGGCCACACCTATTTGGAGTTGATAGAGATAAAAATTGGAATTTCTCCTCGGGATCGGAAAAATGACTATTTTGCCCCTAGGCTATTTTTGGGTCCGAATTTTTGGAAAATTATTCGGGATAATTATTGATGTTTATCAGCTCAATTATTAGGGGTCAAAGACTATATTACCCCTCAATTATTTGATCCTATCTCTTTAGAACCATTGGATCAAGGGCATTTTGGTCAAATAGTCTAGGATCACGACACGTGGCGCCCCCTTAGCCCCTATATTTGACCAGCTGATCTCTCTCTCTCTCTCTCTCCTCCCTCAGTTCAGCCAGTAGCAGCCCCCGATCAGCCCTCCTCCACATTTTCCTCCCTCTTTCTCTCTCTCTCTCTTTCTCTTCCGGTTCTGGCCGAAGGAGCGTCGTCCGCCGCCGGACCGCCGTTCCGCCACCGTCCAGCCATCCAGCCTCGTCGTACAACGTCGTTTGTGCCTGTCCATGTGGTGTCCGTATGGTCCGTCGTTCGTATGGTTGCCATGCCAGCCACGGCCGCCTCGCTGGCCACAGTTCCCCGCCGTCTGTATAGTGTCCGTACAGTCGCTGTGTCCGTACGTTGCCGGCCGCCGTCCGTACTGTCGTGAACAGTCGCCGTCGCCACCTTCGAAATGCCGCCGCTGATTTCACCGTTCACCGGTGATCGGCCGCTCGTTTCCCGTCGCCGTGGTCTAGAAATTAAGTGAGTATATTTCCTAAATCCAGATTAGGACTGACATTGCATTTTCTAGACTGACTTAGGAATTATCGGTGTATACTTAGGACAGGATTGAGGACTGGTGGATGCAAATAAATCTAAGGAATTTAGTGGGATTATTGGAGATAATTATTGGACTAGTACGGATTAGTTGGGGAATATGTGATTGGACTGCCGGGTATGCCCGCGCTGAATGACTGGTTGATTTCTGTACCCAATTGTTGGAAAATTGAATAATGCCATGTCGCGTGACTGTGTGGCCGACTCGTGCGGAATGTAATTGGCCATATGATGGCTTGAATGGATTACTGAATTACATATTGTGGAATTGGGCCACACGGTATTAACTAGCCAAGTGAGTAATTGTTATGGCGTGAATTTGATTGGATATTTGAGTTGTGTTTGATGCTCATGTTGCATTATGTTGCATTTCATGGCACGCATTGTGAATGTCGAGAATGAGAAGTGTGATGAAACTGTGCCAGAATGCGTGCCTGTTATGAGCATGTGATCACCTAATTATGCCATGATGCGTTTTACGTGGGGTTCAGATAATAATTGATTGTGTGTATGTGTGATCACAATTTCGCCCTGATGCGTGTTATGCGGGGTGTGCCGTCCTGAGGCGTTTTACGCAGGACAATGCCCGGTACGTCCAGAAGATGACCAACCTAATGCGTTTTACGCGGGCTCTGGTTTGTGAGGAGATCGGTGTTGCCCCTGATGCGTTCTAACGCGGGCTAGAGACACTGGGCCAGTTGATGCGTTTTACGCGGGTCGTAACAAATGATAAATTGAGCAAGTGTCAGGGTGCCAGCATGGGCTAGTGAGCCGAGGCATGAGTGTGGCGTGACGATAGCACTGCACGCATAATAATGCATGGGCTGGTGTGCGAGTGTGTGGGACTCGGTGATTGGCACGCGTTATTATTACTATTGAGTATGAACATGCGTTTGACGTACGTGTGAACCGAGTGCTCTCGCATGTAGTTTGATTTTATTATTATTGAGAATAACATGCAGGGTCCGCCAGGTAAGTGATCTGGGCTCGAGAGCCTAGGTCAGAAGTTGTTTATGAGTTGAGATTACAGTATTTGTTGTACGTTGTCGGTCAGGAGATTGCATGTTAGCCTAGCCTAGGTTTAGGGGGTTGTACCCGTTGAGATTCATCTTACGGTTATAATAACCCACATTTTCAGACCCCTGACCATAGGATGCCGAGGACACCACCTCTTTTTTAGATACCGCATCATATTCAGCGGTCACCAAGTGTACACCCTTGTGGAGACGGAGCAGCTTATATGATATACTACTCAGTTCTATTTATAAACGTGGAAGAATTATACTACCAAACCCAAGAGTATGTGGTGTGGCTGCTGACCGTTTTCTGCGTTGTGCCTTTTTGGCTTGTGTAAAGAATATATTGTAAAAAGGTTTCCCTATAATAATACAAAGTGTGCATATTTTCAGAAGTGTTGATTGTTGTTTGGCTATCCTTGGCTCATAATCTTTTTGTCAAGGTAATTTATTTATTGCTTCCGCTTGTGTTTAATCTCTGTATGGGCGTGGGGTCGGCGACGTTTCATGGGACGTCGCATGATAATTGACCGGAGGTGGGATGCTCGCGCTTCGTAGAGTTCGGGGCGTGACAGGCAATAGCAAGCAAGCCTCGGCGAAGTCGGCCTCGCCTCGCATGGGTGAGGGCGAGCCCCGGCGAGGGCTCCCCTCGCCAGATCTGGCGAGGCCGGCCGTCGCCCAGGTCGTGGCAGCCCTGCCGAACGTCGCCTTCCCCCAAGGCGATGTTCGGCGGGGCCATCGCGGCCTGGGCGATGGTTGGCCTCGACAGATCTGGCTAGGGGAGCCCTCGCCGGGGCTCGCCCTCGCCCATGCGAGGTGAGGCCGACCTCACTAGGGCTTGCCCGCCATCGGCCGGGCCTCACTTGTGGCGGGCGGCGGCGGCCTCGTCCGGGCGAGGCCAGGCGGCCGGTGGCCGGCCTTTGGTCACCAGTGGTGACCAAAGGGAGAAGAAAGAAAAGAAAAGAAGAAAAAAAAAGAAAAAAATTCATAAAAGTATTTAAAAAATCAAAATATATACATGGAAATGCCACGTAGACTAATTTTAAAAAAAATCCAACTAAGATTAAAAATTTAATTATAAATGTCACGTATTAATTTGGCCGGAATCTCTTGCTGTTGGTACCAAAGTGATCATTTTTCCTCCGATTTGACACTTAAGTGATCCAAATGGAACTTTTAGCACCAAAGTGAGCTTCATACACAACTTTTGACACTTCTGCTGTTCTTCCCTCAGTTTCTAATGTATCAAGTTAGATGCTATTTGTCACGCCTCGTACCTTATTGGAACGCAACATCCCATCGACGGTCGAATATGGTGCAACGCCCCCAGAAAGCATTACCGACCCAACGCCCAATCAGAGATCAAACACATGCGGAAGCAATATATATAATTAAATATATACACCCGTACAGTAAAACACATGAGACCAAGGTAGAATAATCAAATAGCAGTCAAGCACCTCAGAAAATATGTATGTTTTATACTATTATCAAAAGATCCTTTACAATCACATATACACACCGGGATAAACAACAAACTAAGAAACAACAACAACCACAGGCACGTCAAAAGTCCGAAGAGGGGGTTTAGTCACTCCGCTAGCTCCTTTGAAACACCACGCCACGTACTCTTTAGTATGGTAATAGTCCTCTCCCACATTCACAAACAAAACGGAGTAATATCTCACATAGCCTACTCCGTCTCCACAGGAATGTACACTCGACGATCGCTGAATATGATGTGGTATCCCAAAAAGAGGTGCTGTCCTCGGCATTCTATGGCTAGAGGTTTGAAAATGTGGGTTATTACAACCGTGAGATGAATCTTAGCGAGTATAACCTCCTAAACCTAGGCTAGGCTAATATGCAATTATCCTGACCGACAGCACAAAATAACACGATAATCCAACTCATAAATAAACTCCGATCTAGGCCCTCTGGCCCATATCACTTACCTGGCTAACCCTGCAGGTTATTCATAATAATCATATAATCAAATCACATACCTAAGCACTCGATTCATGCGTAAGTCAAGCGTATGTTCATGCTCAATAATGATAACATCACGTACTATTCACCGAGTCCCGCACACTCGCATTCTGGCCCACGCATTCTTATGCATGCGAATGTCCACATTCATGTATCGGCTCACAAGCCTACACTGACACACTGGAACTTTCTCAATTTATCATTTGATATGACCAGCGTAAAACCCATCAGATCTCTTTATTTAATCACAACACTTTGTGGCCCGCATTAAAACGCATCAACTGGTCTAGTGTCTCTATCCTGCGTCAAAACGCATCAGGCATAATACCGATCTCCTTACGAACTAGAGCCTGCGTAAAAACACATCAGGATAGTCGTCTTCCGGACGTACTGGGCATCGTCCCACGTAACACGCATCAGGACGGTACACCCCGCGTAACACACATCAGGGCAAAATGTGATCACACCAACATACAGTCAATTATTATCTAAACCCCGTGGAACACGCATCAGGGCATTTAGGTGATCACATGCTCATGGCAGGCACGCATTCTCGCACAATTCATCGCACGCCTCATTCCCGGCATTCACTATGCGTGCCATGAAATGCAACATAATGCAACATGAGCATTAGCACAATTCAAGCATTCAGTTAATTTCATGCCGCAATAATCATTCACTGGCCAATTAATACCATACGGCCCAATTCCACAATGTGCAATTCAATAATCCAACAAGCTATCATATGGCCAATCACACTCCGCACGAGTCGGCCACGCAGTCACGCGACATGGCATTATTCAACTTCCCAACAATTGGGCACAACAATCAACCAGTCATTTAGTCCAGGCACACCCAACAGTCCAATCACATAATCACTAACTAATTCGAATTAACACAATAATTATATCTAATAATCCCACTAATTTTCTTGGATTTATTCCACCATTTGATCCTTAATCTAGTTCGGATTATACAACGATACTACCTAAGCCAGTCTAGAATACACTGATAATATCTAACCCAGTCTAGAAAAATGTACTATCAGTCCTAATCCGGATTTAGGAAATATACTCACCTAATTCAAGGTCGCGACGACGGGGAACGGCGGCCGATCACTAGTGAACAGTGAAACGGGCGGCGAAATTCCCGGCGACGCGTACGGACGGCGCGAACAGTGACCATACGGACGCAGTGAATAGTACTTCCATACGGACACTGTACAGATAGGTTGGGAACGGTGGCCGGCGAGGTGCCGGTGACGGTCGCGACGGGACGTACGGATGACGTGAACAGTGACCGTACGGGGACGGTGAACAGTAACTGTATGGACACTGTACGAACAGGGCTGAGCGGCGACGTATGGACGAGATGGACGGCTGGGTGGTGACGAAACGGCGATCGGAGCTTCGGCGAAGTTTCGGCGGTACTGTGTGCAGAACGGAAAAGAGAGAAAAAGAGGGAGAAAGAGAGAGAAAGAGAGAGAGAAAGGGGTCGGACTGAGGCGAGGCTGTGACTGGGGGTTGTGGTGGACAACGGCGAGGCACGGCAGTCAACGGCGACACTCCGGTAACCGGCGGCGAGCTCCGGCAAGGCCAAACAAGAGAGAAAAATGAGAGAAAAAGAGGAAGAAGGGGGTGATCCACGTGAGGGAGGGCTGTCTGACCAGAAAAGGGTGAGAGGAGAGAGAGAAACGCTTATCTTGGTCAAAAACTAGATCCTAGGGGTGCCATGTATCAAAATCTAACAAAAATGACTATTTTACCCCTCATCCAAGGGCCACCATTAAACCTTATCCAATAATTCAAGGACATTTTGGTCCTTTACTGCCATAATTAGGATAAGTCCAAATTTAATTAATTTCCTTAATTATTTCCCAAAATTCGGAACCAAAAATAGCCTAGGAGTAAAACCGTCATTTTTCCGGTCCCGGGGTAAAATTCCAATTTTCACACATACGCGTTTCATATGTGCATGGCCAACATAATATTGCGTCGGAATAGCGAAATTCACTTTCTAAGCCCTCGAAAATCGACTGCAAAGTTTTGGGAATAAAAATAATATTATTTTCCAATTTTTGTCGAAATTTCAATTTTTGGCCATAACGACTCCTGGTATGCGTGGCCATCCAAAAATGGCATCGGCCTCGAAAAATAACCTTATTTGGCCTCAAAAAGCGACGCTGGCATCCCGAGGGGCAAAATCGTAATTTTTTCACCCCGGACCGAAATTTCAATTTTTGCTCATACTAACTCCAAATATATGTGGCCAGCATAATATGACATCAAATTCCTAAAAATAGTCTCTTAAGCCTTTAAAAATCAACATCGAAATTCGGGCCCAATTCTGTGAACAAAACTCGCTAAACTTTCAATTTTAGAGTCTCTCACTAATGGGCGGCTATTTAGAGGTTACGCGTATCGACTTAGGGCTATCCATATCGTAATGGTCTCGATCATTGAGAGAATGAGAAATTATCACTAGTTTCAGAGGTCACGATCGTTCGGTTCAGGTTCAGGACTGGTTGGCCACGTGTACTTTCGATCTTGCAGAATCACCTGCGTTCCTCTTATACATCGTAGGCCTTGGCCAAACCCAATCCATTACCCTTTCCTACGATCGGCCCACGTTGGCCCAAAATATTCCCTCAGCGTCTCTCGTGATCGATGTCCGTTTCGCGATAGGATCCCCGGTCCACGTACCGTTTTCTAGTTAGCCATACCCCATTGGTTAGTATCCCGAGAGTGATCAGCTCTGGGCGAGTTTTACTAAAATGAAATGCGAATTAATATCAGTTTTATTGATTTCGAAATTACATTGAAATTCGAGCTGTTACACTATTTGAAGTCTTCTAGAGGAAGTCATGCTTAATTTACCAAGTGATGCTGAGTCTACTCAAGAATGAGGCTTTGAGTCTTTCTAGGAGTTACTCCTATGCATTTTATCTTGTTCCTAAAGTGTCTCGAGTCAAGAGTCAATATTTTTATATATTGATTAGGATTATTGGTCTTGTCTTAAAATAAGGTGTATCGAAACTTGCCTATGCTTTGAGATTGCTCTAAATTGAGTCTAATTAAACTTCTCTAAGATTTTCTTGATGGTTAAAGATTCTTCATTGATAAGTTTCATAATTGAACTCTTGGATTAGAGTTTTATCTTAACTAGTATCGTTTTTTTTTATTGATTTCATTAAATGGTGAATTACATACCATTTATCATTCATAAGGAGGATTCGTGTAACCGCCCGAATTTCGATGTAATTCCGGGATCAACAAAACTGATATTAATTTACATTTCATTTTAGTAAGTCTCGCCCAGAGCTGATCACTCTCGGAATACTAACCAATGGGGTATGGCTAACTAGAAAATGGTACGTAGACCGGAGACCCTATCGTGAAACGGACACCGATCACGAGAGACGCTGAGGGAATATTTTGGGCCAACGTGGGCTGATCGTAAGAAAGGGTAATGGATTGGGTTTGGCCAAAGCCTACGATGTATAATAGGAACGCAGGTGATTTTGCAAGACCAAAAGTACACGTGGCCAACCAGTCCTGAGCCTGAACCGAACTATCGTGAGCTCTGGAACTAGTAATAATTTCTCATTCTCTCAATGATCGAGACCATTACGATACGGATAGCCCTAGGTCGATACACGTAACTTCTAAACAGTCGCCCGTTAGTGAGAGACCATGAAATTGAAAGTTTAACGAGTTTTATTCGCAAAATTGGGTCCGGATTTTGATATTGATTTTCGAAGGCTTAAGAGACTATTTTTGGAAATCCAACGTCATATTACGCTGGCCACACACATTTGGAGTTAGTACGAGTAAAAATTGAAATTTCGGTCCGGGGGTGAAAAATTACAATTTTGCCCCTGTGGGTATTGGTGTTAGATTTTGAGGCCGTTTGAGGTTATTTTTCGAGGCCGACGCCATTTTTGGGTGGCCACGCATACCGGGAGTCATTACAGAAAAAAATTGGAATTTCGACAAAAATTGAAAAAATAATATTATTTTATTCCCGGAACTTCGCAGTCGATTTTCGAGGGCTTAAAAAGTGAATTTCGCGATTCCGACACCATATTAGGTTGGCCACGCATGTATGAAATGCGTTTGTGCAAAAATTGAAATTTCGCTCCGGGACCGGAAAAATGACAATTTTGCTCCTGGGCTAATTTTTAGTCCGAATTTTTTTGGGATAATTTGGGACAATTAAGAATAATTATCAGCTGCATTATTGGGGACTATTGACCCTTTTGCCCCTCCCTTTTTGGATAAGAATGCATATGAACCATTGGATTAAGGGCATTTTAGTCATTTTTGCTAAATTTTGACACATGGCACCCTTAGCCCTATAATTTGATCAAGTTGGACTGATTTTCTCTCTCCTCACTCACCCTCAACGATCAGATTAGCCTCCTTCAGAAATTTTCTCTCATTTTCCCACACTTTCCCTCTATTTTCTCTCATTTTCCCTCATTTTCTCTGTCACCTGAGTTTCGTCGGAGCACGCCGCCGACCGCTGTGCCTCACTGTCGACCCCCTTGGTCCCCAGCTTCAGCCCAGCCTCAGTTCCGTCCATTCCTCTCTCCCTTTCCCTCTCTTTCTCTCTCTTTTTCCCTCTTTTTCTCATTTTTCTGTTTTGCAAACAGTACTGCCGGAGCTTCGCCGGAGCTCCAATCGCCGTTCTGTCGACACCCGGCCATCCAGCTCGTCCATACGTCACCGTTCAGCCCTGTCCGTACAGTGACCGTACCGTACTGTTCACCGTCCGTACGGTCACTGTTCATTCCCGACTGTACGGCCCGTCACGGCCATCACCGGCACCTCGCCGGCCACCGTTCCCAGCCGGTCCGTACAGTGTCCGTATAGAAGTACTGTTCGCCGCGTCCATACGGCACTGTTTACCCGTTCGTACGCCGTCACTCGGGAATTCTGCCGCCGGTTGCACTATTCACCAGTGATCGATCGCGATTTCCCGTCGTCGTGACTTCAGATTAGGTGAGTAAAATTCCTAAACCTGGATTAGGACTGATAGTGCATTTTTCTGGACTGGCTTAGATAGTATCAGTGTGTATTTTAGATTGGGTTGAGGATTGACTGGTAGAAATTATTGTCGGGAAAATTGTGGTAAATCATTGAGGATTTATTGGGGAGAGAAATTGGATTAATTGATCAATTTAGGAGCCCATTAGAAAATTACCGGGTATGTCCGGGTTGATTGGTTGTATGTAATTTGTGCTTGATTGTGATTGAATTTTTATTGGTGCTCATGGTGCATTGCATTGTACAACATGGACACGCATTATGTATGCCTAGAGTGTGGCATGTGGTGAAATTGTGCGAGAATGCGTGCCTGCCATGAGTGTGTGATCACATAAATTACCCTGAAGCGTTATACGCTGGGTTTAGATAATAATAAATTGTGTGATCACCTAAGGACGTTCGGGTCGATACCGTCCTTATGCACTTTGAAGCAGGACGATGCCCGGTACGTCCGGAAGGCGACCATCCTCATGCACTTTGAAGCAAGCTCTGGTTCGCAAGGAGAACAGTATTGCGCCTCATTTACTTTGAAGCAAGCTAGAGACACTGGACCAGATCGGTTGCTGCGCCTCATGCACTTTGAAGCAGGCTAGACGCACCAGGCCGTGAAAAATTGATGACTCGAGTCGTAATGATAATGAATAGGGCAAGTGTGCCAGTGTGGACTGGTGGGCCAAAGAAATGCGCATGACATGTCAATAACATTTGCATGCATAAACATACATTAATTAGCATGCGAGTGGGTGAGACTCAGTGCATAAGCATGTGTTGGGCGTAAGTGTGACTGTGTGTGCCATGTATGTGCCATGATTTTTATGTATCGAACTATCTAACCTGCAGGGTCAGAGAATTGTATGATTATGGCTGTGTTATGGTTTTAAATATTAGTTTCTTATCAGGAGATTGCATGTTAGCCTAGCCTAGGTTTAGGGGTTGAACTCACTGAGATTCATCTCACGGTTGTGTAAACCGAAACTTTTCAAACCTCCGGCCGTGAGGATGGAGAGACCACCGCCTCTTTTTGGAATCCCTCTGCAGATCCGGACGTATACTACTACCTACCCTTCAGGAAATGGGGAGACTTTTGTGAGGTATCGATCTGAAGTAGTTGTGAATATAGGTGCAGACTATTATCAGAAACAAGAGTATGTGGCATGGTGTCATCGAGATGCCAATGGAAATGAGGGAGAGCCCCTTAGGACTTTTGATATCGCTATCGATAATACTGGGCTGATGCAACTAAATATAGCTGCTGGTGAGGTGATAGACCCTGAGGTCACACCCGAGGGGATGATACAGGAGGAAGAGGTACATGAGGAGCCCAATGTACTAGCAGGGGACCCCGAGTCTATGGATGAGGAGGAGAATGACGAACCCAAGGCCATGGAGCAGGACGTAGAGGAGGATGGAGAGATGGCAGAGCTAGGATCAAATCAGGAGGGATTCGAGCCTTACCTTGACCCGGAGTTGGAGCCAGACTCCGAGGATGAGCGAGCCCAGGCGACGGATTCCGAGGAGTCAAAGTCTAGTAAGGACGCCTCCGAGGAGTTATCAGACGATCCCACCGAGTCATCCGATCCCGACTGGGAGCCATAGGATGGTCTAGTGTCCTTAGCTGGTGATGAGGGCCGAAACTTTTTGGACCGTAACCCTCTTCCTTAGTTTTAGCCTGACCTCCCTATCCACTTATCTATCTCTTTTTGACCAGGTGGCTGCTGACCATTTGTGTCTTTTGTTGTACTTGTAAATATTGTACAGCTTGTGCTTGATCTTTGTATGGGTGTGGGTCGGCGACGCTTCCTGGGAGTGTTACACCATAATCAATCGTGACGGGATGTTGCGTTTCAGTGGGGTACGAGGCGTGACAATTCCTTAGGGGGTGTGCATTTACCCTATGATATGTCATCTATCATAACGTGAATTCCTTGGGTGGTGAACATTTATTTTGTTGCACTTTTACAACCTTTTAAATCTCCTACCACTGCGGTATCAACAACTATCTTGCTTCTCCATTTGCCATCCGCACATGATATAACTAATCGACAAAATACCAAGGATCGTCCTAAGTAAACACTATATCTCTCTTCTTATCTTATCCTTTCTTTCTGTTTATTTTTTCCTAAAAACATGAAATATCTAAGCCTTTCGACTTGACTAATTCTCACGAGTCCTTGCAGATCACCCCATTCACACGCATCAAGTATGGCTCATTGTGATTTGAATACAAGATCTATCGTATCCAAATTAAGCGTTTAACCACTCAACCAATCCTTTAGACGTGAAAAGGGATGCATGCATGGTCCCTCATCCATTCCAACGTCAAAAGATTTTATCGAAGCCAAATGCTTTACCTGATAAACCTTCGCCCTCAGAGAGAATGTAATGTTGCTCAACACATCTTTGTACAATAATCTCTGCTAACGCCTAAATCCTTTCCCAGCCCTTTTATTTAATCTTGAATTTTGGGAGTCAAGAAGTGTTTATAAGCACACAAAACCAAGCTGGGACCGGGTTTCTTTATTCGTCAATTTTTAGTACACATACGACACATACATACATACATACATACATACATACATACATACATACATACATACATACATACATATGTGTATGTATATAGCAGTTTGGCCTAAGAGCTAGCTGATTATATATGATGTTGCAGCATACCTATAAATCACACAATAGACAATACGATCACACAAAAGGTTTTCTTTTGCCATTTTTTGTGGTTCAGAGGGTACACACAAAGGCTCATCGACTTTCTGGTGGAACTAAAGGTGCCAAATGCATAAGATCTATGCTTCACACGTGAATTTGCGAACTTATTCATTTCAATACTACCTATGATTCACATTGACACCGACCAATCCCCCCACCAAGCCGATCAATTCAGCCTCCTCATGGCCCATTTATTATCACATGGTGAGAACCCCCGGGAGTGTAGCCGGCCGGAGCGCTCGGGAAGTAACCAAGACCGTCGTTCTTCTCATGTTGTTGGGGCCCAGTTTCAGCGTTCGCGTTGCTTGTAGCATCAGCAGCAGGAGTAGAAGCACTTGTAGTACTCAGGGATCCGGTGGTTTTGCTTGAAGTAGCAGTAGTAGTAGCGGCAGCTTCAGTGGAAACGGTAGCATCACTACCACCAGCACTAGCTTTGCGGCCCATGCTCGTGTCACTGAGCCAACGCTCTGCATCGGCTTGTAGAGCTGCTGCGGTTAGCATGAGCACAAGGAAGAACGCAAATATCACCTTCATGATCGGATTCTGTAGCTGGACTCTGATAGACGGACTTTATGCAATCACAGGTGATCATTAAAAAATAACCGACTTTTTTTCTTTAAACAAAGCTATAAAGACACTGGTTTAAGACCTATTGATTTCGACAAGAAGCATTTCTCAATTTCCTTTCACATATTTTACCAAGAATTCAAAACTAAGTAATTAACACAACTTGAAAGGGATTAAACATACTTCTTGATTCTGGATGAGTTGCAGTATTGAAAGAAGATATAGAAATTTAGGGTTTTGTCGGACATACTAGTTTCTGCAACGGAGAAATCTCTACTTGGTGTGTTGATGACTTGTTGGTCCATATTGTTGTGCAATTTATAGGCAAGTAAAATCGTTCTGCTGCTAGGGTTAGAGAAGAATGCATTCTTCATCAAACAAACACTCCAAAAGCACTCTAGAAAAAAAAGGAAAAGAAAAGCAAGTTTAGAGTGGGGGGTTCACAATGTTGCTGCACCATTGGAAGAGGATAAGCTACCCAAGAAAGTAACCATGATTAAGATGGATAATTAAGGCAACTCGTGTGTTGACATTCAAATAGTTTATGATTAGTGAGGGGTTTATATGTCTCCGTTCTAGGGTTCAGCAATGGGTGTAATGAGACGAATGGTGAAATTTTTTTCCATATGCAATAATTGCAGGAAGATACTTACATTAAACTATGCTAACTTGGAGGACCAATTTCTTCGGACAAAATTGGGATCCGAGGGCCGTGGTTAAAATTAATAATTGTTAAGTAGATAGGTTCTATTGAACAGCCATTAACGGTTGAATGTCCTAGTACCATCACGAGGTAAAAGTGTAAATAATTACATGCATTCTTTAATGGGAGATTCCATGAGAAGAGTAGCATAAAACAACGTAAAATCCAGCTTTTCATTGATAGTCACAGCGCGATAATCACTGGGCACGCAATGAATCATTAGAAGCGAAACTTTGATAAAATCTTCATTAAATTAGTATGGAATGCTTAGAATCAAGCTAATCAGATTAATACAAGAGCCATGTAGCTGTTGTTTAGTACGCTTGACGAAGCTGCTATAGCTACCACTGTGACATTCCGAAATTTTCCGCCAATTGGAATTTATTAAATAATTGAGTTTTATGAGATGTACTCGTAGTAAATTTCTCCCCCGGAACTAATCATTCCTGGGAATGCTAACCGTTAGGAAAAGGCTAATAGAGGAATTAATTTGCGCGACTAAAGAAAATTCGATCGTGAATAGATTTCGACCATTAAATCGCGTAAGTAATATTTTGAGCCACTGTTGGCCGATCTAAGGATAGTTAGGGGTCAACTCGCCACTGTCCTAGTAGTGGATCGCGGGTGATTCCGTTGGACCACGAAACGATTTGACGAATGATTCCGAAATTATACCGAATGATCATACCCCTCGGATCAAGTGATTGATCTTCGCGATTTTAATGACAATCGAGGTCATCACACACTGGATGGACTTGCACGTGACTCGATTCAGTATCAGTCATGAGTCGATTTCGCAAATTCCCACAGTAAGCCGCCCGTTAGCTCGAGAAACACTCGAGTTGCGTTTAATAGAATTTAATTATGGAATTTTTGCCCAAATTGGACACCAAAAAATTAGGAAATCACGCCGGAACGTTAGGACGACGTTGCACGTTACACGTGTCAATTTTTGGTGTGCTCAATTCCTTTAGAAAAATTCGATTTGAACAAGAAACGGAGAATTGGACCATTTTACCCTTGAGAATTATTAAAAAGGTATGTTTTAAGGGTAAAGGGCATTTTGGTAATTTTTTCCTAAAATTTTGATTGGACAATTTTACCCTTGGATATTTTGGAAATTACAATATTGCCCTTAGATATTTTTGTGCAAGAATCGATCTCGGCTCTTCGGATCAAGATAAGATCAAATCGGGACCGTTGGATCAAAAAGATTAGAGGAGGGTATTTTGGTAATTTGTCAAAAAGTGGTCAAAAATAAATTTTTTAGTCTTTAACTCTCTCTCCTCTCTCTCTTCTTCTCCTTCCCCATCGTGAGAAACACCCCCACCATACACACACAATCTCTCTCTCTTTCTCCCTTTGCCATCGTCGCCACACCGGACCGCCGATCGCCGGTCACGCCCGCAAATCGCCGCCGTCCGCTCGCCGAACCGCACCATGTTTCCCCCCCAAGCCACCGTTTTCTCTCTCTCCCTCTCGATCTCTCTCTCTTGGCCGTGAGGCCCTCGGCCACGCCCAAGCCCCGCCGTCGCCACCCAAGCCGATTGCCGCCACTCGAAAGCCGTACGTCGTCGCCGTTATCCCTGATTAAGGGCCGCTGCTTTCCGTTCTAGCCGAGGAAGTCTAGAACGCGGGTAAGTCATGTTTAAACCTAAATTAGGACTTCGGGTATCAATGGATAATTTTCGGCAAAATCAGTATGAAATTAGGTGCGGAATGGTATGAATAGGGAGTGAAAATTTTATGGCGGGCCTTAGGATTCGATTCGGACAATATTTATTTGAAATTCAGAAATTAGGGGCTGCGAATTTACTGTTCATATGCCTCGAAACACTGTTCACAAGCTGTGGATTACTATTCACGAGGCTGTGAGGGTCCGATTGAGGCGCGAGTTGAGTTTTTGGAACCTAGAAATTATGGCGAGAAAGTCCCATGAAGAATCGGAATTAATCCGACGCCATTTGATTGGAGAAAAATGGGAATTATCGTGTTGGATGTATATTTAAATTTTTAGTAAATTGTGGTAATTAAATTGAGTATATTGTTGTGCAACTAAGTGACTGAATATGCTTGTTTGGTGCACACGTGAGCTAAACTGAATTATTTATTGACATTAGTCGTGTGAATTGTTGAGTAAACATGTTTTATGTGTGAAAGGATGTGTGCACGAACCCCGTGTGTTGGGTCAGTTGTGTGTGGTAAATGTGTGTTGAGCATGGACTTGAGTAGAAGGAAAATTGTGGTGTGGCAAGTGGTTGTGAAAAGTATGTGAAAGGGTGAAAGTGCGAGGTTGGGATCGGGCCGAGTATCATAAACAAGAGCAGCGATCACGTAGGTCTGATGCATTCGACACAGGCTGAGGCTCGAAAGAGCATGATTGAGTGCGGTCCGAGGTACGATTAGCTCGGGTGAGACCGGGATTGGACCGAGGCATCTTAAGCTCGGGTTTCAATCATGTAGGCCTGTCGCATTTGGCGTGGGCTGAGTCGGGATCGGGCCTGGAGCGCGTGATGCTCAGGTTGCGATCGGGGCCTAAGGCGTGAACGAGTACGCGGGCCGGAAGTGTGGTGATGAACGATCGCAGTGTACTTGAGGCGTGTACGTGTACGCGGATCACTGGCGAAGAATGTGGATGGAACAGGATGAGAATGGAAAGAGTGTATAACATGAAAATTTAGCATGCTTGTAATTGTATTAAAGTGCCGGTTATGTGATTATGTGGCATGTGTGTATGTTTGTGTTTTGCGAAATTGTCTAGAGGTACGTGATAGCCTAGGTTGGGTTTAGGGGCGAGCTTACTGAGAAGTGTCTCACGGTTATTTCAACCGATAATTTCAGAACCCCGACAGGATTCATGAATCTTCTGCCACCGCCACCAGAACATTTTGAAGACCTCAGTGGATGGGACGGTATAAGGGGACTCAAACTCAGAGGACAAAGAATCAGACTCAGAGTGGGTTTTTGGCGAGCACCATTTTTTGGAGTAGTAGTAAACCCAGGTCTTCATCCTTGGAGTATCGGTTTTTTTTTAGAAAGGCAGTGTGGATGTACATATATGGGACAGTTTATAAATGTAAATATTATGGTATAAGAAGGAAATGAAAAAGATATGTACATTCTCCCTGATTGTTCTCCCCAGTTTTTAATTGTCCGGGTTTATTTGTTGATATCCGCTGTGGTATAAATCTTTGAAGGCGTTTTGAGGTCAGCGACATTCCTAGGACGTCGCTTGAATCGACCAGAGGCGGATGGCGCGTGCCCGTTGGGGTTCGGGGCGTGACAACCACCGTAACCGGCGATACTAGTACTCTCGTCAACAACCAGCATGTCCACAGTCACTATTGCCAGTGACTCCTCAAACACCACAAAGCCATGTTCGGTCCTTTCTCTCTCTCTCCCTGATCGAAACCAGAGCTCTCCATAACAGATCTCGAGACGGCGACAAGAGGGCCAGATCTGCTTGTTACTGAGTCGGCAATGACGACATACACGGATAAAAGAAATCAGGAGGAGAGCCAGATCAAGGAAAACAACAAAGCTCACGTCGAGATATGGATGGTCAAGAGGCCTTCACCGAGAGCAG
Organism: Syzygium syzygioides; assembly: GCA_031216285.1. NCBI lineage: Eukaryota > Viridiplantae > Streptophyta > Magnoliopsida > Myrtales > Myrtaceae > Syzygium > Syzygium syzygioides. The sequence goes on from CM062249.1 coordinate 33,559,666, forward strand.
ATCTGGCTGTTACATCCCACTTCAAGATCTGGCTGCATCATCGAGATGACGACACACACATCCCAGAGAGAGCGAGAGAGATGGATTTTTTCTATCTACTCAATGTTGGGTAGGTCTTGACCTACTTCAATTTTTATAAAGGATCTACTTAAAATTGCTAGTTCTAGACCTGCTTAACTTTCTACTGATGAGAAATGTGAGAACATATGCATGGTGTCATTGGATTAAACACTGAGAGAGCACTTCGAGTAATCTAACTGCAGTTGCAGGTCCTAGGGTTTTACATAACAGAGAAGATTGACAACAGAACAAATTATCGAAAAGCAAGGGAGACTGAAAGAACCTAACGAATACAACATGCGCTATATCAAAAAGTAATTTATATACATACGTACATCTAGTTCGTTTTGGCATCATGTCATGCGTAGTAAATAACTTAATCCAAATCATCAATAAATATATACAACCGTAATGAGATTTTCACTTTAAGAAATGCGAAATATCGTATCTCCATCCTACTCAATGCAATCTCTTCAATGTTGAACCACGAAAAAAGTTACTGTGACTGCTCACAAATATCTAACTCAAAAATTACCGTCGGATCCCGAATGTGGGGGCAGAAGATTATGTTCGTCCTCTGCGAGTGGTGGCTGAGATGGCCACAACTAAAGTGGTCGTCCTCAGCACGCCAGGGGTCATCTGCCATTGAGAGTGCTTGGGCTAATTGTTCTAACATCAAGTGGAACAATCCTCATTTGGTGATTCACGACAGCATTCTATCTCAAACTCTCAAAGTGGAGGAGTCAAAATCCACATGAACGAGATCAAGGAAAACATTCCGATTGGGCTTTTATTAAAAGAAAATGTAGATTTGATCAATGCAGTATCTTTTCTATCACAAGAATGATGATCCTTGTCTAGCCATACAATTATTAAAAAAATATCAAATCTTATTGCTAATGACGAGTGTGATTTCATATTACATAGTCCAAGTATTGAAAATCATCAGACTGATCCTTAAGAAAAACTAAGTCGTCCAATAGAGATTCTTTTGATCTTCTTATAGATAGTTTGCAGGATAATTATTCTTAGTGTTAAAACCCTACAGCAGCTCTAATTCATTGCTTTGGTTCAATGGACCACTCTGAACTTGCTTCTGAAGTCCACATAACCACATCAACGATCCTTCATCGGGCCATCTAATTTCAAAATATCGCAGATGCCCAAGCCTTCGTTAATTTGCCCGAGCGCAGCGTCTAGTATAATTATATTTCCTTCTTTTACTTTTGTAAAGTGCGTAAATGTGGCTCGAACTAAGAAGCAAAGACTCCAATAAGTGATATCAACACAACATTTAATCACGACAAGCCTCTCCAATAAGCCAAGTCTTTATACAACGTAATCATCTGCAGGTTTCAATACAGGCACTTCAACTATGTGACTATGTCTTCATTACTGGTATGTGCAGCTTAATAGATTGTGAATAGTTACTGTCATTTCGAATTTATTGTAGGTGAATGGTTACCAGTATCTGGTCTGTTTAGTTTGTTGTTATTGTTCTGGAGTTGTAAAAGGACCTGTAGTGGATCTTGGTCTACCCTTGAAATAAAATGCTAAACCACCGAAAAAGCTGCCATGCTTAAGGCTACGCTTCTGGTTATGCTTCCTAATGATCAAGTCTAGCGCAACATTTGCACTCTCGGTTGCCTTAGGTTTTCTCTTGGGTAACATGTTGTAACAGAGTTAGCCCTTAAGCAACGAATTGTTTTCTCTAGTGTTGCAATTGTTGTGTTGCCTAAGGTCGAAGTTTGGTGCAAATAGTTTCATGACCATAAAAACACCAAGCAAAGACCGGGTCACATCGATGATATTCATAATATGTACGTATGATGCTTGTGTCACGGTCAAGAGGTTTTCAACACTAAAGACCGTGACACATCAATGAAGACCCGTTCAAAACCCAACGAAGCTTCAAGAATCTTCCAAGGACGGGCGAGACGGTAATTGTGCCGGGGTTCTAGAGAGTTCTCGGCATAAATGCCGGTAGTTGGTAGCTCTCGAAATAAATATCGATAGGTGGTCGACGAGAAACGATACGATCTCGGCCACCCATCTAGAAAACGATCAATGGTTGTAATCCGAGGCCCTCTACTATATAAAGAGGTGTCCTCCTTCTCATTTGAAACATCCAAAAACAACAAGAAGCAGTTGCTTTCTCTTCCAGAGCTTCTCTCTCTAGTTTCTCTCTCTACGATCCGGGTGTCCGAGCGAGTGATTGATCGGGAAAAAGGCTTGGCCTAGGCTTTCCAACGATCCAAGGAAGCCTAAGTCGCCGCACGGGTCATTCCCAAACTATCGGCCCGTGACAAGTGGTATCAAAGCAAGTAGAGAGTCCATCCAAGGAGATCGAGGAGCACACCAACTGGTCAAGAGAATGTCGAACGAACAACTCGCTTCGGTTGTTGTGGATGAAAGGGCTCCTAAAGAACCGGTTCCCAATGAGCCGGATGCCCAACCAAAGACTCATGGAAAATCCAAGAAAAGGGATGCTTCGTCGAACGCCATAGCCGCGATCGATGAGAAGCTCACGAGAATGAGAACAACAATGTTGGAGTTCATCGAAGAACTCGACGAAGTCAAAAGGCGGATCGACGAGGGTGAAGAAAGTCTCCGCCATGAATTCACAAACGTCGTCAATCGCACGACGGCCCCTTTGTTCGATAGGGATGAAGCCCTCGAAGCATCCATCGAGGCCCTAAAGCTTGAAGTCGTGGAGCTCAAAGAAGGCAACTCCTCCAAGACCGAAGTCGAAGCCTTGAAGATGGAGGTGCAAGAGCTCAAGACCGAGCTCATCCTATGTAAAGCAAGCATCGCGAATGGTGCTTTGCCCATCCATGCGGCACACAAGCTAGAGGTGCCGAAGCCGAAAGAATTCAAAGGCGACCGGTCTGCCAAAGAGGTAGACAACTTCCTATGGAGCATGGGACAATACTTCGACGCCGTTGGAATCCAAGATGATTTGGCCAAGGTACGAACCGCTTCCATGTTCCTAGTTGATAATGCCATGCTTTGGTGGCGAAATAGATATGAAGAGACAAAACAAGGCGCCGACCCCATCTCTACTTGGGATGGATTTGTCGAGGAGTTTCGGGATTATTTCTTCCCCGAATATGCTAAACAAGAAGCCCGTAGCAAGCTCCATCGCCTTGAGCAACGAGGCACGATCCGAGAGTACGTGAAGGAATTCACCGAACTCAAACTCCAAGTTCCCAATCTTGGAGAAGAGGAGGCTCTCGGGGCGTTCATGGATGGATTGAAGCCGTGGGCACTACTCGAGCTCAAACGAAGGGATGTCAAAAGCCTTTCGCGAGCACTGGTTGCGGCCGAGTCTCTCGCCGACTTCACCAAAGAAGCCCCAAAAACAAGAGGAAGTGGGTGGAGATCGGATCGCCACCATGATGAAGAAGACCAAGCTGTTCGTGGTCGAAAAGACTCGGACAGTAGTCCCAACCGTGGCCGAAGAGATCAAGGTGTACGTGAGAAGGCATGGGGAGAAGGATCGTCCAAGTCAAGCGATCCCAAGTGGAAGCAACCTCAAGGAGACTACAAGAACAGGTTTGATACTCCACCACCGTCTCCGTGCTTCATTTGCAACGGTCCTCATTGGACACAAAAGTGCCCAAAGAAGAGTAGGATCAATGCCATTCTTGCCGTAGAAGAGGATGAAGAGCCGAAGCAAGAAAAGGAGAAACGCGAGGTGCGACTTGGGACCATGAAGGTTTTCAACTCAATCAACTCCGTGAAGGACAAAGCTCCGCCAAGGGAGAAGCCGGCACATTCACATCTCTCATTCGTTGAGGTCAAGGTAAATGGCGTACCCCTCCTTGCCTTGGTCGATACGGGTGCTACGAGCTTATTCTTGTCAAACGAAGCGGCCAAACACTTGGGACTTCATGTGGAACCAACTCGCAATCGTTACAAGACGCCCAATTCTAACGAGATATCAGGCGTAGGCGTGGCCAAAAATGTAGAACTCCAAGTCGGTACTTGGGAAGGCAAACTTCCGTTCGAGGTAATTCCTCTCGACGACTATGATCTCATTCTCGGCCTTGAATTTTTCGATGCCGCGAAAGCCATGATAGACCTGAGGAGCAACACGGTTATCATCACCGACTCGGAGTGCCCATCCATGGTTCCGATGATTAATGGAGTGACCGAAGCCAAAGTCCTCTCCACAATCCGAAGAATAAACAAAGAACCAAGAGTTGAGAAGTCCGTGCCCGAACTCTGCACCAAGCCAAAGCCGAAGGAGAATCATCCTCTTCAACACAACATGCCGATCCATGTTCTATTCCCGGAGGTAACAAGCTTGCCGACCAACATGGAGGAAGCCAAATCAAAGGAGCCAAATGCCCGATAAACTGAGAAGCCGAAGAAATCTCGGAAGAGTCGAAGGCGCTCCAAAAAGCCAACAAATAAACCCCAAGCCAAGAGCGTCGAGGACGTCGCTCGAATGAGTGGGGGAGAATGTCACGGTCAAGAGGTTTTCAACACTAAAGACCGTGACGCATCAATGAAGACCCGTTCAAAACCCAACGAAGCTTCAAGAATCTTCCAAGGACGGGCGAGACGGTAATTGTGCCGGGGTTCTAGAGAGTTCTCGGCATAAATGCCGGTAGTTGGTAGCTCTCGAAATAAATATCGGTAGGTGGTCGACGAGAAACGATACGATCTCGGCCACCCATCTAGAAAACGATCAATGGTTGTAATCCGAGGCCCTCTACTATATAAAGAGGTGTCCTCCTTCTCATTTGAAACATCCAAAAACAACAAGAAGCAGTTGCTTTCTCTTCCAGAGCTTCTCTCTCTAGTTTCTCTCTCTACGATCCGGGTGTCCGAGCGAGTGATTGATCGGGAAAAAGGCTTGGCCTAGGCTTTCCAACGATCCAAGGAAGCCTAAGTCGCCGCACGGGTCATTCACAAACTATCGGCCCGTGACACTTGCATATAACATACAATAGGACCAACACCACACTTACATGTACACGCTCAAGCTGATCTTTCGACTTTCTGTTCAGAACTTAGCATTTTCCTAGCATAAGCTCTATGCTGAAAACATGGAGAGTTAGCAATTTATTGGTCATTGCTACCTAGTAATTTAGATATGATCGGTCGACCCTCATCTTGTCGAGCCAAGTAGTTTTAGCAGCCTCCGAGCTTGTTGTTGGCAGACACTGTTATGAGCGTGTGGTGAGAATTCTCAGTTGAGGCGTCAGTAGGGGCGCTTGAATTGGTACCGAAACCTTCGTTCTTGATGCTGTCACCAGAAGGAAGCGACTGGGTCCCCACAGAACCAGTCTGGTTGCTCTCGCTTCTAGGACCAGCAAGAGTGGCAGTCCTAGCATCAGCGAAATTCGCCGAGCCCAGTGCGAGGGCGAGGCAGACTACAAGTATTGTCTTCATAATCGGAATCAATCGCCTAATCACGGAAAGAATGAATTAATTAGAACATGATATTACGATCATCTGATAGTACAAGATTCTCTTTTTTTTTTGTTTTTGGAAGATGTATCAGTTGCAACAAGGATCATTCCTCTATTTACACCATGCTTCAAAAATTATAAAAGAAAAGTTTTTGAGATTATGATGTATCAAGTATATAATCTCTATCTTCCTTACCAAAAAAAAAAGTATATAATCTCTAACTTGAAGCTACCTACGAATGCATGCCTCAGCAGATAAAAGCTCCGAAGCAAGTTGTAAAGAAGCAAAAAAAGCAAGTTTGAAGTGGGGTGATCATTTTGTTGCTGCACCATTGGAAAAGGTTTAAGCCACGCCCAAGAAGTAATGATGATTAAGATTTGATATCCAAGGCTACTCATATGATCAAACTTTCAAAATCTTCATAATTCCATTTCGAGAGATTGGAAAAAGTTGAGATGGACTAGTCTTACGAATAATGTGATGATAGAATCAATTCACAACTCAAAATTCGTATACAAACTTGTGTTTCAGATGGGATCAAGTATGCAACCTATGTGATTTGTGAGTGATTTGATCTAGTGGTATGAACATAGGCACTACTAAGTCAATCTTTTTTAGGGTTCGAGGAATAATGTAAGTAATGAAATGAAAAGTGAAATCTTTTCGACGTGCAATATTTACATTGACACTACGTCAAAATTTGCGGATTGAGGAAAAATTTGGGAGAGTAAAGTTGATAATTTTAATCGGGTAAAATTTTTTTTTTATTTAGAGCACTCAAGCTTGACTAATCACGTCAGGTCACGATAGTGTTTTCTCGCCTCTCCTCAAGGGTGTGTAATTATTGGGGCAGGAGGTGTCACGCCCCGTACCCCACTGGAACGCAACATCCCGTCACGGTCGATTTTGGTGCAACGCTCCCAGGAAACGTCGCCGACCCACGCCCAAAACAGAGATCAAGCACAAGCAGAAGTAACGTATATAATTAAATATATACACCAGTACAATGAGACACATGAGACCAAGGTAGAATAACCAGCAATTAAACAACTCTAAAAAAAATATAAACATTGACATTGCCATAGAAAACCTTTTTACAAAGTACCATTTACAAGTCAAACAAAATAAACAAACACAGTAGGTCACACAGTCATCTGCCACTGGTCAAAAAGGATCGAGTGGTTGGGGTAAGTGGGTCATCTACAGGGAAGGCTACAGACAAAAAGGTACGTGCTTCCCTATTGCTAAGACCTAGAACTTAGGCTAAGGTTCCCAGTCTGGATCCGAAGACTCAGTAGGATCCTCTGAACTTTCCTCTAAAATGCCATCGCTTGATTCTGATTCCTCAAATTCCATCGGTTGAGCTGCCATCCGCTCTTCTTCGAAATCCAACTCCAAATCAGGATCTAAGTACCAACCTAAATCCTCGTCCTCGCCAATCTCCACGTCTTCACCTACCTCAGCTACTTCTCCGTGATCTTCTGCGTCCTGCTCCATGGCCACGGGTTCGTCATCCTCCTCCTCATCCATAGGCTCGGGGTCGTCTGCTAGTACATTGGGCTCCTCATGCACCTCCTCCTCCTGCATTATCCCCTCAGGTGTGACCTCAGGATCTATAACCTCACCAGTAGCTATAATCGGTTGCATCAACTCAGTATCATCGATAGCGATATCAAAGGTCCTAAGGGGCTCTCCCTCGATCCTATTGGCATCTCGATGACACCATGCCACATATTCTTATTTCTGATAATAGTCCGCACCTATATCCACAACTACCTCGGAATGATGCCTCACAAAAGCCTCCCCATACCCTGAAGGGTAGGTAGTAGTATACGTCCGAATCTCCAGAGGGATCCCAAAAAGAGGCGGTGGCCACTTCATCCTCACGGCCGGAGGTCTGAAAAGTTTCGATTTACACAACCGTGAGACGAATCTCAGTGAGTTCAACCCCTAAACCTAGGCTAGGCTAACATGCAATCTCCTGACCAGAAAATAGATATTTAAATCACAAATCAGCAATAACAAATCATTCTTAGACCCTGCAGGTTAGACAGATCAATATATAATAATCACAGTACATACGTGGCACTCATAATCACATATATGCAAATCACATGCTTATGCACTGATTCTCACATTCTCGCATGCCAGTCTATATATGTTCATGTATGCAAATGTCATGGACTTGACACGTGCAATTCCCAGCCTACTGGCCCACACTGGCACACTGGCAAACTACCCAATTCATTATTATTATGACTCGAGTCATCAATTTTTCACAGCCCGGTGCGTCTAGCCTGCTTCAAGGTGCATGAGGCGCAACAACCGATCTGGTCCAGTGTCTCTAGCCTACTTCAAAGTGCCTAAGGCGCAACACTGTTCTCCTTGCGAACCAAAGCCTGCTCCAAAGTGCATGAGGATGGTCGCCTTCCGGACGTACCGGGCATCGTCCTGCTTCAAAGTGCATGAGGACGGTATCGACCCGAAGGTCCTGACCCGTAGGTCCTTAGGTGATCACACAATTCATTATTATCTGGACCCAGCGTATAACACTTCAGGGTAATTTAGGTGATCACACTCTCATGACAAGCACGCATTCTCGCACAATTTCACCACATGCCACACTCTAGGCATACATAATGCGTGTCCATGTTATGTAAGGCAATGCACCATGAGCACCAATGAAATTCAATCACAACCAAGCACAATGTATGTACAACCAATCAACCCGGACTTACCCGGTAATTTTCTAATGGGCTCCTAAATTAATCAATTAATTCAATTTCTCATCCCAATAATTCCTCAATAATTCATCATAATTTTCCGACACTAATTTCTACCAGTCAATTCTCAACCCAGTCTAAAATTCACACTGACACTGTCTAAGCCAGTCCAAAATGTACTGATAATACCTAAACCAGTCCAGAAAAACGCACTATTAGTCCTAATCCGAGTTTAGGAATTTTACTCACCTAATCAAAGGTCACGATGACGGGGAATGGCGGCCGATCACTGATGAACAGTGCAACCGGCGGCGAAATTCCCGGGACGGCGAAGCGTACGATCACGGTGAACAGTATCGTGAATAGTACTTCCCGTACGGAACTGTACGGACAGGGCTGGGAAGGTGGCCGAAGGGGCGCCGGTCACGGCGGCAACGGGCCGTACGGTCCGGCATGAACAGTGATTTCCGTACTGATGTGAACAGTAACTTCCGTACGGACTGAGTGCGACGGCGACATATGGACGTGTTGAGAAGCCGGGTGTCGACGGAACGGCGATCGGAGCTCCGGCGAAGCTCCGACGACACTGTTTGTAAAATTGGAAAATGAGAAAAACAGAGAAAAATAGAGCTGTTTCTGGACTAAAACCTGGGCTGTGGTGGCTGCACAGAGGTGGAATTGGTTGCTGGTGATGTTGGCTCGATGGGGGAAGCTCCGGCTGGTATTGTTTAGGCGTGAACAGTACCAGAAACACAGAAACGGAACGGGAAAAACAGAGAACGGAAGAGAAGAAGAGAAAAACGCAGAAAATTTTGACCGAATGGTCTGCACGTGAGAGAGAGAGGGAGATATATTTGGTCAAATGAGTCAAAGCTTGCCTTAGTGGAGTCCAAGTGTCAAGATCTAGGGCTAAATGACATTTTTGCCCTTGATCCAAGGGCTAATATTCATCCAAATCCAATAATTTAGGGGCAAAATGGTCATTTGCCCCTAACTAAGGGCTAACCAGACCTGAGTTAAGCTAACTCACTTTGGTTAATCCCAAAATAAAATCCAAATTTCGGAATTAATTAAAAATGGCCTAGGGCATTTTCGTAATTTTCCGATCCCGAATCGAAATTCCAATTTTCGTCCATACTGGTCCTATATATTTATGGTAGACATAATCCGGTGTCGGAATCGCGAAATTCACTTTTTAAGCCCTCGAAAATAGACTGCAAAGTTCCGAGAATAAAATAATATTATTTTCTAATTTTTTGTCGAAATTCCACTTTTTGCCCGAAATGACTCCCGGTATGCATGGCTACTCAAAAATGGTGTCGGCCTCGAAAAATAATCTCAAACGGCCTCAGAATTAAATAACAGCACCCACAGGGGCAAAATCGTAATTTTCCCCAATTTCCGACAAAATTTCAATCTTTAGCTAGTTTAGCCCCAAATGTGCGTGGCCAGTATAATATGACGTTAGATTTCCAAAAATAGTCTCTTAAGCCTTCGAAAATGGACATCGAAATCCGGGTCCAATATCGTGAATAAAACTCGCTAAACTTTCAGTTTCAGGGTCTCTCACTAACGGGCGGCTGTTTAGAAGTTACGCATATCGACCTAGGGTTATCTGTGTCGTAACGGTCTCGATCATTGAGAGAATGAGAAATTATTATTAGTTCCAAGGGTTACAATCGTTAAGTTCAGGTTCAGGACTGGTTGGCCACGTGTACTTTCGGTCTTGCAGAATCACCTGCGTCCCTATTATACATCGTTGGCCTTGGTCAAACTCAATCCATCACCCTTTCCTACGATCGGCCCACGTTGGCCCAGAATATTCCCTCAGCGTCTCTCGTGATCAGTGTCCGTTTCACGATAGGGTCCATGGTCCACGTACCGTTTTCTAGTTAGCCATGCCCCATTGGTTAGTATCCCAAGAGTGATCAGCTCTGGGCGAGACTGGCTAAAATAAAATGCGAATTAATATCAGTTTTATTGATCCCGGAAATCACATCAAAATTCGGGCTGTTACAGGAGGCACTACAAACAAACAAGGATTTAGCCACGAAAATGAGCGACGAATAATTTTTCATCGCTAATTAGCAACGAAATTTGCAACGAATTTTTTTTTCGTAGCAAATTAGCGACGAATAAATTTTCGTCGCTAATTTCTGACGAAAAAAAAATTCGTTGCAAATTTGCGACGGAATTTGCCATGAAAAAAATTCGTGGCTAATTTGCGACGGAATTAGCGACGAATTTTTTTTCCCTTGCTAATTTGCGACGAAAAAAAAAGTCGTCGCTAATTTGCTACGAAATTTGCCACAAAAAAAATTCATTGCAAATTTGCAACGAAATTAACGACGAATTTTTTTTCCGTTGCTAATTTGCAACGGAAAAAAATGTCGTCGCTAATTTGCGACGGAATTTGTCACGAAAAAAAATTCGTCTCCAATTTGCGATGGAATTTGCCACGAAAAAAATTCGTCACTAGTTTGCAACGGAATTTGCCACGAAAAAGTATTCGTTGCTAATTTCCGACGGAGTTAGCGACTTATTTTTTTTCGTCGCTAATTTTGGGACGTAATTTGCAATGAAAAATAAATTCGTCGCTAATATATATATTGCGTGTCAAATATTTACTAATATATAAATGTAAATTGTTAATAAGATCTTTCAAACTTCAATGTATGAACCACCACCAAATGAGTTGGATCATTTGTGCGATGAACAATTTGCAGCATGGTTCAAAACATATGTAAGTTGCCTATAGATCAAAACCAAGTTATTAATATTTTATACATAATTTAAATATATATTATTGACTTTGCGTGTGTGACCTTAGGTTCATAGTAATCATGATCAAGTTAAAGAGTAAGGATTGCTATATTATTTGTCATGGGGTCCAAAGTCAAGAGTACAAACTTGGCCAACATATTTCATAAAACGGGTATAATTTTCACACTCAAGAATATGGAATAGGAAAAGCCACAATGAATAGTGGTGTGTGTTCGGTCATCCAATGATGACAGTTCAAAAGATGATTTTTATGGCTTGTTGGATGAAATCATAGAGATAGAATACTCCGGACCATTAATGCGAGTTACTCCGGACCATTAATGCGAGTTGTGTTATTTAAGTGCATGTGGTTCGAGCCCATCAAAGGAATGAAGGTGCATACGAAATTTAATTTGGTTAAAATAAATCACAAGAAAATGTATATGAAATATGAACCATTTGTGTTGGCATAACAAGCAATTCAAGTATATTATGCATTATATCCTAGTTTGAAATATGACAAAGCTGATTGGTTGGTGTATGTAAAATCAAAGTACAAAAAAAAATCGAAGAACACCGGAAGGATACAACATATCAACAAGAGGAAGTTTGTAACACGGTTCAAACTGAGGAATATAACATTCCAACTCTACGAGATCCATGTGGAGCAATGATAGATATAGATTTAACTGAAATTCGCGAATCAAATTTAGAATGTGTTGCAGAATCCGATTTTGAGACAGAGGATGATGATGATGATGACGACGACGACGACGATGCTCAAGAAGAAGATGAAGATCAAGATGAAGACGAAGGTGAAGATGATGATTTAGATTTTTGAGACTTTTTACTAATTATGTCGTAATTATTATTATTATTATGACAAGAGTTTATTGTTGTTGTCATATTTATTGTTATTGTTGTTATCGTAATTAGTAGTATTGTTGTTGCTATTTTTATTATTATTGTTGTTGTTGTTATTGTTGATTATTATTATTGCAATTATTGTTACTGAAACGTTATTGTCGGGAAAAAAAATGAATTAGACATGTGTGGACTAGTAGACATGAAATTCGTGGCAAAATCCGTGGCAAATTTGCCACGGATTTTAGCCACGAATTTCAAAAGAAAATGTGTGTGTGGGCATTTTATGAAATTCATGGCTAAAATCTGTGGCAAATTTGCCACGGATTTTAGCCACGAATTTCATAAAAAATGAATTGTGGGCATTTTTCATGAAATTCGTGGCTAAAATCCGTGGCAAATTTGCTACGGATTTTAGCCACGAATTTCATAAAAAATGAACGTAGGCATGTGTATGGGCATTTTTTTAAAAAATTCGTGACTAAAATCCGTGGCAAATTTACCACGGATTTTAGCCACGAATTTCATAAAAAATGAACGTAGGCATGTGTATGGGCATTTTTTTAAAAAAATTCGTAGCTAAAATTCGTGGCAAATTTGCCACAGATTTTAGCCACGAATTTCATGAAAAAATTACTTAGACATGTTTGTGGGCATTTTTGATGAAATTCGTGACTAAAATCCGTGGCAAATTTATCACGAATTTCATAAAATGCCCAGACACACATTTTCTCATGAAATTCGTGGCTAAAATCCGTGGAAATTTTGCCACGGATTTTAGCCACGAATTTAAAAAAAATGAACGTAGGCATGTGTATGGGCATTTTTTTTAAAAATTCGTGGCTAAAATCCGTGGCAAATTTGCCACGGAGTTTAGCCACGAATTTCATAAAATGCCCACAAACATGTCTAAGTAATTTTTTCATGAATTTCGTGGTTAAAATCCGTGGCAAATTTGCCACGGATTTTAGCCACGAATTTAAAAAAAATGAACGTAGGCATGTGTATGGGCATTTTTTTTTTAAATTCGTGGCTAAAATCCGTGACAAATTTGCCACGGATTATAGCCATGAATTTCATAAAATGCTCACAAACATGTCTAAGTAATTTTTTCATAAAATTCATGGCTAAAATCCGTGGCAAATTCACAAACATGTCTAAGTAATTTTTTCATGAAATTCGTGTCTAAAATCCGTGGCAAATTTGCCACGAATTTTTTAAAAAAATGCCCATACCCATGCCTACGTTCATTTTTTTTAAATTCGTGGCTAAAATCCGTGGCAAATTTGCCACGGATTTTAGCCAAGAATTTCATAAAATGCCTACACACACATTTTCTTTTGAAATTCGTGGCTAAAATCCGTAGCAAATTTGCCACGGATTTTAGCCACGAATTTCAAAAAAATGAACGTAGACATGTTTACGTTTAGGTGAATGGATTTCGACCATTAAATCGCGTAAGTGATATTCGACCGTTAGGGCTTTGTGTTTGATGTTACATGAGGCCTTTTCCCTTTCAACATTTCTATGAAATATCAATACGGTTGAAAAGCACGGATTATTTCATATAGGAGAACCTTTTTCAAATTACTGTTTAGGTCTCTTTATATTGGATGTCGTGACAACAAAATGGATGGCTCACTTGTTCACTTTTATAGGTTTTAGGACCTTTGGATAACAAGCCATTCCCTGTGTTATGGCATGAAGATAACAGTGGTAGGTGCCAGAATGGAAGAGAAAGATGAGAATGAATTCTAAAGGTCTTGCCGTCTCGGTTGATGTCTCTGTCCATTTGTTTTTGTATTTCTGCTGCTGCATTGGTGGTTTGTATCAATTTAGAGGCTTGTGGTGCAATAGATTTTGTAGTTGAGAATGAACTTGAAACCAGGAACATCTGGAATAAAATTTTGGTTACTCCTGCAGGCTATTGAGTGTGTTTGTGGAATCTTTGGAGATCGTTTTCCCCTGTTGTTTCTGTTTAGAGATGCTTCTTTCTTTTCTCTCCCCATCTAAATGCAGTGCTTGTAATCTTGTAGGCCATCAGTACCTGGAGCAATGGTCGGTCCAATGCTGGGAGAAGCAGCTCATCGTCTTGTCAAGAGTACACTAAATATCAAGTTGATCAACAATCAATCCTCTGGCATCTTGGAACCACCACGCAATCGAAACTTTCCAGGATATTATGCAGTTAATAGACCAAGACCAGCTGCTCCCTCTAGGTACGAAAGGGGCTTCAGTGAAGATACCCACCAGTACCATGGGAATCACAACCACACTATTATTTGAAGTCATTTTAGATTAGGGGAGGGATTGTTTATATTGAAACTCCATTATTGTAGATTCTCTTTGGAGCTGCAATGTTAAATATATATTTTAGCAATTAATTTTGTTGCTAATTAGATTTAAAATCGAAATCGTCCCTAAACAATATTCGTCGCAAACTTACTGACTAAAAAAAAACAATTCTTCACAAATTAGTAATGAATTCTGCCACGAATAGATTTCGTTGCAATTTAACGACGCAAAAAAAAAATTTCTTGGCAAATTAGCAATGAATTTTGCCACGAACAATCTTCGTTGCTAAGAAAAAAAAAAGTTCTTGAAAAATTAGCGACAAATTTTGCCACAAAAAAAATTCGTGGCAAATTAGCCACGAATTTTTTTTCGTCGCAATTTAGCCACGAAATTGCCACGAATAATTAGCGACGAATTTTGTCACGAATTTTTTTTCGTGGCTAATTAGAATTGAAATTTTTCGTGGCTAAATTTCACGATGCCGAATTAGCGACGAAATTTTTTTCGTCGCTAATGTCGTCGCAAATTCTTTTAGCCATGAATTTTGCCAAATTTTTCGTGACAAAATTCGTGGCTAAAATCTTGTTCTTTTGTAGTGAAATTAGCGATGAATTTTGCCACGAATATAGTTCGTGGCAAATTAGTCACGAATTTTACCACGAATATAGTTCGTGGCAAATTAGCCACGAATTTTGCAACGATTTTTTTTTCGTCGCAAATTAGCCACGAATTTTGCCACGAATAATTAGCAACGAATTTTGCGACGAATTTTTTTTCGTCGCAAATTAGCCATGAAAATTGAAATTTTCCGTCGCAAAATTTTGCGACGGCCTATTAGCGACGGATTTTTTTCCGTCGCTAATTTCGTCGCAAATTCGTTTAGCGACAAATTTTGCCAAATTTTTCGTGGCAAAATTCATCGCTAAAACCAACTTTTTTTGTAGTGAGGAGACCCTTGGATATGCTTCCGAGAAAATTCGTCTTTGTCGTGATGAATTAGACTCGTGTTTATGTGTGTGAGAGAGAGGGGGAATATGTGTGATTTGCGAAAGAAAATGAGAAAGAAAAGTGGAAGATGGAGAAATAAGATTCGCATCTACTCATTTTAATAACATTTAACTAAAAAAAGGGTGCAAGACTCATGGCGAAAAATCGCGAATTACGTTTTACAATGCACAAAAAAGATGATAACATGTTCATAACCATGGCATATTCAAAGAAGGATATAATCATATAGCCAGCGGAGCTTGCCAATAATTATTTTGAATATCGAGTGAAATTATTTTAAAAAATAATAATAATATTGCAAATGTTAGATATAAAATTTTTTTCTCCCGTCCTCTTAATTTATAATTCTCGATCCCTCAATATAGACTCAGTTTCGCGCCACCCTCGCACTTGAGAGAGAGAGAGAGAAGAAGAGAGAAGAGAGAGTAGAAGACTCCATTGAAGGAGAGCTTGAGCTCAAGCTCGATCTCGCGCTCCCCGTCTCATCTCTTTTTGTAGAACTTTTCCAGCCACAGCTCAGTGCTTGATTTGTTCTTTTTCCCCTTGACTGGTTCACCAAGCGGGGTTTTCAAATAGTCTGACGCAAAACCTTGCACAACCTGTATAAAACGAGCCCTTTATAAGCATCGACAACAGTAAATGAATAAGAAGATTAAAATGTAGATTAAATCACCTCTGATGTATCCCCAATTTTGTGAAGCGCGACATCCACACGCGCACATATTGTGTTCCTCTGTCAAAAAAATTGAACAGACTCTTATTGACACCACTAGGCTAATCTACGACTTCGACTAATCAAGGTCAAGAAACAAATAGATATGCTTCACCAGGATATTCGAGCTGTTTCCAGCATCCATCATCAGGCAGAGACAACAGTGAGATTTACTTTATTGTGATTTTATTGGAAGAGGCCTCACCAATGCAACATCTTTCAGCATTTTTTGTAATTATCGAGGGGCAATGTCCCCTTTCTAGGGGTAGTAATGGCGAGCAAGCAGATAAAAGATGAAATCTTTTTCTATTATGAAGTCTGTAAGTAACCCAAGTCTTTCAATCTCTTTCTAGAGCGAGTGGTGTCGAGTTTGAGGACTCGAATCTGATTTCTCACACCCACTTTTACCATTTTTTGGGGTTTCCATTCTTTGAACATACATCTTAGGTTTCCACATGTTCTTTCACCCACACATGTATCGAATTTGCATGCTTCATGCCCTTCATGTGCCGAGGAGTACCAAAGGATTGATATAATCAATGTCATTTCCCAATAATCTAAGCTTTCAAATAAACGGTTGCACATTCAAATTCAAGTCTCAGTCACATCCAAAGAAGTTTCATGAAGGATAATTAACAGTTGGTAATCAAGAAACCTTTCCAAAGAGAAAATTTGTATTGCGGTGGTAATATTTCGTGTAATGTTGGAACACTCTCAGTATGGTAGAATTTTATCCGGTGATGAAATTCTCGTGGAGAAGCAAATGAAAATTAGCTGATACTTACGCTGGGTTTACACATGAAGGGTAAAGATATGGATATTTGATGCGAGTGGTGAAGTGATTTTAAGACTGGTTTACAGTGAAAACTCCCATAAATTAGCATGGTCTCCATCTTTTAGGGGTTCCATCAAGTGAAATTATATCTACCTTTCTTTCTCGTCCATTCCAACATCAAGAGTTTTCGTTGAACCGCAAATTCTTTACCTAATAAACCTCCGCATACAAGAGAATATAAGATGCTACTCGTGGCTCTTTTTGGTACCCGATTGTCTCTCGTCACATCGTTTCCTTAACCTTGAAGTTTCAGAGGAGACACGATTCTATAACCACATAAAACCAAGCTACAGCCAGGTTTCTTTATTTCCATATCTTGTAGTAGACAAACCACATAGCAGGTATGGCCTAAGGGCCAGCTATGATCATGACATATATGTTGCAGCACACATAAATCACGGAAGAGAGACACCATAAAAGGCACAAAAAAGCTGATCATTTCAACTTTCTGGTGGAAATCAACATGTGCCATGCATAAGATCTATGCTTTAAACATGAGGTTCCCCAACTTATTCATTCATCCTATAATTTACATTAGACTAACCATCCCCACCTCCCAACTGGGCAGTTTAGGGGCAGCACGGGATCACATGGTGATGACTTTCGCTATAAACACCCTTTGATCAACATGAAATGGTAATTTTTTTTTAAGGTTATGTTCTCTCCACTTAATTGGTTCTCTGAAACACAAGATCCATCTATTCTTTGAATATGGCAAGTATCATTGCTTCGTGATTGAAGTGATTTTTACTTCCCGTTTTTTAAAATATTTGACATTTTTATATTAAAGTGAAACAGACTTTCACAATCTATAAATGTTGACATGGAGTTTCACATACACTTCCTTATAATAGTGTAAACAAGCTAGTCAAATTAGTATTAGATTGGAATAAGTGGAGAAACAAGAGTTAAGGTTTTGGCTGCGGTGAATTGAGGGCTTAAGTTTTTATTTTGGCCAATCGAGGGCTTAAGATTTTCAAAAAGCCACAATCAAGTCACAAGCTCGTTGTAGGTGGAATCGGGCATCGAAAATGTCATGTGGCAAATGACCAACTATTGCACGTGGTATTAATGTTGGATTTTTTATATTTAAATTCCATCGATAGGGAGCTCAAGACCTAATTGAGGGTTTTTTAAAAAGAATCTACTATTCTCATTGACGAACGACTTAAACGTTAAACGTTAGCACTTGTTTTTGCACTTACCCAAAGCTGTCAAGCATAGAAAAAGAAGTACGAGAGAGAGAGAGAGAGAGAGAGAGAGAGAGAGAGAGAGAGAGAGAGAGAGAGAGAGAGAGAGAGAGAGAGAGAGAGAGAGAGAGAGAGAGAGAGAGAGAGAGAGAGATCTTATGAAGGATTGCCATATTATTTGTGAGAAATGAGGCATGTGCTCGTAGTAAATTTCTCGCCCGGAACTGATCATTCCTGGGAATGCTAACCATTAGGGAAAGGCTAATAGGGGAATTAAATTAGCGCGACTAAAGGAAATTCGATCGTGAATGGATTTCGACTATTAAATCGCGTA
The DNA here is from genome assembly GCA_031216285.1 of Syzygium syzygioides. Taxonomy (NCBI): domain Eukaryota; kingdom Viridiplantae; phylum Streptophyta; class Magnoliopsida; order Myrtales; family Myrtaceae; genus Syzygium; species Syzygium syzygioides. The sequence continues at coordinate 33,577,874 of CM062249.1, forward strand.
AGTGATATTTTGAGCCACTGTTGGCCAATCCAAGGATAGTTAGGGGTCAGTTCGCCATTGTCCTAGTAGTGGATCGCGGGTGATTCCGTTGGACCACGAAACGACTTGACAAATGATTTCGAAATTATACCGAACAATCGTACCCCTCGGATCAAGTGATTGATCGTCGCGATTTTAATGACAATCGAGGTCATCACGCACCGGATGGACTTGCACGTGACTCAATTTAGTATCAGTCATGAGTCGATTTCGCGAATTTCTCCAGCAAACCGCCCGTTAGCTCGAAAAACGCTCGAGTCGCTTTTAATAGAATTTAATTATGGAAATTTTGCCCAAATTGGACACCGGAAAATTAGGAAGTCATGTTGGAACATTAGGACGACGTTGCACGTGACACGTGTGAATTTTTCGTGCGCTCAAATTCTTCGGAAAAATTTAATTTGGACAAGAAACGAAGAAGTTGACTGCTTTGCCCTTAAGGATTAACAAAGGGCATGCTTATAGAAGAAGGAATATTTTAATCATTTTTGCTTTAGATATTTTTTGAGTCAAAGTTTCTAGATAAGACTCTCTCCCCTCTCTCCTTCTCCTTCGTGAATCTTCCCCCCCCCTTTTCCTTTTTTTTTGGCCGTGAGTTTCCCCCTCCTCCACCGTGAGTTCTTCCTTGGCCATTCTCTCCACCGCCAGCGTCGCCACTCGCCGCCACCACACCGGACCACCCTCAAGCTACCGTCCACGCCACCGTACGCCACCATCACCCCCTCTCGCTGTCCCTCTCTCTCTCTATTTCCCTCCCTCTCTCTCTTGGCCGTGAGGCCCTCGGCCACGCATAAGCAACACCATCGCCGTCCAATCCGATCGTTGCCACCTAGAAGTTATACGTTGTCGTTGTCGTCCCCGATTTAGTGCTGCCGCTTTTCGTTCTAGTCAAGAAAGTCTAGAACGCGGGTAAGTCGCGCCTAAACCTAATTTAGGATTTCGGGTATCGACAGGCGACTTTAGGCGAAACCGGGCATGGGGTAGGTGCTGAAAGGCATGAATTGGAGGTGGAATCAGTTGGCGGGCCTTAGTTTTGAAACCAGAAAATTTTTATTGGAAAATTTAGAAAAATGAAGGTTGCGAATTACTGTTCATATACTACGAAATACTGTTCACATGAGGTGGATGACTGTTCACGGGGCTGTGAAGGTCTGATCGAGACGCAAATTGAATTTTTGGAACCCAGAAAGTAAGGCGAGAAAGTTTCGTGAAGGATCGGAATTAATTCGACACCTTTTAGTTGGAGAAAAATGGGAATTTATGTGTTGGATGCACATTTATTTATAAATAAATACTAGTGATTGAATTGAGTAATTATATATGCTTGTTATGTGTACACGTGAGTTAGATAATTAATTATTGATATTGCCATGTCCTATGCTGAGTGAGCATGAATTATGAGTTAAATAATGCGCGTGTGGGCTGCGTGTAATGGGTCAATTGATCGTGGTAATTGCGTGCTGAGTGTGTGCATGAGTAAGAAAGAAATGGTGCGTGTGGCAAGGCATGAAAGATTGTGGAAAGTTGTGCCGTCCTGAGGCGTGAACGTTTATGCAGGACGATGCCCGGTATTATTGGAAGACTGCCAGCCTGAGGCGTGAACTTCTACGCGGGTTGTGTAGTAGGTGGTAGATGTTGAGCCTGAGGCATGTACATTTATGCGGGCAAGAAACATGGCCTGAGGCGTGTATGTTTACGCGGGCCCAGAAGTGTTGTGGAAAGAGATCGCAATGTACCTGAGGCGTGTACATGTACGCGGGTCACTGGCAAGGAATGTGGATGGGACATAATGAGAATGGAACGAGTGCTTGAAATGAAAATTTTGCATGCTTGTGATTGTATTAAATTGTTTGCTATGTGATTATGTGGCATGTGTATATGTTTGTGTGTTTTGCGAAATTGTCTGGAAGTACGTGATAGTCTAGGTTGGGTTTAGGAGTGTACTTACTGAGAAGTGTCTCACGGTTGTTTTCAACCAAACAATTTCAGAACCCCGACAGGACCCATGAATCCTCCGCCACCGCCACCAGTACGTTTTGGGATACCAGTGCACTTCGAATTAGATGTGGCAGAATTTTCTATGCCAGATAATTTTACCTGGATTAGACACTCGACCGCAGTGTTCATAGAAGTAGGCTTACCGCTTTTCGAGGAGCTTTGATATACTGCTTGGTTTTTCTGGGATGCTGATGGAGATGAGTTCGGGCCAATTAGGGGCTTTAACGTTCCCTTTGAGCTAGTAAGGGATTGGGATCCGATGGCCGTACCCCCGATAAACGAAGAGTTGACTAGTGTGGATACTAGTTTAGCTCAGTCGGGTTTGCATTTAGCGGCCGCAGCTCAGGGATCTTTGGAGGCTGAGTATGAGCCCAAGCCCGAAGCATTGCAAGCTAAGGATGATCCGATGGACATAGCTTTAGAACCAATACCCGAGGAGGAACCAGAGGAAGAGGAACCGGAGGAAGCAGAGGACGAGGTTGAACCTGAAATGGAGCCTGAAGTGGAACCTGAGGAGGAACCTAATGATCCCGAGGAGCCAATGAGGAGGCTGGTTATGCACAACCGTATGCGTAATACATGGATCCTAATTACGTGCCTGAATTTAATTTCTTCGATTTCTTGGCTGAGCAGTATCAGAACGCAGCTCCAGCTGAGTCGGGCGACATCAATCTCCCGATTGTGATCGAAGCAGAGTTAGAGCCCTCAGAGGAGCAATCTGCTCAGGAGAGTTCGGAATCAGAAGATGGGGAGTCAGACTCAGAATGGATACCTAGCAAGGGGCGTTAGGGGTTAGTTCAAGGGTTCTTAATAGGTTTTTAGAAAGTAACATTTTTGGGATAGAAAGTCAAGTCATCGATCTTTTTGGTATATCGATGTTTTATATCACAGGGTGCAAGTATATGTGGTGGTGGTGAAGTCTGGCGGTTGTAAGTTGTGAATATTTTATAAGTTGTGAATGAAAGTAGTTGCATATTCTCTCTGATTGTTCTCCCCAGTTTTAATTGTTCGGGTTTAATCGTTGATATCCGCTGTGGTAGTAAATCTCTGATGGCATTTTGAGGTCAGCGACATTCCTGGGACGTCGCTTGAATCAATCAGAGGTGGATGACGCGTGCCCATTGGGGTTCGGGACATGACAGATATTTGAAATCTAGGGTTTTGAGGACATACCAATATTTGTGACGAGGGAGTGTCTCCTTGTTGTGATGATCTGGTGGTCCTTTGGGTGGAATTTATAGGCGAGCGAACTTCTTCTGTTGCTAGGTTTAGACAACACAGCATGCTCATCAGATAAGAACTGCAAAATGAAGCACTCGAATCTTTCTTCAGAAAAAGCAAAATTTGGAGTGGGGGGATCACAATGTTGCTGCACCACTAGAACAGGTTGAGCCACCAAAGAAGTAATCATGATTAAGATTGATAATTAAGGCAGCTCGTGAGTTGACATTCAAATACTTAGTGACTACGTCAAACTTTGCTAACTGGAAATCGTGAATTTAACTAAAGACAAAATTGGGATCAAAGGGCGTGGTTAAAATTAATCATTGTTAAATAGGGGCTCTTTAGACTGCTATTAACGGTCTATGTCTTAATTTATGGCGTGGTAAAGAGTTGTCAATTACATGCATCGTTAATGTGCGATTAGCATGAAAAACAGGACCATAAACACCTTTAGGTCAGAATTTCATTGCATGCTCGCAGTCACAACGCAGTAGTTTCTAGGAAAGAAATGATAATTTTTTTTTAAAGGTTATGTTCTCTCCACTTAATTGGTTCTCTGAAACACAAGATCCATCTATTCTTTGAATATGGCAAGTATCATTGCTTCGTGATTGAAGTGATTTTTACTTCCCGTTTTTTAAAATATTTGACATTTTTATATTAAAGTGAAACAGACTTTCACAATCTATAAATGTTGACATGGAGTTTCACATACAATTCCTTATAATAGTGTAAACAAGCTAGTCAAATTAGTATTAGATTGGAATAAGTGTAGAAACAAGAGTTAAGGTTTTGGCTGCGGTGAATTGAGGGCTTAAGTTTTTATTTTGGCCAATCGAGGGCTTAAGATTTTCAAAAAGCCACAATCAAGTCACAAGCTCGTTGTAGGTGGAATCAGGCATCGAAAATGTCACGTGGCAAATGACCAACTATTGCACGTGGTATTAATGTTGAATTTTTTATATTTAAATTCCATCGATAGGGAGCTCAAGACCTGATTGAGGCTTTTTTAAAATCTTAATTCCTTAATTCACCAAAAAGAATCTACTATTCTCATTGACGAACGACTTAAACGTTAAACGTTAGCACTTGTTTTTGCACTTACCCAAAGCTGTCAAGCATAGAAAAAGAAGTACCAGAGATCCGTAGAGAGAGAGATCTTATGAAGGATTGCCATATTATTTGTGAGAAATGGGGCATTGATGTCGTAGGTTCACGATTTGGTACGTATAAAGAGCTTGTAGATGATAGAACGATCCACAATTTATAATTCAAATTGACAAAAAAAGTTTGCATGTACGGTAATTTGTATATGTTCATGGACTATTTATGCATGCGCTTTGCTATGTACAAACTTGTGATAAGCCTATGACCTATGTTCTCAAAATTGGCCCGCAATGTAAATAGTCATCCAAAAATGAAAACGAGTTGGGTGGCATCATACATTTTGGAAAGTTGAGAAGTTTGACTAATCTGTAACACCCAAACCCATTCCCCGCACTTTTCATTTATCTAGTCTTGAAGTTTTAGAGCAGACAAGATTTCACAACCAAGTCTGGCCAAGCTAGGACAAGTTTTCTTCAGTTTTTCTGTATCTTCAAGTACACAAGAGAGACCACACATGTATAGGCAACACAAAAGCCAATCGTTCCAACATTCTGGGGGAAATCGACATGTGCCATGCATGTGATCTATGCTTCAAACATGAAGTTCCCCAACTTATTCATTCATTTGTTATACCTATGTTTTACATCAAGATCGACCATCCCAGCCTCCAAGATAAGCGGTCTAGAGGTCTACTAAGAAATGGCGAGAACTATCAGAACCCCTGGGAATGGTGTTGTTGACATCGGCTGGAGGGCTTGGGTAGTTGTGACTGAAATAACCATTGTTGTCCTAACGTTCGGTCAGGTTTTTAGCATTCGCGTTGTTTGTAGTTGTAGAAGTGGTAGGAGTGAAATTAATAGTAGCAACCCATCGGTCCGGTGTCTTGCTTGAATTAGCAGCAGTAGAAGAAACCGTAGCATCGCTTTCGCCAGCACTGGCTTTGAGGCCCATGCTTGTGTCCCCAAGCCGACGCCCCTGCGGATTCATGGGCTGCTTGTGGGCTGGTAGAGCTGCCGTGATCAGCACGAAGATGAGGAAGACCGCAAATATTGCCTTCACGGTCAGATCCAGTCGCTCAACCCTGAAAGGATATAGCATTCACGTCTTGACACTCCAATAATAACAAAATGATTCTTTTAGGAAGCAATAAGGACATACTAGTTCTTCTTTATTTTAGCTGACATAACTCAAAACCACTTAAAGTTCTTGATTTTAGCTGAGGCACGACACTGAAAGAAGATATTTGAAATCTAGGGTTTGCTGGGCATACTAGTTCATGTAACGAGGGAATCTCTGCTTTCCGGATAACGCTTGCATCCTCAGTGTTATGTTTCACGTGGTCCCATAAAGTAGGTGAGTGGAATTGTTCTGTTGCTAGGGTTAGAGATGACAGCACGTCGATCACCATCAGATATAAGCTACAAAAGCACTTAGGGCAAAAAAAAAGGGAAGTTTCGAGTGGTGGGCTCCCAAAGTTGCTTCACCATTGGAAGAGAGGTCAAGCCACCAAAGAAGTAATCGTGATTAAGGTTGATAATTAAGGCCACTCTTGAGTTGAATTCAAATTCTTTATGATTTTACTGAGCAACAATGTCCCCATTCAACTCGTGAGTTGAATTCAAAATACATGGGAGTGATGAGATGAAAGGTGAAATCTTGTTCTATCTACAATAATCACATGACAGTGCACGAAACCATGAGAGCCTGGAGGACAATTTCACTAAAGACAACGTCGGGATCAAAGGGCGTGTTTCTTTTAACGGCCACCAACGGTGTATATCCTAGTATCATGACGTGGTAAAGTGCTAATTACATGCATCGTCGTTAATGTGCATTTAACAAGAAGAACAGTAGCTTAAACAGCTTTAAACTAGCCTTTCATGGCATTCTCAGTCACACTACGTTAATTACTTGTTGGAGCTCATTTAATTTTAATATCTAAATCTTTCTAATGTAGGCCATGTTTTTTCTGATTAACTGGTCCTGAAAATGAAGAGATCACCTATTCTTTGAAAGTGACTCTTTGTTTTTTTTTAAATATCATTGCTTAATACCGGACGTGGGGATATTCAGCATGAGTAGAAATTAGCCAGGATAACCTTGTATGCCTCTTGTATATCCATGTTTAGGAGCTTAATGAAGTTAGTCAAATTGTTCTTTAGTATTAGGTACATTTAGCTGATTGAGAGAGAGAGAGAGAGAGAGAGATCTCACAAGGATCACCATATTATGTGGGAGAAATGGGGCACTGATGTTGATTTAGGTATTTAGCACTTATGTCAATCACCAAACCAGTACAGCAGATTCAAATTATGTGACATTCCGAAATTTCCGCCAATTGAAAATTATGAAATAACTGAGTTTTATGAAATGTGCTCGCAGTAAATTCTCGCTCAGAATTGATCATTCCTGGGAATGCTAACCATTAAGAAAAGGCTAATAGGGGAATTAAATTCGCACAACTAAAGAAAATTCGATCGTGAATGGATTTCGACCATTAAATTGCGTAAGTGATATTTTGAGCCACTGTTGGTCAATCCAAAGATAGTTAGGGGTCAGTTCGCCACTGTCCTAGTAATGGATCGCGGGTGATTCCATTGGACCACGAAATGACTTGACGAATGATTCCAAAATTATACCGAACGATCGTACCCCTCGGATTAAGTAATTGATCTTCGCGATTTTTACGACAACCGAGACCGTCACGTACCGAACGTACTTGCACGTGACTCAATTCAGTATCAGTCATAATTCGATTCTGCGAATTTCCCTAGTAAGCCGCCCGTTAGCTCGAGAAACGCTCGAATTGCGTTTAATAGAATTTAATTATTGAATTTTTGCCCAAATTGGACACCGGAAAATTAGAAAGTCATGCCGGAATGTTAGGACAACGTTGCACGTGACACGTGTGAATTTTGGTGCTCTTAAATCCTTCGGAAAAACTCGATTTGGTCAAGAAACGAAGAAAGTGACCAAAATACCCCTAAAGGTTATTAAAGGACAAGTTTTAAGGGTCAATGGCATTTTGGTAATTTTGCCCCAAAATTTTGATTAGACAATTTTACTCTTTGATTTTTGGAAAATTACAAGTATGCCCTTGGATATTTTTGTGCAAGAATCGATCTCGGCCGTTGGATCAAGATAAGATCAAATCTGGACCGTCGGATTAAAATTTTGAGACAAGGGTATTATGGTCGTTTTTCCTTTGAGTCGTTGGCATTATTTAAGTTAAATTTTGGTCTTCCTTCCCCATTCTCTCCTTCCTTTTCTCACGATCAGCCCCCTCCCCCATTTGGTTTTTTTTTCTTCTTTCCACCGTGGGCTTTCCTTGGCCGTTTCTCTCTACCGCCGCTCGCTGCAGCTTGCCACACCACTGGACCGCCACCTTGCCGTCGCCATGCCGCCCTCCAACCTCACCGTCTCTCTCTCTTTCCCCTCTCTTTCTCTCTCTCCCCGTGACCCATTTCCGACCGTGCAAGACCACACCGCCGCCGGACCGCCGCCGTGCAAGCCAGAAGCCACCATGAGTTGTTCGCCTTCGCCGTAGAGTGCCGCTGCTTTCTGTTTTAGCCATTTTAGCCTAGAACGCAGTAAGTCATACTCTAATCCCGATTTAGGATTTTGGGTATCGCCGAATAATTTGATTTTGGGTGAAATTAGACTTGTGCGGGTGCGAAATGTTGGGGCTTTAAACCGGGAATGTATGGCGGGCCTTAAGGAATTAATTTGGAATTTTTGGAGGATGATTTGAGGGAATTTCAAGCTAAGAATCACTGTTCACGAGCTGTTATTCACTGTTTACAAGGCTGTGATGCTCGGTTCGGGACGCAAGTTGGATTTTTAGAACTGGTATTTAATGGCGAGAAAGTCCTATGAAGGATCAGAATTAATCCAACGCCATTTGGTCGGAGAAAAATGGCAATTACCGTACTTGAGGCGTGTTTGATTTATTTATAAATTGTGGTGATTTAATTGAGAGTATTGTTGTGCAATTGAGTGACTGATTACACTTGTCGAGTGCACACGTGAGTTGATTAAATTAATTGTTGATATTGCCCATGTAAATTGTTGAGTAAGCTCTGTCCGCGTGTGATTCGATGTATGCATGGATCGTGCGTGATGGGCTAGTCGCGTGTGGTAAATGCATATCGAGCATGTGCATGAGTAAGGAGAAGTGTGGTGTGACAAGTGATTGTGGGAAAGTATGTGAAGGTGTGATAGAACGAGAATGGGATCGGGCCGAGTATCGTAAACTCGGGCAGCGATCACGTAGGTCTGTTGTATTTGGCACAGGCTGAGGCTTGAAAAAGCATGTATGAGAATCGGTCCGAGGCACGATCAGCTCGGGTGAAACCAGGATTGGACCAAGGCATCATAAGCTCGGGTTCCAATCATGTAGGCCTGTCGCATTTGGCGTAGGCTGAGTTGGGTTTCAATCACGTAGGCCTGTCGCATTTAGCGTGGGCTGAGCTGGGTTTCAATCATGTAGGCCTATCGCATTTGGCGCGGGCTGAGTTGGGATCGGGCCTGGGGCATGTGATGCTCAGGTTGCGATCGGGGCCTGAGGCATGAACGAATACGTGAGTCGGAAGTAATGTGATGAATGATAGCAGTGTGCTTAAGGCGTGTACTTCAATGCGGGCCACTGGCGAGGATTGAGAAAGCGGAAAATGAGAATAGAAGGAAGAGTGGGATGAGAATTGGCACATACGTGTGTTGCATACGACGTGATCGTGACTGAGTGCTAATGTGTGCATTATTGAGCCTGACAGTCTTAATTGATGTGCATGTTTTATGATATTGGTGTACGTGAATGCGTGTGATTGTGTAATTATTTGGAGGTACGTGATAACCTAGGTTGGGTTTAGGGGTGTACTTACGGAGAAGTGTCTCACGGTTGTTTTCAACCAAACATTTCAAAACCCCGACCCGAGCCATGAATAATCCACCGTAGCCACCAGAACGTTTTGGAGTACTTGTACATACAGAGCTTGAGGTTGGAGAGTTCCCGATGGACAATAACTTTACTTGGATTAAGCACACTTCTACTATTTTCGTAGACGTAGGTTTACCTCTTTTTGAAGAACATAAATACACTGCTTGGTTCTTTCGAGATGGAGACGGGGCTGAGTTCAGGCCCGTTAGAGGTTTTGACGTTCCCTTTGATTTAGTTGGAGATTGGGACCCAGCCGCCATACCTCGTATAGACGGAGAGTTAACAAGTACGGAAGTTTAGCGTAGCGCAGTCTAGGATGCATCTAGCACCTGCCGCTCAGGGATCTTCAGAGGCTGAGTATGAGCCCGAGCCTGAAGCATCGCAAGCTGAGGATGACTCGATGGACATAGATTTAGAACCAATACCCGAGGAGGGAACAGAGGAAGAAGAACTAGAGAATGAGGAACCAGAAGAGGTGGAGCCGGAGGTAGAGCCTGATGACGAGCCTGAGGAGCTGGAAGAGTTTGTAGAAGACCCGGAGTATATACTCCCTTTTGAGGAATACATGGATCCCAATTACATGCCTGAGTATAATTTCTTCAATTTCTTGGCTGAGGAGTATTAGAACGCAGCTCCAGCTGAGTCGGGTGACATCAATCACCCAATTGTGATCGAAGTAGAGTCAAAGCCCTCAAAGGAGCAGTCTACTCAGGAGAATTCGGAATCGGAAGATGAGGAGTTAGACTCGAAATGGACACCTAGCAAGGGGCGTTAGGAGTTAGTTCAGGGGTTCTTAATAGGTTTTTGAAAAGTAATATTTTTGGTATAGAAAGTCAGGTCATCGATCTTTTTGGTATATTGATGGTTTGTAACATGGGGTGCAAGTATACGCGATGGTGGTAAAGTCTGGCGGTTGTAAGTTATGAATATTTTATAAGTTGGTAATGTAAAGAAATATGTATATTCTCCCTATTCTCCCCAGTTTTATTTGTCAGGGATTAATTGTTAGTATCCGCTGTAGTTATAAATCTTTGATGGAAATTTGAGGTTGGCGACATTCCTAGGACATCGCACTAATCGACCGGAGGCGGGATGTCGCGCGCTCGATGGGGATTGGGGCGTGACAAATTATTTACATGCGGAGAGATACCTTAGTTTTATAGGAGACGCCAAACTTGGATCCTTCTTTTATATATGTTTAACAGATATATTATATATATTTCAATTCAAAAGCGAATGGATATAAATTATACACAACGCCAAATTTTGACTATGTTTCCAACGGACTTAAAGTGATTGAATGAAGTCTAAATTAGCAATAACGTAATTGATCTATTTAGAGACTATATATGTCATTTATGTCAGAACATATGCATTCATTAGCTAGTAACCTTTAAATTGAGACACCGGTACATAAACTGCGTAGGATCCCATCCTCTGATAGGATTAATTGATGAAAATTTTTCTCAACAAGACTAAGTCTGCTCAACACTTAAATGTAAATTGTTTGGGGGATAAGTTCAACACTATTGGCGGAATTTTAAGAGTCACTTTCTTATGTACTTTCATGAAGATTTCCGTGCTCTAATCTGCTCTCACGGTAGGTAGTTAGAAAGCTCTATCTATCTAGTTTCTAATGTATCAAGTTTGATGCTATTTGGAGTCTTCTAGAGGAAGTTAGGCTTAATTTACCAAGCGATGCTAAGTCTACTCAAGAATGAGTCTTTCTAGGAGTTACTCTTATGCATCATCTTTTGTCTGTAGAGTCATCTTGAGTCGAGTCAATGTTCTTCTTTATGTTTTGATCAGGATTGTTGGTCTTGTCTTGGAAAATAAAATACAAGGTGTATCGAAACTTGTGCTTTGAGGTTGTTCTAAATTGAGTCTATTTAAACTTCTCTAAGGTTTTCTTGATGGTTAAAGAAATGAGTTTCATAATTGAACTCTTGGATTAGAGTTTTATCTTTAACTCTGTATCTTTCTTATTTATTTATTGATTCTATTGAGTGGTGAGTTACATGCTATTTATCATTCCTAAGGTGGATTCCTTAGGGGTTGTGCATTAACCCTATCATATGCCATGTATCATAAGGTGAATTCCTCGGGTGGTGAACATTTATTTTGTCGCACTTTTACAACCTTCTAGATCTCCTCCCACTCCGGTTTCATCAACCATCTTGCTTCTCCATATGCCATCGCCACATGATATAACTAATCGCCAAAATACTAAGGATTGTCCTAAGGAAACACTATATCTCTCTTCCTATCGTATCCTTTTTTTTTTTTGGTAAGGTAAGTATTATAATAAACTTTTCAACACGTAATTTATAAGAGGAGTTGACGTACACAAAAATCTCGTACCTGAGGCAACACAAAAGTGTCACGACGGGTGCAAAGGTGTAACGGCTAAACAAAGCACAAATACACCAAGTGCGAAGCACTAAGTATAGCCAAAACAGCGGCCAACTAAGATTAGACAATTATAAGGCAATAGCCATTAAAGTTACTAAAAGATAGAGGCTGGAATGCCCCACTTGACTTGAAGTCTTCTGTTACGCAGTGTGTCAACAACAGGTTGGAGGGAAACAGCCACATCTCTTACGAGCTTGGCCAGATGGGCACGCATTGCAAGCAAGTAGGGGTTACGATCCCTAAAAAGGATATTGTTCCTTTCTTGCTGTTTTTTTTTAGAAACACAAAATATCTAAACCTTTCGCCTCGACTAATCCCCATGAGTCCATGCGACTCACACCATTCACATGCACCAAGTACAACTCATTGTGATTTGAGCACAAGACTCATCGTATCCAAACTAAGCATTTAACCGCTCAACCAATCCTTTAGACGTTAAAAGGGATGCACACATAGTCCCTCGTCCATTCCAACGTCAAAAGATTTTATCGAAGCCAAATGCTTTACCTGATAAACCTTCGCCCTTGGAGAGAATATAATGTTGCTCAACACTTCTTTGTACGATAATCTCTTGTAACGCCTTAATCCTTTCTCAGACCTTTTATTTAATCTTGAATTTTGAGAGTCAAGAAGTTTTTATAAGCACACAAAACCAAGCTGGGGCCAGGTTTCTTTATTCGTCAATTTTTAGTACACGTACGATACACATGTATATAGCAGTTTGGCCTGAGAGCCAGCTGATTATATGTAATGTTGCAGCATACCTATAAATCACACAATAGGCAATACGAACACACAAAAGGTTTTCTTTTTCTTTTTTGGTGGTTCAGAGGGTACACACAAAAGCTTATCGACTTTCTGGTGGAACTCAAGGTGCCAGATGCATAAGATCCATGCCTCACACATGAATTTGCGAACTTATTGATTTCATTACTACCTATAATTCACATCGACACCGACCAATCCCCCCCTCCGAGCGGATCAGTTCAGCCTCCTCATGGCCCGTCTTTTATCACACGGTGAGTACCATCGGGATCGTTGCTGGCCGGAGCGCTCGAGAAATTACCATAACGGTCGTTCTTCTCATGTTGTTGGGGCCCAGTTTCAGCGTCCGTGTTGCTTGTAGCAGCAGCAACAGTAGGAGTAGAAGCACTTGCAGTACTCGGGGATGCGGTAGTTTTGCTTGAAGTAGCGGTAGTAGTAGCGGCAACTTCAATAGAAATGGTAGCATCACTACCGCCAGCACTGGCTTTGCGGCCCATGCTCATGTCACTAAGCCGACGCTCTGCATCGGCTTGTAGAGCTGCCATGGTCAGCGTGAGCACAAGGAAGAGTGCAAATATCACCTTCATGATTGGATTCAGTCGCTGAACTCTGAAAGACGGAGTTTATACAATCACATCGTGATCATCCACTAATAACCAATTTTTTTCTTTAAACGAAGCTATAAAGACACCTGTTTAAGACTCATTGATTTTGACAAGAAGCATTTCTCAATTTCTTTTCACATAAAATACCATGAATTCAAATCTAAGTAATTAACACAGCTTCAAAGGGATTATACATCCTTCTTGATCTGGATGAGCTGCAGTACTGAAAGAAGATATTGAAATCTAGGGTTTTGTTGGACATACCTGTTTCTGCAATGGAGAATTCTCTACTTGATATGTTGGTGACTTGTTGGTCCATATTGTTGTGCAATTTCTAGGCAAATGAAATTGTTCTGTTGCTAGGGTTAGAGAAGAATGCATTCTTCATCAAACAAACACTCCAAAAGCACTCTAGAAAAAAAAGGAAAGAAAAGCAAGTTTAGAGTGGGGGGTTCACAAGGTTGCTGCACCATTGGAAGAGGATAAGCCACCCAAGAAAGTAACCATGATTAAGATGGATAATTAAGGCACCTCGTGTGTTGACATTCAAGTAGTTTATGATTAGTGAGGGGATCATATGTCCCCATTCTAGGGTTCAGCAATGGGTGTAATGAGATGAATGGTGAAATCTTTTTCCATCTGCAACAATTACAGGAAGATACATTAAACTATGCTAACTTGGATGGAAAATTTTACTTCGGACAAAATTGGAATCCAAGGGCCGTGGTTAAAGTCAATAATAGTTAGGTACATAGGTTCTATTTAGCGACTATTAACAGTTTAAGGTCCATGAGAAGAGTAGCATAAAACAACGTAAAATCAAGTTTTTCATTGCATACTCGAAGTCGCAGCACAATAATCACTAGGCACGCGGTGAATCATTAGAAGGGAAACTTCGATAAAATCTTCATTACATTAGTATGGAATGCTTAGAATCAAGCTAATCAGATTAATACAAAAGCTATGTAGCTGTTAATTAGTGCTCCCTCTCTCTTAGACCTGCCACATCCGCCGCTTGTCGAAGCTGCCATAGCTACCACTGTAACTGGCGATAATAGTACTCTTGTCAACAGCCAGCATGTCTACAGTCACTATTGCCAGTGACTCCTCAGCCACCACAATGCCATGTTCGGTCTTCTCTCTCTCCGCGATCGAAACCAGACCTCTGCATAACAGATCTCGTGATGGCAACAAGCATGCCAGATCTGCTTGTTATTGAGTCAAAAATGACGACACACACGGATAGAAGAAATCAGAAGGAGAGCCAGATCGAGGAAAACAACAAAGCTCACATCGAGATATGGATGGTCAAGAAGCCTTCACCAAGAGCAGCCCGGCTGTTACATCTCACATCAAGATTTGGCTGCTTCATCGAGATGACGACACACATCCTAGAGAGAGCGAGAGAGACGGATTTTTTCTATTTACTTAATGTTGGGTAGGTCTTGACCTACTTCAATTTTTATAAAGGATCTACTCAAACTTGGTGGATATAGACCTGCTTAACTTTCTACTAATGGGAAATGTGAGAACAAATGCTTGGTGTCATTGAATGAAACACCGAGAGAGTACTTGGAGTTATCCAACTACAATTGCGAGTCCTAGGGTTTTACATAACAGAGAAAACTGACCACAGAACGAATTATTGAAAAGCCAGGGAGATTGAAAGAACCTAACTAGTACAACATGCACCGTATCCAAAGTAATTTATATGCATACGTACATCTAGTTCGTTTTGGCATCATGTCATTTGTAGTAAATAACCTAGTCCAAATCATCAATAAATATATACGACCGTATCGAGACTTTCACTTTAAGATGAAATATCGTATCTCCATCCTACTCAATGCAATCTCTTCAATGTTGAACCACAAAAAAAGCTACTGTGACTGCTCACAAATATCTGACTAAAAAATTACCGTCCGATCCCAAATGTGGGGGAAGAACATTCTGTTCATCCTTAGCGAGTGGTGGCTGAGATGGCCACAACTAAAGTGGTCATCCTCAGCACGCAAGGGGTCATCTTCCATTGAGAGTGCTTAGGTAAGTGTTCTAACATCAATGGAACAAATCCTCATTTGGTGATTCACGACAGCATTCTATCGCAAACTCTCAAAGTGGAGGAGTCAATATCCACGTGATGAGATCAAGGAAAACATTCCAATTGGATTTTTATTAGAAGAAAATGTAGATTTGATCAATGCAGTATCTTTTCTATCACAAGAATGATGATCCTTGTCTAGCCGTACAATTATTAAAAAAATATCAAGTCTTATTGTTAATGATGAGTGTGATTTCATATTACATTGACCAAGGATTGAAAATGAAAATCATCAGACTGATCCTTAAGAAAAACTAAGTCATCCAATAGAGATTCTTTTTAACTTCTTATAGATAGTTTGCAGGACAATTATTCAGAGTGTTAAACCCTACAGCAGCTCTAATTCATTGCTTTGGCACAATGGACCCCTCTGAACTTGTTTCTGAAGTCCACATAACCACATCAACGATCCTTCATCGGGCCATCTAATTTCAAAATATCGCAGATGCCCAAGCCTTCGTTAATTTGCCCGAGCACAGCATCTAGGATGGTTATATTTCCTTCTTTTACTTTTGTAAAGTGCATGAATGTGGCTCGAACTAAGAAGCGAAGACTCCAATAAGCGATATCAACACGAATTTTACTCACAACAAGCCTCTCCAATAAGCGAAGTCTTTGTACGACGCAAGTATCTGCAGGTTATGACTCAGGCGCTTCAACTATGTCTTCATTACTGGAATGTGCAGCTTAATAGATTGTGAACAGTTAGTGTTATTTCGAATGTATTGTAGATGGATGGTTACCAACATCTGGTCTGTCTATTTTGTTGTTCTTGTTCTGGAGTTGTAAAAGGACCTGTAGTGGATCTTGGTCTCCCCTAGAAATAAAAAGCTAAACCACCCAAAGGCTGTCATGCTTAAGGCCACGCTCTTAATTATGCTTCCTAATGATCGAGTCTAGCGCAACATTTGCGCTCTCTGTTGCCTTAGGTTGCCTCTTAAGTAACATCTTGTAACACAGTTCGCTCTTCAGCAACGAAGTGTTTTATCTAGTGTTGCAATCGTTGTGTTGCCTATGGTCGAAGTTTGGTGCAGATCGACGAGATTTCATGACCATAAGAAAACCAAGCAATGACCGGAGTTGCATTGATGATATTCATAATATGTACGTATGAAGCTCGCATATAACATACAATAGGACCATCCCACGCTTACACACTCAAGCTGATCTTTCAACCTTCTGTTCAGAACTTAGCATTTTCCAAGCATAAGCTCTGTGCTGCAAACATGGAGAGTTGCCAATTTGTTGGTCATTACTACCTAGTAATTTAGGTATGATCCGTCGGCCATCGTCCCATCGAGCCAAGCAGTTTTAGCGGCCCCCAGGCTTCTTGTTGGCAGACACTGTTATGAGATTGTGGGGAGAATTCTTAGTCGAGGCGTCGGTAGGAGCACTTGAATAGGTACCGAAACCTTCGTTCTTGATGTTGTCGCCAGAAGCAAGCGATTGGGTCCCGACAGAACCAGTCTGGCCGCTCTCGCTTCTAGGACCAGCAAGAGCGGCAGTCCTAGCATCAGTGAAATTCGCCGAGACCAGTGTGAGAGCAAGGCAGACTGCAAGTACTGTCTTCGTAATTGGAATTGATCGCCTAACAACAGAAAGAATGGACTAATAAGAACATGATATCACTATCATCTGATAGTACAAGATCATTTTTTAATTGTTTTCGGAAGATATATCAGTCGCAACAAGGATCATTCCTCAATTTGCACCATCCTTCAAAGATTGAAAAGAAGAGTTGTTGAGATTATGACGTATCAAGTGTAAAATCTCTTAACTTGAAGCCGCTCCAAAACAACTTTTAAAAAGAAAAAGAAGCAAGTTTGAAGTGGGCTATCACTCTGCTGCTGAACCATTGGAAAAGGTTTAAGCCACGCCCAAGAAGTAATGATGATTAAGATTTGATATCCAAGGCTACTAATGTGATCAAACTTCCAAAATCTCCATAATTCCATTTCGAGAGATCCGGAAAAAATCGAGACGGACTAATCTTACGAATGATGTGATGATAAGAATCAATTCTCAACTCAAAATTCATATGTAAATTCATGTTTCAGATGGGATCAAGTATGCAACCTATATGATTTGTGAGCAATTTGATCTAGTGGAATGAGTATAGGCACTACCTAGTCAATCTTTCTGAGGGTTCGAACGATAATGTAAGTTATGAAATGAAAAGTGAAATCTTTCCAATGTGTAATATTTACATCAACACGACATTAGAAAATTTGCGGACCGAGGAAAAATATAGCACCAAAGATAAAACAAAAATTTGGGAGAGTAAAGTTGATAGTTGTAATTAGGCAGAGATTTTTTTTCTTAGAAGACTCGGGCTAGACTAATCTCGTTGGGTCACGACAGTGCTTTCTCACCTCTCCTTGAGAGCGGGTAATTACTGAGGCAAGTGGGAGTAGGCCCTTGGATTGCTCCCGAGAAAACTTGTCTTCGCCGTGACAAATTAAACCAGCGTTTATGTTTTTTTTTTTTTTGCTAAAAAACTTGTGTTTTTGTGTGTGAGAGAGAAAGAGGGAAGATATGTGTGACTTGCGAAAGAAATCAAGAAAGAAAAGCTGAAAATGGAGACATAAGATTCGCGTCTGCTCATCTTAATAACGTTCAACTTTAAAAAAAAAAAAAGGCTACAAAACTCACGACGAAAAATCGCAAATTGCATTTTTCAATGCAAAAAAAAAAAAAAAGATGGTAACACGTTCATGACCATTGCATATTCAAACAGGGATATATTTTGAATACCGAGCAAAAAAAAATTTTAAAAATTACTAATATTGCAAATATTAGATATTAAATTTTTTTTTCTCCGTTCCTCTTAATTTATATAATTCTCGATCCCTCAATATATATAGACTCAGTTTCGCGCCACCCTCGCACTCCAGAGAGAGAGAGATGAGAGAGCAGAAGACGCCATTGAAGGAGAGCTCGACCTCGACCTCGATCTCGCGCTCCCCGTCTCTCAATCGCAAACCGAAGCCCGCCGAAGCTCCGCCGAAGAAACCTGCGCAGGTAAGCGATTCCCCCTCCCGTCTTCCTTCCTTCCCTCGCGCACGAGCCGTCGTCGTCAATCGTCGTCGCCGTCGTCCGTGTTCCGTCGGGTTCGACCTTGCCCTCACGTTCGTGCTCGCGCGCTTGCGGAACGCCTCGGCTTGTTCTCCGACCTCTTTTTCAGGTGCCGAAGAAGGCCTCGGGCGGCGAGGGAACGTCGAGGAAGTGGATCGATCTGTCCTCCGTCTCCGAAATCTCGGACGTCAATCGCGATGACGGGACCGCCGAGGTAACGATTCTGCTTCTTCTCGGAGATTTTGGCCGGAATAGGTGAATCGTTTTGAGCTGATTCGGATGATCTGCGTGAACGTAGCCGCCACGGCCGGCGGTTTTTCCGTTGCAAAAATGCGGATTCAGAGATATGTGCCCGAGCTTATGGTCATCTTTTCGCGTTTTTAGCCGTAATCAGTGTCGATCGCGGATATGATTGTGTCGCGGTACCTCTGCCTAGGGAAAACATTTGATGTTAATGCGATGTAGTCAAATTGAAATTGTGACGTTGTGCTATATATCAATGCTGCTGTCGGATTTTCGATTTCGTGTCCTACTGTTTCATGACAGAGAAGGTGAAGGTCGGATGGCAATCTGGATTCGCAAAGACTTGCTTGATCGTGAAGTTTTTAAGAGCAGCACCTAGTTATAAAATCTTATGCTCATTCCCCTAATGAAATGCTCGATTCGATGACTCGATGCACGTGATTGCTCAAAGAATGCGGATGCAGAATGTGATGCTTTGATTGTGAATGTCATTCGTGAACTTTAGAATTGATTCGATAGATTTAGGATGCCGTCATTTCTTTGTGTCATCCGAGTCAATTGCATTATGCAGGCTCATGAACTGGTCTTAAGTTGGCTATGCTTGAAACGTTCCTTGGTGGTTAATTCGCCGTAGTTCCTCATTCTCGCTTTGCGAATTTGGGAATGCTAATAATTTGTTCCCAGTATTCAGTTGCTTCCACTCGCTTTAAACTTTATCTGCTATTCCTCGCCACATGATACTGAATGATCCAGAGATTGGCCGACATTATTTCACCAGTTTATTGCCACCCTGTTCGTAGATCGTCATGCAAGCATTTGACCCTTCACCTTCCGTGGGTTCAGTTTCACCTGATCTCAGCTGCTCGTCAGAGATCACAGGTGATGATGGGAGTTTTCTGTTGGAGACCTGTGATTCCAATAAGCCAGGCAATTCCAAGATTGGTTTTCTTGATGCGAAAGTTTCAGCAAATCTTCTCACAGCAGCTCGAGCACAAGTCTTAAAGTCGCTCGATGTGAACCGGCAGTCAGTGAAGCTTTTAGAAAGAGCAATTGCGAATCAAGTGGATGGGCTTCATAATCCACCCGGAAAGAGAACTTTCTCTGGCGGACTCGCTTCCTTGAACATCCATCTTTTCTTTTTTAGCCTGCTGCTATGGATACTTGCAATGTCAGTGTTTTTCTTCTTCAGTGCTGACTCTCGAAGCATGTCTTATGGCCCTTTGCCAACTTAAGGTGTAGGTTTCTATGCTTATAGTGCTATGATGGTGAAAACTGTGGGGTCGATCCCATTGCCGCTCTTCTGTAAAGTTGATCCAAACACTTGTTTGATATGGATGTGTCATGGGAACATCGGTAAAGCTTTGAATTGAACTGATTAATCAGTTGGCCATGCTTTTCACAATTGAATAAAGCCATCGGTCATAAACCTATCTTATGTGTACTGTGACCTGGCCCCAAGGGTAATGAGATGCATATCATCGGTAATTTGTTCTATGTTTTGATTCTTGACCAGGACCTTATGGGGCTCCATGTGTGTACACATAGACACCTGAGCTCAGAAACACGGAGGTATAGCCAGTTTCCATCAGAACTTGAGCCAGTTTTGAACTTGTCTCAGCTGGGTTCAGGTATCAATCCAATGCCAAACATATATAGGAGGGTAGTTCATTGTTTAAGGCATCCAACGCATAACATATATGATCCGCATTAAGGGCTAGTGTTCTCATCTGCCGTGCCATGTGCTTTTACTATATGTTGCAAATAACTAAACATAGAGCTCTAGGAATTGGTCTGTCAGTTTCGGCAAATTCTTGTGCGCTGTTATGTAGGAGAAGAAACTACTAAGCGACTCTTCTTTTCTATCAGCTAGCATGATTACGAGTTTTCAGTATATATTGTGTGGCCCGGTGGGGTTGCAAATCAATAATGAAGTCGTGTTTAGACTTCAAGCTGGTCCTTTTTCTTGTTTGATCATATAGATGCTCGTCTAGTGAATGGAGGTAACTAGTGCTTTCTATCTGAACATGTGAAGATATATGCTGCCGAATCCAAAGCAAGACGTGGAGGCAGATCGGCTTATCGAGTTCCCCATTGAAATAGGATCCCCAGGTCGAAATAAATAGCAAGAAACTGACGGAGGAGAGTTCATGAGTTCCTCAACGAGTTTTGCCAATGGTGGTTTTGGATCCTTTTTCCAGAGTTCTTTCACTTGCGAAGCCTCGAGACCTTGGAACTCGGAACAGTATCGTCAAACGGGCTCGTCGGAGCAGATTTATGGGCCACCAGCTTCATGTAGTACATATATGAAAAGGAAAGCCCATGAAACCGTAGATTCCTTGCTCACTTCAATTACGCATATTTCCGTTTTCATTCGACGAAATTTAACCCAGTAGAATTAGGAAACAAATTCCAACGCCACATCCCACCCGATACAAATCGATTTTCACATACTTTGATTCGAGTTCGGAAATGGGTTCAAACTCGAGAGATGCTCTGACGAAATCATGTTGTGTGCATAAGTGGGGGTCACCTTCTTTCCCTGTCCTAGACCGATAAGAAAGTCGGACTTCGAGTTAATCACCGATCGACGGCTTTTTTGTCTTCCAGAGACGACATTCGACCTCAAGATACTGACGTGACCGGTGCGATTTTCATCAGAGCGGTGAAGGCGTACTTCTACAATGATTTCCCCTGTCCATATTCACATACGTACGCAATCGTGTATATATCATAGAGTAATAGTAGCCAATCCCCGTCGAGAAAGAACCCTACATATCTGGGGCCGAATGCCCTATCTTTTTCTTAATTAGACCGCTCAACTAATCCGGTCCGTTAGGTACTGTTGATTCTCCATCATCCGTAACATCTGCGTCTATTCCATCTCTTTCTCTCCAGCCACATGGGGTTTTTTTTCTTCTTCTTTTTTTCTTTAGCAGCCACCGATGGCTCGACATTGTTGCAAATTCATGATCACAGAAAAGATTTAAAAGAAATCAAGGAGGTGATCATCAGAAAAGATCCGGCACAAACGGAACAAAACACAAGGTTTTGAAAGCAGTCAACAATCACACGACAACAAAGCAGTTTAATAATTCCTAAAGTTGATTAAGCAAGGGAAGCAAGAGGGAGAGTTTTTTTTTTTTCCTGAAGATCCATCGGTGTCATGGTTATTAAAATCGGTCGATTCTAGATTCGTACCGTGTGATTCGATTTGATTCATGATCTAATCGATACAAATCAATCGAACAAATCACTGATCTCCTAAATTCCAAGCGGGTCTATTGATTCTCTTATTAATATACAATGCGATATATATCTGTCGATTTGATTTTTGTATCTTTACTTATGAAATGTACTGACTTTTATTGTATTTTATGATGTGGACTATATTTTGTTAGTTTCAAGATTATTGAAAGCAAAAAATTTGCACTCTATAATGAAACGACATATAAAGATCTGTTGATTTATAATAGAACGCAATCGTAATGAGTACCCCATTAATAAAATCATTTATAGATATATATGACCCAGCATACTAATTTCAGATATTTCATCTGTATCTCACAATTCGATTCGATTATCGACTCGTAAATTTAATATTCCGATTCACGAGTGGGCACTTCAATTTAATAGCTATGCTGAGTCTAGAAAGATGCATCGAGACAAATTACATGGTGGTGGGTGGTATCTGGAAGGCACGATCCCAAACCCCAAAAGAAGCTCCAATAATCTATCTACCACATCAATCTTTGGTGATCTTTGATGCTTTCCTGCATTGTTTAAAAAGAAATGTTTTCCTTTACTAGGGTACCAGGGTACGACAGTTAGATATGATAGGCTTGTTTCTGCAATTTGCTGAAAAGCGTATTGAAAAAGTGATGAGTGCACATCTAAAAGTATAACTGAAGTCACTAACAAAGTGGTTGACGAGTGGGGGCAGATATGGGTAAGTGAAGGAGTCGAACCGGCGGGTCTCTCAAGCAAAGTCATTGTTAAAAACCGCTATAGTTACCTAGAGCAGATAATTCCTAGACCATACTTTATTCAGAAGCGATGCTAGTATATTCCTGATTAAGGAGGTAAATATAAGCCTTTCGATTACACGAATATCACTTGAAGTCCATCGGATCCTAAGTCTGTAATACAGTGCCGCGTCTTAAAATAGTTAGATGAGAATGGATGAGCGCAACGAGCTCAGGGGTGATCTACTTATCCCTTTCTTTTACAAACGTTGAATTCGCGCCACGTGACGATTCACACTAATCAGAAAGTAAGGGATATGGGTAAGGAGATCCCTTAACCCATAACAAGCTCACAGTACCGCGTTTGCTTTAAAGAGTAATACCAGCAGTACTTAGATCGTTTTACAAAACAGATTTAACAAGTGACGTATAAAAAAACAACATAAATATAATGAGAGAACCCATCCATCCATACCATGTCATCGTCGCTTTGTAAACCAAGATGGTTATTTGGTCTTGATATTTTGGAAAATTGGACTTATATGACACGACCTTGCACATGCAGAAACATCTTCCCATTGAACAAAAGATTTTCAGGCACGTAAACCAACGAACAGGTCTGCTTGAGGGAAAAAGTTCAGGGCATGAATGCAGGGAGTTGGGCTAGGCTCGAACTGCAAAAGTTGCCTCTCTCTCTCTCTTCTTTTTCTTTCTTTCCGCCTCCTTTTCCTTCGCGTCAAACGTTACTGGTAACCCTTTTGCCGCACCGATAACGAAAATCGTTTTACACGCAGGCCATAATTCTTAGCACTATCTTACCTTCAAACTATGGACGATGTTCATGCCGTTCAAGGGCGATCCATGCATCCCATCGAATTCTGGAGACCAACATGTTCATATATCCCTCGTTCATTCTGCTGACATAAGATAGATAGTCACAATTATTGAAGTACTTTCTTGATGAATCCCATGAACATGTGAATTGAGATTCACACCATGTCACCTTCTAGTGGTCCGTGACGGTTTCCGGATTTGGCTGGTACGGTTTCAGTTTGGCTTAGAGTTGAGACTCCTTGAGAGATGTTATTATTGGAATTTCATTCTTGGACTGCCTTATTTGAATGGAAGTTATCATGTAAAATTTGAATTTTTTTGACCACCTTACTCGCCCAATAAAAAAGGAGAAATTGTTTCGTCTTTTTAAATATACCAACCTTAAAAGATTAGTCTGCTTGGTGGCTATTGAGATGTCTCTAATCATTTCTCTCGTTTTTTATTGAGGTAATGACACCGTCAGTATGCACTCAAATGCTTAAATTTTTCTAGTTGTTCAATTGAGTACTCGAACTTTTCAAACTACACTCAATCCGGAGCTTCCGTTAAGTACATGAGCGGAAATCACCCATGTGGCACTAACGTCGTTAAGTGACCGTTACATACGGCGGTGTGGATGCTTGCAAGGAAAATTTGTATCCACCTCCACAAAAGAATAAATCGAGGGATCCATGTCGACCTCTCTAACACGGTTTGTGGGCTTACGGGATAATTCATGAATTTCCACGTAATTGGATCTCTACACCCGCACTCCCGAATTATGAAAAGAGAAATAAAATCACCAATGTTGCCGCTTGCACCACACAATATTTTGCTCCCATATGCAATTTTTCAATGCCCCTCCTCCGTTTCGGTGGGAAATGTTTCATTGTGTCGAACCCAAGGGAGGCAACCTTCTCTAGAAAACCAGTACACAATAATGCCTATGAAGAACTAAAAAACGCATTGGTCCAGACACTCTCCTAACCTCGTCCTAAAACGAGTTAGGTTTAGGATGATAAGTCACACCTTAGATCTAATCGAATCAAACCCATCATCATTACAGCATTCGAGGGACTTCCTGAGAGGCACATTTTTGTGGTGCGCTCCATGTGGGTTAATATCTTATATATATATATATATATATATATATATATATATATATATTAATGTCGCTTTTTTGTACTTCGAAGCAAAGATTTAGTGCTCTTGATTCAAGATTACTCCCGTTTAATGATTACAAATCATTTAACCACATCTCACCAGCCTTCACAAAAGATAAAAAACCCTAGGGTTTGATCTTCCCCGTGTTTATTGTCTAACACATGCAATGCCGTCAAAGCAATAGCAATACATGAACATTTTTTTTTCCTTTCAAATTAGTTAATGAACTATCTTTATTTAATTGTGATGACCATATAGTTTTCTACAAGATCATTATCGGGAGCCAGCTGGAGCAAACCGAGCAAGGTTCATGTGAGTCCTAGAGCCACAAAAACATGTCCATGAATTCATGCGAGAGATCATATAATTCGGCTTAAGCTTTTTCTATTGATCATAATGATATAACTATTGTTTGTTTTTTCTCTCTTATCATGTAACATTAGGACGGGTGCTGAGAATGTGGGGCATTAGGGTCCCTCGATTGGCAATAGAAAATCCCAAGGAATTCCAATCAAGAGCCTATAAAGCCAACACACCACATGCAATTCTGCTTTGTTTAATTATTGTTATTTTTTCTTTTTGGGGGATCATCACCAGCAGAACCAATCATTGCTAGGAATGACAACAAAAGAGGACCCACCGACCGCCACTCGAGGGCAGTGGTGGTGGAAGCCAACACCACAAATTTTGGGGAATATTTTTAATTTATCCTCTCTTTTTTTGTTGCATTCTTAATCAAATCATATTATCCTATCTTCGTCAGGTCCATTGCGCGCAAAAAATACATTTCAGGAGCAACAAAATTTTGACGGATTATCAACCATATTGAAATGTATGAATTGTCATTACATCAATTACAATCCTAGATTCAACAGGGAGTGATTATGGGGGTGAACCTCTTATTGAGAAATTAATGTAGACCCCAAAAAACCATTTTCTTGGGTTTGATTTTTAGTTTTAAAAAAATATATTTTTTCTTAGAGGGTGATTGAGTGTATATTTGTATTTTTTTTTTCAATAGGTTTAGACTCAAATGACTGTGTGTCAATTAGCCCTTAATTAAGCCCTTGAATGGCATGAGAATCGTCCCGTAAGGATAAAGGGAAAAAGTGGGAACTTGTATCTCACAACTTCAAGTGCATGGGGAAAAAGTGGGAACTTGTATCTCACTTGTTCAAGTACCCGTTATTGCTTTTGGATCAAATCCATCGGACTTCCTAAAACTCATATTATAGGTGTAATTAAATCTTAGAAAGGTTTTAAATTGTGTAACTAAGTCCTAAAATTTGTAAACTTTGCATTCTCAAAGACGTTCTTGGGGATATATTAATTAGTAGACGATCGATAAATTCAATGTGGCATTTTTCTTTGGTGCTTTCTTTCCTCGAGTTTTCTTTTAGGTTATCTGTGTTGATGTGATGCTAAGGTGTCGACAAATTTAACTAAGCAATTTGGAACATACTTCGAAGAAACTTTTAGGTCTCTAGATTTCGACATATCCAGTATAACATTGTAGAGAGTGGAAACAAGAGAATCAGATATAATTCCTTACAAAGCCACTTTGTCCTATATGTGTATGAATAGTCTTCCTTTTCACCAATATGATACATAGAATTTAATTTTATGCGTGAAAATTGACTCGAAATACCACGTGACATCCAAAAATAAATAAATAGAAAGGTTCTCATGGCGGAAAAATGTTGATTGAAGCTAGTGGGGCTTTGGGAGTTACTACGAAGAAAAGCCAGGGATGAGAAGCCAAACTAAGGGCTTGGCAAACCTGCTCCGCGTAAGCAGTTAGATCATGTGGATCCGGCATTAGATCATGTGTGGATCTACATAATCAGATGATTCATGTGAAGTGAGAATTAATATACAAAGAGAGTGTGAGGAGAACCCAAAAAGAGCTCTTCTTTGGGAAAATAATTTGTTACTAATGAACTATGTGAGTTCATTTATTTCACATGAGCAGGCAAATCATGTGTAGTGAGCGCATTCATCATCGATGAACCAAACCCCAATTGCTAATGACAGCAACTATTTGGAGGTTTGCACCTCAAAGTTTTCATGTCCCACCAACTCAAAAAGTTGAAAAACAAAATTGGAGTTGAACATAATATTAGAACAAAAAAAATACTTTTAATTTTATTTTCCGAGAAAATCTACTTCCTGATATTTGTAATATGGAAATAAAAGCATTGTGAATTGTGGTTGCGCATTTCTTTTATAAAAAACAAAAGGGTTTCTAACGTTTTTATAGGGAGAAAGTGCACAACAGTGAGTGATCATTTATGAAATGAGCGGGTATAAGAGAAATAAATGAACGGCAATTTAGATAATCTAAAAGCGAGACAAAATATTATTTTGGCTTATGTATATGGATAATATATACGTGCGTGTTATGCATGGAAAGAAAATTAGTATTTATGTATAATCAGCAGGCAGAAGATGGAGAAAGTAAGGGCAATTTAGGAAATTCAATAGCGAGAAAGGGAAAGAAAGAAAGTGGGCGGTCATCTATAAAAAAAAATTGATGAGTGCGGTGGAAAGAAAGGAAGCGAGGAGGAAATCCCAAATGAGATAAATAAGTGGTTTTATTTATTTTAAATAGATATAGGAATACAGTTTCGGTGGGAAATTAATCGTACATTTATTTTACAAAAAATAAATAATTTAAAAATAATTATTTATATCATTTGAAATAGGATTAATACTACGAAAAATCTCAAACTGGTACACTTGTGACAAATTTACCCCAAACTATTTTTTTGACCACAAAAAATCCTAAACTGGTACACCGGTGATAATTTTACCCCGAACTATTTTTTTGACCATCAAAAACCCCACACTGGTGGTATACCTGTGATAATTTTACCTCCGAACTAATTTTTTGGCCACCAAAAACCCCAAACTGGTATACCTGTGACAAATTTACCCTCCATTAGTTTCCGTTAAATTTTACTATCAAATTGCTAAATTTAATGACACGTGGTAATTGACATGTGTACCGATTTTGAATTTTACTCATCTGTTTGTCACAAGTTTACCAATTTGTGATTTTTTGTGATATTAATATAATTTAACGGATACTAACAGAGAGTAAATTTGTCATAAATATACTAATTTGGGGTTTTTAGTGATCAAAAAATTAATTCGTGAGTAAAATTGACACAAGTGTACCAGTGTGAGATTTTTTGTGGTCAAAAAAATAGTTCAAGGTAAAATTGTCACAAGTGTACCAGTTTAGGATTTTTGGTGGTCAAAAAAATAATTCGGAGTAAATTTATCACAAGTGTACCAGTTTGGGGTTTTTTGTTGTCAAAAAAATAATTCAAAATAAAATTATCATAAATATATTGATTTAAGATTTTTCGTGATATTAACCTTTCGAAATAATCAACAAATGAAAAACGTTTTCACCATTAATTACGAAAACTGGGCTCGAGATGGCTATGCACGAAGGAGGAGGGAGGGAGAGAGAGGGAGAGAACGGGGAAGATGCGCGTCAATTTCTAATTACACCCGAGCCCATAAATGCGCGCCACATCAACCGCCGGTCCGACGCACGTCATTGGCCTCCCCCCACGTAAAAAAAATCACTTGCTCAAGCAAAAAGCCTCAAGGACCAAAAAAAAACCTAAAAAAAAAAACAATAAGAAAAGAAGGAGAAGGCAAATCGCATAATCATAGACCCAAAGCAAGCACACCCACACCCACAGAAAAGAGGGGGGGGGGGGGGCGAAATGATCGAGCGGAGCACTATAAAAAGTGTGAACGGCAAAACGACGCGTGCCCTTTCTTGATACCCTCTCTCTCTCTCTCTCTCTCTTTCTCTCTCTAAAAGCAATCCGCCCATCTTTATCTCCTTCCTCCTCTCGCGTCCCCCGTTCGTTCGCCATCAGAGAAAGCCTGCAGCAGATGCATCGACCCATCCCACCCACGAGCGGGAATTCTCGCCGATCGCCTCGCTACCTTCATGTCTGATGGTTTTCTTGATCCACCCACGTCACTGAATCGCTGAATTCCTTCCGGGTTCCCCCTGTTCGGATTCCCTCTCTCTCTCTCTCTCTCTCTCTCTCTAGAGATAAGCAGCAGCTCGCATCCGTCAAAAAGCTGCGGAATTCCTGAGATTCTTTGGTACCCTTTTGCGTGTTTGAATCGAGGAGCCAAATCGGATCGAGAAACCACCCGAGAACGATACGATGTCGTCATCCCTGATATCGCCGAACCCGATCCCGACGAGCAGCCCCGCTACGGCCGGCGCCGCCGGCGGCGACCGCTCGCGGGAGGCTAAGACGAGGAGGAGGAAGAAGAAGGCTCAGGCTCAAGCGCAGGCCCAGTCCAAGGCCCGAAGCCAGTCCTCCAAGTGGAAGTCCCAGGCCCAGCAGCAGATCTTCTCCTCCAGCCTCCTCCAGGCCCTGGCGCAATCCCGGCGCCGCGGCGGCGGCGGAGGGGGGGGAGGAGGAGGAGGGGGAGGCGGCGGCGGCGGGAGGGCCGTCCGCGAGGCGGCGGACAGGGCCCTGGCGGCGTCGGCCAAGGGGAGGTCGCGGTGGAGCCGGGCCATACTGGCGGGCCGGATCAGGATCAGCAAGTTCAGGAAGCGGAAGAGGCCCGCGGCTGCGGCGGCGGCGGCGGCGGCGGCCGGCAGGTCGAGGAAGCCGAGGGTGAGCGTGTCGAGGCTGAGGGGGAAGGGGATGCCGGCCGTGCAGAGGAAGGTGAGGGTCCTCGGCCGGCTGGTCCCCGGCTGCCGGAAGGAGCCGTTGCCGGTGATACTCGAGGAAGCCACCGACTACATCGAGGCTCTGGAGATGCAGGTCAGGGCCATGAGCGAGCTCGCTCGGCTCCTCTCCGGCGTCGCCTCCACTGGCGCCGGCACGAGCTCCGACTCTCCTGCCGCGCCGCCGCCGAGCCAGTGACTCCGGCCGAGCCACCGGTCGGCCGATCGCTCGGGACAACTTCCATTTTGTGAAGCAATCTTTCGCCTTGAATTGTTTCTATCTTCCATATGATATTGTGAATATACATGCTTTGGGTTATTTTTTCTCTCTCTAATTTCTTTTTTTCCAATGGTATTTTAGATTTTTATCTTCCTCCTAGCAGCTTTTATGTTTTGCAGGATAATTAATATTTTTTCGACATTAATATACAAATTGATTGTGGCTCAACGTAGTAATGTTATATCAAATCGAGCGAGAGTTGAGTCGAGGTAATTGAGATTGGACAGGTTTGTAGCGACTCGAATTTGATTTTGAAATTGAGTTAGGAAACGATTGATTTTGTTTGTTTTGTTTTGTGCAAATCACATTACCTAGGAATCCTATCCAGTTTTGATTTAACTGATCAGGCAAGTCAAACGTGTTAGTTGCAAAATAATTAATTTGAATAAAGGGTAATGTGTTGCGGTTTCGTCGAGTGCTTATTCAAAGACTTTGAGAAAAAATTCCAACTTCAATTTCTCTTGCCAGAGCGATTGTTAGGAATCGAAAATCATTATAAAAAAAATTGTACCACTCAATGTAAGAATCGTCTTGAATTATCTCATTACTTTTTTTTATTTGGTGAATTAAGTTATTGCCTGCTTACTTACCCCATCATTCAATTTATCGACCTAATAAAATCTTTCCTAGCATTTTATTTATAGTCATCAGACGAGTTCCATCTTATCAAGCGCTGATTTTTGTAACTGTTGACATTTGATTGGTTTAACGAAGATCCCTTGCTAATTTCCCCAAGGCCCACTTTAGCTTTGGAGGCTCGAGTATGGTCAGTGCTCTATCGGTTCGCACAAGTCTATGTTAGAAATGGGTAACGCCTATGTAGTTCGGCCGGCGACACAAATCCCAAATTGGTGAATAATGCCAAAGGAATTTGCCCCAGGGGAATGGTCACCGGTGAATATGAACCAAAAGACAAAGGTAGTACCACTACCAGATCATGTAGCAAGCAAAGCGCATGTAAAAATCACCAACACAAGGGAGTAGTACCCAAAGAAGAAGTGGGTTTCCCTCCAAAAGTGCAAAAGAGAAGCTAGAATCGATCAGCAAAAAAGAGAGGTTCGTATCACGCAAAATTTTAAATTGGTATACATATAATAATTTTACTTCGAATTAATTTTTTAACCACAAAAAACCTCCAAACTAGTATACCCATGATAATTTTACCCTTTACTAGTTTCCGTTAAATTTTACCATCAAATTTCTGAGCTGCATGACACGCGACAGTTGATGGGTGTGGCAGATTTTACCAGTCCGTGACTTTTCGTGATATTAATCAAATTTAACAGAGAATAAATTTATCATAAATGTATAGGTTTTGGATTTCTGTTGATCGAAAAATTAATTTGAGGTGAATTTATTACATATATTTTAATTTAAAATTTTTCGTGATATTAAAAAAAAAAAAGAGAGGCCAACTTTTGCTCTGTGGTGGAATCAACCTCAGTGCCAAGAGAATTGACAGAAAAATATACTTAATTAATTAATCAATTGAAAAAAAAAAAAGGACGAGGAGGAGGTATAATATCATTGGCCTTTGATGATTGCAATGGGGGGAGGGGACCCCGCCAGGCAATCAAATCCGGTTCCCACAAAAATGTCGGGTCAAGTAGTCCCTCAAGATATTCCCCGATTCCATCGCAATCATTCCCCCCATCCTCTCTTCTTCCATCGTCGCGCCTCGCCTTCCCCCACTGAAACACTCGAATCGCGCGGATCCAAGCACCAAGCACCAAGCACTCCTCCGCTAATTACTTACTTTCCACCAACGCTTTTTTCTCCTATGCAAAGAATATTTGGTGCGTGCCCACTAAAGAAAGCACCGTTCATGCGTAATTATCTGCTCGTTCAATTAAATTTTTTTTTTTTTCGGATTAAATGGCATTCGAGAAAGATCGAGAGCGAAGGAGAGGCGTCGAGCCGGGGGGTGGTGTTGGACCGGGCACCCCCTCCCCCCTTGTTCCGGCCTCTCGCTGTCCGTCCCCGTGCTCAATTAATTGGAGCGCACGTTTGCCCCCGGGGGCCGGGTCAATTCTCGTCACTACCGGATCGATTGGGACCGACAGGGGGGGCAAACCCGCCGGCATTAACCGTCGAGATGATGTACCGTGTGCCGAGAAGTCTGCGTATAACCGAGCATTCTTCGGAGGATTTAATAATTCCGCTCGAATCGATTTGATGGGTCGCATGTCCCGATCTCCCCGAGAGTCGTTTTTCGTTTCCGTGTTCCGAGCATTCTTCGGCCCCGCGACGTGTGTGTCGAGAACTCGCGTCCCAGATTTAACGATTCTTATCGATTCGTTTGGAGCAAGATGCTACGTGCTCACCGAATAGTAGCCGATGTACCCAAGAATGATTCTTATTCTATACTACACAATGACCATATTTATCTAGTAGCCTCGTGATACGGATCGGATTCTCATGTATTCTAGTACTTTTGTGAGCGGAGCTTTGTGGCATTGGGGTGAAAAAGGGGGTGATGCGGAAGTGATGATACAATTGGTCCGTATGAGTGGCATCATAGCATTTGTGCTGGGAGTTCTAGGATAGAACGATTATAATTCGGAAGAGCTCTGTAGGTGGGATTGGCCTCGAGTGCCCAAATTGGTCAGGAGCCTATACCACTTAATTTCCTGATGAGACCATGGAATGCCGAAATTAGTTGCTATGTTGAAAGTGCTCAAAGTGTCTCGCCCGAGGGACTGGACATCCAAACTAAACTAAACGTTGTACGATTCAATACGAGTCTGCTATTCGACGTACTGTTCTTAAGAAAAACTATAGAAGGAGTGTTGGTCTGATGTTCTCAATTCATCAGACGCTGCGCGGGCTATTCTGCAGCCGAGAATTTCTCAGCTTGCGCACATTAAGTCAAATTTGTATCTGTGCATGACATAGGCGAACAAATTACATATTCCATGATAAACTGCACCAGCAGTCCCTGGACTTCAACACATCTCGTGATCTCATTACCAAATTGTAATGTCAGTTTCATTGCTTCATAAATCGACCAAAAGGGTGATTCAAATCATCACTAAATCTAGCAAGTATTTTTGCGATCATCAATCAAAATCATCCAAGAATAGTGCTCATTCCTCTACGGTTACTTTACATGGGTCCGTCGGTCGAGATAATAATTGAAGGGTCGGGGGCGCTAATTGTGGGCTATAATTCGGCCTGGACATGTTTTTGTACACGGAGAAAAAGCACATGGTCAGCATTTATTTCGATTTGTCCACACATGCAAAGGCACCCACCCATGTGGGTTTTCTCATTTCGTGCCTTTTCTCGACTCTACATTCCTATTTTCTCTGCTTTTGGAGGTTTTTCCTCGCCTTTTATCGATAAAGATGAAATTCCTTTGTCCTCGCCGCTGATTCTCAGGCCACCTTTCTTTTACCTGTCCACATCTACAAAAATTTATAAATTCTTTTTTTTCCGTTTCTCTTTTGGTGGAAAAAGGAAAATGATAATAATGAAAAGGAGCAAATTCACGTGCTTGCGGATGGGCCGAGACATGTGGAGTGTCATCTTCCTCGCGGTCCTCCTCCTCCCTCCTCCTCCCTCCTCTGTTTGTACTTTGCTCGATCGCTTCTCGAGCTCTCGGGGGGGCTAAATGAAAGAGAGATTGGAGTTGATGTATATTTAATTGTTGATTCTAAGTTTTGCTTTCTTGTTTTGCCCCTAGCATTAATTTCATTAACTTTCATCTCATCTTTTGAGGAAGATGGGTAGGCCATGGAGGTATATAGAATCCATTAAGAGTTCAAATTTTTAGATCATGATCTCTTCTTTAAATGGCTGGGTTTGTTGGAAATATAGTCGGCTTGGGTCCGAGAATGTAAATAGTCAAGAGCAATTACAGCACTGTAATTTAACTACTTTTTTTTCCATAAGTGGCGTGATCTACTCTTAATATGATGGTTGGTGAGATAGTGGGTAGTTAAAATTTTCAAATCGAAGACAGATCGACAGTCCTGACTCTTATACAAATGTGACAGGTCAACATATTTAGTAGACCTTCTTTGTTTAATTTCATAGATTGCTTCTCTCTCTCGATCTCTCTCGATCTCTCTCGATCTTGTTGTCGGTGCTAAAAAGGTCGGGCTTCTCGACTGGACCAAACCCTATAGAGAGTCAAGAACTCACCGGTCGGATTTGGAACTAAGTCGTTGAAATCCTACAAGTTTTGGATTGCAGGATTAAACCGGAGCTACCTATCTTTTAAAATCGCACTTTGATCGGTTACAATTGCACATTACTTATTGAGCTCAAGCATAGTCACAATACATGTCGATCTAAACTCGTCCCGCTTCCATTTCTACCTCTTCACGCTATCCTTTGCAAATAGAGAGTGCCAAAAAGAAAGAAAGGGAACACAAGTCCATCGTTGCTGATGATCAGACGAGTTGAAAAGAGACATAGACGACGAGCAGATTCCTTAGATGGTGGGGGGGGGGGGGATGTGGAAACCATTCTTCGAGCATCATAGCAGCAGCCATACAAGCTGAAAAAATCATTGCTCAACACGAGCCATTGTCGCGAAAAACCCTAATAAAAATAAGTTGCAAACATTCCTTTCTTTTTTTTTGCCATGCAAGATTAGAATCTCTTCCCTTTTGTGCGTGGTGCGCAACATGTGATGATGTGAGATATAACCACAGAAACATAGGAAAAGCAAAGAAAAAGCACATGCATTAAAACATCACAAGAGAAAGAAAAGAAAATGCTCCCACATGGAGGGCCCGAAGCTTTGTCCCTTTGAAATCGAGTACGTAAAATTAGATAAGAAAAAAGAGAAAAAAGGGTCTCTTAGATGGCAAGCCAAATAAATATGTTTATTTTTTTCACCACTTGATATATAAATTTGAATTCACCGAAATTCTCTTTGTTTCGTTCCATGTTGTTGTTTGATGGGGTTTTCCTTTTTCCCCACTTGTCAAGTGGCTGCATTGTTTATGTACTCGAAATGGGAAATTGTCCGACCAATCGTAAGTCTATTGGACGGATGTGAATTCGGTCATAAATTTTTTGATTTTTGTCAATTTAGTTCTAAATTTTTATGTGAAATTTCAATGTAGCTCTTCCGGGCAAATTTCGCCAAAAATCATGTAAGACGGCCGGCGATGACTGGACCGTCACGTCAGTGATTTCCTGTGAAAATTGGCCGAGAAGACTACATTGGAATTTGGCGCAAAGGGCTAAGACTAAATTACAAAAATGAAAAAGTTTAGGACCAAATTCGCATGTTTAGGACCGATTGGTAATTTTCCGTCGCTTGAAGTATCATGGATAGAGACAATAACATGCGAAGTACTATGAAAATATTGTTATTTATTCTTTGTCCTAGTTTATTGATATTATTTGACTTTACGCAAAGTTGACCCCATGTCAAAGTAAACGATTTTTTCCTGAAAAAGCTCAAGATAAACAAGAAAAGCCGATCTTTCTATGACGAGCACTCATGAAACAATGCAAGAAATGATTGAACCATATCACCGGGCAACGGTTATAGTACTACTGTGGTGTCTTTGGTTGACATCGCTGTTAGAAACTAGTGATTACCGATGTTTGAACGATGAAAGATGCGAATGATGATAATATTTAATGTAGATAGTCGGGTGTCGTAATGTAAGCTTTATATATAGCTCTCTCCGGTGCTCATTAGAACAATCAAGTTAATCAGATACCGATTTAGATACGATCTTGATGTGTTCGAACTTCATGCATGCATGAGAATGGTCATCAGAAGAGGAAGGAAAAACTGAGGGGGAGCTGAGAAATGTTCCTAGAAAAACTATATTTATGGGTCACCTCTTTTGTCAACCGGCCGAACCTAAGAGAGAAAAACCCTAATGTTCCTTTCACACCTACAATTTGCCCACTTCAATAAATGCACTCGGCATGAGATCAACTGTTCACTTTTTCGTGTACAATGAATCCGTGCCTCCGGCAAGGAACTGGTGGCAGTGTCATTTTCACCCGAAAAGGGCGGGCCACTATGGATAATTACATCAAGCATATTGCATGTTCCCTCTATGTTTGTGCTTGTGTGTGTGTCTATGTATATATAGAGAGAGAGAGAGAGAGAGATTTGACTAAGATTTTCCTCAATCTCTACTTGACTTTCAATACTAAGATTGAATATATGTATCAAGCATTCACACTAGATAGTCAATGTGGCATAGTCGGGCAACAATGTGTAACTAAATCTAACAAGGTTTTCGTTGAATCTTTTGGAGACTCATCACATGAAATTCTGTAGATTACGTTGGACATACTTAGATTAATTAACCGAGATGATTCATAAAGTGACACGACAGATATTTTATTTGGTCGACCCACTTATTTTAAGCGGTCGATTTTCATGGTGTGTCAAATAAATTGCTTTTTTAAAATTGGTATTACTATACTAATTTGGATTAGTCACATCTATCTACATTGCCTAATTACTTACATAAAATACAAGTATAGCTCACATATTAAAAAGTGTGAACCAAGTGGTATATAGATAGATTAGACACCTATCATCTTTATGGATGGGAAAAAAGCATGGTACATGGAATGAAGTGTGATTGAAATTGAGAGGCACCTTACCTAAGTGGGTGCGTGTTAGGGCAGCCTAATGTGCTTGCCCCCATTTATTAGGATAGCTGATTGATTTAAGAAAGTTTTATTTTATTACCCTATGATGGATTCTTTGCTCGATGCATGCATGGTGGTTGTGAATTATTGGACTTTGGCCATGTGAAATTGAATCAGGGGATTAGGTAGAAAACCCTAGTTTGCTACATATGTTTAAATTCTTGATGGGACTGTGAAACTTGTGAGCTTAGATTGCTTTTATCACCTTCCCTTTTAGCTAAAAGAGGCAAGCAGTGAGGTGATTGGAAACTCGAGCAGGAGCAAAATCAAAGAAAGCTTTCGTACGATCTCAACGTAGCATGCTAAGGGCGCAATTTCAGGCGCCCGCTAAGTCCATGTCAGGTGACCAAAAAAGTCGCTTTCTCGAGCCCTCTGGCAAAAAGCAATAACGCCTAAATTGGAGCACATTCTACACATTGAGAAGCAATTTCACGAGTGATGATGATCATGTCTTTTTAAATGGAAGATTTGAAAAAAAAAAAAAGGATTTATGAAAGGTAATATTTGAGATCACCGAATCATTCTCGAAAAGGTAGTTCATATTTCTAGTGAAAAATAGTGCTCAAAAGAGAATGGGCTTGGGTTAAAAGGATCTGGGCCGGACCAACCCAAAGCCCAGGTATGACTCCCGGTCTGGTCACGTCCCGGAGATTCGGGCCTAAATGGGCCCGTTTTCTAGACCGGCTAGCCCCGGTCCGCAAGGCCCGGCCTGATCCGGAAGAGATCCTCCAGAACGACGTCGTGACTGTCGGACTCAAGACGACCCCAGAACCACCTCGCGCGACGTCGTATCAGCTCCCAGTGCGCACACCCTCCCTCCGATTCTCTGCACAATGGCGTCGCCGTCGGAGAGAGAGAGAGCAACAATGGCGTCGCCGTCGGCGGGTTCCGGCGAGGTCGCGACGGCGAGAAGAAGAACACCGGTTGCTCGGTTCGCGGAAGATGTTCGGACTTAGCCTCGCTCCGTCACGCCTCGACGTCGACCCCGCTCCCGCCTACCTGCAACAGCGGCGGTACTCACGAATCACATTCTTATTGCTTTGTGTCTTTTTCGGTTTGTTCGTTCGCCGCCGGCATTCCAATGTCTAGCTCGTCCGAGCTTCGCGAGCTGAGTGTTCAATGCTTTGATTTGGTTGAAATTGAATGCCGTTACGCGCTTGGCCCAGTTCGGGGAGGTCTAGGGCTTTATTGCTTGGAGGCGTGCGTAGTTATGTAGTTGTGGCGGCCTGGTGGGTCACTGTGTGAAAGCTCTGTGGGAAACTATCCTGAATAAGCAGCAGAGATGCTGGTGGAGGAGAGGAGCTTAAATTTTGGATTTTTTTCCCAGTCTTAGAATGCTTGCTTGCAATTGGTATGGTGCTTTCTTGCAAGCTTAGGCAAATGCTAGTTGGTAGAGATGGAAACTCCTAGCTCAACTTAGGGATCTTAGAATGGGGCTGTCGTGTTTCGCTCCGTTGGTTTGATCTGGATGATGATGATGCAGCTGCTCATAAATCAGAGGCACGTCGTGGGGGTCTAGGGCTTTATTGGTTATAGGCGTATGTAGCTGTGCTTCCGGCTTTAGTTTGGAGGTCGAGTAGTGGTTCATTGCTTGAAGGTTCCTGTTAGAGATATACTATTTAGGATTAGGTTAATTGCAATTAAGTCTAATTGCATTCATGCCCTCTATGCAGGGCCAAGTAGTCTTCGTATGTGATTTATACACAACATTACATTTTCTCTCTGTTTTACCATAAATCTTAACTTGGTATTAGAGCCCTTCTTGTTATCTGAGGAAGCGTTCGACAAGTCTGTACCATGGTGATCGTAGCAACGCCAGCCGCATTCCTCAGCCAAGTCCGTAGTTGTTCTTCACTAGGTGCTTAGCCTTTGGTTGTTGTTTCGACACCCTTCCGCCGCTTGTTTTGAAAGCGAACACCACCCTTAGATGAGCCAAATTTTGAAACTTGGTCGTGAATAGACGCCGGCTGTCGCCACACTTACTGCCTTGTCTCGGATCCACCAAGCTTGTTGCTCTTGAGTGCTATTTTGACACTTTTCGGTTGCTTGTTTCAGAAAATAAACACCATCTTCGGGATCATCGTCCTCCAACGAGTTAGATATTGGAAACCTCGCTATGATCCACTGCCTCACGTGCCCATGTGTTGCTCATGTGACCAGATGTGCTAGCCATGTTGAGTGATGTCATCATCATGTCCCAAGCACTAGCAGTGCATAGTGACGTCATCGTCACGTGCCATCCGTCAGCCATGTGTAGTGGCATCATCTGCCACTTCTGTTGCCATGTCACCTACCCCGTCAGTGGCCATGTCATCCTCCATCCATTGACCATTGATCAGCGTTGACCACGTCCCCTGCTACGTCATCGTTTCCAATCAGTTCTTCACATTCTTCATCCATTATATGCTGGTTTCAATTGGTAAATTGCATATCATGGATCAATTGCAAGCTCCCTTACCTATTTATATCATTTTGAATGGATCAAATTATATTTTATGGGCTCAAGAAATATCTGGTTTTTTGAGAGGACGCTGGTTTTGGCGTTATATTACTGGTGATATTCGAGAGCCTACTAAGCTTATTTGTTGAATGCTTGGATGAATGGGATAGCAAGAATCATCAGTTTCTAACATGATTTTGAAACACTTTGATTCCATCTATTTGACTTCATTTTGATCGATTCGATACAGTAAAGTAAGTTTGGGATCTGCTTACAAGCCATTATTCCACTTCGGATATTGCGATCAGTATCAACTGCTAGAGAAGCTACAACATATGCGTAAGGAGATTGGTCAGTCCATCAATGATTTTTTATCCTCTGTGTATGCCATCTAGGATCAATTAGCCTTATTTGAACCACGATGGGATGTGGCTACCAATGCTTGCAAATTTGCTGAGTACCGTGATCGTATGCGTGTTATGCAATTTTTGATAGCCTCGAATGATGAGTTTCAACCTGTGTGAGCTTCACTTTTGCATAGAGATCCTTTTCCTCGTCTTGAGACAGTTGTCTCGGAATTATTGACCGAGGAGACTCGACTGGCTACTTTAAAGGTGCAAAGCGATACCATATACATATCTACACCTACTAATGTGGTGCTTGCTACTTCCACTTCTTCCTCATTGTGCAACCAATTTTGTAAAGCATTGTCACTGACATGGTCATATGGCATCCAATTGCTACCGACTACGACGTAAGTAACTTACGCAGCAGACAATCGACCCCGAAACCGAGGTCCATATACAAGTTTGTCCGCCACTGATCCTACCATAGATGCTTCTCCAAAGGGATTGTTTGTCACTCTATTCTTAGAGGATCTTTGTACCATTCTTCGAGAATCTGGTACTTCTACCTCATCCACGATCACATGACTTCAGATTCTAACGTGTGTCAATTTAAAATTCTTCACTCTATGTCTACCTACTACTCACAAATTTGAATAGCCAATAACTCACAAATGAGAGTCAGTCATACAAGAAACTTTTCAACATCTACATTACCCTTATTAACTACTTTTTGGTTCCCAAACTCTCACTAAATTTGATTTCTGTAAGACAATTGTGTGAACTCGGTTTTGATAGTCACTTCTCTTCTAGTGATTATCATGTGCAGGATCCACGGATGGGACAGACAATTGGGACGAGCCATAGAGTTGGACACTTTTGAGCTTGTTACCTTAAATATCTGGAACTCTTTTGCTAGTTTTGTAGCCATAGTGTCATTTGAAACTTGGCATTCTCAATTAGATCATGTTGCTTCATCTATATTAAGTTCTTTGATTTCAAGTTGTCATCTAGGTTTTGTTGGCAATAAACATTTTGATTGTTTGGTTTGTAAGTTGGAATCTTGGTGAATTTGTCTCTTATTCTTCCTTTGATCTGATTCACTTTTCTTCGATATTTAAGGACTATCTCCAATCCCCACTGTTCTCACTATTTTAATTTTTGTTGACAATCAGTCTTGTTATACCTAACTTTACCTAATGAAAAAATTGGTCTAAACTTAGTCATACCTATCGTGATTTTGTTGCCATGATGAAAACATAATTTTCTCAAGATATTATTATTCATTGTTCTGGTCCTGGAACTTCCTAACAAAAAGGTCGAGCAGAATGTAAACATAGACATGTCTTGGATGTTGCATGCACTCTTCTGGTGTTCCTCTCTTGTCCTAAACACTGTGGAAAGGCTTGTCATACTGCTTTATTCATCCACTTGTACTTCTGATTATGTAAACTAGATTTTGGGGGAATTTTTTGTATTCTTTCACAAGTTGATTGGAAAGTGGTGGTTATCTGCTTTTTTTAGAACGAGCTTCCCTTTTAATAATTTGATTGAGATGCGCTGAATTGTTAGACAAGTTTGTGCTGAAACTGCGAGGTTTTAAATTTTGAAGATGGATTGCAGTTACCACATGACTGTTGCTCCTTCCGTTACTTCTTGACATCTAGTGGGGTTTGATACAGGTTCTTCTTCTTGATAGCTAGTCAAGACCAAGTTAGATCAAGATGTTCACAAATAATTAGCATAAAAACAAGACTTTAGGTCTAAAAGGCTTGTTTCCTCATTTATCGAAAAAGTGTTGATGCACCTAACTAGTGAGTCTAGTTTATGCTCCCCATGTTAGGAAAATGTCTCAAGCAGAGGTAAGAGGAACGTGCTGGTTAGGTGTTCCATCTTCATATGGTACCTTTGAGTAGGAAATGATATCTGAATCTGGTGTATGGTAGAGTAAACTTTTTTATGAGTAGTTAGTAAAACTCTTATTCACCTATACTATATCACATCTTCTTGATCATCTAATGCTCATCTATGGTTTTGGTATTGAAAACAATGATATTGTCTCCTATTTGACAAGTCATGCATTAGAGTTTTTCAATTGCTAATATTATGATGAAGAGGACGTGTTTGCACTTGGGTTCTATGATGGGAATTACTTCTATGGATCCTTTCTCTGTGCTTTGAGGAATCACGAGAGTACAAAAACATGGTATTGTTTTGTTTGTCATTCTAGTTTAGGGCTTGCGTAATAGTATCATGGAAAAAGGTGACCAAGAAAAGGTTGAGATGTATCTAATTCGGAAGTTATTTTCTTTGCTTTGTTTTTACTGTTTTGTATTGGCTGCAAGTCTATGCTCAGATAGCTCAATGACTGAATCCCAGAAGGGTAAGTCTATTCTTCCATTTTTTGACATTTACCTTTCCATCCTGCCAGTCTATGTTCAGATATCTTAATAAGGGTATACTAGATTTTCTTTGGGCACCCAGATGGAGGCTTATATATTGCTGTGATTGAGCATGTTATTATGTCGGATGCTTGTGCAATGAGCACGTGTTTTTAGTACCGTATGATAGAACAGTCACCTGGGAGCTGGGGTATGATTGAATGCAAGCTGAACGCCTTTTGTGCATGTGTTTGAGCTGAGGTATCTAAGTATCTGACAGATTTTCTCATGCTGTTGACTGTTGAGGCTTTTTGTTATGTAAACTCATTTATCATGTCAACATATTATTTTTTTGGAATCAGCAGTTCTCTCATTTTATCCTAGTTCTATTGAACTGTAATTGAACCCTGCATCAATTATCTTCTATCTGTGATGTCAAATGAAATTTTCTCACAATCTTATTATGCAAAGAACTTTGCATGTCAAATATCTTTGTACTCCTTGAAAGTCTCCAAGCTAATCAATTTGCTATCGTTTTGACTTAAGGTAGCAGGTAGAGGACATGCTAGCATAATTCTTGCTTTTTTATGCGCTAGCATAGTTCTCCTTGGCAAATGCACTTCTTAAAGCAATGTCCTTAATCTAGGTTAGTGATTCTAAGAGCTGATATGGATCTCAACGATTGAGAGGTGATTTTTTACTTGGACACCTAAAATATCACCAGTAACATTTAGCTAGTCGCTGTGATGTGTGAACTCTGAAGGTCAAGAAAGTGAACTGAGTGGTATGCCAGAGTGGGCTTTAAAAACCTAAGGCCTTTAAAACTCTGCCAAGCAAAATATACACGCACCAAACTGAATGGTTTTTATGGCTCTGTAATTTGGATACAGGCGCTCCTGGCTGATTTTGAAGTCTGTGATGGCATCTGACATTTAAAATGCTGATTCAGTATGTTTATGGCTGGCAGCAAATTTATCTGTTAGAGTATTCATATAAACAGGTTGTACTCGAGTTTAATCAATGTACCTTTCTCTCCAATAATGATGTCAAGTATCTGATTTATTGCATAAGTTCGTGTTGCAGGCCTTCAACTCTTCTATGAAAGAACTTAGAGAGTGCTAAAGCAAGTTGAGAAGCTCTTGTTGCTGATCTACAATTCTTAAGGGACTAAGTAACAATCACACAGGTAAGTCAGAATTATGTGCAAAATGGAGGTCCATGTTGCTTTGCAGGCCGTTTACTACATCAGTTTTGGGTAGGGCTCTTAATCTCAAACTACTGTGCTGTGATTTTTATGATTTGTGTGAGGCTATTGGAAAGTCATGTTAACTTGTGGCAACCTAGTTTAAGGTCAATGTTGCACTTGTGTGCACTCGAAAAATTCTAACCTTTTCTTAGGAACACATGCTTTAGTTTATTATGGCAATTGGGCTGGTGGCCATTGGGACTTTCTCTTTGTCTGGGGGAAACAGCCTTTGACAGGTGAATTAATTTTTGGCAGGTTACGATTGCTCGTGTGTATAATTGGGATGTTCACCAAATGGAGAGTTTATCAAGCTGCTGCTGCTGCAAAAGACTCGTAAAGGGATCTTTTTTACTCAAATTATGTATCGGAATGTATACTCCGGATGGGAGTATGACTTTAATCTTCCCATTTGCGGTTAGGTTCATGAATTACTTGTTGCTCTGTGATCTCAATTGTCACACCTTGACTAAGTGATTTTGGTTAGGTTTAGAGTGATCTGTTGCAGTACAAAATGCTTATGTCATGTAGAGAATATTAATTCAGAACCTCTTGGGCTTGAGCATTACTTTTTGAATACTGCACACTAGTGTTGAGTTATCTTTTGTCAATCTGTTTTGTCTCATTTCACCTTAATCATGTATGTTAGCAAGAACCAATTTAAAATTTGAATTCTGGGGAAGAACATGGACCTGGCTGAGTTCCACTTAGAAGTACATATGTCAGCAAAAGTATTTATAAGTGAAGTGACAAAGTGCCTTAATTTGGTGGCTCTCTAATGTTGTCAGACCTCACCTTATCTTAAGCCATCAAAAGGGTCATGGATCTTGGATGTTTATTATTATGTTATCCAGTTTTTCGGGTCAGCAAAGAACATGATTGATAACCCAAGATGAGTGATCAAGTCAACTGACCATATTCATACTCTAGCTGAAGATTTTGACGCTTTTAGCACCTTTCCAGAAAGGAAAAATTTATTAAGTAGTTAGGAGCTTGAAAGATGCGCTGTTCTGCTACAATGTTTTCTGCTTTTTTGACTCAGATGCATCAGGTTTTGGTGGGGGCTCCATTGTTGTTGTTTGTCAAAGCTTTGTGTATTTTTTTTTTGTATGCATATGACAGGAAGTTGAACGGGGGCGCATGCCCTGGTTAACATTGCACCTAGGTTTTCTCGCATGGACCCGGGCATGTCGGTGGACATCCTCCAAAGTCAAACAGCATTTGCATTATTCTAGTTTGCGACATTGTGTGATCTCTCTGAACGTTTTCGTGTGGGGGCGGCACAGAATATTTTGGGTTTTACACCATCCTTTGACAATTTGGGTCGTGGGTTGTGTTGGGTGGCAGTGGTACAATCAAATGCTAATGAAGTTGCTCCTACTTTCCATGCCAAAACTCTGTATTGTGGACTGCCTTGCAAAATCAAGCTCTGCTCAGCTATGATCGCTCGAGTGTTATTTTCTCGACGATCGTTGTGATGAGATTCCGCATCGAACTGGTCTCACGGCCTCAATATGACACGCCCGATTCCGAGTTGCGACATCCATAGTCCTTGAACAGGTTGTCTTCCTGGAGATGCTCCTTTGTTTCATTTA
Source organism: Syzygium syzygioides (assembly GCA_031216285.1). NCBI lineage: Eukaryota > Viridiplantae > Streptophyta > Magnoliopsida > Myrtales > Myrtaceae > Syzygium > Syzygium syzygioides. Next base: position 33,621,960 of record CM062249.1, read on the forward strand.
TGGTCCTGTCTTGGTGGTATACCGGACATGCAGGTTACCCAGGTAGTTCGGGAATCTCATGCAAGTTACAAAGATTGGTTCCTTGTCCACTGTACATGTAAAATGCACTCGATTTGGGTCCCCCTTAAATGATATTTTACAAGACTCAAAAGGCTCGGGAGCCAGATTTGTTGACCGAGAGACCGACGTGACGCCTGGAATTCTGTTTTATTATGCAATTGCACCGCCTAATTGATCATTACCGATGTCATCATTGCGTGTGAATTTCGTACTAAGTCTTTAGTGGATGGACCAAATAATTTTCCTAACCAAGCTGACAATATCTTAATTTGTGCCCTAAAGGTGAATATCAGTAAGCAGAATGAACATAAAGTCAATTATGAGGGTGTTGTGATTGAACGGATTGAATGTAGCCCGTGAAATCCTGTGAAATCACCAGGATGAAGAAGTCCTAGTGCAAACAGATCTTTTTCTCTTCTAAATTCCCACGGCAAGAGATTCAACCGTATGGCTAACGATGTCAACCAAGCGGGCTGAGATAGTTCCTTACGCTATTGATTAGTATCTTGAACAAGTATTTGCGTATCGGAACGAGTCCGCCCGAGTGTGGAAGTGACTAACAAACCACTTGCATCGAAGGATTAACTAAAGAGAAACTAAAATTGCCTTTACCCTCCTCTCTCTCTCCCTCTCTCCCTCTCTCCCTCTCTCTCTCTCTCAAAAGAAGAAAGGCGTTGTGAAAGGGAAGACACTGATGGACAAAAGTGGTCAACATGGAAATAGGTCCAAGGCTGAACCCACTCACACTGGGTTGACCTTTGCAACGGGGAGAAGGGACCGATGTTTTCTAATCCATTCATTCAATGCCGGTCCCAATTCTGTCCCATGTGTTTTGACCACATTTCACCGGTCAAGCTTGCTTGATTGAACCAAACCCCCCCCCCCCCCCCCCCCCCCCCCACACAAAAAAAAAAGAAATTGCAAAAAATTGAACACCGAAAAATTAAATGAAATATAGTGAATTATACATATACATATATATATTCTATTTTCTAGAGTATCTTCCAACGCATAGAGAAAAGAGCTTTAATTTCCCCAATTTCTCGTCCCAAGGTTCCTAACAAAACTTTTTTGTAATAACAAAAATTGATCTTGCATGCCCACATGTAAATCCTTCTTAATCATCAGAGTTTTAGGGGTTGACTGTGTCGTGCGGTATGGCATTCTCATCTGGCAGGTCACGGGTCAAGTTGAAGTTTTTGCCAATGGGGAGAGATTCAAGTTGCAAGGAAAAACGGAGAAGATCCCTCTTGTTTTTTCCTCCTTTTATTTGTTGATTTATTTTCTGTCGAAGATTCTTAGGACTCGGTCAATGACCCACTTAACAAATTTTGACGTTAGAAAAAACGCTGTCCACAAAAATAGAAATGACGGGACTTTGAAAAGATTTAGGGAGCTTTTTGTGTAGGCGATTACTAGAAATAAGGACGATGAAGAGTTGTTGACATGACATCGACTCGCCCCTGCACTAGTGCACAAAATGTTGAGCTGGATGGCTTATGGACGCTCGAAAAGTTACGTCGTATTTGGTGCAAATTACGTGGTGGACCGAGTAAAACCCCGCGAGCGGTCATTGATATCAGCCGTTGCTTCTGCCAGCGGGTCGTTTCGATTTCTTTTCTGATGGGCCGCGCTCGACTTTCCGGATTTCTTTCGATGAGATTGTGTTTAACTCCGATCTACCTTTCATTTGACTTCTAATCGGTGAAATCTTAAGCGGACGAAAGTCAAATTGAAGTTCAGTACGAGCTAAAAGTTAGGTGGTGGTGAAAGAGATCTGTTCTCGTTACTGACAATTCCGCCCGAGCGATTATCGGAGAGAACGATCCGATCGAAAGTTGAAAAGAAACGAGTCCGGTAACGTAATAGAAAAATCGAGCGGTCCATCCGAACAAAAGCTCGGAAGGAAGTTTCGACGGCTATCGACAGAATTTTTGTTTCGCAAGAAGGCTCGCGACGGACCAAATAACCGAGAACTTAAAACGTCAGGAACCGATTAGAAGGATGCTTTCATTTTATTCCAAAACACTCCATATAATCTCAAATCAAAATCAACACACACACACAAAAAGAGAAAGAAATCACCCTCCCGCCGTCGGCGAAACCACTGACGACCCAAAAATAAAATCGAACGATTCTTGCACCGTTTCATGCAAAATCGGGAGACGGCACCGCTTCTGAAACTTTTTTTTTTTAAAAGAGAAAAAAAACAAGTTAAAGAATTAGTTGATTGATTAAGAGGAGGGAAGAATAAATAAAAGAAAATAAAGGAAAGAAAATAAAAATATATAAATATATATATAAATAAACAGAGACGTGCACGCAAGACGAGGCAGATTTGTCCTTCACTGCGCTGCGAATTAAAGCCGTTTTGTCCGCTTCTGTAAAAAAACGCGTTAACCCATCGAATGATTCCCGCCCGCCCCTCCCCTCCCTCTTTCGAAGCCACAAAAAAAATATTTTCTTTTATCATCCCCCTTTTTTTTGTATTAATTATAAAAAGAGGGATTAAATCAAATCGAAATCCTTACCAAAAACAAAAATCAAATCGAAATCAAAATTAAATGCAATAAAAAATTCCCGGTGAGAATAATGGCGCGGGGTGTGGAAATTAAGAAGTATCCCTGTTTGACTTTGACTCGGGGGCCTCCGTTTCTTGTGGCCAGGATGGGATGGGGTGGTGGGGGTGGGGCCCGTGGGGGGGGGGGGGCCAAGTCAAAAAGGGAGGAAGGGCAGGCCCAAAAGGGTAAATTCGGGGGGGGGGGGGGTGTGTGTTTGGTAGGGCGGGGGCGGGGGGGGGGGGGGAGGAGGCCCTGCAAAAATAATTGTTATTTTGACGTTGAGAGAGAGAGAGAGAGAGAGAGAGGGGCGTCCTCTCGATCGGAGGTGGGACTAGAATAACTTGCAAATGCCGCAATCAGCGGTCAGTCCCTCTCTCCCCTCCCTCCCTCTCTCTCTCTCCTCTTTTTGTTTTTTCCCATTATTTTTCTCGGGGAATATTAAGGAGGCAAAAAAAAAAAGTAGAAAAAAAAGGGAAAAAAAGAAAAGGAAAGAGAAAGAGATAGTCTATCGAACCGAACTTCTAGATTGCGAAATAGTCAACGGGGTTCCGGGCTTCGGGTTCCGGGTTCCGGGTCCGGGCCTGGTTGTCCCCCCCCGGCGGTTCGTGTCTGCGCATCGAGTTCGGATACTAGAGGCCCGTGAAACTAGAGAGAGGGCGAGACGAGCCGAGCGAGGGGGGGATGAAAACGTTAAGTTCAGAATGTCCAGTGGTCGACAGGACCTATTAAAATTGAGTCATATATCAATTTTTTAACCTGTATCTGACGAGTTGAGTTGTGTTCAATGAATGGGGCATAAAATGGTTTAGAAGAGTAAAATCCAAAATAATATAGTTGTTAAATGGGTTCACATGTTCCTTATACCCAATCCATCTCTATGGCTGTCTCTAGTCCACACTTAATCTCTCACTCGCTCACCCCGTGCTCTCACTTCAGTTTGGATATGAGTTTTTTTCTAAATTATGTTAAATAAAGAAGTGTTTTACCAATTTGGATAGGGTCGGGGATGAATTTGGTATGGATCACTGGATTTATAATGCATGAAAATAGGTCGATTTTGGTTAGATCATTTTCGATCCGACCCGACCTACCCGTTTGAGGGGTCTAGCGACCACCGTTGTCGGACTATCTCTATCATGAGATAAAGGTAAGTTTCATTTACACAAGCTAGAAACTCTGACATAATTGGAAATTCTCGTCCATTTGTATTGTTCTTAGTTTATCAACTTTTGTTCACACAAACATCTTTAAATCTAGTCAATTCTTGTCCAAAGTTGTCTCGCCCGAATGTCAAGGAACTTGTCGTCATGTCCTTTGCTGTTAAAGTGTTGCGCATCCATCTTCTTCAATTTGATGTTTCATTTGAGTTCTGTACATCATATTTTCTTTTTTCACATCACAAGTAACGTGCGGTCATATTTCTCATAAGTGTCGTCACTTTATTTGGGTTATATGATTCAAGTTCAAATTTTTATTCTATTCACTAAGATTTCAGTGTGATTGTTACTAAGAATGAGGAGGAATGGAATGCCCTGATCTAGTCACAACGAGGGTTAGCAGTCCTCGTCAGTCGCCACCGAATACGGTAACCCCCTCACCATATGATAACAAAACATGAAGAAATTTTCAAATTTTCTTTTCGTTTATCCAACCTTTTAGTGTTTTCCTTTTTGCTAAGTTGGCGTCGACGATGTGTCACTCAAGTGGCGCCAGCCATGTAATGCTATGTCATCTTGTGTGAGACGCCATGCCGGCCTTTTGTCATAGATAGATTTGGCCGTAAACGGTAAGAGCGCATTGATCGCAAATAAATGAACTTTCTGCACATTGAGTCGATTCAAATTAAAATTCAATGACCCAAGTACGAATAATGCACTATAGTCTCTAGTGACCACGAAATTTAACCTAGGTTTTACTAAGTTGCGTGTTACATACAGAGAGATCTGGCCTAGGCTTTCCTTTTATACTAGTATTTTATGGGTGCATAGTATAGTGAATTCCTCTTGGTTCGTCATTCGTGGACATGGGCTAGTATTCGAATAATGCAAAACTTTAGAAAAAAATGACAATGTGGGAGAACAGAAAACAATATTCTTGATATAAGATTTAAACGGTATTATTTTCCGGTGATCCCACTTGATTAAAAATTTATGGAGATGGGAATAATTAGTGGTTGGTCTCTAGAATCTAATTAGGGTTTTCATACTAAATATGCGAAAGCAAAGTCGGTTTGCTATCACAGGTTAGAGTTGCAACTTTCAACGTCAATCTCAGAATAGAATATCATGCATAAGCCATTGACGTATCGCGTATGTAATAAGATTCACAAATAATGCACACACCTTTTATCTAATCACCAAATTATTGCACTAAACTCGGCTATATAGTTGTAAAAAAAGCTCATCAAATCACCCCCCAATGATTTCGCTTGTGTTTTGTTCAGCTGCATGTTGTTTTCTCGTGAGCAATTGCGTGCGTCGTGCTCAATAGATTCACGGGGTCTATTTTTACACACACTTGTATACTTTTTTTCGAAAGCGTTGCATTGGACCGTCGACACCCATCGCACAAGATATAGAAAAGAATTCTCGTCCTAGGGCATCAATCTAGAAAGAGAATCGTGAAGTGCAATGCATGGAGATGCAAGGATACTAAATGAATAAACATGGGGATCGGGGTTTTGGCTTTGTTATTTTATGTGTGGGTCTTCGTCAAGCTCCATCAAGACATAAGTTAGAATACTTTTGATAGAGATACGTGATTTAGATGGCGTCCTTTCTCGTCTCGTTTCGGTCCAGTGGTATTAATTTCCGGACATCGGCGAAGTGTAATTTCCCGTTCGGATCAAAGGATGGTCGTCGAATGTTGGGAGAAATTTGCGACAAATTACTTCATCATGGAAACCTAGTCTTGCTTGAGATGCGTAAAGCGAATATCTTTCGGTATGGGATCACTACATTCTCTAGACATTTCGAAGTTGGGTTTATCGATGTTATTCGCATGGGATTCCCTGTTGGTTTATGTGAACTAGATTAATGGTGCGTTTGATAACCATTCTGTTCCCGAAAATAATTTCCGCTTAAAAATGATTTTTTTTATTCCATTATCAGAAATAATTTTTAAGCATTTGAAAGCGTTTGGTAACTGGCCAAAATTTTTATTCCTGAAATAGAAAAAAAAACAAAAATGTGTTTGATAACTGTAAAAAATTTCTTTTTATTAATTATATTTTAATAATATTTTGAATTTTTTAATATTTATTTCTCTCTTTTTTTCCCTTTTTTGATTTTCTTTTTTTTCTTTGTCCCCTTCCTTGGCCCATGGCCGGGAAAAATGAAGAAGACCAACCAAGAAGAAGAAGAAAATTTTTTTTTCCATTTCTGATTCTTGTTCCCATAATTTTTTATTCTTGATTCTGTTCCAAAACTGATTCTGGAAATAAATTTGTGTCCGAAAATAAAAAATTTACCAAACGGATTTATGTTCTTTTTTTGTTTCAAGAAATAAAAGAATAGAATTAGGTACTGTTTGACAGGTTACGAAACACTCCCTAAGTCTACCTCTTCAATTCGATTTCCAAGGTAGGCCATTTGACATAAGGACTAGGAGATTCAACATGACTCACTTCTTCGTGGAAGAATTTGACCGGAATAACTACATTAACAAATCGTCAAAAAGTTTAAGACTAAATTGGCATTGAAAGGTTTAGAATTGAATTGGTAGTCGTACAATTAGTTTAGGACTTTTTAAACAATTGTCCTTGTTGTCTAATATCCATAATGGTAGCCTAATACCTTAGGAAGACTTCTTCATGGAGGAATTTGACCGGAATAACTACATTAACAAATCGTCAAAAAGTTTAAAACAAAATTGGCATTGAAAGGTTTAGGACTGAATTGACAGTCGTACAATTGGTTTAGGACTTTTTAAACAATTATCCTTGTTGTCTAATATCCATAACGGTAGCCTAATACCTTAGGAAGTCACCAAGAGGGAGATTGAGTCCGAACCCATTATCGTACTCGGTTTCGTTCAACACAACACATAGTTAGACTCACCTTGTTAAGCCACTCAATTACGAGCCAACTAACAATAAATATATGAAGACTCATGATGGCGACCATCCAATCGACCTCAACTCTTTGTTGAAAGACAAAACACAAGCCCGGAGCCTTCACCATAAGGAGATCCAAGAGAAAACCACGTCCGATCGAGCACGTAGCTCACCTCGCCCGACGAACATCCACTTCAAACCACGGATAACGTAGCCGCAAACCGATCCAATCTTTAATTTTCCCCGATCGCCTCTCTCTAATTATCCGATATGAGACTCAGTCTTGCTAGTTAGTGCTCACACACATGCACCATAACAAATGCCCCCCCTCCAATCATTTCTCAGTATAGTTTGCAAAGTCTGCCCATCAACTAAAGCAAGCAAAAAGATAACACCAATAATAAATCAAAGTCAAAGAAAACAAAATGGTCGGCCCTAGAATATATTCTGTGGTTTCGTTGTGAAATCCGTTGAAAGCAGTTGGAGGCTTTGTTTACATCGTGGAGGATCCTAGCGAGATTCTCCTTCTAATGCCATAGAATATCGAAATGGAACTTCTTCGTTCACATGCGAGAGACTTGGGGATTCTTCTTCATGAGTTGGCCGCTCCGTTTGTCTTTGCAATTCAATTATAATCATAGTCTTGGGATGTCGATTCTATATTGGAGAGATGAAGTGTTGTTTGCACACGATGGATCGAATCAAATCCCATAAATTAAGCTTTCTGTCGATGGAAATTAGCCGTTAATAAGTGTCCAACACCCACAAATTTGCCATATGATATTCTACTTTTGCCTCTCGTGATTCTATTCTGATGATATTGCCCATATCATATTCCACGGAGCTAACTTAATGCTTAAAGAAACGGTGGTATATGCTCAGATTATGCGCACGGCAAAAGTTCAATGCCCCCCCCCCCCCCCCCACACACACACACACACACTATCAAGTGCATGAATCCCGTGTTAGGCAATCCCGTTCTCGATTTTTTTATTAGTGTCTTACATAATTTGTTATGTTAGCGGAGTATTCCTGCTAAAGTGTCATGCATCGCTTGTTTATGGGGTTTCAATGGGCCTCGTATGATCACGCAGTTTTCACTTATCAGTTTCAACTTTTGGATTGGATATTCGAACATGTTATTATAGAGGCCGGTGCCGTTCTAGATATATTTTTTGGAATAATCATTTGCGTGATTTACCATGTGAAATTCGTTGGATGAAACTATCCACACGATCAAATCCTAACACTCCTCTTATATTCATTAAATTTGGTTCAGCCCCACCTCAGATAATATAAACACCTACAAGAAACACATCGAGATGAGATTTCAAGGAAGGCGTGTGAAAAGACAGCGCAAACACAACTTGCCCCCCTAAATTTTGGCATAGCGACGATCCCTTGACTTTTCAGATTGTCGCAAATGTCCCACCTCAAGTCTTCAAAAAGGTTGTAATGTCTCCCCTAGCGTTAAGTCCAGCCTCAATTCTAGCGGAAGCTCCGACCATACGCTAGCAGTCACGTGACCTTTCGGCAGCGGCTAAACCGTCCATAAAAACACATGCCCATAGTGGAAATAACACTAAAAAGGAAAAAAAGAATTTCGACGTAAGAAACACTTAATAAGAAAAACAGAGAGAGAGAGAGAAAGAGAGACAGGACATGATGCTACTCTTGAGTGGGGAAAAATTCCCATTTGATGGATGGCATTTGCACACATAGCCTTATATCATGTGGCCTACCCTGTGAATGACCAGCAAAGTTCAATTATCCCCAATAATAAAATAATAATAAAAAAATAATAATAGCATAAGGAAAGGGACCAGCCTTCAAAACCTAAGTATTAACACATCCATAATACAAGATAGGCTTCCCCCACCAACATCAACAACTACATCACTTCAAGTTTACGTCTGTTTTTTTTTTTTTGTCGTGGAACCGCATAGGAAGGTTTATAAAAAAAAAATAGAAAGAAAGAAAGAAATTAAATAAATAAAATATGAGACGATAAAATATTAAATTGGAGACTTTTGACCTTTGACCAAATCCTATTTCACGGCATCGCAACCATCCCCATGACTCGAAACCACGGTCAAACTTTGGGGGTTTTGATCGCGATGCGTCCGTCGTGTACTGGCGAGAGGGCCGAAATGACCTCAACGCCCCCTTGTTCGCCAATTGGGAATCAAAGCGGCCCTTCGTGATGCTCGCTAGGTGTTTTTTCTAAGCAATTTATGGACGGGGACGCGAAGGCCCGACCATCTGGAGAGACCCCGTGGAACACCGTGCAAGTCTCACGAATCGATTAATCCCGTACCTTTGGCCTATGCAGGCGATCTCGTCTTGGAGCAATCTGCGCACAGCTGATGAGAATTTATCGAGTGACTCGTAATTTCTAAAGTGGATATCTCTCCGCATCCCAATCGACCGAGCCAATCCCAATCGTTAAATTAAGTGGAAGTACGTGGAATCGTTTAAAGCGCAAGGTATTAGCTCTAATCGAGGGGCCGGAAGGAAAATGATATTTTCGGATCAATTTAACTAGCGCGAAGTGTGTCCATCCCTTCAAAGTCGCCCCTTAATAAATCATGTCTGATGCTTACTAATCATGTCCAAGATTATCAGCTAACGGTTGATTCCGTATTTGAGTGGTTGAATATGATTGCCCGGCTAAATGGGCGGGCTATAAAATAGCAAAATCTACTTAAAGGGTTGCCTCTAAGTGTACCACCTCGAATTATATTTGATTGCCAAAATTGAACTCTTCTCGTTACAAGAAAATGTTGTGGTGCTTCTCCATTAGCAAAATGCATACCCACCAATTTATTGCCCCTCGCCATTCTCCCCTCGGTTCAACTTTTTAACTATTTAACTATAACTCATTTGTGTTTAAAAAATATTTTTATTTGAGCGTCATTGACGTAAGTCAAAGCTTTTCCCGTGCTAGTTAGCGGACAAATATTTCCATAGTTTCTATGCATTCCATACTAATCAGTTGCTTTGCACTTTGATAATTCGGTTCCGTGCATACCTTTTATTTACAACTAACGACGCATCAAACAAATATTATGCATACAATAAACTGTCTCATGCTCATTTTTAGTTATGTTTTTTTTTGTGGCAGCTCGCACGACACGCGTATTGTAAACATCTACGGTAGCTATATCGACCATTCACAATGTGGGGTCGGTGCATTTTTCGGTATGACTTTACCTCCCTTATCACTTAGACCGTTTCAACAACATGTTAGCAACGAGTACGCACGAAAGCTTCTACAAAAGGATTATCCCCAATTTGACTCACCATCTTCTTTGTCACCTCCACATCACCTGATGGGGATAACTTGGAAAAAAAAGCAGATCGATCTTCTAGATCGTGAAGGGGATCGATCTTCCAGAGATCGACAGATTCCCGAAAGCGCAAGCAAATGAAAGCAATTTGACCTACCTTGTCATCCATGCATTCTTTATGATTTGGTGGGTGATTTGTTAGGGTTGTGGGGAGACTCGTGTCTCTCTTGCAGCTTCCATGGCAACTTACCTACCTACGATGGTGCATGGTCAAAGCTGTGTTTAGAATAGTTCTTTTAGGGTTTACCATATATCTAGCTCCCGTTCCAGTTTAGTCAAAGAGGAAACTTCCCCTAAAATGATGTTATGTCATTATAAATATGAAGTCTAAGGTAACGGCAAATTGTCTAACGTAATCTATTCGCGCAGATCGTGTTGAAGGATCCCTTAGAATCCGTGAGAATGTCCTTGTGAACAGATCCTTCTTGGGTGGTCAATCTGCAGTTTTCACGTGTTGTTGGAGAGAGAGGGAGAGAGGGAGAGGGAGAGAGTGATGGACAGGTCATTCTTAGATGGACCATCTGATTAAAGATTAAACATTGACACATATTGTCAAGGGGTTGTTTTCGTCAGATTGAAACTTTAATTTTGCGTAATGTTTAGGGTTGGCATGATTGATTGGGATGTCGCAAGATTCTCGGTTCGGGAACCGGAGGTCGCCCGATCGAACGTTAGTGCAAATTGCTCAAGATCAGGGCTGCCCGCAATGGGCAAAGACCCGGACTTAATCGGGGTCATGGAACTTATATAATGTTTCGTGAGCCTTTGTATCTTCACGCCCGTCCTTTTGGATTATAAGGGGAAAAAAAAATAGAGTTTGTTTACGCATTCGAATCTCGTTTTCATTAACCAATTTCCAGCGAAGTCTCTTCACTATATGGCAACTAAATTTATATATAATTTTTTTTACCATACCATAGAATTTTACGAAAAAGTAAAATTTTTCAAAATCCACCCAATACATAAATTTTTTCACATGTGCCCGTGCATACATACATACAAATAATTTGTGCGATTGAGGGCTGTCTCACTACCTTTTCAAGCACTTTTGGTATTGATTGATGAAATAATAGAAGGGAATCACCGATTAATCACCCCCGTTTACTTCAAAAAAGAAAAAAGCCTTTGAATGGCAGTTGAGAAACTCGCCGATTAATTAAAAATATATATATATTTTGCTAATTAGTGCGAAAATTAAAAATTAAAAAGACAGAGAGAGAAAAGAAAAGATCTGGAGGGCGTGCATCGGAAGCAATCGTAGAATATACCAAAACCGCGTAAAGCGCATGTGCTTTCCTAACCTCCTGATTAAGAAAAGCGCGCCCCCTGATGTTGACACGTGGTGGAGCTGTGGGCCCCTCGTGGGGCCGCCACCGACTCCCGCCTGTCCCACCCACCTCGAGCCCCGCGCCAAGAGCTGTCCTCCCCCGGCCGGCCCCGTGTGCGTGCGCGTCGGAGATCGGATCGGACCGGATCGAATCGATCGGACTCGAGCGAACATATACACGCCGAAGAAACCCGGGTCGGCAATTTCTAAATGTGCGCGGGCAGCGTAGCAATGTTTGCGTAAGGATGTATCGAACGTGCGAGCTAGATAGAAGGGTCGACAGAACACGGATGGTTTTAGAGATTTCTAGCGCTCTTTTGTTTTCCCGTGGATTCAACTTTTGACTTTTTATTTTTATTTAATTTTGGTCCCGTGATCTTTGGATTTGACTTTTATCTAACGGCTAATGTTTACAAGTACTTCTCATAACGTTTTAAGATTCAAAATAGCCTGTTCCGTTTCGAATTTAAAATGGACAAACTAAAAAATGGGACGATACGTAAGTCACTTCGGTTAAAACTGCACGAGCTACATAGCCTCACGTATGTGACGACGCGACATGGGTCATCACGTGCCGGACGCGAGAAGACGATCATCGGTTGGAGATCGAATTCCCTAAGAAGCCCCGATATTTCTAACCCCTTTCCTTAGAACTTTTTCAATGAGTGGCAATGATGCCTCCAGGGACTACGAAGATAAACATGCAATCCACGAAAAGCTTTTACGGGGGCGCAACTTCCTGGGCAACTTCGATCTCCCTTAAACGAACAGGGGTCGGCACCAAAATGATCATTCCCTCCTTCGAAAAGGGACGAACCCCCAATTCAAAGAAGAGAGATCTCTTATCGCGGAGGCGATGGATAGTTCCCTCGAGATAGATTTCTTGCTCGAAAACGGCTGCTGCTGCTGCATGGTACCTTCGGGCTACGACTACTACGACTCATGCGTCGTGGAGCGGGGATTGGGATTTTTATCTTCGTAATGATAGCTTCCGAAGTGGGCACAAACGTTGTTGTCCCCAAAAGCTGGCCATTGACTTGTATGTCTCGCCCAATCAAAGGGGGTTGCTTGCACGAGGGAACGTTTTCGAATGCATGGGAAAGCGTCGATGCATTTGGCCACCGAATCAAAGCAAATGGGACTTGGCCATAAAGTGCTTTGCCCTAGCCCCGCCCCCGCCAAAAAAAAAAAATTGAAAAGACAAGGAGGCGACCCGAGAAAGGGTCTACCATCATCTTTGCTCTGATTGTACTATGATGGGAAGACAGATTCCGTGGCTAATAATGTCCTTAGTTTCGCATTAGGATGAGGTTCTTTACATTATCGTTTTGTTTATTTTATTCATTAGCTAGCATGATGGAAGGATATGATTTGAGGATTATTGAATAAAGTGTGGGTCTTGGGGACATAATTTGAAGGAGGGCGTAACTAAGATCTTGCCCCCCATCCATCAATTAATTTGTCTTTAAGTCCGCTTGCTTTGTAGTCACAAGCCATGGGGGAGGGGGCGATCGCCCACTGATGAGACCGAATTCCTCGTCCCTTCCATCCTCGTTATTTCTCGCTCGAGAGCCACAGCGAAGGGATCGTAGCGTCATTCGGGAATGCCTATTGCACCAAAAGTTTCCGCGGGCCGTGGCTCCCCGCGCGTGCGCCCGCCGAGCCAAGAAGGCCGGGCGAGACGGCGAGAGATCAGCTTCGCCGCCTGCGGAAGCGAAACGGCCCGGATCACGCCGGCCCCGAGGAGAAAGAGGCTCCCGGCTCGAACCTCCACGAGACATTTCATATCTCCCCGCATAATTTTCTCTCGCAAGAATAGTTAAAGCTCTAGAGAGAGAGAGGGAGGGAAAAACCCCCCGTAAGTTAAAAAAAGTTAAGGAGCGGCTCCGTAAATCAGAAAAACCTCTCTCGACTTCAGCGGTCGCACTCGGCGTGATTTCATCCGGAGCAAGTGCCGCGTTCATTCCTTTCGCCCCTCGTTCTTCTTACACTAGCCATTTCGTCGTGATTTTTAGGCATAATTCGAGCTTCGGAGTTCCTCATTTCTGTTCCAAAAACGTTCGAAGTTTGAGCTAAACCTAAAAGTCGAAAAAAAAAAACAAAAATTAAGGAAGAAAAAAAAGATAAAGAAGAAGAAGAAAGGAGGAGGAGGAGGAGGAGGAGGAGGAGGGGGAGAGGTTGAGATGGAAGTCATCTGACGGCGTTGGCCTCGTCGGCAGAGGAGGAAGGAGGCGGTCGACGGCGTTGAGATGGCGGCGTCGGCATCCGCCGTATACAAAGAGACGAGACTTTCACGTCAATATCCCCCCCGGCCCGACCCGACCCCACGCGTGCGGAGAAGCTTCTCTCCCACGCTTTGCTCGCGTTATCTTCTCCCCCCTCCCCCCCTCCCATTCCCACGGTCATTTCCCCCTCTTTTCCCCCCTCCTTTTCCCCCCCTTTTCCCCTTTTTGACAAAAACCTTAAAAGGAGTTAGGCACCTGCTAAACATGCTTTACCGAAGGGAAAAATGTTCGATTTTTCATTACTTGGAGGGAGCGGAAGGGCGGTCCGCGGATTCCACCCTAGATGGATGAGGAATGCGTTGGCGGCGCGGTCGAACCGGGCGGGCGGGAAACCGACACCGGGACCAGGAAGAACCGAAACGAGATGGACCTGTTTTACGGGCTTTCGAAGTGATGGAGGAGCAAAAGACGAAACGGTCGGATCGAATCGAATAGCCCGCCGGACAGGAAAGGAAAAATAATGCCCTCGAGATATGTATATGCAAATCGCAGGAATTGGATTTTAGTTTTTACATAATAATCGGAAGCTTGTGGCTCACCCACCGTGACATATTTCCAATCCAGGACGTATAAAATTTCCGTTACATATATATAAGTTGACGCGTAAATTTACGTGGGTTTACATAATTCTCAAAATTTATACGGCGGTTTTGAATTTCGGAGAGAAAGTTAAAAGAAAAAATTACATACTTTTCGCCTTAAAATGATTGTGGAAAACCAAGCCTGAAAACGCCCTACGAAAATTGGTCTGATTTCAACTTGAAGCTCCACTTGTTAAACGGGGCACCTCTATGAATTCGGGATCGAACCTTTCCTTCGCCTCCGGTCGGAAGAAATTTCCTATCGGCCGCGTCTCCGGTCGGTAGATTGCAGAGCACGGACGCCGGCCCGCCTTCCGGTTTCAACCGACTTCGCGTTCAGGCAGGCGATATTCATAACCCGAAACCCCATCGATTAAAAAGGTAAAGTGTGGCCGGAGGTAAATTTTCCATTTACGGAAAAAAAGAAAGAAGAAAAAAAAGAGAGGGTCTAGAAAGAGAATTAAAAAATAAAAATAAAAATAAAAAAGGAGGAGACAAGAAAAGCGAAGATGATAGAAGGACGCCGGAGGAATACGTCTTTTGCGTATTCTCTTTTTTTTTATTTTTTTTATTTTAATTTTTTCTCGTGCCCCATGTAGAAGCGCGAACCCCCGTCCACACTGGTCCGGTGAAAACCGGTCAAATCCTCCGCGTGAACTAACCGCTCCGACCGGTTGCCGGTCGCCCCTCCCCCCCCCCCCCCCAACAATTTAATGCACCCGCAACCGGTCCACGAACACCCCCTTTGCCGTTCACACACGAACGGATCCGATTGTTGCCACTCAATTTAAATTCACACCATATAATATAGAGAGAAAAGAAAAAATCCCTATTCCAAAATATTGGAGATTTTACGTAAGCATCAGTTCGAGGACGGCCCGTGTTCCCCCGGATCGCAGGCCCGCCCAAGGGGTCGACCGGCCAAAACTGTCTCCGATTTCCTCCGGCCGGTGCGATTCCGGTTTCAGGGTGGGGGGACCGGAGCTTCGTCGGGCACGATGAGTCCGGTCTAAGTATATTTTGGTCTTTCTCTTCTTTGTTTCCGTGTTTTTTTTTTGGGGGGGGGGGGGGTTGTTGGAATTTTGGCTATCGATTTCTCTGAGTGCCTTGAGGCAACCGGCAAATGCCGGTCAAACCTAGGCGGGGGGAACCTCCTATATCCAAGCTGTTCTCCAAAACAGAGGCCACCCAGCCCCACCCCACCCCTTTGTCTATTCAATCCCAATTCAAAAATCCTCTCTCTCTCTCTTCTCTCTCTCTCTAAACCCTTGCACACCAAGCTAAAAGCTACGGGCTAAAAGCAGCTGCAGCTCGAGTGAAGAAGATGATGACGACGAGGACGATGTGCTCGTGATTCATCGCCATCGACACGTACGCATACATATATATGGAAGGGAAAGACCAACCCCAGCATCATCATCATCATCATCAGCATCAGCGGCATCAGCAGCAGCAGCAACAGCAGCACCAGCAGCAGCAGGAGGATCAAGATCGGTATCCCCAGCAGAGGAACAGGATGAAGATGGAGGCTCCGTCAATGGCGAATTCTCTGTTCCCGGAGGAACCCATGATGATAAACTACAACATCTTCGACATGCCCTGCGAGGAGGTCGAGAAGGGCTTCATGGACCTGCTCGCCATCCCCGACAACTACGACATCGCCCCTCCCGCCGCCGCCGCCGCCGCCGCCGCCCCCATGGCCGCCTCCTCCTCCTTGCTGTACGATTTACTCCACCATCACTACCAGCCGCCGCAGCCGCAGCCGGCGGTGGCGGCGGCGCCGTCCCCGTCCTCGCAGCAGCAGCAGCAGCCGCTCCCCTCGCCGGCGTCCACCGTGCCGGAGACGTCGTCGGAGGTGGCGAACAACCCGGCGACGCCGAACTCGTCCTCGGTGTCGCTGTCGTCGAACGAGGCCGCGGGCAATGATGAGGAGGACCGGGAGGCGAGCAAGGCCGGGGAAGAGGAGGACGAGCAGAATCCAGATAAGACCAAGAAACAGTGAGTTTCATTATATTTTTCCTTGCTTAATTAATTCGACAAGTTTTAAATTTATATATGTATATATATTACTCCTTTAATTTCCCCTATTCCTTCAGTACTTAGGTGCCCAGAAACAATGGTCCCATGTATATTATTTCTCCAGTACCCTTTTCTTCTCTTTGGTTCATGGTCTGTGGTAGCTCGTGAGTCTTGTTATCAGGATGATACGATTCCCATTGACATGGAAAAAAAATGTTTTTATTTCCTTAAAAAATGTTCATAGGTTGCTTGATGAATGAGTTCCTTTTCTTAACCTATACATACACATATATAAATTTATATGCGTGTGTGTCTGTCCGCGCGCATTTTCAGCATGAAATTTAGTGGAGACACACAGACAAGAATCAAGAAATATATGATATGGGGGTCTGCCTCGTGAGTCGTCGATTCATTTCTTTTCTTTTCCTTTCTTCTTTTCTTGTTTCTCCTTTGGCGAAATCTTGGAAAAGTGAATATACTGTGTTTGTTCATGGATGGGGGAGCTCAGGTTGAAGCCCAAAAAGAAGAACCAGAAAAGGCAAAGGGAGCCGAGATTTGCGTTCATGACCAAGAGCGAGGTCGATCACCTCGACGACGGCTACCGTTGGCGGAAGTACGGCCAGAAAGCCGTCAAGAACAGCCCTTATCCGAGGTATCTTTTTGGAAAAAAGAAAAGGAGATAGCTCCAAATTTTCCTCATTTCACACTCGAATGCGCGTTCATTCATTGTTCACACTATAGGAACAAAATAAAGAAGCGCCCGCCCACCATTGGTAGGCACGAGCACCTGAAGGCGTGATAAAAATTTACTCTCGGCGGTCGCCTCTTGTGAAAACTGTTTATAGGGTGCAAGTGTCGTTAAAAGCAGACTCTTTTTTTTTTTTTGTGAATATAACTGTATTCTGATTCGTTTTTTTGTGTGTGTTTATGATGGAGTAGGAGCTACTATCGTTGCACTAGTGCAGGGTGCGGAGTGAAGAAGAGGGTAGAGAGATCTTCAGACGATCCCTCCGTCGTCGTCACCACCTACGAGGGCCAACACACCCACCTCAGCCCCGCTACACAGAAGAGTGGCCTTGGCATGATCCCATCAGAAGCCGCCGCCTCCTACCGTGGTGCTTTTCCAGCAACCGCCGCCTCATTTCTGATCCCAGATCACTATAACCCCCAGCATTTGCAACCCCTTAATGTGCCTTACTCTTTCACTTCACGTCCCTCTAATTTGTGCCTCCTTACAAGTACTACTACTACTACTTGCGCACCGCCTAGTTTTAGTCCCTCATTTCCGAAGTTCTACGAAGAGAAACGTTTTGTTACCGTGCCATCATCGACCTCGTCGTCATCGGGTTTGGATTTGGTGACAGATTGCGGGCTGCTTCAGGACATTATTGTGCCATCGCTGCTGAGCAATAAGCAGGAGCCAAAAGAGGAGGGACATAGCACACGATGATGATATATGCATGTTCTTTTAAGTTGTGTTAATTTTACTGGTATGTAGTTTCTCTCTCTAACCATTTCTTTCTTTGTAGCCTTATTATGGGGTCTGTATCTTCTCTTTTAGGAGTACCCATTTCACCATTGCATGCATCGGTGCCTTGTTTTGGGATTTTCTCTCTGTAAAATGATTTTAGAGTCCTAGCAATTGGAGTTATTTAGTTTTATGGGTACTTTGATTTTGACCTTTCCTTTGGTCATTTGTATCTAAACATGTTATTAGTTATGGAGGCATTCAGTCCTGTATCTTCAACTTTTTGATCAGTTATTTTATTCTTGTTCTTTTTGGTTCTTGATCTCCTCCCTTTTCCTCGTCTCTTTGGTTATCAGGTGTGATTAATGGGATTTTATGTTGTATATCCAGTACGACATGAGATTAGTGGTTACAGGTGGTGTTAGATGCATGGCATTCTCTTTTTTTTCACGTGAGGAAATTGTTTCTTTTCTTGTTTTCTTTTTCCTTTCGGAATTCAAATGAATGCATTCTTGTCATGTTCAAATGTTAGGTAAAGTGTTGAAAGCAGAGCTACTAAACCTTTTTGCAGACCAGATATCGAAACCTTTTTCATGTGACATATTTTAGCGGAGGATATGGGATTAGGGTTTGTCAGCCCGTGGGAGGTTTGGAGATAACTGTTTAGCTCTTTTTTGAAGCATTTTGGGGATTGGTGAGGAAAGTTGGAAATGGGAGATTCAACTTGGGAATGTGTTCTTGCATCATGCATGGTGCAAAAAGCCGGGAATAAACCCTAAAGATGGGATGGTTGTGTGAAAAAGCTACATGGGGAGAGATTTAATGCATATATGCTTTCACAGCTCTCAGACATTTCACGTGGACGTAAATAGCTTGATCTCAATAAACCTTTTTAATTAATTAGATGGCTTTTATTTTATTCTTTTTGGTCACTTTTTTTGTTTCCATTTTCGAGTGATTGCTTGTGGAGGTTTGAGTCATTGATGGGGGGTGATGTAAGCAATATATAGCTAGGCAGGGGGTGGCTTTTCTTTTGGAGGGATGGGTTTGCGGATCTTCTTTTCTTTGAGTGGATGATGTTGGGTTTCTTTTTTTCTTTATACCTTTTGAGCATATAGTTCATGATTTATGCTGGCGTGATGATTCTATATTGGAGTTCTTAAGTCCTTGTCCGCATATATTGTAAGGTCTTTTGCATATGTGTGGTTCTTGAACACTTTTGCCGCTTATAGCCATGCATGGATGACATGGAGCTGAGGCTATGCTCGATGAAGCTTGATGAAACGAAATTTAATGGCCTACTTTATGGAAGCTTAATCTACATTGCTTTCTCCAACCTGTTAATCTTTTGCCATCACGTTGTAACTTGTGCAGCAAAGTTCATATCGATGGGGGAAGATGTCGAACTTGTTGTTTCCTTTTAGAGAATTAGAAGTATTGCGACGTATATTTCTACAGGATACAAGGTGGGTTCTTCTATGTTTTGCCAAAGTATGAGATCTACAATCTTATATCAAGGTGGTGAAGTGATTCGTCTTCATAACTTATTATGACCGTAATAATTCACAATTTATCCCTTTTGTTTTTTGTTGTTTGATAAGGTAAATAGTATATTAACTTTTCAACAAGTAATTTACGAGAGGAGTTGCCGAACACAAAAACCTCGTACTTGAGGCAACACAAAAGTGTCACGACGGGTGCAAAGGTGTAACGGTTAAATGAAGCAAACACAATTTATCCCTTTTGTTTTTTTTTTGGTAAAGCAATTTATCCCTTTTGTT
This sequence comes from Syzygium syzygioides, assembly GCA_031216285.1. Classification (NCBI taxonomy): domain Eukaryota; kingdom Viridiplantae; phylum Streptophyta; class Magnoliopsida; order Myrtales; family Myrtaceae; genus Syzygium; species Syzygium syzygioides. The sequence goes on from CM062249.1 coordinate 33,641,446, forward strand.
GATGTACACATTTGTGTACTTTTTTCCTTAGGTTAGATATAGGCTATGGATTACCAGCAATAATCTTCATGCATGTGCATGCCTCATTTGGCAATGAATAATGACATTATGGGCATGAAAGTACCATGAAATTAGGTGTTTTTAATAATTGGTGCATATTATCCCAATAACAATTAAGTGATTTCACATGGACTTTCTTCTTTATGCAATAAGCCTACATGTGATGACCGTTCACAAAACACATCTATATATATAGGCAAATAAGGGATAGAGAATGGTGGGAAATCGAACTCGAGACCTTTTGAGTCTCGACAAGAGCAAATCCAAATTAGGCTAGCGTGTGCCTTGTATTTGTCCTGATTTTCTTTTGTCAATCTGTACATTTATCTCATTGGCAGCACCATCTTCGCGGACGTAAAGAAGATAGTCCACGAAAATAACTTTCCACAAAAGGAGTCAAACCATGTATATTAGGAATCATATGCTGTAGTTGATAAAAATAACAAGATGATACCGCTAACGAATGTTTAATTAAGTGAGACTAGCACCCAAAATAGTTTGACTCATTTAAGTGCTTTATTACAACCTTTAATAGTATGAGCAAAACCCTCGTGTGCAAACGCATCAGCAGCAAGTCAAAAAACACAGTACCGTGTGGGATTTGCAGCAAACGACTTGCGTCTCTGCTAACAAATGTGCTTTCTGACAAAAAAAGGGAGTTGAATGCTTTCTTGTTTGCTATACTTTTCTACAGCTTGAGATTGACTATATTTGAGCTTCGTAACTTGTGTGCTATATGCTTCTGTTTTTCGAGGCATTGCTTAATTATAAGGTAACTTTTCGTTTTGGTGTCCTAAAGTTGGTTCGATTGCACGCCTTGCTCTTCATTCGAGACTCGCCGTGCCAACTCACAGATTGGTTAAACCCAGTCCAAAAGCTTGAACCATAACCTATAGAAGGGATATGACGTGTACATGAAAGTCTAAATATCTTAGATTTCCAAGCGCTAGATAACGTTTTCATAATCGAACCGGGATTAAAAAGATCAGTTATCACTCGCCGGCCGCGCGGACACCTCGGTTATCCAAAAAAAAAAAAGATCAGTTATCATGTAAGCAGGAAAAAGTTGAAGCTTACTTGAATCAAGTGTAAAGAAAAAAGAGGATGTTTCTAAGTAGAGGGTCAGCATAAAGTGAAATGGTTTATTGCTCATTTTATAGCAATGAAAAACAAATAACATGCGTGCATATCAATCATCCATTGATTGCTGCTTATAGTCAAAAAGAGATTCCATTAAGAACCAAATACTCAAAGCCTATCTTTTTGAACATATACTTGCGATTATATTCCCGACCCCCCACCTAATAATAAGCTGGCTTTTTTCTTATACACGCAAATGAAAATCAACGACATGTAGTGGGCTAAACGTACAGAAAAGAGACACATGTACGTGACTATTCTCCCCATGACAGTGAAGTTTCCATCATCTTGTGGTTCTGCAGAATCTTTTTCCACATAATTTGATGCTCCGTGCGAAATTCTGAACTGGAAATATCTTGTGAACACATAGTGCATCATGTCTAGGGCATGTGACCACCCTATCACTAGAATGGGCAACGATGATAAACCCTAGACTCGAAAACCATGTGTGATCTACACTAGCAGACACAAGGAACCTAACCACTAAAATTAATCAGCTTCAGCCCATCTTTCTGTTCCATTTATTAATTGGAATATATTTACAGCGCAGTGAAGAGGTCAGAGCGTGACAAAGAAACATGGATTGATATGTGGTGGCCATCTTTGTCATTACAGGAGAACTTTGTATTTTGAGCCTCGCTGGAAAAGTATTTATGGGTGCTATTCTCCGCAACAAAGGCAAGATAACTACTTTCCCAATAGAGTTAAAAGTTAAAACGACCGTTCTATTTTCCACTCTGTGTGTTTATTGTCTTGGGAAAGTACAACAGAAATAGGACAACATCACGCGTACATCAATCAGTCAAACCTAGAGACAAGAATACAATAATAGAATGGTAGGCATAATAGTGGTAAGCAAGAAAATTTTGGATTCGGACTCTTTTGATTTATGCTCTTAAAATGAGGTCATCAATTGGACAAAAAACCCCCTTTTTTCCTGAATGTTTGAGTCGTAGAAAAATGCCATCACAATGCATACTAAACATATCTTTCAATAGGGTTCTCTTTGGCGAGCTTTCGGGAGGTGGATGGAGCTGAAGGACTGATTATGTTGGAAGAGGAATAGATTGTGCAGTGCTCCTTCCCCTCATTCAAAATTGTGGATTTGTTGGATCCGCGTGCAAGAATTATAAGTACGTTACATATGTCACCGAGTCCTTTTTCCGAAGACTATATAAGCTTTTGAATAAATTGTTATCTAGCACGATGTCAAAGCGCATATTAAAGGTTTAAATCTCAACACTCATTTTTCTTGTTACACTATCTCTTTTTGTTATTGTTTAAGTTGCTTCTTAGTCTGTTTGACTTCATCATGTCTGATTCTTGCATTTCACGAAAGAAAGCCTAGCTCACACATAATAGGGAGAGCCAAGCTCAGACATATATGATAGGATCGTATCTTGAAAATTTTATGTTTTTGAGGAAACTAGGGGTTTAACAATGTTGAGATAAAATGAAACGCCAAGGCTCCGTTTGTTTCGCGAAAAATGAATGATTTGAAAAGTATTTTCCTAAAAATGATCTCTTCTATTGCTCACAAAAATAAATAAATGAAAATTATCTTTATCGTTCACGACAATGTTTAGATGTAAATTGTTATTGAAGATAAAAACACTTTCAATTAACCAATTATTTCTAGTGAAACAAGCGATCATTGTTAAGGAAAATATTTTTCAAACCATTCATTTTCCTCAAAATAAACGTAGCCTAAAGCTAATTAGTATATCGGCAAAAAAAGATGTTGTGATAAAAACAACACTGTTCTAATTTTATTTCTTTCTTTTTTTTTCCTATTTGAAGTTTTGCATATGCTTAGAGGTTTTCTCTTAATATATTCAGACAATGCTAATTTGTCTAAACTCGAGGCGGTGATGGTGGTGGCGGTGGTTGCTGGTTGGTGGGGGATGGGATGATAACCAATTAATGATTGCTGGCCAATAGAGATGTGATGGTGATGGCGGTGGTGGTGGTGGTTCACATATGATCCCAACTTTTTTTTTTTAATTCATGAGGACCCTCCATAACACAAAAGCACCCAAGATATCACAGGATCTTCAGGGGATGTGCTATGGTCAATCATGGGCCAAGCCCGTTAGATCTTCATGGGCCCAATAGCCAACCAAGCCAGACATACATGGGCCCAAAATCGCGCGGCCCATTAGTTGGCATCTTGATTGGTCTCGTCTTTTAGGTGCTGACCTAATTATTTGGTCCTTGTATATTGATGTGGCATTAATGTTGTGATAACCCCCGGTGATCGGCCACATTTTTTGGTTGAGCATACATATAGCTGATATTGACAATGCATACGTCCCTCAATTTGCATTGTTGTGGTACTGACGTTCAGGGGAGCATGTGAAAAAGAAATTATTCAGAAAACAAATTTGATCACAACTTTTGAAAACTAGCACATCAGTAGCAGGTAACAAGAACCCAGAAAGAGGAACTTTCCTCTTCAACAGATCTGTCTGCAACCCAAGTTCAGACTTCAGTCACCCTTCAATGGCATGAATCCTCTCTCTCTCTCTCTCTCTCTCTCTCTCTCTCTCTCTCTCTCTGAAATGCGCGCGCACACAAAAAGTTGGAGGAGGGACGTTGCGAAGAGAGGCGGTGTAATGTAAGCAAGCACATGGCCTTAGGTAATGTTGCTTGGTACATCAACGGAGACACTTGAGTCGCTGACCGTTTCTTGGCATTTGACTATGTCCATCAACCACTCTTCAGTGCCAAAACTGGCCACATTTCTCTTTCTTGGCCTCTATATATGTGATGCTATTGCCATCCAAATGATCCCACACCCTCCTCACTTCTATTGCATTCAGTCATCCCGAAGGAAGAAACATTAACTAACTAGGCCATGAGAATGGCCGTGTGTTTGGCTCTTTTCTTGGCCATGCTTGAGCTTAGTGCAGTTGCCCTTTCAAAGTCACCCACCAACTTGCATGATGAATGTGCAGATGATCACAATGCAAGCCCTCTGAGCACCACTTTCTATGAGAACACGTGTCCCGAAGCGGAGGTGATCGTCTTTTCGTGGGTCGAGAGGGCAGTCTCTGAGGACCCGAGGATGGCCGCTTCGTTGCTGCGGCTTCATTTCCACGACTGCTTCGTCAATGCAAGTTTAAAATCGATATTGTTGTGGCATTTTCTCTTTTCAAATGTTCAGTCACTTAATGCATGGTCTTTTTTTCAAAAGTTATTTTCGGCGCAGGGATGCGATGCTTCTGTGCTTTTGGATGACATTGAAGGTTTCGTGGGAGAGAAGACGGCGGGACCAAACTTGAATTCCTTGAGGGGGTTCGAAGTGGTTGATGCTATAAAATCTGATCTTGAGACTGTTTGTCCTAGAACAGTTTCATGTGCTGATATCCTTGCAAGTGCTGCTAGGGACTCTGTTCTATTGGTACGTTTTCAATCCGAATGGCACATTTAGGTGCTCGGTAATTCATCAAAGTTTCTGACTTTGAAGAGGATTTGTTAAGATGTCACCCTCCAAGCTAATTCCTAGAATGAATCGCAGTCGGGCGGGCCTGGATGGGACGTTCTGATGGGGCGGAGAGACAGCTTAGGCGCGAGCAGAGACGCGGCAAACAACAACATTCCGGCACCGAATTCTACTGTGGAAATATTGGTGGCTAAGTTTCAGAATGCTGGTCTCACCCTCAATGACATGGTTGCCCTATCTGGTATCTTCTCCCTTTTATTATCTGATTACCAAGTCTTGCACATCATTCTCTTCGAGCGCTGAAAATTCACGTTGAGGACTGCTAATTTTTCGGGGAAATAGTTAGGCGCAATGATGTAGATACGTAGCATCAACATGTTTTTTCGGGTTATAATTCGGCACAAGGCACAGCAACACGGAATTTTTCGTATGGGAGCTTGAGCGATGACTCTTTTTACGTCTTCGTAAATGCTAACATACTTGAATTTAAGAGGATTGTCTGCAAATTTCACACAGGTGCGCATACTATGGGAAAGGCTAGGTGTCCAACATTTAGATCACGGTTCGCGGGCAGTGCCATCTCGACCAGTCCGAAGGTCAATCTGGACTTCCTTCAGTCACTGCAACAGCTTTGCTCAGGCCCTGATAGCAACTCAACTCTAGCAGAGCTCGACCTGGCAACGCCCGCGACGTTCGACAACCAGTACTATGTGAACCTCGTCTCAGGGGAGGGACTGCTTCAGTCCGACCAGGTTCTTTTTACCGGAGATGGCCGTACGAGGCAAATAGTGGAGTCTTACGCAGAGGACCCCATGACATTCTTCGAGGATTTCAAGTACTCGATGGTGAGAATGGGGAACCTGGGGCTGCTCACGGGGAAAGAGGGCGAAATCAGAAGAAACTGTAGAAGCATCAACTGACGCTTAGTTCGAATAAACGATGACAATCGATCCATGAATGTTTATCTAGGAAAGGAAAGAGCTGTTAGTAGACAAGAAGAGTGGATTCTTCTAAGACTATAATATGTCAATGTGGTCATGGCCCTGGACCATAGATTATTATTGGAAAGAACCTGAGACGCTTATTTGCTACGAATTGAGTAGCTTCCCAAGCTTCTGGGCCGAAAATTGAATTTGACAGTGGTCTGCATAACACCGGGCGTGTATTACTTAAAAGAAGGGTAAAGGTGCCAAGTTCGTAACCTAGGCAACAAAAAAGGCGAAAATTTCGATTCAACCACGGAGTTTATTATGCAGTTATCCATGGCACACGGGCTTCTCATCGAAAGCCAGCAAAGCGAGAACCTTTAAAGGATATAGAAGAAAAATATGCTACATCAATCATTGGTAATTACAAATTTTGCTGGCTGATCTATCCTACCATCAAGTACAAAAACATTACGGCATTCTACATGCTGTGACAATTTGCTGGGACCGCCGTATATTTTGCTGCTCCACTTAGGTACCTGTAGAAGCATGATGTCCACATTCATCAGCAACGGGCACCAAAATCTCACGTCAAGCATAACAAATACTGCCAGATTATGCAAGTGTCGTTCCCTCATCTAAGGAGCTTTCTTTGGGTACTCTCGACCTACATTACCCACCTCGCATGAGCCTTTACATCATGTGGGTCTCACATGAGGGCTGACGTCTGGCGTTACCTAATAATTTTCCCTCATCGATGGGGTTGCTGCAGTCCTCACAGAATAACTAACTTGAAATAATGACATCTGGAAGCATCATCATTTCTCCCAGATTACAGGTGCATGCAACTGTTTATAAATGATTTTCTGAAATTTTCCGGGACTAGGAGGCTGGTAGGGCACTAATCTACTTTTAGTCGATAGGACTAAAACAGAGGGAGGTACTCTGTAAGGTTACTATGGCCAAAAATGACATTTTAATTGGAGCTTCACCAATTCTCAATTTACAACACAAAATTTGCTCAGCATTCATAAACTGCCACAGTTTCCGATTCCAAATAAAGCTGAACAGGATAAAAGATGCCAAAGAATTATCATTATGGACAAAGCAGCTCATTGAGAACTGTAATTTGCAGGTTAATATTCGACTCCTAGAAGCTGCAAAGTCTTCTTAATTTCCCTATTTCACGGTTGCTTCTAGAGTTTCTCTTGAAGAAAAGTGAGATCTATTTTATTTCACTAGTAGGCCTCATTTATAAATTGCACAAGTAAAATTAAAGGACAACCTGTTGACTTATTCTTCAGCATCCATTGCTGAGCAGCCTGAAAACCCTGGCACAAATTGGCAAAAGTAAGAGTTACTAATGGTAGTTACTTAGAATATGCGGGATCTCGTAAGCACCAGATACCTGCTGGAAGTGAGCTGGATCATTTACTGAATTAGCTGCTGCTTGAAATTGTGAATAACCAAGTTCCTAAGAAGCCAAAATTTACAATAAGAACCACTAAGCAAGCTGACTGAATAGGCCCAGCAGGAAACTCCAAGTGGAAAATCCTACAACAATTGCTAGGATGGAGACATCAAAACTTGGGTGTCCATTTCATTAAATTTCTCATTTTAGCTCTAAAATCCCTCTTGCCTCTCATTTTCTGCTTTATAAAGTGTATCTGCTATCTGAAAAGTAAAAAGTGCATATCTTATGTATCTTTCTTATGGCCACACAACACCGTCTCATCTCAAGCATCTGTGTGTGGTAAGTTTACTCAACATGTTCAAACTGACCTTTCTAGAGCTTTGATCAGCCTAAAATAATTATAGTTCAAAACCTGAAGAAGGAAAAACCTTTATCCGTTCAGCATATGCCAGTTTTCACACATTTAATTCTCTTTTTATATCTCACAAGAACTACCAATTGCAAAGCAAATTAGGTAATCATAAACGTGAAGTAAACAGCTTAAATTGTTAGAGCACAAGTACAAAAAAGAAATGATAGAATTGCCTAATTGTCAAAGAACATGGATTAAATTAGCTGTTGATATGTATTTAACTATATTTGCCATTTAGGTTTAAGATATTTAACCTATAGGTCAATTTACCCAGTTTAAATATTCTATATCTGAAGTTACTCATATACTGATGTAAAACCGGTAGGGGAAAACACCATTCTTTCTTAAATTTTGTTATTCAAAAACTGAGACACACTAATTTAATCATTCATAAAAGAACTGAGATGTTCATTTCTCCCCTTTCAGAGACTTCATAGAATAGAACTTATTTTCAGAAGTCTAATGCGTAGCACAACCAAGAAAGCTATTCCCAGACATAAATGAGAAACTACTAAGCTGCATATTGTAAACAACTGTTACTGAAGTAATCATCAACCCTTAAATAGTGATCATCATTACACCAGCTTGCTCAGGCAGAACATCAAATATGGTGTCATAAAAGTGTAACTGGAACACAACTTCCATGAGAGGACATATATTTACCTGAAAATTCTGGTGACTTGGCAGCCCAGAAGCCTGATACTGTATTTCCACACGAAAAAATCAGAAATAGAGGGCTAGATGATATGGAAATTTGCAAGTATGGAGAGAAACCCAGATAACACTGACCGATGAAGACAATAGAGGCTGTTGTAACAGCTGCTGAGGTAGCTGTCCCTGAAGTTGAGAATGCTGCTGCGGCTGCTGTGTTTGTGCACCCTGCTGAGTAGGCAACAGTTGAGGGGGTTGGGCATGAGTTAGCTGAACTGATGACTTTGGTGGTTGCTGCTGCTGTTGCTGCCTAAATATTTTCAACTCCTCAGGCTCCAACCACTACAGCGAGTACAGTAACATCATTCATATAAGTTGCAAACTAGCAGATGATGATGACAGAACATGCATCAAAAAACAAGAGCAAATACTCACCCTGCTTTCTCCAGTTACACAATTATAATAGTACTTAAATCCATCCGGGGATGTATGCTCTGTCCAAATACATTTTACAGGAGCAAGATTCGGAGTCGATACAGGTATCACAGGTGCAACAGATGATGATGAAGGCACTTCTGCAGCTGTTGTAGTTGTTGACGTGCTTACCACTGGCTGCTGTACATTATTGTTCCACTGAGGCTGCAAAGACAAGGATATGCTCAGAGTTTGAAGGCGCCCATAAGCATTTCGAAGCAACTGAAGATCATCAAGATAACTTCTCTCTGGATCAGAATAAGGCAGTTAGTAATGTTGAGATATATTAGAACTCGAACTCTTGAACCTATACTGGGATTCAACAACAAAAAAGTTGCCATTACAGCAGTTAGAAGTCTGGGTCAAGGTGTATCAACATCTACGTCCAAAGAATCAAATAAGCATCCCATGTCAAACCGCAATCAAGAAACTTTTCTGGTTGGAGAAATCACTTCACAAGTAGCTTTACCACATCTACCAAACAAAGCCTCTCCTAACACAGTTTCTTCATCAACATTGTTGATGTCCAAATACATTACCGGCTCCTAGCAAAAGCCAAAACTAAACTCTCTTCTAATCAGGTCATACCTGCTGATTTGTTGGCAGAGCTTGTTGTGGAACTGCATTTAGATTCGATGGATGCATCATCTGCACTTGCTGCTGCAGCTGGGAAAAAGCATGCTGAGATGATTGAAAACTAGCCTGCAAGGCCTGTGTCTGCTGTGACAGCATCTGAGCCAACGGTGATGGGGACTGCTGAAATGACTGAAGCAAGTGCTGTTGACCAGGAGCAGGTACTTGCGGTTGATTAATTGTACTAGGCCGAGGCTGGGATAGCAAATTCATATTTAAAGGGACTTGTTGTACTGTCACAGAGGAGGCAGTCTGCTGGGCAGCAGGATGAGTAGCAGTTAACTGCCCGCTTGAACCAACCATTGGCTGTGATGGCAGTGGTTGGCTGAAAGGTGGCGCAAGAGGAGGACTTTGCAGCTGGTTTAATTGCCCTGACATTGCATGAGAAGTTTGTGTCTGCATGTATGATGTTGAAGGTTGATTGTGTGATAGAGAAGGCAGTGACTGCTGAGGTGACTGAAGAGACTTTTGTGAAGGAGCTATTTGCTGACCCATAGATGGGAACTGTTGAAAAGACTGATAACTCTGCAAGAAAGAAGGAGAGTACATTGAATCTCAATAAGAGTAAGGTGGCAAATTGGACAACAACCCATATGTAAAAGGCGTACTCGACACAAAGTGGAGCACAAAATATAAGCAGCCTAAAATAACAAGACAAGACACACTTGTGTCATGAATTATCACATTTTCATAGCAAGTCAATTCAATTAACATAATACACGAAATTTATGATATTTTAATGCTAATACAAATTAGAAACACGACCACAAAACACTGACACCAATTGCCAGCTCCAATAAGGAGGGTCAATGTGAGGCAAATTGTTTTAGTCATTCTTCTTCCTGTACCTGTTGTGCCATAGACGAGGATGTAGCTGCCGTTGAAGGAAGAAGACCATCTGTTGGCACACTAGAACCCCCCAAGGAAATGTTCTAAAGTACAAGGAAGTGGAGTTGTGGAGATCAAACCAAGTATAAAAAATTAAATACCCATGAACCACAAGTAAAAAACTCATGCAAACTGTAAACAGATAATAGGCAGGCTATCATTAACAAATCTAAAACAAACACTGATAGTTGCATAAAAACGGTTCCATTCAGAGGGGTCACGGCCCAAAAACTGCGAAACATAAAGCATTTCTAGTAGTTCTTGGGGATAAGTACCTACTACCCACTCCTTCCCTAAGGTGCCATTTTGCATGCAAACCAACCAAATATAAGCTACAATTTGTACCTGAAATAGTAGCCCGCCTTTGTCTTGAGTCTTGACAAGTAAATTTTAGCCTTTCTGAAAACTAAGAAATTCACAAACTGACACCATTCGAGTTATCACCTCTTAGTGCTTTTCACATCCTATGATTTCCGTATCAGCTTAACTTGACATCAACCAAAAGTTTTCATGTCAAACCGATCAAAGAACCATTTGAAGGAAGCAATAAAAATCTTCAATAACAATGAGGTTATACTGCAAGCTAACGATATTTTTCTATCATCAGGAAGATGTGTATGCTCCCAGCTGGACTCCACAAATTTCTGAAAATTCCTTTTATTCTTTTTTATGAGATCTCATTTGCTAGCTCTCTTTTGTCTTTACGTTTAAGGTGAGAGGAAAGCGGTAACTTCATAAGAGAAGGAAGGAGATGAGAGCCTTATAGAAAACTTGATCTATCAGCCCCACCATTTGCCTTTCGCCCATCCTGAATTCCACCTTCCAATTCAGTTACTACAATTACTGACACCCATCAACCTAGCTCCCGTTCACCTTGCTGCTTACAACCTGTCATCGACCTAAATATAGACAAAACTAAGGTAGTATACCACTTGCCTTTTCAAGATAGCTAAGCTAGACACTAATTCGTTTGCCGTTGCCGAGGTTCACACTATAAATTAAGAGGAGCTCTAAGTAGATGTTTCTCCCACTAAGGATTCCAAGAACACTCTAGACCTTTGTCATGATCGAATAATCTCACCAATCTTTCAAATTAAGGTTAAAGAAATAATTAGCTAAGTATCACCTCCATAAATAGTGTCATCTCTTGACCAAAAATAAAATAAAATAAAATAATGTCATCTGTTAAACTTGATGTAACTAATGATTCCCCAAACGAGATTGAAAATGTAATGGGTGTGCTTTGAACTAGCATTCACTAGGATGGACAAAAACAAAAAGTAGTTTTCTTGAGAAGAGAGATATTCTTACAGGATTTAGAGGCTTAGATACATCACCAGACTTGGGAAATAACTGACCACCAAAACTGGGATGGCCTGAAAATGATGATGGCCCTAGGTTCTGAGTATTCATTGGATTCCAGGCACTTGGCGCAATCCGATCACCCACAGTGTCACTGAAGTTAGGCTGCCCTCTGCTGAGAGCAAACACAAAGGTAGAGTTACACAAATATAAAAATGAAGAAGAAGAGGTGGACGAGGACGAGGAGGAGAAGGAGCAGCAGCAGGAGGAAGACACAACTTATAATGGTGGACGATACAAGGGAAGAAGAAGGGAGGAAAGGAGACCTTAGTTCTGGGGCCTGAAAACGAGGACCGAAGCCTGGGCCTCCAAAAGCAGGACCACCCTTGGAACTAGTTTCAAAAGTGGTCGAAACATCAGAAGAGAGTAAAACAGCGGATTTACCTAACTATATGGTCAACAAAAAATTGCAAATTGAGCAATAAGGTAAACAGCCATTTTAAATAATGCCCAAAATGAAAAGATCAATGAACAGGCAGATGACTAAAGAAACTAAAGCTGCGTTTGATTCAGCTTTCCCAAGGGACTTTGGCCTTTAAAGTCCCTTGAGAGAAAGCTAGGCCATTTAGCAAAAATTTTTTGGAGAGCATTGAGTGAAAGCCAGCAAAGGCAAAGCTGAAAGCTCAAGTTTGGGATCTGCCTTGGGCTTTCAGCATTTTCAAAAGGAAGCACTCAGGATTAATGAACTTTTCATATTCCACTCTTGCCCTCATAAAAAACTGTTCATCTTCTCCAACATTGCAGATTTGGGTCATCGGTGAAGCTCTACCAAGAGTTGCATGACGCTAGCAGACTGTTGCAGACGGTTGCCAAGCCTCATCGACAGTCAAAGTTCTGTTAGGCGAGATCTAGAGGGTCACAGCTCAGGCGAGACCAAGTCACCGAGGTCGATGGTCGCCATTTGGACCATTGCCGAGGCCAAGGCTTGCCGGGTCGCTTGAGGTCACGCAACCCCAGAGCCCTCACCTGGGCTTGCAACAGCCCTCTGCTTCCATGCAAGGTCACGCAACCTCAAGCCCTCGCCTGGGCTCACGGCAGCCCTCTGCTTCCACAATGGAGACGATGAACAGTAAGCCATTTGTTTTTTGTTTTTTTTTTTAAATATCAAAGCTACTTCGCAAAAAAATATACCGAAAGTCATTAACCAAACGACATTTCCTTTGACCAAATACACATTGAGCCAAAGATCTTCAGGGAAATGAAAGTCATTTCCCCAAAGCTCTCCCAAACGCAGCCTAAAACCCCTTTCTGAATAAAAGCAAAAGGAAAAAGAACAAACAACAACACTGTTTGCCAAGGAAGTAGTAGAGCTTAATGGGAACCTTGTATCACCAAGCCGAGGCCGCTTAGGATCAGCAAATCGAACTGTTAATGGCTGATCACAACCCTATGACCAGAGTAAAAAATGATGAGAATATTCACAGCTGGCAAGACTAGTCTAAACCATATTTGACCTGATAAAGCATGCTTACTCTCATTGTATAGTTTCCATTCAAAGCATTTATAGCTGCCAACGCCATATCTCTATGAGAGTACTTGACAAATCCACAACCTTCAGATTTAAAAAACTGGTTATATATTGATAACTTGACATAAAATAAACCATCAAAAGAACAATGAAAACATGCCGGTTGCCACCCTTATCAGGCACAAGCAATCATTTGGTTGTGATGAGTAAATGAACCAGTTTTACAGCCTTCAGGCACTTTACAATCTCAATAGACAATAAGTTTTGCTTATCAAATATATATGAAAACACTCAGAAAACCAACTATATTACAATAAGAGAATGTTACATCTTTGATCCATTAAATAGATATCATACAGGATTGGTAAATGCATAAGAAAAAGCTGTGGTGGCATATTAAGCAGAGAGATTCTTCAGATCTACCAGAATGATCTTTCAATAAGTAACATCATTAACAATCAAAGGGCAGATATCTATGCAGCATGAAGGCAGCCCGAATCAACTGAACATATATCTAGTATATAGTCTTTCAAATCTAAAAGAAGATAATAGACGCACCACGACTCTGCTTCATTTCATCACGCATGAGATAAACGTCCTCAACTCGACCATATGGTGAGAAAATCTGGCAGGCATCACATATAAGTAGAAATATTCAGTCGCTCCCATATTTAATATAAACTGAAAAATATTAATGAAACAAAAGAAGGCACATAGGAATAAAACCAAGCTTTCAGGATATGCCTAATCCTCCAAGTAAGAGACGGCATTTCATTAAATTGCTATGGAAGAATTCCTTTTATACAATCAAGCACTCGACATAGAAAACAGGAGAAACAAAAAAGGTTGTCAATGTGATCTAAGCATTTAAAAGCTGAAAAGAATTGTATTCGCGTACTTCCTCCACTTCTTTTACAGTGGCCTGTTTGTTTAGAGAACCCACGAACAGCTTGTACTCAAACGCACCTATTACAGAAGAAAGCCTCATCAAGACCAGCAACAACACTGCTTCCAGATAAACAGGACCTCAAAAATCACAAATATCAACATTATGTCAACACCATTAACAGAACACCAACACACCCATGTTCAATTCTAGAACGTGTCCCTCACTCTACTTGATTGTTCACAACAGCAGCCCGCAAACTAATAAGCATTCTTTAGCCTTCATTTAAATTGGTAGAAATATAGGGTCACCTATCACATTTAATGTAGCTTGAAATGTGGGATCAGTAGACCAACATGAGATTCAGATCATACTTCACCAAACAGGTCTTATGTGTACATCGTTTTGCTCAACTATAGAAGTGTCAATATAACTTCCAACACTTTCAACAAGAATTACAATTTTTTAAGTGTAAAGAATGAAAATTTAGCCATCCATATCTGTAAACAAGCAAAACCTTGCAGATTCAAATAAACAATGCATCCGACTTCCATGAGAAACCATAGAGGCATTTACACTCTCATCACAACAGTGGTTTGCCTTGTCTAGGGAGTAAAAATCAAGGAACAAATGTTGCTCTAAGTTTCTGACGGGTAGCAGCCTAACTGCAAGACGTTACTAAACTTGACCTAGTTATGGTTACTTTTAAAAAGATCTAGGTTGCTTTAACCGCGAAACAAACCCCAAGTCAATTCTTACTAGAAGATCCATCACATGAATACTTGAACTTCACACCCATCTGGACTACCGAATCTCTTATACTAAAAGGAAGATCACTAATATTTGAAAGCCAGATTAGTCACATATAAAACTTGAAGATCAAAGAAAAATACCAAGTCGTTCTCGTTCTCCATCAGCATATCTAACTTGAATTGGACCAACTCCCTGAAAAAAACATATTGAGAGGTTCATTAGACCCCCATTCATTAAAGATTAGGCAGCAGAAAAAATACTCACCCCTGGAAGTGTGTATTGATTGTGTAAAGCTCTAATGGCCTTGTCAGCTTCCTCAGAGGTTGCATACTTGATAAAACAACATCCTGCATGAGCAGAAAGATTATATCCTGACAATGAACCCCTCTACCGATTGCAAGTGCATTTGGCACCAATATATTCGGTAATACAATCCAGTGAGAAAATCAATTTCCCATCCTCATCAACTTCACTATAATATATAAAAAAAGTAGTTGACAAGAAACAAAGCAAACCCTAAAGAGCAGAATTATTTGCATTATTCGGTTGCTCGAGCTAAATATAAGAGAACCGCAAACCACTCAAGCAATCATTAAAGCTGCTAGACATGTACACTTAAGCATATCCAGTGATGCGTCCTATAAATATGAAAGAGACACACCACAAAAGACAAAATACAACCAGGAAGCCATAAGCCTAAATATCTTTAGAGGAGATCAATGCTACTGCTCAATCTTAGCTGTTAGCTCTAATAGCAGTATAACTTCAACACTGCCAATGTCAGTAGAGATATTGTTTTCCTTATCGAACAGAAAAACACAGAAAATTTAGGTTTATACCCTTGATTCCACAACCTAGAATCATGACATAACCATAGCTCCATGAAGATACAGAATGTTGCTTATGTATATGACACTAAATTGATGAATGTAATGATATCCCATCAAGCCACCACATAATTGTAAACGGTCACACCGACTCCAAAAAAAATAGCCTGTGACTTGAAATTTCATGTCCAATCATTCTACAGCGCATCGCTGTAATACCTCTTGGTTGGAGATGGTGAACAAGGCAAAGAGATCCATTCATGATCAAAACATAGAAGTGTGATATTCATTGCCAACTCTCCGGAAATAGAAAAGAGCACAGAGTTCCAAGCCAAGCGAGGCCTTGAGAAAAATCAGGACGCGATCCTAAGGTCAAGCAAATGCCATTCGGAGAACATTTAGGGCTGTAAACCCAGGATTTGTAATTATACAAGACTATTTCTAATGATGATACGAAAAAAATAATCACATCTAGCTAATGCCTCCAGCACAAGTGATACCTGAACTTCCACGAATTTGGAAGTTGCAAAAAAAGACCTCCATCAATTTCCCCATAACAACACAGAATATCCGCTCGAATAGGAAAGAACCATCACGCAAACAACACAAGGTGCTGTTGTTAAAGTCACTGCTCCAGATACCGGCAATGATGCATCTCCTATCATCTTAACCCCATCTGATGATCTAAATGTACTTGAAACAAATTGACTGGCCAAAATTATGTACTAGGAGTTACTTGCCAGTAATAAAACTAGCCTTCTATGTTTATAAGGCTCCAAAACTCTCCAACTTTGAGGTTCCTATGCCATTTGTACGCAACACAAACCAGCGGATCTATCCAGAAGATTGATGAACATATAACAGAAAGACTTAATCAACAACAACAATTCCATTTGATTGCGCAACTCACTATAGCGAGTTATATTACTTCGCATGTGATCAAAGTAATATCCATCCGGCTTAGTTTCACAGAATCATGGAGCCATGAACATGAAAGTGATTTAACCTGGTTCTGTAACCAGAACACAAAACTTTGGTCCAGTAGGAAGCAAAGAACAAATGAGATAACAAGAAAACTGATCGTCACCAAGACCGCTCACTCTATACATTCACTACAAACCACCATTGTGATGCATATAGGCTAATATAGCGCCATATCTCAAATACAAACCTAAGAAACCAAACCAATGACAACACAAGTGCATAAGATGGAAACCGCAGTCCCACCAGTAACCATCACACCAAGCCAATCACACCACCAGAAAACTTAACACTCTCAGAGAAGCTTTCTAAATATCCCACAAGGAAAGCTATCATATCACCTTGTAGGAGTTGCACCCAGAATATATATTATCAATCATCGGCACTGACAAAACACAACTAGAACTGATTAAATATCACATATTCAAAACTGACAACAAAAAAAGTCAAACCTTGGTTCAAACAACCATCAACTACTCAGTACAACAGGAGTTGCTTTGATGAACCAGACAGGTCAATCAAGAATGTAGAAGAGATAGTTAACTTATTCATTTGACTGTCGATCAGAAATTCAAATAATACAGAAGGTAACTCAACTTTTCATTCATACAATAGCACTCCAAATAATCTCAGCCAAGCCCCACATCTTGTCAGAAGCCTCAGGTCTGAAATGTACTATACACATAATCCCCTCCCAACACCATGTGATTGAAACCATGATAACAGGATATAATCCTGTAACACCATGGCAAAAGGACAGACATTTAACAAATCACCTGCTTGTGTACAGTTCATGAGACCGCAACTATTTACCAAACACATTTCACCTCCCATGTAGTCATTCATAACATTCATAACAACAAAGACAGTCCACCATTAGTTTATCTCATCTAGTCACGTAACAAGTAATGACCATTCCAAGCCATTTGAAATGGATAGTACCAAACTTCCCAATGAAAACTCAGGTTACTCATGCACTCACTTTATTAGCATCTGGCCATCAGCAATACTCAATTGTCATTGTTTGTACAATTTGACGCAACCACTGAAAATCCTAAAGAGCTACAGCAAGGAAAAAGACCATCCTATTAAAAAAAAAGAAAAAAGAAAAACTCGCTGGTCAAGTCCCCATCGCTGCAGCCTCAGTTAATAGAGCAGAAGTTGTCTTCCACTTCCAACAGCTATACATATATTGACTCATACTCTTTACTCTTCGTGTTTGATAACAGACATAAAAAGGCGTTCTCAACCAAAACCAAAAGCTCGTAACTTCTTGCAAAAACAAACTGAGATGAAAGATGAGCTCACGGGTGCTCCCATCAGCCTCTCAATGGACCTGGAAAGAGATAGGAATGCTCGCGATCATTTTACTAAAATAGCACCTAGTACCTTGCTGTAGTCCTGTTCTCTTGTCCTTAATCATGGCAACTTCTATAACGTTTCCATGTTCTTCAAACAACGGGCGAATCTGATATTAAATAAGCAAATTTTAGTGCAAACAAGGAAATAAAAAACGCAAGCATGCAGGTATTTATCGTGAATTTAGGGTTGGAAGATGCAGAGTGGATAATGATGTCAAAAAATTGAGGTGCATGTGTGGGTAGGGATTTGGAAGCACATACAGCAGCAATGTGATGCTTCAAAAGTAGAAATTCCAATGAGTGGGAAATGGTAGGAAAGCTTTGTCGTGGGATGATAGATAATGCAGAGACAATGCCTAAGAAAATGTGTTTCTTGATTTGTTTGTATTAGCAAGGAATAGAGAGCTAAGGTGGCTAATATTGGAAGGCTAACAATGGAGAAGTGGTGCAGGAGATTGTTATTTTATGTAGGCTTCAATATTAGGGCTTGAAGCTTTCTCTAATTTTTATGAGTAGTCATATCAAATGATGCTAGATGTGGTAAACAGCAATAGTCTGCAGTGGAATTGTTTTTTCTTTAAGATTAAACAAAACTATTTATAAAGGTACTGAAAGGGTATCGCCCCTATGCAAAACGAACTCAAAGGGGAAGTCTTCCATATACAAAGATTAAGAACAAGAGACCATTTCTATCATCTACGGTGAGCTATAAGTATGATACAACTTTCCCACTATACCAAAAGCTAAGAGTATGTAACCACTTATCCCTAAAGAGGTCTCAAGAAAATTTTCCACCTTGACAAACTCCGTTTTTCTCTTTCCAAATGAGCCAAAAAACGAGGATTCTTCTTTTTGTACTTCTGATTCTGTTTTGTCAAGTTGTACTGCTCTATTACCATCTCCACTCAACTGTAGGTACAATAGAACACTCTCACCCCTCAGAAATACTTGCCTGACAGTCACCTTTTTTCTTTTGGAAAGCAGCTTCGGGGATATATTCAATTTGAATAGTCTTCAAAGAAAGGGAAAATGCCACTGCTAAGATTTTTTGGCGCAAGAATGCAAGAGAGAGTGTGGATCACTCGTTATTACATTGTAATTTGACAGTACAAATTTGGACTACAGGCCACAGCAATCGCAGTTTTAGGAATAAAGTGGGTAACATCAAGCATGGTACAACATGAGTTTCGTGCTTAAAGAGGTGCCATTAGTTATATGTCTGGGAAAGAACAATCTATTGAGATGATTCACCTCCTAATCCTCTTGGGTTTCTTCTGGGGATAATCTAATATACAATCTTCACTTTTGGTATAGCAGCAAAGTTCGATTACATATATCTACTTTGTTGGAAATGTTAGAAGACAGGTGGAAAATGTGCTGAAGGAGTTTTATATAAGGGTGATGCCACTCTTATACCTTCTTGATAAAATTTTGTTTTATCATTAACAAAAGAAAGAGATTACTTGTAAATGCACTACCAAACAAAGTGCATGTACGCTGTAATCCGCCAATTCCAAAACTCAATTTAAGTAGCATCACATAGAACAAGTCATCAAGGTGTGACTTACATCTTCCTCAGTGGCACTCCTTGGAACTGATCCAACAAAAAGTTTAGCAAAAGCAGCTCCATCAAAATGATCTAACAAAAAGAGGGAAAAAGGGTCAATCCACAAGAGCATTATGAAATGCCAAAATAAAGAAACGGAATAGTTATTCAAATAATATGTTTGAGTTTGTCTGAAAGGTTACAAAACATATAACCTAAAAGAATGGAAAACGTAACACAAAGGCATAAGAAAAAATCAGAATGATCCTGCAAGTCACATGCATCACCACAAGATTTGATGCAATGGAATGGATCTTGATCTAGATCTAACTAAACAAGGGATGAGTTGAATGCAATGAATATAACAAGAGGATGTCCTTTCCATTCATAAGTTTTGTCACATTAAAGGATAAATGAGAGAATGAAATGATGACTCTCATTACGGTAGTTGTTTAAAGAATCCATAAATTATAAGGAAAGGGAAATTAGCATCGTAACACCTAAGCACCATGCAATGCAAAGCATAGGGCAGAGGATATTTTTTCCTATAAGGTAATAAATTATTGGAAAAGGAATTCGAGTTCCAGTCCAATAACTCCATGCAAATTATTCACGTGAAAATAGGAATGAAATTATTAGCAGGTGACAAAACCATCTTGAACTCATTCTTGCTCACAAACATGGCAAAGGATGAAAACTGTCAAATTCTAAATGAACAAAGACTGATTTTGCAGCACAGGAAGAGGCTAAGCGTGGATCGAGTTGATTGGGACGGTTAGCTTACAATCTGACACATGCAAGACATGCAAGGGATGATGCAACAACTGGGACAATGGATCTACATAGAGAATCAGTAGATAAGAAAGCAGTCAGAATACTGCAGTGACAAAATTTAAGATTCAGTAAGGACAATAAGGATAAAGTTGAGAAGTCAGTGAGACTGATTGCAGATGTATCATTACTCCCAATGCTTTCTTTTTCATTATCCAACAGCAATTTGTGACTTTATCAGAAGTTCCACAAAGGAGAAAGAAATAAATGGAGATGTTTGATAACTAATTTTGATTATATTATTATCAGATTTCAAAGAGCAGCAAAAAAGAAAATGACAGTTCAGAAAAACAAACACCTATGCCAAGTAAGTTGGAGTTGATATGCATGCTTCCAAAAATTTCCTAGTAGAATGTCCCTGCCCAAGAATAATTTCCCTGGTTACTTTCAGAATGACAGATAGCCCGAGTTAAGTACGCCTCTTTGTAACTTAAATTCTATTAAATGTAATGATTACCAGCTTAACCCTCTTTTAAAAATTTCCTCTGGAGAGAACGTTCAAATAAGAAAAAAAAATGCCTTTACGTACTTGATGCTGATATCAGGCATCTAGAGCATTTTTTATACTCTAATTGATTGATCCGCTCCGGTTCTCTTAGGGTTTCATCTGGAGACCTATACATCCCAACTTTTCTTTCCATTTGGCCATAGTGAGAGAGATCAGAGATCACTAAACAGCCCGGCAACAGGTGAAGCTGACCAGGTTACTTCAAATTAACTATGTGATGCAACTCAACTTCCTCATTTAAGATTTAGAAATTGAAGAAGAAATGCCCCCCTAATCAAGAGCATCCCATTCCTGAAGCTAGAACTAGCAATCCACCACACAGGAGATTCAACATAGCAGGATTATCGCACGAAAAAACATCGAAACACAATGCTTATGCATACCGTTATTCGATAAGAAGAAGGTACGCGGAAAAACAAACCGAATCAAATTGGCTAAGCCAAAAGTGATCAAAAGCGAAAACGCAAAAAAGGAAGCGTGCACAGCTGCAAAGTGCAAGCATCCCCCCACCAAAAAATTAACACCGAAGCTTCAAAAAAATTTCAGCTTTCGAAACACACCTGGATTAGGAGATCCTCCTCCCCTGCCAGAAAACCCCCGCTTCTGCCCAGCCAGGGGAGGCGGCGGCGGCGCATCGTAGCCCTGCCCGAACCCTCTCCCCCCGCCCCCGCCGCCCCCTCCGGCGCCCCTGTACCCGTCGCCGCCGCCGCCTCCGCCGCCGCCCCGGCCCCCGGCCGCCCGGAATCCGCCGGGGCCCTGCCGGGGCGGGCTGTCGAAAGGTCGGTGGCCGCCGCCGCCGCCGCCACCTCCGCGGAAGCTGCCGGGGCTGCGGCGGCCGCGGTGGTTGTTCACGGGGCCGGCATCGGAGAAGCGGGAGGGGCCTCTGGATTGGCGGTAGCCGTGGGGGTCGTCCTGGCTGCTGTTGCCATAGCGGTCCCCCCTGTGCCTATCCAGCTTGACTACCGTACTGCTCCGAGAGGGTGCAGAGGACGAAAACCCTAACCTGGGAGCTCGAATCTTCTTCGATGGCGGAGGAGGTGAAGGAGAGCAGCAAGAAGAGCGGAGCTGCTCGGAAGGAGAGAGACAGAGAGAGAGAGAGAGCGAGGGAGAGACAATGGTGGTGGTGCTGGTTCCGGTCAATGCTAAGCGACGACGCGACTGTGTTTTGGGGGGGGGATGGCGGTGGTTCTAGAGGAGAAGCCCGGCGCTGGGCTTTATGAACTGATGGGCCCGATATGGCCCGACGGGTCCGGGCCGGGCCATCTCGTGGGCGGCGTTTCGGCCCCCCCGATGATTGATCCGTGGGCCGACCCAAGAGTAAATGGGCCCGGATAGGAACTGAGATGGTTCGGGCCGAAGCCCATGCTTTTCACTTTTTCACTCCACTACCACATTCCCTCCCCTCTTTCTTAATAAAACTGAGAAAATATTCGGCCGTATCGTACCACCGCACGTGATGCGGCGTCCATTTTATCTAGTCGGATCCAATTAGAAATGGACATGCGAAAAGCGACTCGGAATTAGATGAAAACCAATTGAATGTACATTGGTCGATGGCAGGATGCAAAAGTTCCACGAATTAATGACACTCGGCGGCTTTAATAAATGCTTGCAAAATTGAAATGGTTCACAACCCATTTGTCCGACTTTTTTTCACTCTTTTCCCGTTTCTTTGCAAGTCTTTGTCCTTTCGTTTCTAAGGAAGAAATCTTCATTGGAGACAATCCATAAAAACTTCTAACCCTATAGGCTTCATAAGGATCACCAAGAAAACTCCACCCTTAATAGCTTCATCTTTTGTTGTTTTACAAAAATTCTGCCACAGGCTCAAGGAGTTTTCAAAATGCTGACTCCGATTCATTGCGAAAGTTAAGCGCAACAAAGAGATGCAAACGTTAAACACTCCATTTCAATTCATTGCGAAGGTTGAGCAGAGCAGAGAGTTGTGAAGGTTGATCACTCCACTCTGATTCAGTGCAAAGGTTGATCATGATTGATTACTCTCGCATGACTGCTCAGGTGCTCTCATTCTTTAGTTTAATTAAGAAATGTTTATAAGACAATAGAGAACTGAATGTCAAGCTTTCATTAAATTCAAAATTGAAGATGGATTTTAGGTAGTTGCCAAGTTTAAGGATGTCCACAATTATCAATTCATTGATGATAAACAAAAACATCTAGTATGATCTTATCGGTATATATTAGATACTAATAAAAGTATATTAACTTCTATGGCTAGGCTGGTATAAAGACTTGGACAGCACATTTCTACCCAAGTGGTGAAGCAGAGAGATGGGATAATGTTGGTTTTACGTTACATGATTGTAAAAAATTGACAAAATTTCTTATAATAAAGGAGAAAAAAACATGATTAGTGCGAGTGATTGTCAAAGTCTTGTTAATCAATTTACTTGCTTACAATCAAATAAAAGCAATTTTTCTTATTCATTTTATAGATAAGGAACATAGACTAACTAATTATTTTTGTCAAATAGTGATCTAAGCTGGACTATGAAAGTTTTTGTGATGTGGAGGTATTTCATACTACTTACTGTACAAGTAAGCACAATATGATAATTGCACATTTAGTTGGCTCAATTCATTATTGGAAAATTGTTCTCTTTGGTTGAGCATTTTTAGTGGATGAAAACTATTACTTCTTTGTTTAGCCATTTCAAACCCTTTTTAGAGGTAATGAGTTATAAAACACCCAAGACTACTTTTCATTGATCAAAATGATGCCATGGCAATTGCCATTAAAACATTTTTTTTTCGATTATTGATCATCAATTATGCCGCGCATGGCATAGTGGGAAAACTACTACCCTTCATATTGTGCATCTTCTCAGAAAGTCGGGTCTTCGCGATGCATATTGGCAAAAACTTCTATATCGTTGCAAATATCAACTTAAAATGGAGAAAACTTGAAAAGCTATGTGTCAAGATGGAGATTGGAGAAAACAAGTGCTTGGATAATATGTATCGCTTGTGTCATAAATGGTGTCTTGCATTTAGCGGTGATAATTTTCTATGGGAATTAGGTCCACACAAATAAGTGAGAGTACAAATAATGTCTTTTAAAATAGGGCAAATAAGACCATGACTTTGTCTGAATATGTCAATCATTATGTGTACTACTGAACTTTGATTTTTAGTGTGGTCAAGGAGGAAAGCCACAGAGAATGGTTCAAAATAGTGAAATTTTGAAACATGCTGCAAATGTATACACTCACGTCACTTAAAGGATCTTTTAGGTTGAGTTCTTGAATGCCTTGTTTGAACATTTTCTTAGATAAAAAACCGATAGGCCACTGCACACTTATATCACAGGAAATGAAAGTAGCAAAAGAAAGGTATTGTCCATTTTAGTCCTAGTGATTCCCCTATTATATGGAGCTGCAACATATTTGAAATGCAAGGACAATTGTGTAAGCATACTTTATGCATCTTGACACATGTTGTAAATATTACGAGCATTCCATGACAATACATTCTGAAAAGGTGGGCAAAAGCTGCAAAACAAGGGACTCATTACGATAATGATAGACAAAGCTCTCACGATGCTGTTAAGTCAAAAACATGAGTTTGGAGGTTGATACGGGAGGCTTTTAATGCAATGATCGTCAATGCAAATCATGATGTCATGGACGAGCTTGCAACTACAACTTTGCAAGAGCTTCGCTCCCAAGTCACGAACAAAATAATTAAGAAAAGTTTGAATGAAAGGAAACGGAAAAGAGTGGAGAAAGCAAGGCAAATTGGTTGGCGCGACATTTTAATTTTGCAAGTATTTATTAAAGTTACCAGAGTCATCAATTTATGAAACTTTTGCAACTTGCCATCGGCTAATAAGCTATTGCTTTTATTTAATTCAAAGTCGCTTGTCAAATATCAATTTGTAAGCGGATATGACTTGATTAATGCATGCTACATTAACAGTTGACGTGTAGTCTGATATCACTCAATAGTGTCCCTCAAAACACCATTTTGCCTTCTCACCCAAAACTCCATTAGCAAAAAGACCGAATTGCTCTCCTTTTAAAAGACACCACCAACAAACCTTAAAGCCTCCAAAACTCAGAACTCTTGATCTCAATCCCTAACACCAACAAAACCTAAGCTCCTCCCCCATGTGTGACCCCGTGCCCCCCCCCCCAAGTCGCTCAACACCTTGCTCGCCGTCTCCACGCTTATTGCCGCTCGCCTATGGACACCCGGCACACTGTTTGTCATCATCACCCCAGTCTCTTATCTCTCTTTCTATCGTACTCTAGTCTTCTCTATGTTGTGTGTGCAGGCTCTCTCTCTCTCTCTCTCTCTCTCTCTCTCTCTCTCTCTCTCTCTCTCTATTCTTCTCTGTGTAATGTTATGTGTGTGCGTGTGGCTCTGTGTGTGTACGTGTGATGCCACGAAAGGATGCGGCGACTTTAGATCAATATTGCCAAGCTCGCATGACCGACCTCTTCTCATGGTTATCCATGCCAACCTTGACTAAAGATCGTCGACAAGCTTGACCACCTCGTTGAGGTTGTTGGTCACAAAGCTCAGGCACCACCAGACAGAGACGCAAAGATGGGTTTCGGAGGTGGCTCTTTGGTGACTGGACACGAGCAAAGCAAGAGGGAGGGAGAGAGAACGGTGGCAGAGAGCTGGGCGGTAGAGGTGAGGACGATGTTCGAAGGTGGCTTAAAGGTGAATGGTGGCGGTGGACGGTGAGTTAATGGTGGCTGGGTTTATCATTTTGTAGTTGGGGTTCTATTTTGGAAAGTCGAAAATTTAGAAGATAGGAAGGGGGAATTTGGGGATAAAAAATGGCCAATTTGTGGATACATTTAGGATTTCGGTCCACGGGAGATGCAACTTGATATCCAGCTTGAG
This sequence comes from Syzygium syzygioides, assembly GCA_031216285.1. NCBI lineage: Eukaryota > Viridiplantae > Streptophyta > Magnoliopsida > Myrtales > Myrtaceae > Syzygium > Syzygium syzygioides. Next base: position 33,666,890 of record CM062249.1, read on the forward strand.
GACTCGCGATACAAACTTGTATTTCAAGAACTAGAGGATGCAAAGTATTATACGAGATGTGACACCTATTTTTTTTACTTATGTCTAATAATAGGTTGACATGTGGCTGCTGAGTTTGAATTGCCAAAAAAATAGAAGTTTGATATTTCTCTTCACCCTTCTCCACCCAATTTTCTCTACGGATCCGGCCGCCCCGTAAAAACTTCTCAGAGACAACTTCATCAACAACAGCTGCTGGAGCTACAGCGACAACACAGCAGTCTTCAATGCAATCAAGAACGAACCCTTGTAACTACCAAAATGATAACCATACAATGGCCCATCAAAGAATAGAAACAGCTTCGCCGCTAATGCTTCACTGAACCCTTTAACAACCGAAATCAACTAAAGAGACAAAAAAAAACAAGAGGTTCTACTGAAATCCTCACGCTATCGAGACAAAAAAAAAAAAAAAGCAAACGGCTTCATCTTCCTCCGTGCGTCCGTTTATCTCCCGCTCTGTGCATCCTCTTCGTACTACACGGCCTCGACCTCCTCTACTCTTCTCCGGCTGCATCTTCCCGAGCGAGAAGCTCGCCCTGAACTAAGCATCGGCGGGCTTTGATTGTCAAGGAATGCGACTGCAACCCCGAGCGAGGGCACGGGATACTATTCGAGCGGAGCTTAGACAGTATCTCAGCCAACCATGATTTATAAAGAAAAAATCTCAGGGCCTATCATGCAAAGCCGCGCGGGAGGGTCCCATAGATCTAAGCCGGCCAAATGCAATTGTTCTTTCAATTATTGTCCCCTTTTTAATAAAGTTCGCAAATCACAGTGACAGAATCTCTTTCTTTTTTTTTTTCTTTTTTTTTGACAGAATCTCTTTCGCTAGTCCCATTCTAGTGCAAATCTGTCAGATGACACGCCACCTCAATCAAATGCTGCAGAAAAAGCACGAAACTATGGTCGGGAAAGTGTGACGGCGACAGACAAAAACTAAATGCCATGATTCCTCCGTTCCAACGTAGCGGTGGTCCTGCTCGAGACCTTGCCAAAGAACGACACGCGACTCGGTGAGATTCACGTGCCCTTTTTGTTTTTGGCACGATTCGTTCCTCCCCCCTTCCCTCTCTGTTTTTCACACCCCACTTGGGCATTGCACCGGCTGGTGTTCTACACGTGTGCCAGTACTTTGGGCTAATTGCAATTCGCCCCCCTAAATTTATTGGATTCTAGCGATTTTGCCCCGCCAATGTTTCGAGTTTTGCAAAATGTCGCCGCTGGTATGCTGAGCTGAGACCCTTTTTCCATATCGTATCACGGTAACTCCAGTCAATCCTTATCCCGATCTCCGGCTAAAATGACCGATCAACTACTTTTTATTGTGGGCGAATATGTCCATAACCCTAAGTATAATTTCTTTGGCCGGTGTCAAATATCCTTTTACCGCTTTTTTGTTATTTTTCTTGATAAATAAATAAATTCTTCGGTTTGAAAAGTATTCTATTTATGTGAAAAGATCGAGCATCTTTTTTGTGGGTGAAAGGCTAGGAAGAGATGGCCGACATTTATAATTCCACTGACATTGTTACGTGAGTATTATACGTCATAATCATTACTTATTTAAGAGAACGTGTTATCACTGCACCACTCATATGAGTTGGAGTGAAATTGAAGTTATCTTACGTCATGGCACGAGCTGAGCCAAGGCACCGGGCAAACTAGGATTTAGGAGTAGCACATGACGATGGAGGGATTCCGACTCGTAAACAGATGGAGGGATTCCAACTCGTAAACATAAGGGGCTCCAAATCACATCAGCATAAAAACTGAAGATTGATCCAAATACTCCTGGCTTTGGAAAATCAAATTTTAGAGATTTCGAAATGCAAATCTAAAAATCTAAATATTCCAATTCAAAAGATAAACCCGATACGACACTGTTAATGTCTAATGGGATAAGAAAATCGATTTAAGATAGAACCCAGACGAAATCACGACTAAGATATGTTCTTTCGCCCAAAAGATTTACCCCCGATTCATATCATCATCATACCACATTCCAACAAAATTACGATAAGCAATTAATCGCATAAATAAGTAATTAAATAAAACAGGTAAAACTTACTTCTCTGCCGCATAACTTCCTAACAAATACTCGGAGTTAAAATACCTAACCTAATCGGGGCTACCAAAACATCTTTCAACACTAAAGTTACATCTGAATTGTGGAACTTAAGACCAAGACATTACACTGGATAATTAATAACAGCAATGTAATTATATTATCTGTTTGGATAAACACAGGAATAATCAACGAAATTGTTTATTTTTTTAAAAATTTAATCTAAAAGAAGGAGCTCGTTAAATATAGAATTTTGGATAGACACTCGCGACACCTCATTTCGCCTTTATATTATCCTCTTGGCTTGTCTCTCTTTTCGTGTCTGTCCGCTTTTCAAACGCTTCCTTCCTCCTCCGTCTTCCTTCCTGCACCGATCGTCGGCCGTCGAAGCTCCGAATGGCGAAGCACGAGGATCGCCCCATCCCGGTCTACTCCGAGCTGGAGCCCGTGTACGGCTCCGGCTCGCAGCTGGAAGAGGCGCGGCTGCGCTTCGACAGGGTCAGGGCCAAGTTCGTGGAGGCCTTCGGCCACCCTCCCGACGTGTTCGCTCGGTCCCCAGGTACTCCTTTTTGGCGTGCCCGGCCGTTGTGGAATCGTGGGTGTTGGAAAAGATTGAGTTTTGATTGTTGGGTTTCTGCTGCTGCTGCTGCTGTTAATTGGGTTGGCTGTGTTGTAGGGAGAGTGAATTTGATTGGGGAGCACATTGATTACGAGGGGTATTCGGTGTTGCCGATGGCGATACGGCAGGACACGATCGTCGCGATTCGCAAGTACGATTCTGGGGAGGCGAAGCCGCTCCTCCGTATCGGGAATGTCAACGACAAGTACGCAATGTGCAGTTATCCTGCTGATCCCGAGCAGGTACTTTTGACCTCGATATGTAGTCAAATTCTTCGGGTATCATGCTTTTATATTTTTAATGACGGACAACGCAACACTTGTTTCATCATTTTGGCTTTATGGGTATGCACGTGAGTTGGTAAACTTAGCTGGATTAGTTTTTGAGTTTTTTAAAATTTTTTGTAATAAGTCGCGTGTATGTGAGATGGAGAGAGAGAGAGAGATTGCCTGATACAACACTATGTTTAATTCTCGCTCATTTTGAGTCTTGTATTTCCTAACAAAGATTATTAACGCATTATGAGATCGGATGCATTCTGTCAAATTTCTACTTTTGTGGTCCCTTCATGCAATTGCTTCAATCTGCAGGAACTTGATTTAGAGAATCACAGATGGGGCCATTACTTCATCTGTGGGTGAGACTCGAAGTCCTTCTCTGCTTCATTTCCCACCTGTGGCTGTGATTTTGCTGGCATAGTTAGTCATTGTTCTAACTTTCAGCTGGAGGCTATTTTTTATTTTATTCGAGTGACAAATCAGTTTGGATAATCATTTAATGCTGCCACTGGTTTGTTGAAACTACACTTTTTGTTCACAGGTACAAAGGTTTTTATGAATATGCAAAGTCAAAAGGACTAGATGTTGGTGCACCAGTTTCACTTGATATTATCATTGATGGAACAGTTCCAACAGGTGTAATTTTCGTTTGCTTTGGGCTTATTCTTTGTTTTAGAACAGATTTTATCGGTTGAAAGTAATTTCTGCTTTTTTGCATTGAGGTCTAACAAATTGGTGTCGGTGTGTGTTCTGTTTTACAGGCTCTGGACTTTCAAGCTCTGCAGCATTTGTTTGTTCTTCTACAATTGCTATTATGGCAGTTCTTGGGACAAACTTTCCCAAGGTAGCACTCGTTGTTCACCGAGATCTTTTAATGATCTCTATTTTCAAGATTTATTCATGCGAGTTGTATGTTCCTAACATATAGAATCTAGTCATTATCAGAGTATGCTGATGTTGACCTGTTCTTGAATTGTGTTGCAATAATGGTGTCATTTCTTAACGATTAGTTTCTTGCGTCTTTCTTTTAGCGAAAAAAAAAAAGTTTCTTGCGTCTTTCAGTAAAAAAATTGGGTTATCAACTACAGTTTGTGAATTTTGTTAAACGATGATCAGTCAGCTCAGATACTTTTCATGCCCTACTCTCACTTGATTAGACATTTTGTTTGAGTGTTTGGGGTGTTAACTACAAGTTCCTCTTGTGTATCAGAAAGAAGTTGCTCAATTGACATGTGAGTGTGAACGGCATATTGGAACTCAGTCTGGTGGAATGGATCAGGTTAGTAATCATTCAGATTGTCCTCAATTTCCATTGCAAGTTCAACTTTTCCATCTTCATCAATCTTTAATCTATGAAGCTAAATTGTAAGTTGCTGACCTTGGGAATCATGCGAGCTTTAGATGTTGTCAATTCGTCATGCTTCTGAAGGTTTTGGGATAAGGTTCTGTGTGACTCTGGAACAATTTAGCTCTATATTCTGGGGCAGTCAGCTGTGGACCAAGCTATAACCCAATTTATAGCTTTTTTTGTCACTGAAAAATTTGTAATAATAATTATACAGAGGGTCATCGTTGTCCTGTGATGTTGCATTGGTTGCTCTTTATGGTCCAATTTGGTTTCCCTGTAACCCACTAAATCACTTCAACTTAAGTGACAGTCTGTTTCATATAAACTGTAAGGTTCTCTATTAGGAACATAGTCTGACACTGGGAGTTTTTGTATAGGATTCTACTGGAAAATGCTATTGTTGTACATTTATTTAGGAAAAAATTGATTTCTCTTAGTTCACTGTATACTTTTTTCGCGTGAGACTTCACAGTGAAGACTAACAAATAATTTCATTTCACACTTGACAGGCCATATCCGTGATGGCTAAACCTGGATTTGCTGAGCTCATTGATTTCAACCCTATTCGAGCAACTGATGTGCAACTTCCTGCCGGTGGTACATTTGTAATAGCTCATTCCCTGGCAGAATCTCAGAAGGCTGTCACTGCTGCGACTAACTACAATAATAGAGTGGTGGAGTGCCGATTAGCTGCTGTAGGTTTTTCCTTTATTTGTTTGTTTTTGCAAGGTCCTTAGCATAGAAAATTCTTTATCACAAGTGTTCCATTATCTAATATTTTCTATTAGCCATGCGTGGCTGCGGAAGATTGGGTGACCCTTTCATAAATTTGGAATGTGATATTACAATTGCAGCATATCTTATGTATGCCAAGTTCACTATGCTCTCCTAATGTCTTCCGCAGATTGTTCTCGGGATAAAGCTCGGAATGAAACCACAAGAGGCTATATCAAAAGTTCAAACTCTTTCTGATGTAGAAGGGTTGTGCTTATCATTTGCCAGTAAACATGATTCTTCTGATCCTGTTGTTGCGGTTAAGGTATGTGGTTGTGTCTCTTCTTTGTTTCCCTTTTATGTGCATTATAAATTTCTTAGTTCCTGCTTGCCATTGATTTGTTTGGGGGATGGACATTGGACTCTGCAGTCCATTGGTCACTGTAAACCTTCCAACTAACTCTCCTGTGTTGCTTACTTCTTGAAAGGAACTTCTCCATGAGGAACCTTATACTGCAGAGGAAATTGAGATAATTACTGAGGAAAATCTGCCATCTGTTTTAGGCCATTCTCCATCTTCTTTGGCTGTGTTAAAAGCTGCTGAGCACTTCAAATTGTATCAGGTACTTCAGTAATCCTTAGCTTAAGCAGAAGTATTAGTTTTATGAAGCATATTTTTAGTGCTACCGTTATATCTTCCGTACAGCATGATAAATATTCTGATTGTTTGAACTTTGACCCACTTGAAAATTATGAAAATGTGGTCTTTCCGAACTTGGTTGCTGAAGGATCTAATTTTAATCAATTATTGGGAATTCTATTTGGGAAAGAATTTGAAATCTGTAAGTTGTTATCGAAACTGCTATTAGATGATGTATTACACAGCAATGCATGGATATTGTAGAAGATATGTTCACTTTTTGCTTTGGTGGACTAATTTTCTCTGATTGAATCATAATCCTTGTTGTAGAGGGCATCTCATGTATATTCTGAAGCCAAGAGAGTGTATGCTTTCAAGGACACCGTATCTTCTAATTTGAGGTCAGTTTTTACAGTTACCGACAGCTCTTTTCCCCCCTTCACATGTACACTGCCCACATTGTCGATAATATCCTGGGAGATGAAGCCTATAAAACATGTGTGCAGCATGAAGAACCTTATTCAATCTAATGCTTTTTTCCCCTTAGTTCCTGAAGTGTGTATTGTGCGAATTGTCTTTTTTCTCTTTTTCACCAGTGAAGATGATATGCTAAAGAAGCTTGGTGACCTCATGAATGAGAGCCACTACAGCTGCAGTGTTTTGTACGAGTGCAGGTACATTTTTATGTCCTACTTTCAGATCAGTTCAGCACATGCTTATATGCATCATTTAGCTTTGTTGGGTGGTTCATCACATGTCCACACACTCATAGGCTACAAAAGCATCATTTAGCTTTGAATGAAATTAGCACAAGTCACAGTCATAGGCTACAAAAGCATCATATAGCTTTGATGGGTGGCTCAATATATACAGACTACTATATGCTTGCACTAGTGCCTCGTTTCCGACAATTAGGACTCTGCTTGGTAGTGATCCATTGCTTTGATTAAGCAATGAGGGCATGCCAAGTAGATGGAGTATAATCTGCGGATAATGAAGGCACTAGTCTGAACTGAGAACAACATGTGAGCCAATGGTGTCAATGTGCTTGACTGAAAAACGAACTAAATGAAACAGATCTTAGATGTAGAGCATTAAGAGTGGACAAATCAGATTAAAATGCTTTAGTGTTATAATCTCGGTAACACAATGCCCATCGGGTGGTGATGCTCGCAGTCCCCTTGCTTTGTAGTGGCAACCAAGATGAGCATAGTTTCTGTTTTCTGCTTTGTAATTGTTTCGTATCTTCCCTTGTCCTGTAATTAGCTGTCCTGAGTTGGAGGAGCTCGTGAAGGCTAGTCGCGACAATGGTGCTCTAGGCGCGAGGCTTACTGGAGCTGGATGGGGTGGATGCGTGGTCGCTCTTGTCAAAGAGAGCATCGTCCCACAGTTCATCCTCAATCTGAAGGTACTTGTTTTCTTTTTGCGCCGAAACTCGAATCGCTGTTGGAGAATAGTAACCGTCCATTTGACATCATGTTCGAAAATCTCCTCAGGAATGCTTTTATCAATCGAGAATTGATCGGGGAGTGATCGACAAGAGCGATCTCGGCCTCTACCTGTTCGCCTCCAAGCCGTCAAGCGGGGCCGCCATTTTCAAGTTCTAGCATTCCTCTTGCTGATATTTAACCAAGTGTTTAGGGACACATTTCCATGTATTGGACTTTTGGGAGTTTCTCTGCGGGACTTTGCTGATATTTAACCAAGTCTTGGAATGAATAATATGTGAAAACACCTCATTGGAGGTCTGGTTAATAAGTATGATGTAGCTTGACATTTTGGTTGTCATGATTCGAATGAGGAAAGCAAGAAACTTGGGGCATGTTTGTATGGCTCTTTTAAGCCAAAAGACAATTACTTGTCCACCAAAAGAAGTATAATTTGTGATGAAAAAGTTAGGTAGGATTTAACTAATGTATATGGTAATAAAGTTTCAATACCATGGTAGACATCTAGCCAAATCTAATTCTTTCACAAGAAAATCATGGTGGATTAGATTCCCATCAATACATACATGTGATTGCATTAGGGAATTGAACTATACAGGGCTTTGTATATTATGATATTTCAGATGAAATAGCTAGATATTTTCCAAATTAGATCTTAGGTTAATTAAAAAATAAATAAATTGAATCTCGACTAAAAGATGGGCAGCAATTAATTGATGGTCAAGGAGGGTGAGGACTACCGAGATTTTGAAGACAAATTTTGGCCCCGCTATTAGAAGAAGCTAATCTTTCCTGGAGCAATGCCTTGATTTTGATAGATCAAGGCGCACGTGGTCTTGTTCCTCCCCCTTCTGAATAATTGTGGGGCTTATATATAGAGTTTTTATATATATTTGTCATTTTTTTTCCTTTTCTCGACTTTTGTTCAAATGGAAAATCGAGAAATTCGATCATAATGTTATTTGGACGTTAAGATGGAGAATAAATTTTTTTTTCCTTGTTTATCTTTTTTAAAATTTTGGGCAAGATTGCTAGTAAGACTCTAGGGACCTCCCATTTGCTCCCATTCATGACATGTCCCCCACCAAACAAGGGCATTGCAAAGCCCTTCGATCAAGTTATTTTAAGCATCAATTTGGGATCTTTGGGGGCATCATTCCATGCATCTCCTTGGCAAGAGTAGTTGGGTTGGGCCCATGGACCCCAAAAGAATTAAGAACACTCGACATTTATATATTATTTCCTTTTTTGTTTCCTATATTTAGAATAAGAAAAAAGCCTGGGGAGTTCACTTGATTTGGACCTGCCCGGCTTCCTTCTTTATTTATGTCTTTTTATTATGAAGGTCAAGTATAGTGTCCTACCACTACTTCAAATATGTCATCAAGAATAGAATTGAAATAAAGTAGCTCCAAATTAGTAAAGTCTTGGCATACTTAATCAGTGTTGACACATTCAATTTAATATGCAACACGTCGAAAGTTTCACTTTAAAGATGATTATATATTTCTCGTTATCTTTTTGTTATCTCTTGAGCACAGGCTACAAAATCAACAAATTTAAGAGTCGGTTCCTTTTAATGTATGGTCAAATTCATGAAAGAGCAAACTTTTTCGAATATTGCATTTTGTGAGAGGTTATCCATACAATAAACGTTAGAAATCAAATTTTTCGCGCATTTGTGTTTGGAAAGTCGATGGAAAAGTTTTATATGTGCAAAAAAATGACATCTTCGAAATTTGGGTCATTTTGAAAGATCAAATTAAAGTAGTTAAGAAATGGAAGATTCGTGAGATTATGTGAGAGATTTACTTGATTTTGTCTATTTTATGTAACTATTTTCTCTGCTAGATAATGCACTACCGCAATACATTTCCATTTTCCGGCCAAGGAAACGGATAAGTTCCATTGAATTTGTTTGATGAGCAATAAATATTTTTCCAAAATTGGGGGGCCACCGATTTTCCTTTTCCTAAGCAGATAAAACTTTTTTTTTCAATATATTAAAAAAAAAGGAAGCAGAACAAATTTTGAAAAATGGGACTGACAAAATTAATATATAAAAACAAGACACGCCGTGTGTCGGTGACGCTTTCACCTCTGCGCAACAACATCGGCACCATCTCCTCCTCTCTCTCTCTCTCTCTCTTTCCTAGGAAGACGCCATCTCCTTCGACACCCACCTCGAGAATGGCGTCTCCCTGCATTATCCTCTGGTCATTTTCAAATTCATTCGAAAAAGAGAAAGAGATTTGAGGATTTACCCATTAGCTTTCTTCCTCGTTCCCGGCCTCTCATCGAACCTTCTCGCCTCCTTCCCTCTCGCGCTGGACCTGCTTGAAAGGTTTTCGGCATAAATCGTCGCCATCTCCGCGTGGAAGAAGATCCGGGGCTCTTCGTCCGCGTTCTCTGAAGGTACCCATTGCTTGGTTTCGTCCATTTTGTTGATTTGCGCGAGCGGTTTTCGATGCATCCAAGTAATTTGTACAGATTGTTTAGAGGGTCCTTTTGAACTCTTTTTCCGGTGGAAGTTTTGTGATCGACTTGTTCTGGGTTTTCGTTTTTCTTCTCTTAGAGGCTGTTTTTGGGCCCAAAGTTCCTGACTTTGGCGCAAAGTTCCTCTTTTTTGTGATTAATGATGGATGTTTATTGCTGAAAACTTGCAGGTTGTGGTTGAAGTCGGGATTGCAATTCAAAAATAGGCAAAGATCGCATGTGTTTTGATTTGAGGTGGAAAAGGGGTTTGGTATCTTGTTTGACTTCTATAAGAAGTTAGTCTCTATCTTGCAAAGCAAGTCTGGGGTTATTTGAAGTCAAATCATAGCCTCTTTTGCAAGTTAAATTGCCACATTATTGTTTACTTCATGAAGGTTCAAATGTCCGTTAAAGTTGCTTGCTTTGACATGGCATGTATCCCTGGCGAAGCAATCTTGCTGAATCGGGTTGAGTCTTAGAGCTTAATTAATAGATTCTAGCTGTTATTAGGCCTCTTGCCGTTGTTGTGAACTCCTTTAAATTTGTATTGGAGAAAAGGTGTCAGATTGGGGGTTCTAATGGAACACAGAGAGAGGGATTTTGACATTGATCTTGAAGTTGGTGGTAATTGTAGTGAAGAAGGTTCGAGCGAAGATTCTACTTCTGCTACCAAAAAAGAAGTGAAGTTAGTTAGTGAGGTCTATGGGAGGCTTAATGATAGTCCGGTGAATGATGAAGAAGGTGTCAGTTTTTACGTCAACATACTGAACTCAGATGGTGTTGATGCTCGAAATACGGCTAAGTTAGTCAGAGAACAGAGCCCAGGCAGTGCACAGAAGGAAAAGCGGAAAAAGACTAGCAATAAGAAGGCCGCTAAGCCTCCCCGGCCCCCGAGAGGTCCATCACTAGATTCCGCAGATCAAAAGCTGATTAAAGAAATTGCTCAACTTGCGATGTTGAAGCGTGCAAGGATTGAGCGGATGAAGGCATTGAAGAAGGCAAAAATGGCCAGGGGATCATCGTCTTCTCAGAACAGTGTGATTGCCATGGTGTTCACTGTTCTTTTCTTGCTCGTGATACTGTTTCAGGGTAATGTTACTTTGATTTTGTGTTCATGGCTTAGATTTTCCTGTGAAATTAGTTGTTGCTCAAACTGAAACTAGATAATAGAACCGCACATATGCCACTGGTAACTAATTTTGTGTCGTCGATGGTGCGTTTTTTCCTATTTAGAGAGAAAATCAATTTAATGTCATCTGGAGAAATGGACATGGTTCCTTAGTGAGACTTATTATTCCTCACGGTCAAAGCTTGTCTTCGGGCTGCGAAGTAGTTACAGAGCATATTACGGCCTCAGTGTGTTATTTTCCAAAGGACTCGTTCTTTGCAAGTGTTTTATCCTGCATAGACACAATATGGTAATAGTTAGATTTTAAAATGGTTGGTGGATTTTCACTTTTTCCTGAAGCAGTTTGATAGTTTATGTGGTTCATAATCCACAGTATTCTCAAGATGTGGTCATTGCTCTTGCAGGAATTGCACCTAGAACAAAATCCTCAGTGGCGACTTTTGAAGGCTCTCCAGAGTCAGCAGGATCACCACTGGGAGGTCTAATATCGGTTCAGTACAACCAAAATCCATATATCACTCACACGAATGGACCCGCATACGGTTCTCCCCGGTGGGCTCCTTTTCTTTCAGTTTCTTTCTCTGGACAATGTCAATTGCTTTTAATTTGGAAATAAAAACTGACGTTCCTCAATTATCTGTGCAGTTTGGTAGAGGAGGTTGCTGGTTTGAGGGCAGAGGGAAAGCCAGATAGAGTTGCAGGATGATTTGGACCTTTCGGTCGCAATCCTTTTTTACCTGTACAGGTGGCACTACAAACTGTTTTGCTTGTTAATTTATCCCCTTTTGTATACTTGTCAAAGTTGGGGGAGTGAGTTAAGTTATCCTGCGCATGAGATGTTTATTTGTTGCGGGATGCTCTGTCTTTGCATTGGTTGCCTCTCTAGCAGTGCGTTGGCCAAAAAGATAATTTCCGAGCCGTTGTCTTGAAATGTTCCTGGATTAATTAGTTTTCCTCCTCTGCATATGTAAGATCTGTTTCATCGTTTGTCACATAAGTTAGAACCGATGTATTTGTAATTTGAAGAAAGAAAGCAGAGAAGAGCTCGCTAGCTTCGGATGTTGTAAATCCTCACGGCTACTTGCAGGGTTCTCAGCAGTGTTTGAGAGTGCCGTGACCAGTGCGGAAAGAGGGCAGTCAACTTTGTCACTGCTCGTTTTCATTTCAATACAATTTTGTAACCCTTCAGGTTTGATATGAGTAAGAGAGTGTTCTTGATGTAAGCATGTTAGTGTGAGCAACCAGTCCAGCACATGGCCTCACGTGTGTGCAGATACTTATTTTGAAAAAATCTCTGTTGCTAGATCCAAGTCCACTTGGTCATGTCTGAATTGAATTCCTTAAATCAAGATCAGGTGTTCAATCTGTTTCAACTCTCTTCTCTGAAATTGCTAGGCTGTTTTTGTGATTTCTTGATACGGTCAACCCTGCTTATATATTGGAGATCCCGAGGAATTTAATGCATCAAACTGTGTGAATTTTGTATGATGGTGAGATTGGCAATAAATGGTGTTGTGTTGCCCAATAACGTGACTTTTATATTGGAAAGACAGATCAAGAGCAGTTCTGAGAACTCCCCTCCCATTAGCTCTATTGTACTGTGGGGCCAAATATCAGTTTGATTTCAGATTTGCTGGTTCTCTTAGGTGACCAACATTCAAATGATGCGCCACCGATTCACCCATCTGAGGTTTTAGTGAGTGGGGCACTGTGACTTAAGTTATGAAGACTCTTATGACCCGATGTTGGTATTATAGATCAGTTTCCATGCACAATGGTAGGTTCTCCTTCTCTTTTGTTTATGATTCTTGCTGACATGATACATCTCGATCTCATTGCTTCCTAATTGGGTTTCTTCACCGTATTCCCTAATTCAGGCACAATACTAATCACCTCATTTCCCGACCTCGGTCTCGCCCCAGCCTCTCACGATTGAACCTTTATTATGTATCCAGTACCTGTAAACATACACTCAATAACCCGGGAAATCATTTTAAGAGCATCAGTGATTCTCTTCTTCATTAGCAGCTACTAGTCCTGACTTATGATTGGGCCATGGCACTAGGAAAATCAAGATCCCTACTATTTTTGAGAAAGCTATTCTTGGTCTTGATTGAAGCATTAGTATTATGTTAATATGGAACGTCCATTCCTTATCTTTTGTTCATTGTAGATCTCCGAAGAATTGAACATGAGAAGATCAGTCGAAATTGGCGAGTTCATTCTTACCATTTCCTATATGTACAAGAAATATTTTATTGGATTTGGTCAATATAATATAGAATATGAGAGAGAGAGAGAGAGAGAGAGAGAGAGAGAGAACATCAAACTCTTTCGCATAAGTACCTATGTAAGCGACATCGTGATCACTAAAAATCAATCCACAGGAAAATAATCAGTCCAAGTCATGGACAAAGCAAGATTCATGTTTCCTTCTCACACATCCTTTATGATCATCATCTTCAGAATCAGACCATTCACTCAAAGTGCAACGTTTCATCATCTTCTCTAAAGAACGTTGCTAGAGAGAGAGAGATCATCATCAACGGAGACTAACTTTAACCCTACTGCAACATCTTGATAATAGCCACAGCCACGTCGCACAGCTCGCTCATGAGCTTATTCCTATTGCCCAACGGTGACGATGCTGTCGATTTGGAGAGCTGCTTCTCGCATGTGTTGGCCTGGTCTCCCGCGTCCGACACTCCGTATTCCGCGAATCCATATTGACTCTTGTCAAAGGCATCGATGGCCTGAGGAAGCGTGTACTTCACAACCGGTATGTACAGCTCGGCACAATAGTCCAACGGCATCTCCAGCTGTGGGTCCTCGGTCTGATTGATCAGTACCTGTATGAAGCTCAACGTGTCAGTCGCATTTGCCAAAGTCAAGTTCAGCATTATGCCGGCTAGGTCATGGACAGTCGCGCCAGAGCTGCCAGGATACGATCTCAAGGACGAGACGCATAGATCATGGTATGGCGTCTTCCTGCAAGTCTTCTTGATCAAGTCGACGCTCTTTTCGAGCGAGCGAGCGGGTGGTCGCAGAGATACAATGGTTAAGCTGAAGAGAAAGATGGGCGTGAGGAAGAAGAAGCTGTTCATTGTTTGACTTAATGAAGGGAAAACTAAAAAGAAGAAGTTGAAGGTTGATGGGAGGTTGAAAGATGGATTAGGACTTGGGCAAAATTCCAATTGTCTCTTAATTGCACATTAAGAAGAGAAACACGTAATCCCTAATTATAGATTTTGGCTTTGTCTTCCAGTATATACAGCAATGCAGTATTTATGAATGGCAACCCATAACAGGTAAAAAAGAGAAACAACGTATGATCATGAGTTGCGGGTGGTTTTTGGCTTACCATGCATTGCACGCTATCTTGATAAGGTTGCTTCCACAATTCATCTGGTGTGGGTTAAAAGCACTTGCTTTGTCCTTTTGATAATCTGAATACTTTCATTTTAGCATGTACGTACATACGTAGGTATGTACGGATGTAAGTGTGCAAGTACGTACGTACGTATGTCTGTATGTATTTATGTGACATCATGTAGAGATTTAATCGCATCAGAACCTTCGGTTCCACCTTGTAGCAATTATCTTATATGAAATATGTGGGTTGGGATTGGGGATAGGGGTTTTAGTTAAAAAACACAACTTGTTCTTTGTAAAATTTGCAGAACAACTGGTGAGGAGTCTCTCTTCAAACTTCAGATTGTGACACACATACAATATGGAAAGTATATCAGATTTGGTGTCTCTTTTGTCGTTACCATTGTTCTTCTCGAATCTGTACATTGATTTAATCGACAATTAGTTTTGGAGGGATTGAAGCTGTTCATGATCTTTGTACTTGAATAAAATTGTGTGTCCACAGTTTCAAGTGTAAACGGAGCAGCCACCATGACATTTGGGCCACGGTCTATTCGAGAAAACATATCATAGTCGTCCTCTTTATTATTATTTTTTCAATCATTGAAGATGACTGAACGGCCACGACTTCTTGCCTTCTTCGCAAGTAAATCGACAAGAGATTCAAAGCAAAGTTAATTGAATTCAACGTCTGAATTAGGATATTAGAACCTATTTAATCAGGTCACTCTTCAATCATTTAAGGGGAAAATTATCAAATAAGTTTTAAACATTACAATTATGTCAATTCAGTTCTAAATATTTTTTTTATCAATTAAGTTATAAACTTTTTGTATTTGTGCCATTTCAGTTAATCCAATCAATTTTAACCAGAAATTGCTGATATGAATGTCTTAACATGAACAATTTTTAATGATATTTAAATATCGTGGCTAGTCTCGATAAGATATGACATCTTCAGCACCTGTGTTGATAGTCTATATATTTTAAAGTGATTGGGGACATCAATAGTAAAGAGATGATGTGACCCTTTTGAGAGTTTTTCAATGACTTTTATTTTCTTTCCAAACAAATTTATCTGTATTTTTAGTTATAGTCTTTCTTTACACCCAACCCTAAAGTACTACTTGTATCTGATATTTATTATAAGTAAATGGATGAAATAGTAAAGACGGGATGATGTTCTCTTGAGGACCTCTAATGATATTAATTTTCTCCCAAACTTGCATTTATAAATTCTTGGCCGCCGTACAATAGGTTTATGACTTTTTGGATAATTATTACAGTCTCTAAACTATCGCAAAAAGTGCAATATAGTCCATAAACTATTGCAAAATGTGTAATCTAGTTCATAAATTTTCAATTTGCTCAATCTGCTCCCTCAACTTCTGATAGCAAAGTCAAATCAATCTTTCGGTACTGTTCACAAGTTTTCATAATTACATTAGTATCCTAATTTTAGAATATCTTTTCATTTTAATCAATCTGCTAAATCAACGACAATATGCTATAATAATATCTACAGATACTCGTATAATAATATTGTTTCTCCACTTGTAAAAATCACATTATGTATCCCATGCACAAAATACTTTTTTGAGAGGCTTAAATTTTTGTAAGTCCCCCCCCCCCAACCCACACACACATATTTATATATATGTATTAGCTAGTGGCGAGGCGCTTGATCATGGAATTGTACACCTAATTACATTTGTTTGAATATCTAAATTTAACTTAGTGAACTTCAAAAAGCTAGTCATATATATGATCAAAATTGTAAGAGTGTTCACTTGAGGAGGAAAACTATAATGTGCGTGCCTGTCCTCAATCATATCGATCAGCTTCAAGATGAGTATGTTTTAGTTTTGGATACTGTCAATAGATTTTCATCAAACAGAAACTGCACTTTCATAAAGAAACATTACGGATTAGCTTTAATATTGCTTCCGAGCCATATGTTTTTTCTCCAACCTTTATTAATCCAACAAACCATCTTTCAGATGATCAATGCTCCTGGCAATAAACCTGCAATGGCGCCAGCCACTGCGGCCGCTTTGCTTTTATAATCGTTCGAGTCCGATATTGGCGACTTCGAGACTCCAAAGGCCATTTCACAACCGAATGTGCCGAACCCCGCGCTGTTCATGTACTCCGAGGCGGCCTTGTAGTTGCTTTCATCAAACTGTCCTTGCCTGTTGGCGCCATTGTGACTATGATGACTCTGTACCACTTCTCACATAAGTACAACCCTTCCTTCGTTTTCGGGTCTAGGGCTTTGCTGCGCAAGTGCTCTATTTCGGTCAGAGTCGACTGGTATTCGCGTCAACTTTGTCGACCATGATTAGGGCAAGGGTTTTGGTGTCCGTAGTGGAGCTCCGGGGATCAGACCTGAGAGCTTAGGCACAGAAGTAGGTGTCCGGCGTCTTCTTGCACGTGTGGTCGACGAGGTCGACGGATGCGAATGGAGGATAGTGATGAGAAGAAACTGAGTGAACGAGAGAAGTGTGAAAGGCATCGGAGTCTTCATGTGTTATTGGAGTCTGTTTTAGAAGGAGACGATAATTCTGATGTGGTTAAGATGGTAAGGAAAGGAATTCTTTTGCTGTAGAAATGGTGCTAGTTTGACCCTTTGAAGGGAGGTTGAGGTTGAGATTAGCTCCCCTTACGGAAGAAATTGATACTATCTATATTGATAGCCACATCTCTGCTGACACTTGACACACGGCATCATTCAAAGACTATCCATTGACTGAGTTTTTTCTTTAAAGATATTACCAAGTTTTTGTTGAGAAAAACTCCTAATGGATTTTGAAATTGACAAAACTATCTATGTTTATCTTGTGAATCTGACATGTATTCCATTCCAGGTTAATATACTTTGGAAGTTGAGAAGGAAATATCAGACTTTAAAAGGTCAGACTCAGATATAAGATCTTCAGACTTTATCATAAAAGTCATTCAGACTCTAATTATGAAATATTCAGATTTTACTGAAGATCTACGCTGAATTAAATTCTGAATTAGAAATTCTTTGGATGCAGTAATTATACAGACGCAGATGCTGAAGTTTTTTAGACACAGAAGCAAAACTCATTCAGAAGGAATCACAATAGCTAGTGATCTGGTATGGATTTCACAAAAGGAATGTTTTGATTGACTTAATCTCAGTTTAATTGATTGACAATCAAATATTATGACAAGTATGCATTACAACGGATAAGCTTATGGAAACGAAGATTCTGATTGTATGGGCGACTAGAATTAGCGGGATTCAGATTTTGTCAACCAATGGCTACTCAATCCATTTTATATAAATCTGTCAAAGATAAAGATTAGAAGATGATCCTCTAAAGAATGTCCAACGGCTAGTTTGGTAGTTGAGGAGTATAAAAGGAGACCTACGAGAAGCAAAAGGAAGAACGAAATCGAGAATCAACAAGTCCAAAGTTTGAGTATATTACGATCCTTTCTTTTATCTTTCTTGAGCTATACATTAAGATCTTGAGGGACACTTTGTAAGAGTGATTGTGTGAGATGGAAAGTCTTATCATACACAAGAGTGTTGTCAATCAAAAGTTATAATTCCTCTTGATTACATAGTGAAATCCAGCCAGTAGGTTGTCAGCGTGGGAGAGTGGATGTAGATTTGTTATAATCCGAACCACTATAAACTTGTGTACAGTTTTTCTATCCCTTATCTCTTACTTTACACACTGCACATTAAGAGCATTGTCTATATAAATTGTTTTAAATCTGTATTTTATTCATATTCAACTGTGGTCAATTATTTTTGCTTAAATAATATAAAAATTGTTTAAATCACCTATTCACTTCCCTCTAGGTGATCCTTGCTAGCCACATTAGTTTTGTTTTCTTGTGGCTGTTAATCTTTGTAGTAAATAGGCATTCCCACTTGTCAAAAATGAGAGGTTTGTAGTAAATCATCCACCTTAATCTTATCCCGTCTACTAGCCATAGTATCTGATATCAAGACAGATTCTTTATTAAAGAAGCTTTTGTCTGTAAGACTTTATTAAAGATGTTGTTATTATTGAGGTCATTTGAATTAGCGGTCCATTTAACCACTGAGAGGGTAACACCTTCCCCAAAGTATAATCTCTACGATGATTCCGTATCTCCACCATTTTTCTTTGTCATGCAATATAGAACAGTGCTTTGGCACCCAAGGCTAGAAACCACATCAGTCTGCGCCGAAGCCACCTTTTACTTCTCCATGTCTAAGACCATTCGAAGCCCTATCTGCAACTTTATCAGGGACACCAAGCTGCGGCACCAAAGAGCGACAGAAAGACCGATGTCAATCTTGAATGACAAATACAACTTTGGCTTTAAGATTTATAGAATGATCTTCATGATATCACCAAACCGTGGCACCAAAGAGCAAATTCAAGTGTTTCCGTGCACAAGTATTTCACGACTCAAGATTTACTTCCGTGTTTTTTTTATGCGGCTTAGTTTTTAGATCCTTCAATGATTGTTTTTATGACTTATACACTGAAGTGAGGAGTTCCACAAGAAACTTGCCACATCAAAAAACAAGGAGAGAACATAATCCTACTCATAAGGAGAATGTCTGTTTGAGATAAACTTTAGCTACAGGCATGATCAGAGCAAGGTAGAGAAAAGTTCATTGAAAGTCCTAAATTTTATGTACATAATGTATTCGAGTTCTTAGCATTTTTTGGTTAGCAGAATCAAGTGCAAATTACCTTTCTTTAAAACGCACAATCAAATCTTTCTAATCATTAATATTGAAAATTACCGAATGCGCAACCGAATTGCTCGCATGGAAAATCTTAGATTGGATGGACTCGTGGTCACATTTCTAGTATTTGACTATGCCTTTTGGGAAGGATTCAAAACTTTATCGTATCAATTGAAAAGTTCAAAACTCGGTTTCATTTTGTTGAAAAGGTTTAGAATTAGAATTGCGCCCATTAAAAATTTAACAACAGGGAGTAAATTGCATTCCATATGTATGAATCTAAAGATGATTCTACTGCACATGCATTTAATGCTCTTTGATCACATCAATGATTCTTTTGTAGCATAATCAAAAGAATAGTATTTTATTAATGTCTCTACTTAATGTGGCCCTATTGTAAATTTTTCTTTGTGGGGTTTTGGCACAAGTGTCAGGGATATGATGACGGTGGGTAGTTCAGCTTGCACTCAGCATGAACAAAAAGCATTGATCTAATTAAAAAAGACTGGCCTGATCAAGGGAAATTATCTAAGAGTGTTTTTTTTTTGGTAAGGAGGGAAATTATCTAAGAGTTTAACTACAAATGAGAGGATAAAATCCCAAAATCTATAATTTCAAGGAGGTGATGGCTCAATCACTTTATCTTTACTTGTAATTTGCAAAAGTATGTCTACTTTTTGGTTGATGAGGTGTATGTGATCTTTTGCGTGCTGGTGCCACCATCTAAGGTGATATTGTAATTTATTTGCATATGATAAAATGAACTGATTAAAGGTTGCCCGAAAGTTGATGTCTTCACTTTTATAACTTGACACCTTGAAGCTAACGTATGATCCATTTGAAACTTTTTGAGATGGTCTCTTCGAAGTCTACCAAATTATTAGGTTCTCCCTCGCGCACGCAATCTGTTGTAATAAGTATTGTTGTGTAAACCGATCAATTATATTGTCTAATTGACATGTATTAAAAAAAAACTCTTATCTTTTTTTGAAAACTCTTAACTCCGATTTGCTGGTTTCTCTTCGTGTCAAGATCACATGACGCATCCCGTATACAAAATAGTTCTCTGATGGGCCTAAATTGTTGTGATTTGTTTCCCCATATATCTATTAGGTAGTGGGGAGGCTCTTGATCATGCAAATATATACATTTACGCATTGTTAATATCCGACAGATATTAATCCGGAAAAATTACTGTTAAGAATCTAAATTTAACTTAATAAACTTCAAATAGCTAGTCATATATATGATCAAAGAGTGTGAAATTGTTTACTTGTGGAGGAAAAATATAATGTGTGCCTTTTCTATATCACATCGATCAGCTTTAAAATGAGTATGTTTTGGTATTTGACACAATTAACAGCATTTAATCCAAGGAAACCTGCACTTTCATTAAGAAACATTACGATTCAGTTTTCATTTTGCTACCGAGCTATACATTATTTTTGTACAACCCTCACTATTCTAACGATTCATTTCTCCGATCATCACTGCTCACAGCAATAAACCGGCAATGGCGGAAGCCACCGAGGCAGCTTTGCGCTCATAATCGTTCGAGCCCAATATCGGTGACTTTGAGCCTCCTCCGAAGCCCGCTTCGCACTCCGACGCGTCGTTTGCCGCGGCATTCATGTACTCCACGGCGAACTTGTAGTCGCCTTTCGTCAAAGCTTCCTTGCTCGGGGGCACCATCGCGCTTATGATGATTCTGTATGACTGCTCGCAAGAGGTCAGCGCCTGCTTCGCCCTCGGATGGGGGGCCCTGCCACGCAAGTGCTTGATTTCGGCCAAAGTCAACTTGGCGTGCGCTTCGACCTCGTCGACCATGATCAGGCCTAGGGTTTTAGTGTCCGCAGTGGAGCTCCGGGGGTCGAACTTGAGAGCCGAGGCGCAGAAGGCAACGTATGGCGTCTTCTTGCACGTGAGGTCCACGAGGTCGGCGGACCCGAGCGGGAGGATGGCGATGAGAAGAATCTGAGTGAACGAGAGAAGTGTGAAGAGCAATGGAGTCTTCATATTACTGGAGTTTGTTTTTGAAGGAGATGACGATGCTGATGAGGCTTTGGAAGAGGATTGTAAGGAATGGAATTCTTTTGGTGTAGAAATCCGGGCTACTCGATCCTTTAAATAGAGGTGGTGACTGATTCCTCTTACGGGAGATATCTACTAGGGTTTGACATTTTATATATTGAAAGCCATATCTCTGTTGACACATAACACTTAACACGGCATCATTGAAATAAGTGCACTGCTAACGTGATCGTGTAACAGTATAATGGTGAAATGCTGGCCACAAAAATAAGGGCCCAATTCTCTAAAAATCCCAAACTTTAGGTATCGTCCCAAATCTATCATAAGCCTTTTTTTTATCTCATAAAAAATCACAAACTTTTATTTCAAACCCAAATCTGCCATAGGTTAATTTTCTATCCAAATGTTGACAAATTTTTTCCAACTTGTCATCCACATGTCTATCTTTCTTTCCCACGCCAGCTTGGGTTGACCGTTTTTTTCTTTCTCTTTTTGTATTTTCATTATCTTCTCTCTATCACTTTCCGCCATTCACCTTCTTCATCCTTCGCCTTCAACCTCTTCACCTAAATCTCCAAATCATCCGCAAACGCCACCCCATGGTTAGGCGACACCAGCCCAAGCTTCTGTCCTCTGCTTCTTCTGCATCTCCATTGCCCTCTCATCAGCAATCGACAATGACAACTCATCTGAGCCCGACCTCACTTCCTTGTTCTTAGTGTCGGCGAAATTGAGCTCGAGGCCCAACACGTTGAAGTAGCGGTCCACGTCGCCAATGCCGTTATCGTAGGTCCTCAACAAGCCCTCATAGGTGAGCCCCTTCTTGCCGTCAATGCACTCGCCCTAGGTCTTGAACTTGACCCTCGCGGCCACCGCGAGCGCGACCACTTCCTCCCTGTTGAGTCCTCCATCACGGTTCCCATCAAATGCTGGAAAATTCGCCTCACCTTCTCCGATCTGCTACCTCTGGTCGCCATTTTAGTGCTAGAGTTTCATTAGAAACAGAGAAAAGGGAAGATTTTGGCCCAAATGACTGACCAACACAGAGATAGACGGAGAGGTCGCAATGTGAAGATTGAAATCTATGATGGTGTCGTCGGCCTTGGGTGACTGCCGGTGACACAAGATCCAAGGTTGCCCAAGGCCAGCGACTCCAAATTTGGGCGAGGCGGCGTTGGATTCGACATCCTGATCCAAAATTCAACTATCCACCGACAAATAGAGGGGGTGGAGGCTCGGCAAATGGAAGCGTCTGGGCTTACAGTAACGACGAGTTGACGAGGAAGTCGTGGCAACGTGCATGCAAGCTGTTGCGGCGGTGACCAGCGTGTGGCAGCACCTGGGCTTCCTCTGTGTTCTTGATGGTGCTCTCGTTGTCCATGGCGGAAAGTGAAAGGGAGAAGAGAATGAAAACACAAAAAAGAAAGAAAGAAACAGTCAACCCAAGCTGACGTGGGAAAAGAAGATAGACACGTGGATGACAAGTCGGAAAAAAATTGTCAACATTTGGATAGAAAATTAACCTAGGGCAGATTTGGGTTTGAAATAAAAGTTTGCAGTTTTTTATGAGACAAAAAAAAGTTTAGGGTAGATTTGGAACAATACCTAAAGTTGGGGGGGTTTTTTAGGGAATTAAGCTCAAAAACAAGGGAGGGCGCATTTTTTTACTTCTATCTTTTCTTTTTCATCCATAATATTTGTGATTGAGGCATAACCGTTACACGGTTATGCAAGCATTTTTCTTGGAAAAAAATCGAGGAAAGAAATGTTGGTGCCGAGAGATGGAAATTACTTTGCCACACGTGGGGCAAATTTAAGGTCAAGCCCTCAAAAAGTCCTTTTAACTTTCACTCAACACAAAAATAGATGAAATTATGCAAAAAAGGGATAATTACATCTGAAATCTTAAAAATTATTGCGGAAGTACAATTGAGTCATAAAATTTTGAAAAAAAATTCAATCAAAGTCTAGAATTTGCCAAATTGGTGCAATAAACGCCTTTTATTAATTCTATCTAATCTGATTAATGGAAAATGTCGAGATGGCTTTTTATTATTTCCTTCCTTCTATGTGACATTACCTTTAATTGAAGTATGGAGTATGAGACTAAAAAGACGCCATTTTTTTAAAGAGTTTTGCTAACATAATAGTTTTTGGGCCACTGTGAGAGTAATAGTATGTTGTGAACCATAAATTCTTGAAAGAGTGAACCCATAACAATTTATAATTATTTTTTTGGACTAGAATAGACTGTTATTCTCACAGTAAAGATTGTCATTCAATCATTTCTCTAATTTAAATCCTAATTTTTTACCTGAAATCTTAATTAAATTAGACTACCAATATAAAAAGGCCAAAAGTTTTTTTTAAAAGAAAACGAACAAAGATTAAAATAAACAAAATGAAGAAAAGCCACAGACAAGCCCTTGCCTGGAGGTGTCGAAGGGTAACATCAGTACCAGTTATGCTACGTAGAATGGCCCGCGATCACATAAGCGATTTTCGGTTTGGCCAGAAGGACTAAATTGACAAAGCGTTACAAGGTTTAGGATTAAATTGGCCAAATTAAAAGATTTAGAATTGAATTGCAACAAGTGGAATAGGTTTAAGACTTTTTTTGTTGGACTATTTACAAGAGATACGCAAACAACTACTATTTTACGTGTGTATCATGTTCTAAAGCCCTAATTGCTTGGAGGTGATTGCTCCATTTATCTTTTGTGTGTTTCGACATGTAAACAATCATGTTGTCTTCATTTATAATTTTCAAAAGTATATCTACCTTTTGATCGATGAGGTGTATATGATCTTTTGCGTGTTGGTGCCACCATCAAAGGTGATATTGTACTTTATGTGTATACAACAAAATCAACTTATTAAAGCTTGCTGGAAAGTCTGATGTTTTCACTTCCATATAACTCAGACACCTTGAAACCAAGATGATCCATTCGAAACTTTTGAGTATGTGACGTATCATGATGTGTCCCGTGCGCAATGCGTTTTTCTTTTTTTGGTCAAAACGAACCGATTTTCATTTAACTAGCAGAAATAGGAGAACAGCAACGATTAGCATCTAAACAAAGCAAATCCGGGTTAGGGGGTTTGTAAAGTCAATTAGGAGGGAAGGACTCTAGGCGTGAATAGTTGTAATTTGTCCACTCGTATATCTATTAGCTAGTGGAGAGGCGCTGCGTCATGGAAATGTTATCTATCATATCGATCGGCTCTAAAATGAGCATCCTTTGGTATTGGATATGATTCGCAGAGTATTATCAGACAAAAACTGCACTTCCATTAAGAAACATTACGGTAAAGTTTTCATTTTGCTTCCGAGCAAAACATTTCTTCTACAACCTTTATTAATCTAACAAACCATCTCACTGATCATTCATTGCTCACAGCAGTAAACTGGCTATGGCAGAAGCCACCGAGGCGGCCTTGTTCTCATAATCGTTCGAGTCCGATAATGGCGACTTGCCTCCAAAGCGCGCCTCGCATTCGGTCGCCTGACTCGCGGCTCGCTTCGTGTTGTCCACGGCAATTTTGTACACGCCTCCTGTCAAACTATCCTTGCTCGAGGGCACCAACTCGCTTCTGGCAAATTTGTACGACCCCTCGCAAAAGGTCAGCGCTGGCTTCGTCCCTGGGATGGGGGATCCGCGGAGCAAGTCCTGGATTTTGGCCAGAGTTACCTCGGCGTTCGCGTCAACCTTGTCGACCATGATTAGGCCTAGGGTTGCGGTGTACGCAGTGGCGCTCCGGAGGTCAGATCTGAGAACTGAGACACAGAAGTTGCTGTACGGCGTCTTCTTGCACGTGTCTTCGACGAGGTCGGCGGATGCAAATGGGAGGCAGGCGATGAGAAGAATTTGAGCGAACGAGAGGAGCGCGAAGAGCATTGGAGTCTTCATATTACTGGAGTTTGTTTTAGAAGGAGATGATGCTGATGAGGTTTTGGAAGAGGATGGTAAGGAAATGAAACTTTTTCGGTGTAGAATTGTTTGCTAGTTGATCCTTTAAATGGAGTTTGTGCTTGCTGCCTCATATGGAAAAATCTTATTAGGGTTCGATACTTTCTATATTGAGAGCCCTGTCTCTATTTACACACAACACCTAAAACAGCATCATTTAAAGACTGTACTTTGACTTAATTTTTCCTTAAAATGGAGGGATGTAATTAAGACGGGGCTAATTTAAAAAAAAAAGCACCAATTTTACTATGGGTGATAGTTCCGGCTCGAAATTTTTTTTTATCTCAATAAAAAGAATCAACTTTTACTTGAGTATTAAATTTGGTCTCGTGATGTGAAATTTTCAAATTGTTCTGGTCAGATTTGAGATTTAAATGAAAGTTGGTGATTTTTTATTAGATAAAAAAAAAGTTCGGACCGGAATTGTCACTCAAGGTAAAGTTGGGTTTTTTTTTTTGAATTAACCCAATTAAGATGTTATAAAGTTTTGTTATTTGGTTGCTCATCTTTGTATAAAAAGATAGAAATTGAGGAAAAAAGTCATTGTGCTGAAAGATGAAAATTACTTTGCCACACGTCCGGCAAATTCAAGAGTCACGCCCTCAAAAACCCTTTTTAACTTTCACTCAAAACAAAGACAAACGAAATTATGAAAAAAAAATAATGACTTCATCGTAAATGAAATATCCTTTTTAAAAGGTAGCAAGTCTCAAAGTCCTCAATATCAAATAAAAGTCAGATTTCAAATGTCAAAATGAAAGTTAGAGCAGAAATTTATATATCAAAGAAATCATTACATGCTTCGTAGTAAATAAGCATTCACACTCGTCATAAATGAGGTTTTGTAGCAATTAAACCACCATAAACTTATCCTTTCCACTAGCCATAGTACGTCAAATGAAGACAGGCTCTTTTACTGTTTTGTTTCGGTGAAAATGAGAGTTTCATTAATAAGATGAAGTATAGAAGCTTAGGGGAGAAAATTGAGATGTGAAACCTCCACATAGTAGTCAATACAACATTTGCTTGGGAAGGTCTAGAATTTTGGTTGAGTGAAGCTCTACCTCTTACGATTTCATGCACCCTAGCCAAAATAATGTGAATATTGATTGACTTATTTTTAAAATGTTTGTGGTTGCGCTCTATTCAAGTGCAATATATAATTGCTAAGAAGCCATGTTGTCAAGTCTTTGCCCATAGTAGTCCTATTCATCTATTGAAGTTCATCAATCTAACCTCCTAGAGATTACCAAATCCCATGTTAGTGTGAGGATACTATGCCATATACTTCCAATTCAATTGCATTGGAAAAACAACTGGTCATACATATATTACAATATCAATTAAAGGCATCCATCGTGATACGATTTTTCTGCTGTCTTTAAGACCTTGCAAACAAGCTAGCCGATATATTTGTGTTTGCTAATACTGGTGGTCCAAATTATGTCATATCACTCCACAGCTGGTCCTACATGTCTGAGTTCATTATAAATCTCTTTGCAATAGTACCATGAGCAAGAGATTGCCGAAGTCATAGCAAGTCTCAGCTTAAGAAGGCCTCACCGACTCTAGGCCATACTACCTTAATGTCGAGCTACATAATTATAATGCCTCTCATTTAGTGCTATGAACCCAATTACTCCATAGGGAAGAGGTTGGATAATTAATGAGGTTCCAAAACGTGCAGCCTAGTAATAATTTGTACCATGACTTCAGACCGAGTAGCCCTAGTCCCCCCTCCCTTTTAGGAGAGAAAACTACTTGCCATGCAACTCTATACGATGAACTTTGGTATTTTGCGCCTATAAAAATTGTCTAATCTTCTTCTCAACCTTGTAAATAATTTCCTTTCGAAGTAAAAACATTTGCATCCGATACTACAGATGGAGATAATGATCGATTTGACCAACTGGAGACGTCCTACATAGCTTATATGATTCATGCCCCATCCTTCTATTTTCTTAAAGATATTGTCAGCTGGACTCTTGCAATTTGCATGTGTGAGCCTTCTAGTAACAAGGGGAACACCAAGATATCAATAGGGAGGTACATGTGGAGAAATGTGTGTGAGCCAATATAAGAAGCTTTAAATCCTCGGTCATCCAAAGAAAAAGATTTAACATATGTCTGAGTTAACCGGCAGTCCTATGAGAGTTGCAAATTCATGAAGTGCATCACCAAGGCATTGGACGGAATTTGCATCCTTGCGAGCAAAAAAGAACAAATCATCTGTGAAGCATAAGTGAGTAGTTCTTTGTGCCACATGTTTACCTTTGCCACTCTTATGACAGTTGTGTAAGAGATTTTGGCACGATAAAATATTCTCCGCAATTTATCATCCCTTGATGAATGCAGTTTGGTTGAGGCTAACAACCTAAGGAAGAATGCAACTTATTCTTTCTGCAAGTGACTTTGATATGATCTTATACTAAATATTACAGCATGAAATGCGTATGAAATCCTTGGGGTAGCAAGGATTAAGAACCTTTGGTACAAGAGAGATCAATGAAGAATTCCATGATGGATCCTCAATGTCTTGCCCCATGATTGGCCAAGCCCTTTTATAGAATAAACTGTTATATCTATATGGATTTGGAGCTTTGAAGTCATTGAAATCCTTGAAGACTCGAAGGCTATCTACTCTCTACAAGGCTGATAAGGTGATTAGGGCATTAACATTTTCATGAAATAAATATGCATACCCCTCTATTGGATACAAATGTACTTAGAATAGGTCTAGGACTTTTTTTAGTTGGACAATTTAGAAGAGATACACAGACAACTACTCTTTTACGTGTGTATCATGTTCCACAGCCCTAATCGCATGGAGGTGATTGCTGCATTTATCCCTTATGTGTTTTTGAAAGGGAAAATTATCAAAAAGTCATAAATCTATTGCACTTTTGTCAATTTAGTCCTAAACATTTTAAGTTTGCCAATTCAGTTCTAAACCTTTTTATTTTTTGCCAATTCAATCCATTTGGCCAGTCGGTGCTGACGTGAAAATTTTTAAATATTTTTTTAATATATATATTTTTTGCCTATTCCTTCTTGCTGGTTCGGCGACCGGCCAGAGGCGCAAGCCGGTGAGGTCGACCTCACCGGCCTCTGGCGAAGCTCGCCCCCGCTGGCCACCGGTGAGGACAAGCATCACTCGCCGTTGCGAGGCTTGCCTCGCCATGGCTAGGCGAGGTCGAAACCCAGCAATAGCGAGGTCGAGCCTCGCACAGCAAAGGAGAGCCCGGCCTCGCAGTAGCTGGCAAGGCTTGCCCTTGCCGGTGGCCGGCAGGGGCGAGCTTCGCTAGAGGTCGGCGATGCCGCGCCTTTGGTCGGTCGCCGGACCGGCCAAAAGGAAAAGGCTAGAAAAAAAGGAAAAAAATATCTAAAAATTGTCACGTCAGCATTGGCCGGACGGCCACGTCAGCGCCGGTCGATGGCCACGTCAATGCCGGCCGGCCAACTGGACTCAATTGGCAAGAAGTGAAAAGGTTTATGACTGAATTAAAAAGAAGTGAAAAGGTTTATGACTGAATTGGAAAACTTAAAAAATTTAGGATTGAATTGGCAAAAGTGCAATAGGTTTATGACTTTTTTGACAATTTTTTGTTTTCGACATATAAACAATCATGTTGTCTTCGTTTATAATTTGCAAAAGTATATCTACCTTTTGATCGATGAGGTGTATCTGATCATTTGCGTGTTGGTGCCACTATCAAAGATGATATTGTACTTTATGTGTACATAACAAAATCACCTTATTAAAGCTTGCTCAAAAGTTTGATGCTTTCACTTCCATAACTCAGACACCTTGAAACCAAGACGACCCATTCAATACTTTTGAGTATGTCCATTCAAGCCTACCGAGTTAGACGGTTCTCCCTCACGCACGCTCTTTGGCGCACTCAGGAAGCAGAACGCATATGATGTATCGTGACTAACGCAGTGTAAATTGATCAATAACATTATGTAAGTGACGTATTCAAACCAACTCTACGTTTGAATTTTGAAAATTTGTTCCACGGATTCGCTTGTTTGTCCATGTGTCACAATGACACATGATGCATCCCGTGCACAACCTTTTTTTTTTTTTGGGTTAAGACGAACCGATTTTAATTTAACTAGTGGAAAAAAGGAGTAAACAAAGCATATTCCAAAAGAGATGGGGGCTTGTAAAGCCAATTATCAAACAAAAACTGCACTTTCATTAACAATTCATTACGGTACATTTTTCATTTTGCTTCTGGAGCTAAACATTTCTTCTTCTACCTTTATTAATCTAACAAACCATCTCACTGATCATCGGTGCTCACAGCAGTGAACTGGCAATGGCCGAAGCCACTGAGCCTGCCTTGTGCTCATAATCATTCAAGTCCGATAACGGCGACTTCGAGCCTCCAAAGCCCGCTTCGCAGTCGGATGCGTCACTTGCTGCGCTGTTCATGTACTCCACGGCAAACTTGTAGTCGCCTTTTGTCAAACTTTCTTTGCTCGAGAGCACGAACGCGCTTCTGGTAGCTTGGTATGACTCCCTGCAAGAGGTCAACGCCCGTTTCGTCCGTGGGTCGGGGGCTTTACCGAGCAAGTCCTTAATTTTGGCCAGACTTGACTTGGCGTTCGCGTCAACCTTGTCGACCATGATTAGGCCTAGGGTTGCGGTGTACGCAGTGGCGCTCCGGAGGTCAGATCTGAGAACTGAGACACAGAAGTTGCTGTACGGCGTCTTCTTGCACGTGTCTTCGACGAGGTCGGCGGATGCAAATGGGAGGCAGGCGATGAGAAGAATTTGAGCGAACGAGAGGAGCGCGAAGAGCATTGGAGTCTTCATATTACTGGAGTTTGTTTTAGAAGGAGATGATGCTGATGAGGTTTTGGAAGAGGATGGTAAGGAAATGAAACTTTTTCGGTGTAGAATTGTTTGCTAGTTGATCCTTTAAATGGAGTTTGTGCTTGCTGCCTCATATGGAAAAATCTTATTAGGGTTTGATACTTTCTATATTGAGAGCCCTGTCTCTATTTACACACAACACCTAAAACAGCATCATTTAAAGACTATCCTTTGACTGATTTTTTTCCTTAAAATGGAGGGATGTAATTAAGACGGGGCTAATTTTAAAAAAAAGCACCAATTTTACCATGAGTGATAGTTCTGGCTCGCAATTTTTTTTTTATCTCAATAAAAAGAACCAACTTTTACTCGAGTATTAAATCTGGTCTCGTGATGTGAAATTTTCAGATTGTTTTGGTCAGATTTGAGATTTAAGTGAAAGTTGGTAATTTTTTATGAGATAAAAAAAAATTCGGACTGGAATTGTCACTCAAGGTAAAGTTGGGTTTTTTTTTTTTGAATTAACCCAATTAAGATGTTATAAAGTTTTGTTATTTGGTTGCTCATCTTTGTATAAAAAGATAGAAATTGAGGAAAAAAGTCATTGTGCTGAAAGATGAAAATTACTTTGCCACACGTCCGGCAAATTCAAGAGTCAAGCCCTCAAAAACTCTTTTTAACTTTCACTCAAAACAAAAACAAACGAAATTATGAAAAGAAAATAATGACTTCATCATAAATGAAATATCCTTTTTAAAAGGTAGCAAGTCTCAAAGTCCTCAATATCAAATAAAAGTCAGATTTCAAATGTCAAAATGAAAGTTAGAGCAGAAATTTATATATCAAAGAAATCATTACATGCTTCGTAGTAAATAAGCATTCACACTCGTCATAAATGAGGTTTTATAGCAATTAAACCACCATAAACTTATCCTTTCCACTAGCCATAGTACGTCAAATGAAGACAGGCTCTTTTACTGTTTTGTTTCGGTGAAAATGAGAGTTTCATTAATAAGATGAAGTATAGAAGCTTAGGGGAGAAAATTGAGATGTGAAACCTCCACATAGTAGTCAATACAACATTTGCTTGGGAAGGTCTAGAATTTGGTTGAGTGAAGCTCTACCTCTTACGATTTCATGCACCCTAGCCAAAATAATGTGAATATTGATTGACTTATTTTTAAAATGTTTGTGGTTGCGCTCTATTCAAGTGCAATATATAATTGCTAAGAAGCCATGTTGTCAAGTCTTTGCCCATAGTAGCCCTATTCATCTATTGAAGTTCATCAATCTAACCTTCTAGAGATTACCAAATCCCATGTTAGAGCGAGGATACTATGCCATATACTTCCAATTCAATTGCATTGGAAAAACAATTGGTCATACATATATTACAATATCAATTAAAGGCATCCATCGTGATACGATTTTTCTGCTGTCTTTAAGACCTTGCAGACAAACTAGCCGATATATTTGTGTTTGCTAACACTGCTGGTCCAAATTATGTCATATCACTCCACAACTGGTCCTACATGTCTGAGTTCATCATAAATCTCTTTACAATAGTATCTTGAGCAAGAGATTGCCGAAGTCATAGCAAGTCTCAGCTTAAGAAGACCTCACCGACTCTAGGCCATACTACCTTAATGTCGAGCTACATAATTATAGTGCCTCTCATTTAGTGCTATGAACCCAATTACTCCATAGGGAAGAGGTTGGATAATTAATGAGGTTCCAAAACATGCAGCCTAGTAATAATTTGTACCATGACTTCAGACCAAGTAGCCCTAGTCCCCCCTCCCTTTTAGGAGAGAAAACTACTTGCCATGCAACTCTATACGATGAACTTCGGTATTTCCCGCCTATAAAAATTATCTAATCTTCTTCTCAACCTTGTAAATAATTTCCTTTTGAAGTAAAAACATTTGCATCTGGTACTACAGATGGAGATAATGATC
Organism: Syzygium syzygioides; assembly: GCA_031216285.1. Lineage (NCBI taxonomy): Eukaryota > Viridiplantae > Streptophyta > Magnoliopsida > Myrtales > Myrtaceae > Syzygium > Syzygium syzygioides. The sequence continues at coordinate 33,698,531 of CM062249.1, forward strand.
GATTTGGCCAACTGGAGACGTCCTACATAGCTTATATGATTCATGCCCCATCCTTCTATTTTCTTAAAGATATTGTCAGCTGGACTCTTGCAATTTGCATGTGTGAGCCTTCTAGTAACAAGGGGAACACCAAGATATCAATAGGGAGGTACATGTGGAGAAATGTGTGTGAGCCAATATAAGAAGCTTTAAATCCTCGGTCATCCAAAGAAAAAGATTTAACATATGTTTGAGTTAACCGGCAGTCATATGAGAGTTGCAAATTCTTGAAGAGCATCACCAAGGCATTGGACGGAATTTGCATCCTTGCGAGCAAAAAAGAACAAATCATCTGTGAAGCATAAGTGAGTAGTTCTTTGTGCCACATGTTTACCTTTGCCACTCTTATGACAGTTGTGTAAGAGATTTTGGCACGATAAAATATTCTCCGCAATCTGTCATCCCTTGACGAACGCAGTTTGGTTGAGGCTAACAACCTAAGGAAGAATGCAACTTATTCTTTATGCAAGTGACTTTGATATGATCTTATACTAAATATTACAACATGAAATGCGTCTGAAATCCTCGAGGTAGCAAGGATTAAGAACCTTTGGTACAAGAGAGATCAATGAAGAATATATAGATTTTAGCATTCTTTTTTATGAGAAGAATTCCATGATGGGTCCTCAGTGTCTTGCTCCATGATGGGCCAAGCCCTTTAATAGAATAAACTGTTATATCTATATGGATTCAGAGCTTTGAAGTCATTGAAACCCTTGAAGACTCGAAGGCTATCTACTCTCTACAAGGCTGATAAGGTGATTAGGGCATTAACATTTTCATGAAATAAACATGCATACCCCTCTATTGGATACAAATGTGCTTGGAATAGGTCTAGGACCTTTTTTTGTTGGACTATTTACAAGAGATACACAGACAACTACTCTTTTACGTGTGTATCATGTTCCACAGCCCTAATCGCATAGAGGTGATTGTTGCATTAATTCCTTATGTGTTTTTTTTTTGGTAAGGATTCCTTATGTGTTTTTGATAGGGAAAATTGTCAAAAAAGTCATAAATTTATTGCACTTTTGCCAATTCAGTCCTAAACATTTTAAGTTTGCCAATTCAATCCTAAACCTTTTCATTTTTTGCCAATTCAGTCCATTTGGCCGGTCGGTGTTGACGTGAAAATTTTTAAATATTTTTTTAATATATATTTTTTCTGCCTATTCCTTCTTGCTGGTCCGTCAATCGGCCAGAGGCGCAGGCTGGTGAGGTTGACCTCACCGGCCTCTAGCGAAGCTCGCCCCTGCCGGCCACCGATGAGGACAAGCCTCACTCGCCGTTGCGAGGCTTGCCTCGCCATGGCTGGGCAAGGTCGAAACCCAGCGACAGCGAGGTCGACCTCGCCTAGATTCGGTGAGGTCGAGCCTCGCCCAGCCAAGGAGAGCTCGACCTCGCAGCAGCTGGCGAGGCTCGCCCTTGCCGGTGGCTGGCAGGGGCAAGCTTCGCCACAGGCCGACGATGCCGCGCCTTTGGTCGGTCGCCAGACTGGCCAAAGGGAAAAGGCTAGAAAAAAAAGGAAAAAAAATATCTAAAAATTGTCACGTCAGCATTGGCTAGACGGCCACGTTAGCGCCGGTCGGTGGCCACGTCAATGCCGGCCGGCCAACTGGACTCAATTGGCAATAAGTGAAAAGGTTTAGGACTGAATTAGAAAGAAGTGAAAAGGTTTATGACTGAATTGGCAAACTTAAAAAATTTAGGATTGAATTGGCAAAAGTGCAATAGGTTTATGACTTTTTTGACAATTTTTTTGTTTTCGACATGTAAACAATCATGTTGTCTTCGTTTATAATTTGCAAAAGTATATCTACCTTTTGATCGATGAGGTGTCTATGATCATTTGCGAGTTGGTGCCACTATCAAAGATGATATTGTACTTTATGTGTACATAACAAAATCACCTTATTAAAGCTTGCTCGAAAGTTTGATGCTTTCACTTCCATAACTCAGACACCTTGAAACCAAGACGACCCATTCAATACTTTTGAGTATGTCCATTCAAGCCTACCGAGTTAGACGGTTCTCCCTCACGCACGCTCTTTGGCGCACTCAGGAAGCAGAACGCATATGATGTATCGTGACTAACGCAGTGTAAATTGATCAATAACATTATGTAAGTGACATATTCAAACCAACTCTACGTTTGAATTTTGAAAATTTGTTCCACGGATTCGCTTGTTTGTCCATGTGTCACAATGACACATGATGCATCCCGTGCACAACCTTTTTTTTTTTTTAGGTTAAAATGAACCGATTTTAATTCAATTAGTAGAAAAAAGGAGTAAACAAAGCATATTCCAAAAGAGATGGGGGCCTGTAAAGCCAATTATCAAACAAAAACTGCACTTTCATTAACGATTCATTACGGTACATTTTTCATTTTGCTTCTGGAGCTAAACATTTCTTCTTCTACCTTTATTAATCTAACAAACCATCTCACTGATCATCAGTGCTCACAGCAGTGAACTGGCTATGGCCGAAGGCACTGAGCCTGCCTTGTGCTCATAATCGTGTCTGATAACGGCGACTTCGAGCCTCCAAAGCCCGCTTCGCAGTCGGATGCGTCACTTGCCGCGCTGTTCATGTACTCCACGGCAACCGGACCGATCTTCATGGGAACCGCCAATCCCAGGCCGGTCCGGTCCAATTTCGGGCGATCCGAGCGGTTCTCGATTCCTTTTCATACCCCTAATTGAGCTTGCTTCCTCAAATGGAAGAAATTTATTAGGGTTTGATACTTTTATTCTGAGAGCCATATCTTTACTGACACATAACACCTAATACTGCATCATTTAAAGACCATCCTTTGACTGATTTTTTTCCTTAAAATGGAGGGATATAATTAAGATATAATAAAGTTACGTTATTTTGGGGCTGTTCATCTTTGTGACAAATAAAAAGATAGGTTAATACCATGAAAATTTTGGGCAACAAATTTACTTTGATTTAATTTTTTGACTACTAAAAATCCTAAACTGGTACATCCGTGACAAATTTATCCTAAACTAATTTTTTGACCATCAAAAATTTCAAATTGGTACACTTGTAACAAATTTACCCTATAGTAAATTGAATTAATATCACGAAAAATTATACATTGGTAAACCTATAACAAATGGAGGGATAAAACCCAAAACTAGTATACATGTTAAATGCCACGTGTCATCTAATTCAGCAATTTAATAGTAAAATTTAATGGAAACTCGTAGTATTAATCCGAGACAGATAGAAATTGAGGAAAGAAATCAATGTGCTGAAAGATGGAAATTAATTTGCCACATGTCCGGCAAATTCAAGGGCCAAGCCCTTAAAAACTCTTTTTAACTATCACTCAAAACAAAAATAAACAAAATTATGAAAAAAATAATAATAACGACTTTATCGTAAATGAAAATATCCTTTTTTTAAAAAGTAGCAATTCTCAATGTCCTCAATATCAAATAAAAGTCAGATTTCAACTGTCAAAATGAAAGTTAGAGCAGAAATTTATACATCAAAGAAAACATTACATGCTTTGTAGCAAATGAGGTTTTGTAGCAATTCAACCACTACAAACTTTTTAAATTTTTTGAAATGGTGTCAATTCAGTTATTCCGCCTAATTTTGGCATGATATTATTGACGTGACACCTGGTGTCGATGTTAATAACCTTTAATAATATTTTAATATTTTTTCGATTTTTTTTTATTTTCTTTTGTTTTTCGTTCCTTTCTCCTTCCTCTAACCAGTCACCAAATGGCTACAAAAGCAATCTTGCATTGAACTAGTGAGGCTTGCACTCGCCGGCCATGGGCAAGGCCCTTTCTCGCCAGATTCGACGAGGTCATGCCTTACCCTACTACCATGGCAAGGCTTGCCTTCGCCGCCACTGGCAAGGTGAGGGCAAGCCTCACCCATGGCCGGTGGGCCTCAACCCTCGATAAATTAAGCAAGGGTAAGGCTTTCCCTAGACCTCGCCAACCCTAGACTCTAACCGGTCACCGAGGTCCGGCAACCAGAAAGAAAAAGCGAAGGAAAAATATGCAAAAAGAAAATAAATAATTCGAAAAAAAAAAAATTAGTTGCAACAACACCAAATACAAAAATAAACCAGAAAGACACAGAAGAACATTGATGGTTGCAACAACACCACCACCATCAGAAAACCCGATCAAAATCCAATTCCCCACTCTACATGAAATCCACCTACACCGAGCCCACTCAATCAGAAACAATTCCCCGAAATCATCCGCATAACTCAATGAAACACCGACGGCATCGCCACTCAAGAATCGCAACAAAATGCGGGCAGTTTTCACTGAATCACACACCAAATACGCACGAAAAGAAAAGCCAAACATCAGCAGAAACAGATATCGTGAGATCTGAAGCGATCGCACTCAGATAAGGGGGAGAAACATGGGGAAGAGCAAGACGCCGGAGTTCCTGAGGAGGAGGTCGTTGATGGGGGTCCAGAGGACGGTGACGGAGGAGACGATGGTGGTGAGGACGATCTGCGCAGCGAGGATCCTGTACACCTTTAATTCCTCTGTGTCTAAGAGCATTCCAAGCGCCATCCCCGCTGAAATCACTAGAGCAAGATAGCTGCAGGGCAAGACCATTGTCAATCTCCACTAGCAACGACAACTTCGGTTTGAAGATTAATATCGTACTCATCATGTCATCGCCCGTGCTAGGGATGGTGATGCGGCTCCGAGAGGTTATTGTCGGATCATCCTTATAGATATATCTTTCAATGGGTCTTATGTGATTTCTCTTCACCTATCAGTTTAAGTTTTTGGGTTGGACTTTCTAAAATGGTATTAGAATTAGCGTTATCCCTTTCGCACGTGTGCATCCACTCCATTCGATAAAATTCTACTATTCCTAATTCGGCTTGCACTTGAGAATGGGTATTGAGATATTGTCCCATGACGCTCAATAATGGGCTCTATGTGGTCTCTCTCTGTCAATTTAAGTTTTTGGATTATACTTTCTAACTATGCATGATGACTGAAAAACATAATGGGTGGATCGCTCAAGATGGGCCAAACCCGGCCGTGAAACCACAAGGCCCACAATGTGATTATTTGCTTTTTTCTATAAATAGTAGACCATCTTGGAAAAACAAGGTGATTTTTCACATATGTGAAAGGGAAAATTTCAATTAAGGACTCCAAGTGGGGTCTTTTTCTCAAAAAAAGACCCAAAATGAATATGGTATTAACTAATGGCCTGAAGTGTCCAATTAGTCTTAAATAGAGGCCCGAAGTACTCAATTCGTCTCAGGTAAGGGCTTGGGTTTGCCGACCGACAACCATAGTTACTGTTCTGGCAACCGGAATAGTACATTTCATTTCTGTTTTTTTTCCCTTTTTCTATTTTTTTTTTCTTCTCTTCTCTCCACCGGCCATAGTTGGGGCCGGCGGAGGTTGCCGGCGAGGTTGAGCCTCGCAAGATCTGACGAGGGCTTGGCCCCGCCGACCATTGGCGAGGCTCGACCTCATCGGCATCGGGCGAGGCCAGTCTTGCCTGCAATGGCAAGGCCGGCCTTGCCCAGCAATGGCGAGGTTGAGCCCTCGCCAGATCTGGTGAGGTTCGACTACATCGGCGTCGGGTGAGGCCGGTCTTGCCTGCAACGGCAAGGCCGGCTTCGCCTGACGTCGACAAGGTCAAGCCCTTGCCTGAGGCCGGCGACCTCCGCGGGCCTCGGCTATGGCCAATGGAAGAAGAGAAAAAAAAAAAAGAAAAGGAAAAGGAAAAGAAAAAAAACAGAAAGGAAAAAATAAAAAAAAATATAAAAATTACTGTTCTGGTGCCGGAATAGTAACATTCTCGCCGGCGGGCGGGTATTTTGGCTGGCAGGCAACCCAGGCCCTTATTTGAGATTTTTTGGGCGCTTCGGGTCCTTATTTGAGGCTGATTGGGTATTTCATACCCTTATTTGATACTAAATTCACTTTGGGCCCTCTTTCGAGAATTTGACCCCACTTAGGGTCCTTAATTGAAATTTTCCCTATGTGAAATAACACACATCTTCAATATAACGTTTTCTCTGTTTTTCCTTTAGAACGTAAATGGGTACAAAAACAATTGAAGATCATTCTTATGTGTAAAGTGGCATTTAATCGGTGGCATTTAATCTATGGCAATGCTGGGTATGTTCATTATGTTATATATCTGTACGAACGGTAATACAAGCCGATGATTATTGAGCACGTTTTCTGCGTTGATCGAATACGTTTTTAATATGTCAATCGAAGAATGAATTTTCCCAACAATAACTTTTCGATAACAAAAAGGTGGCAAGTATTGTTCGACGTGTTTGACCTAAGCAAGTCCTAAAACTACTCCGTTTGAATTCTGAGACATTAAACACGAGAGTATTCCCTAGGGTGACGAAAGAAAAACTATCTCCCAACTAGGGAGGTTAGGCGTACGAATACCGATACGTTAAAATAAGAAACGAGACATACAAGTTGGACATGCAGGATGGTCCTAATAAGAAGCTTCAGCTTCCCCAATTTTGATGAGAAACCCTTCGTAACCAATACCAAGAATTCAAAATAGCCCCGATTATTGAGGTTATATCATGTTTCCATCCTTGGAACAATGGCAAGGCTTCATGAGCTGCTCTGGGGCCACATGGCACCTCCTGATCTCTCTCCATCAGCCACTCCATGTGGCAAATTGTACCGTTAGGACAAACTCTCCGTCACATGGGCAAGAAAGCTCAAAAGTTGTCCATCCTTGACTAGAACATTTTTATTTGAGAGAAAGTTATCTCAAAAGTCCTAACTTTATTGAACGGCATCAAATTCAATTATTAAATTTTTAATTTGGTTAATTTGATTTTAGACATTTTGGTGATTTTTTAATTTATTCTTTTTGATCAATTTTGATTGGAAATCACATAAATTTTCCGTAATTTTTCTTTCTTTTTCTTTCTTATTTCTTTTTTCTAATTTCTTACTTTTACTATTTCCCTCTACTGGTCAACGGCCACAGGCGCGGGCCGCTGAGGCCCTAATGACCAAAGAGGGAAATAGGTAAAACAAGAAAAAATAAAAATCAAAGGAAAATAAAATGAAAAAAAAAACCAAAAAAATAAGGAAATTAAAGAAAACTTACAAAAATTGTTCATGTCGGCGAGGACTTTGCCACGTATGACAGGTAGCGTTGACTGGATCATTATGTTAGCAATTTCCAACCAAATTTACCCAGAATGACTACCTTGGAAGACCATCAAAAGGTTTAGGAAAAATACCACAAAAAATCTAAAACTACATGGGCCAAAGTATTATGGGACAAATGTATCATAAGTGGCATAGTTTGGGGGTTTTTTGTGTCACAAAAAAAAAATTCGGGGTAAATTTATCACAAGTGGCATAGTTTGAGATTTTTGGCGGTATTTTCCCAAAGGTTTATAACTAAATGGATTAATCAAACCGGTATACTTTTGACAAATTTATCTTCCGTTAATTTATAGTCAAATTGTTGAATTAGATGACATGTGACAATTGACAGTTGTATTAGTTTGGGGTCTTACCCTTTGTCTGTCACCGGTGTATCGGTTTATGATTTTGTTAGTAGTATTAATCCAATTTAACGGAAACTGATGGAGGATAAATTTGTCGTTAAGTTTGGAATTTTTGATGGTTAAATAATTAGTTTTTGATAAATTTATCGCAGATGTATCGGCTTAGAGTTTTTCGTGGTATTAATAATAAGTAAATTAGCCAAATTAAAAAATTTGGAGTTGAATTAGCAGTGATACAATAAATTTACGATTTTTTTTTTGGATAATTGTCCCCATTTTCGGGCCAGCAGAGGTTCGTACGTGACGTGCTCGAGAAAGGTCGCACAGCTCAATCTTGTGTAGCGCTAACAAGCACAGCAACAAATGGGGACAGTTACAAGCCTTGCCCTCCTCTTGGACAACCTGATCGCGGCCCGAAACCGCAACGCCGAGACCACTCGCCGAGGCCTAGGCTGTTAGACGTTGCGCAGGCTCAGCGAGACCGGTTCGACACAAATCGAACGATGCCGGCTTGTCGGTGTGTCCTGCCTCGGTAATCGCGTCCGATGATCCAAATCCTAAAGCTACTCGGGCAAATGTCACGTTTTGCAAAGCAGAAGTAGCCATTGGGTTATGTATACAAGAAAAGAAGATGATAATCAATAAGAACAGCGAGAACGGAGGCTGAGGATCGCATTCCTAATCATGCACCAATTCTTGCAGCCGGAATTTCGTACCGATTCGCGAAAACGTTTCGATTTCCTGATCGATTGGATCCGAGGCGAAACCGAATCGAACGCCGCATGATCCCCAGAAACCGTGAATTGCACGACCAGACTCCGGCGACGAATTCTTCTCGTTCACGCATTCAGTCGAGCACCTGAGCGACACCGAAACTACGAGCTCAAAGGCAAGCACAATCTCAACCGATCGTGAAAATCTTTCCCATGAAAATTCTTAGATTCACCAGTGAACGTTCCTGGGAACATCAATTCACAACCACACAGCATATACACGCGCGCGCACGCGCGGCGCGTCAGAGGGTGCATCCGCAGAAGACGAAGAAGAAGCAGAGCATCGCGGCGAGGGCGAGGGACTCCAGCACCGTGATGACCGCCCACAGCACGTCGTCCACCACGAAGTCGAACAGCCGGAAGCTCCCCGCCGTGAGGTGAGAGAAGTCGAAACCCGGCCACCGGAAGACCAACGCCGGCAGCGAGAAGTCGAATCCCGGCCACCGGAAGGAGGCCGCCGCCGCCGCCGCCGACCACCGCGGGCACATCGGGCTGGGGATGCCGCCGGTCACTCCTGATCCCGCCACCGTTCTTACGTCTCTCGCGCTCCGAGTGTTTGGTGAGCGGGGTAGATAGGGAGGAATTAAACGATTGCGAATTTGTCGGGGGATAAATAATAAAAGACTTGATAAATATCGGGGGAGAAGATAAAAACAAATATGAAAATATCTTTTGACCAAACAATTTAGGTGCGGTCTAATTGAAAATTAGGTGTAAATGAGGAGTGAATTAATTAATTAATTAATTAGGTGACAAAATCAATGTTGATCACCAAGCAATATGTGCGCGGAGGGTAGAATTTGAGGTGGTTCGGTCAATTGGGAATGGTTTTATTTTACTTTGACTGCCCGATGGAGCTAACGTTGATTCCAGATAGTAGTTATGGAGAAATTATTGTTTTTCGGATTATAACTAACAAATCCATTGCGGCATATTTGCTAGGAGAATTAGGTGCACGACACATGCGAGGACAAGGTGGTTAGGTACGGATTTTACGATATCATGTGATCATGAATGTTTGCGATTAAATGAAAATTGCATTTCGCGTATCAACGATATTTTATCATTATAAGCAGTCGCGGGCGCAAGCGCTTTTCGAAAGTTGCTCAAGCGAGTTACTTGGACAACATTGTCGGTTCGAGTCCGAGACCGGAGATGTAGAAATTGGGTTATCGAGATTAAGCTCCAAAGTAAGTGGAATTTCGACCGAGCTGTGCTAATTTTGGTATCGACTGTCTTGGGGGCCGCAAACCACCCAATAATGCAAACGAGGGATTCAATCATTTGGATTGCTTCTTCTGACTTTTCCAAAGGCAAACTGACCAAACAAAAAAAAATAATGGAAGGAAGTCGTCAAGACGTTAGGTTAATCATCTTTGAGCTTGCCAACAACACACGCTAATCGTTTTTAATTAGGAGCGTGGGGATTAGAATAGCCGCGAGGGGGTGTCGACAAAAGGGCATGGAGGGCTTCTCGTCGTGCGGTAGGGCTCTGCTCCCTCGACGCCAGATTTTTTCCTTCCTTGTTTCCCACCGCCTCCGTCTCGAACTATCGCTTCTTTAGCAGAAACACGGTCGTCGGTAATAATTCATATTCAAATATTTTATTTATTTATTTATTTTTGTAAATGGTACGAATGGTTATTTTTGAAAATATCTTTTTTTGGATAGCTTACGTTTTTTGCGAAATAAAACGTGCCCGAATGTCACGTCGACGTCAATCTCGCTCCCGTCTCTGGATTCTTCCCGTCGTGCGTGTGCTGGACGAGATGGAGACTCCCAATTGGCTTACGCAACGGAACTTGAGTGGACAGATCCGAAGAGATGATAGATTTTGCATGTGCCTCCAAGGAAGGCCGCGTTCCTCTCGAGGAGAGCCTTTCTTTTTTTTCGTTTTTTCGCAGGAAATGTCGTTTTCTTTTTGTCGAGTAGGTGAAATTGATTCGATGATGTGAAGTAGAAGCGTTCGTCGGACAGGCACCCGGAAAGAGTTTCGTATCGGGCGTGCCTGGCCGAGCCAGGCCTCGTAACTAGATCCCTCGCTCGAGACTGGATCGAACCGGCCGGGCTCAAGAGCTGCTAGACCCACGATTAGGAAAAACTCGAAAGTATAACCGACCATGAGTTGTTGCCTTTAACCGAGACCTCCGTGTGCATCCCCGAGATTTACATGTTCTCCATATCAATGTGTACCATGCACCTGATAACGGTAGGATCGAGCGGACCCGACCGATTGAACGGCGAACTTGCGGTCGGTGCCCTGCTCATGTCTACCTAAATATCACGGACCCCGTGGAATGCGAGTTTCCTCCGCAGACAAACTAGGCGCGCCAATACTGTGAACCGCATCGATCACAGCCATTGAATGACTCGGGTCGCCAAATCAACGGTCGATATTCATCGGGGGGTTAACCCTGCCTTAGTGGCATGGGCCCAGAACCCCATAAAAAACCCAAAAGGGAAACGCTTGGGCTGGACCACTGTCCTTTGGGCCGATGAACGGCCCAGTTGAACCTCGCGCGATCCAACGGCGCGAGGAAAACCCTACACCCCGTGCCCCAGCACTGCGGGCAGGAGAGAGGCAACCCCCGGATCGGCACGTGACGGGCACGTGACGCAAAGGAGGCAAAACCGGGAGACGCGTCTACTAAAAAAAGTGGAAAACGAAGGAGCGCGAGCGCCTCGAGCATTGCCCCGAAGGAAAAACAAATCCCCCACCCCACACCGTCCGATCCATCGCCACGTCACCGATCCGGACCGACGCGGATCCGACGGCCCAGATCGGCGTTGCAGAGCTACCCTGCTCGAGAACAATCGAGGCCGCTCCTCCTCTCCCAGAAAATTTTTTCCCCATTTTTTTTTGCCATTTTCTCGAGATTTTCTGTTCGTTTTTGCCCGGAATCGAGCCGAGGGATCACCGGAATCTCGCATCGGCGAGCGGCGAGGTCGCGGTTGCGGCGATGAATTCCGACGAGGAGGAGGAGGAGATCGAGTTCGAGGAGGACGAGAAAGTTCGGGTTGTGAAGGAGGACGGCGTCCCCCCCGCCGCCGCCGCCGCCGCCGAGGAGGAGGACGACGAGGAGGATGGAGAGGAGGAGGAAGAGGACGGCGTGCAAAGCCAGGAGGAAGCGAACGGCGGAGAAGACGGGCGCGCCGTCGTGGACGACGAGGACGACGGCGAGGAGGAGGAGGACGATGAGGATGACGATGATGATGACGACGACGAGGAGGACGACGAGGACGACGATGTGCAGGAGATCGTGGACATGAGGTCCGACGAGCCGGTGGTTGAGGTCCGAGAGGATAACGAAGTCATCGTGTTGAGGGAAGACGATGAGGACGAAGACGATGAGGAGGAAGATGGGGTGCAGAGTCAGGAGGAAGAGAATGGCGATGAAGACGACGGCGAGGACGACGACGACGGAGAGGACGACGACGACGATGACGACGAGGACGAGGCTGATGTTGTACAGGAGGTTCTGCAGTCGTCCCGCGGGCCTCCGCCTGTTTATTCCGTGGACGACGACGACGATGTCGAAGAGGAAGGCGAAGGCGACGGCAACGGCAACGGCATCGGCATCGGCATCGGCAACGACGACGACGATGACCAGGACGAGGATGAGAGCGACGATGAAGAGGCCGACGAGGAGGTATGAAACGACAGGAATCTAAATCTTAGTTGAAATCCCTTCTTTACTCAAGATTCGTTCTGATTTATGCTGACTGCTCAAGATCGGATGCTTCCTGGAAACTAAAAAACTGTGATTGAAGAGATTGAGATTGAAACTGTCGTGTCGGTTGTCGATCTAGAGGAGGGTTTTCTGTTACCTCAAATGGTGAAGAAGATATGGGACTTGGGTTTTCCGTCTGACTGAGCAACTGGGTTTTTCTCCAGATCTAGATGACGATCGTGGGGTGGATCGGCTCTAGAGTTCCGATGTCCTGCGTGCGCTGTTGATGTTTTCTTGATATGCTCCTTTCTGGGTGTTTGTTTAAATTCGTGGGTCTCTCTTGTTTTGTGTTGTCTGAGTAGAAATGAGGTACATGTTATCAGGTTTTCACTTCCTCCGTTTGTTTTTTGGGGTCCTTTTGTTTGATGGAAAGAATTGGAATTTCTCGTTATTCTTCTTCTTGGTTCCACCCATTTGGAGGTCGATTGTCAAATGGTATAAGTGATGAGTGCCAACTATTGACACTAGTAAGTAAGGATAGGTTGTCACATGTGTTGTTGTCGTTGTGGTCGTTACTGAATGAATTCTTGAGTAGATGTTGTGGATTCGATTGTTGAATTTACATTGGTCATGTTGGTGCATCTATCTTTTGTCTTGTTTTCTGTTGCGGTACCATAGAACCATGTTGTCTCCTTTGCTTTCACGATAGGTGTAAACTTTAGTATTACATGTTTACATGTTATCGCATCAAATTTAATGTACACATGTTGCTCTGATAGACCCTGTAGTCCCCTAGAGATCGAAGCCAATTTACGTTTCTACCCAGAGCATGGATAGTCCCTTTTTTTCTGTGAAAGTTTGTATTTTTAATTTTTATTATGGACCTACTTTTGCGGGTCCTTGCTTTAGGCATTCAGAGTGAAGGGACCCCCAAAAGAACCCCAACCCAAATGGCTTTAGGTCTCGATTCTGTGTGACCTGATCCAATTATGCGTTCGTCTCAAGATCTTCCTGAAAGCACTTGTTTCTTTGGCCTGTGATCTCATTGAACTGCATCTTTATAAGCCCTAAAGACATCTCAATATAATTTTGGGAATGGTGGAACTGCAGGAGGATAGTGGAGCACAGTACGTGGTCCGGCCGCTCAGTCGCGCTGAGGACGAGGACGAAGATAACAGCGACTACCTGGAGCAACATGAGAACGGGTTGGAGCCAGAAGAAGACATCGAGGAAGACGATGAGGTTGAGGATGAAGAGGATGGAGTGGAAGAAGAGGAGGAGGTGGATCAAGATGGCGGTGGCAAGGTGGAGGATCCGCCCACGAAGAGGAAGAGGGCAGATAGAGACGATGAGGAGGAGGAGGATGATGATTCTGAGGACAGCGATGTCGACGATGAGAGACCTCCCAAGAGATGAGGGCCCTCGGCCCAGTTCCTGGCGATGGTCTTTGAGTCCATTAGGGATTCGATACACCCGTCTCCCTCTCTCTGTGGGGTTGAATTGTGACATTATGCTGGTGCTATATATAATGTTTAGGGGTAGATAAGAAAAACTATTTTTTCCTTTATCTTTTCTGTTTGCATAGGTTATGTGGGAAACAAGATGGTGGTTTAGATCTCTTTGTCAAATTCGATTGTAGATGACAAGGTGTTGAAGATTTCCATTTTTGCAGTATGGTGGTGAAATTGCAACTTCTCTTTCCATGGCGCTCTGTTGTCGATGCATGATTTGCCCACTTGTTTTAAGGATGACTAGGGCTGTATTTCTGCTGAGCTGTCTTTTCTTTGATTCCTGTTGACTGCGCGAGTGGCTATTGCGGGGGAAAGTTACAGATTTCGCCACTTCTTTCTGTCTAATTTTCGTTTTAGTCCCTCTGGTCTGACGATCTACCTCATTCCTCAATTTCTCTATAAAGGCCTGCCTGTTTTATCGTATTCACCATGTCAAACCTTTGAATTTCAATTGCGCACGGCACCTCTTGCTCATTCGAGACCAATTGAGGCGCCACCATCCGTTGGAGAATGTGATAATCAACTGCTGCCGTAGCAACTGTTGTTAGCATCCTCATGCTCAGATTTCGTCTTTTGGATGGCACTGTTGTATCAAGTCTTTCTATATTAGGCGTAATAATGGCTCCATAATCTGACACGGAAGATAAACTATCCGGAATTTCGACGAAAGGACTACATTGAGTGGATTTTAAAAGCTTAAGGATAGATTGAACAACAAAAAACCCATTCAAGGATCATATTGAATATTAAAAAATAATCAAGGGAACACACGTCATTACCTCCCGAAAATAAAAACAAAACTCTACCTAAACGAGTGCCTAGAACTTTGTGGGACTTGTACAATTCACTGCTCCTAGTATCAACAATGCCATTTCTGCTTACAACAACCTGGTTTTGGATGTAATCAATTATTATTTTTTTTTTGGAAACTACTTTTTGCGTATTATATTTACAGAACCACTATTGACACCCTCTAATGAGCATGACGAAAATTCTTGATGCCAACACAGCATTCTCAATCCTGTCTTTCCAAAGTGACTAAGAAAAATTGTACGGAGCCATTTGCAAACAAAAGTTGTTTGGTTACATGGAAACTCATGTAAAGGCAACCAAAATAAAACGAGAGCCTGTGGTTCAAAATGAGTCGGAATATCAAATACCAACCGGAAAGGAATTTAAGGTGCCAGGCACATGAGGACTTCCGTTTCAGATGAAGCATGAAAAAACCCATCTGCTCACGAGTCCCTATAGATGAAGTTCCTTGCACATCTTGTCTTTTGGTATGATGCACTTAATCCAGGGGCAAGATGGAATGTCTTTTTTGTCATAGCACGGCTCCCTAAGGTGCTGAGACAGGGACTACCATTTGCTATGGGAGCTTATTGGGAGCACGGAGAATGGAGTAGATGACTTGCGTGGAAAATAGTTGATGTCAATGACATCATAGTGATCTCTGGTTCCATGTTCTCAGATAATATCCAAGTTGAACAGCCGAAGACCCTAGACATGAATGAAAGAAGAAAAAAAAATTAATCTTGTGCATTTATTTAGGCACCAAGAGGTGTACCCAAATAGAGGAATAAAAATTGGGATAAACCAGTTGATTACCAGGGGACGGCGGAGTTCTTTTGCAAATCTCTCGAGCAAAGCTCTTGGCGGAAGTTCTGCAAGGTCAAAACTGAGGTTGTGTAAGGAAATTCAAATGACACAAGCCATGTCTAGTATAATTGTAAAGATCTCAACCAAGCTCAGCAATATAATTAATCTGAAGAGCACAATCATAAACTGCATAAATCAACTCCACTAGAATAGAGGCAAAAATGAAGTCATTAGAAAAAATTAAGTCAAGACCTCACTACCCATGATTTCAAAGAGCAAGAGACCGCTACCCTTGCTCGAGTCGGTTCTTCTTCTACTGTGTACCTTACGACAACAGAAGCTAGGGTTTTGACGTAAGCGTTGATCATCTCTCGTCGGAGGGCTTGCGGTCAGTGGGGAACTCCATGACGGTGAACCAGTGCTCGTAGTCATAGCCGTCGAGTAGGATCGTCTCCTTGGGAGGGCGGTTGCTCCAATTGGGTGACAGGTCCTTCAGGGACGAGTAGCGAGACCCGGGGGTCTTGGCGTGGGTTGGGTCCGGGTCTTGGCAAGAGCGAGGCGTTGAGGAGGGGAATGGAGAGGCGAGAGGGAGAGGATGAAGGTGGAGTAGGGCGAAGGAGCATTCGAGCGAGGAGCGGATTTTTGGTCCTTCTCTTTCGTCAAAAGGGAAAAAGTGAGTTGAAGGAGGCGAGATAAGAGGGAGGCGGCCATTTCTAACTTTTTAATAAAAAACATAAATTACCAAATGTAAGGCCGTGAGTGACCCAATTGAATAAATGCATGCCATGTTTATGGCTAACGTGGTGCTTTGATTCTTTTCTCCCTTCAAATGCTTTGATTCGTTGAAAGTCACTTGCCTTTTTTTTTTGTTTTATTCTCAACACGTGCAATTCCTCGGGTACGTTCTACATGTGTGTTCGTACTTTCGGCTAATTGCACTTCGCCCCCCTAAATTATTGGATTTTGGCGATTTTCCCCCACCGATGTTTCAAGTTTTGCAATGTCACCTTTCGATAACGTCGAGACTTAAGGGTGATCGGTTCCCGATCCGGTCCGGTTTCAAGGTGGAACCGAGAATCGGACCGAGAGAACCAGTTCCCAAATTTGAGAACTGCGGACCCGACCAGACTGGTTAGTTCTAGGACCGGTAACCGAGAACCATTTCACTCCAATAGAACCGATCATTTAGAATTTAGTTTTTTTTTGTTTAAACACTTAAGGTTTGGTTCACATTTTATTAATTTTTGTTAATGAATTTATGTCAATGAAGTTTACTTAGGGTTTAATTCACATTTTACTAATTTTTATAAATGAATTTATGATAACGAAGTTCACATTTTATTAATTCTTTTAAAGAATAAAAATAAAAATATATATTAAATAGTGGGTCCGGTCCGGTCCGATTCCCCCTTGGAACTGGGCACCAGACCGCCCAAAAACCAATTCTGCTTTTAGGAACCGAAAACCGGACCGATAGTCCCAAGAATCGGACCAAACCTGTCTATCCGATGCGGTCCCGGTTTGGGTGGTTCAAGTTGCTCACCCCCATTGAGACCTTTTCTCATATTGCATGACGGTAACTCCGGCCAATCCTATCCCAATCTATAGTTATAATGACCAATTAACAATTTTAACGGTGGATGTTAAAGATAGGTATATATTTTTTTACCGATGTCAAATATCTTTTTACCTTTTTATTTTTTTTCTTGATAAATAAATAAATTCTTTCGATTTGAAAAATATTCTATTTATGTGAAAAAATTGAGCATCCTTTGTGGGTGAAAGGCTCTGAAGGGATGGTCAACATTCATAATTTCACTGGTATTGTTATGTGAGCTTTTGCACCCATTGTTGAAACTTTCGGCCTATGTCAAAAGCATTACTTATTTAAGTGAGAATGTTATCATTGCACCACTCATACGAGTTGGAGTGAAATTGAAGTAATCTTACGTCATGATATGAGTTGAATCAACGCAGCAGGCACACTAGGATTTATTGGCAGCAACTTGCCTACGGCAAGGGACGATCAAGAGATTCCAAATAGTAAACATAAGGGGCCCCAAACCACATCAGTATAAAAACTTAAGTTTGATCCAAATACGATCGAATGCTTGGCCAGCTCGGCTTTGGAAAATCGATTTCTAAAGATCCCTTTGTATCGAAATCTAAATCTAAAAATCTAAATATTCCAATTGAAAAAGAAAGACCCAGTACAATACAATCGATATCTAATAGGATAAGAAAATTAATTTAAGATAGCACCCTGACAAAATCACAAGTTAGATTTGTTTTCTTGCCCAAAAAATTTGATCTTGATTGATATAGTCATAATACCGAATTCCACGAAATTAAGATAAGCGTTTGGTTGTAAAAATAAGTATGGGCAAAACCTACTTTTTTAACTGCATAACCTCCTTGCAAATACTTGGAGTTAGAATACCTACTCGGGGCTAGCAAAACTTCTTTTAACACTGAACAAAAAGTTACATCTGAATTGTTGAACTTTAAGACTAGGACGTTGCACGCGATAATAAATGACAGCAATGGAATTATATCATCATCATTAAAATTCGTAGACATGGAGGACTATGTTTCGATAAACGCAGAGGAATGATTAACGAAATTTTTTTGCTTTTTAATTTCCACCTTCATGCTATCCTTTCTGGCTCTCTTCTCTCTATTTCTTTCTTGATTTTCCAAACGCTTTCTTCCATCTTCCTTCACGGATCATCGGTCACCGAAGCTCCGAATGGCGAAGCACGAGGATCGGCCCATTCCGGTTTACTCCGAGCTCGAGCCCGTGTACGGCGACGGCTCTCAGCCGGAAGAAGCGCGACTGCGCTTCGACAGGCTGAAGGGCCAAGTTCGTTGAGGGCCTCGGTCATCCTCCTCGCGCATTTGCTCGATCTCCAGTTATTTCGGCGTGCCGGGTCGGTGTGGAATAGTGGGTGTTGGGAAAGATTGAGTTTTGATTCTTAAGGTTTCTGTTGTTGTTGTTGTCGTCATCAATTGAATTGACTGTGTGTAGGTAGAATGAATTTGATTGGGGAACACATTGATTGCGAGGGGTATTCGGTGTTGCCCATGGCGATACGGCAGGACACGATGGTCTTTATTCGCAAGTACGATTCTGGAGAGGCAAAGCCGCTGCTTCGTATTGGGAATGTCAATGACAAGTACACAATGTGCGGTTATCCTGCTGATCCCGAGCAGGTACTTTTGGCCTTGATATGTAGTGAAATTCTTCGGGTATTATGCTTTTATGTTTTTAATGACGCACTTCAGAATTTTTGTTCCATCATTTTGGCTAATGGATGTGCAGGTGAGTCGGTAAACTTAGCTGGATTAGTTCCGAGTTTTTCTTTTTATTATAAATCGCGTGTGCGTGAGATGGAGAGATTGCCTGATACAGCACTAGATTTAATTCTTGCTCATTGTAAATGAGCCCTGTATTTCTTAACGAAGATTAACACATTATGAGATTGGATGCATTCTGTCAAATTTCTACTTTTGTGGTCCCTTCATGGAACTGCTTCAATCTGCAGGAACTTGATTTTGAAATATCACAGATGGGGGCCGTTACTCCATCTGCCGGTGAGACTCGAAGTCCTCTCCGCTTCATTTCCCACCTCTTTCTGTGATTTTACTGGCATAGTTAGTTATTGTTCTAACTTTTTGTGGTAGGCCATTTTTCGTATTCGAGCGACAAATCAGTTTTGATATTTATTTACTGCTGTCACTGGTTTTGGGGGGCGGTTGTTGAAACAAAATCTTTTGTTCACATCTACAAAGGTTTTTATGAATATGTAAAGTCAAAAAAACTAGATGTTGGTGCGACAGTTTCACTTGATGTTATCTTTGATGAAACAATTCCAACAGGTGCGATTTTCATTTGCTTTTGGCTTATTGTTTTAGAACAGATATTATCAGTTGAAAGTAATTTCTGCATTTTTAATTGAGGTCTAACCTATTGTTGTTGGTTGAAAGTAATTTCTGCCTTTTTGCTTTGAGATCTAACCAATTGGTGTGGGACCGTGTGTGTTCTGTTTTCCAGGCTCTGGACTTTCAAGCTCTGCAGCATTTTTTTGTTCTTCTGCAATTGCTATTATGGCAGTTCTTGGGGCAAACTTTCCCAAGGTAGCACTGTTGTTCTCCCAGATCTCTTAGCGATCTCTATTTTCAAGTTTTGTTCATGCGAGCAGTATGTTCCTAACATATAGATACTAGTCATTATAAGAGTATGTTGATGCTGACCTGTTCTTGAATCATGTTGCAATAATGGTCTCATTTCTGAATGATTATTTCCATGCATCTTTCAGTATAAAATTGGGTTATCAACTACAGTTCATTTCGACCACAAAAAAAAAAAACTGCAGTTCGTGAATTTTGTTAATTGATGATCGGTCAGCTCAGATACTTCTCATGCTCTACTCCCCATATGATTAGGCATTTTGTTTGAGTGTTTGGGATGTTCACTACATTTCCTATTGTGTATCAGAAAGAAATTGCTCGATTGAAGTGCAAGTGTGAAAGGCATATTGGAACTCAGTCTGGTAGAATGGATCAGGTGAGTAATCATTCAGATTGTCCTCAATTTCCATTGCAAGTTCAACTTTTGCATCTTCCTCGATCTTTAATTTATGAAGATAATATGGTTTTCATCTTAATTGGAAGTTGCTGACCTTGGAATCATGCTAGCTTTAGATGCTGTCAATTAATTCTTCACGCTTCTCAAGGTTTTGGGATAAGGTTCTGTGGTGACTCTGGAACAATTTAACTATATATTCTGGGGCAGTCAGCTGTGGACCGAGCTATAACTCATTTTATAGCTTTGTTTTTCACTGCAAAATTTGAAATAATAATTATACAGAGGGTCAATGTTGTCCTGTGATGTTTCATTGGTTGCTCTTTATGGTCCAATTTGGTTTCCCTGTAACCTACTAAATCATTTCAACTTAGGTGACAGTCTCTCTCATATAATCTGTAACGTTCTCTATTAGGAACATAGTCCGGGACTGGGAGCTGTTTGTATAGGATTCTACTGGAAAATGCTATTGTTGTACATTTATTTCGGAAAAAATTGACTTCTCTTAGTTATTGTATTTCTCTTATTTTTGTGCCTCTAAATGGCAGCTATACTCTTTTCCGTATAGCCAGTATTTACCGAACAAATAAAGGTGCAGGGGGTTATTAAACTGGAGGGATATGAGCGGTGCAAGAACTACGAAAGACAAAAACTTAATTCAGGAGCTGACTTGGTTTTTAGATTAGTGGTTGGCACCCGCATGACCTAAATTATACCAATCGTGTCAAGAGTGACAGTTCTATTACTCAATGACGACCAAATTCAAACTTCCTTTGTGAACTCTTATGCTTGGATGAAGAAGATATTTGCTCGTCAGAAAAGTTCCTTAACGGAGGTAATGCCAAAGGATGTTACTTGATCTCGGGTTGGTAATGCGATACTAACATAAGTAACCCAATTGCAACGCTATATAACTTTACTGATCCCCGATAAAATCACGAGTTCAATTTGGTGGCAATGGGATCATCAACCTCGGGCAATTCAACTTGCAACACCGATGTTGAGCATGCGCATTCTTTGCTCTAGTATAATAGAAGGGGCTACATCACATAGTTATCAAGAGAGATCTCCAACTAGAGAACAAAATATTCAACAACAGGAATAGAGCCACAAGTGACGCGGCTGAAAGTAAAGCACGCCGAATACAAAAATACACCAGAAAGACAGAAGAACATTGATAGTTGCAACAACACCACCACCAGCAGAAAACCCCGTCAAAATTCAAATTCCTGCTCTACATGATTTCCACCTGCACCGAGCCCAATCAAACAGAAACAATTGCCCCAAAATCACAAGCGAAACAGAGACATCAAGATTAACAATCTCAATTTACTATCAGCTACATAACTAAATGAAACACCAACGGCATCGCCACCCATGAATTGCAACAAAATGCAGGCAGTTTTCACTGAATCACACGCCAAACATGCACGAAAGCAAAAGTCAAAGATCAGCAGAAACAGATGCAGTGAGATCTGAAGCGATCACGCACAGATTAAGGGGGTGAAACACGGGGAAGAGCAAGAGGCCGGAGTTCCCGAGGAGGAGGTCGTTGACGGGGGTGTAGAGGACGGTGATGGAGGAGAGATGGTGGTGAGGACGATCTGCACGGCAAGGACCTTGTACACCTTGCTTATGAAGCCCCATCGGAGCTGGTTCTTGCCGTAGCTCAGGGAATATGTATAAAGTGCAATATCCCATAAGATACATATTCATTGTTCCATATGAATACCATTTAAGGTTGAATTTTAATGAAAACCTTTCGAGATGAGATGAAAAATTTACCAAAATGGAGATAATATATGGAAATAATTATATACCCTCTGTCAGGCTTACGTGGTAGATACATCCATAAAAGAACATAAGATGGGACTCTAGAGAATTATATATGGCAATTGATAGTCTAACTTCAATTTCCATATATGTAAGGTGGCTATTACGGGCTTACATATAGGATGGGTTTTTGTTATCTTCCACAATCAACTATACCACGACCAAAATTTTCTCTCACTTTCTCGAGAAAACGAACACTTTCCTTTGCTTTCCCTTCGTTCCTTACTAAAAAAAAAAAACTATACCATCATAACCTAAAGAAAAGGGAGAAAACAAGGTCAGCAGAATGGCTTCTGGAAGAGTTTGTTTGTTCATAGGCCCTCTTTGCCTCATTTCTCTTTGCTTCGCAGGTAATGCTAGCTTCTGCTTCATAACCCTTGTCGTTGCTTATCCCCTTTTCTTCATTAAGATTGGGTTAGTCTTCAGTGACTGGCCTTTCTCTTGTTGTCGAGTGCTTGCAGCTGCACTTCTTTCTTTATGCATCTTTCTCCCATGCTTTTCGTTGGTCAACAGCCAACCCAAATTCTTTCTTCTTCGTAACTACTCCTACAGGAAGGAATCTCTTTCTTTCCGGGAATTTTTTATTATATAAAGTCGAATGAACAACGAACTTATTCTACTCGAGACTGTCAAATCATTTCATGAATTATCTGTTGGAGAACAAGAGCTATTTCTAAAATACGAACATACTGGTGCGCTAAATGAACCAGTAAACCATGTCCTTTTTGAATCCGCCAAAGACGTATTGCATAGTTCTCTTCAAAAGGGCATCAAACAAATGATGGAAAAAGAAAACTAGGGGCTCGATCTGTTTTAGTTTAGGCCTCGGTTGAGACCCAGAAGACAAACTGTTTAACTATTTGTCGTGGATCGACCCCAAAAAGAAAAAAAAAAGACTAGTTGTTGTGGGGATGTCTTGCTTTGATTGCTGAGATTTCTTGCATTCTTGTGTATCTCAGAAACATCAGTTGCGAAGGAGCTTGAGGAGAAACCGATTAAGAAAGTGGACATAGGGCCGTGTACACAGTACTCCTATGGCTGCAATCAAACTTGCATTGACAAGGGGCTTACCATGGGAGGGGCTTGCGAGGTTGGGGCTGAAGACAGGCGCCACAGGAAGTATCCGAAGGTCGCGGCGTGCTGCAAGCATTACACCGCCTACGACCTCGACAACTGGAACGGCGTGGATCGATACCATTTCAATGCCCGGGTAAGTCGAAAAAGGATAAAAAAAAAGAAGAGTCGTTGGGAGAATCAAATGATGAGAAGATGAATAATCAAGAACTGATGTTTAGCATCCATTTTAATTAGATCTGTCCACAAAAGATTGAGCAAATGGGATTCTAATAGTCATAATTTTGATTAGGCGGGTTTCAGTATCCTTTAATTAGCGACGGATTCTCAATCGGTCATCAGCCCTCTAGAAAGAGAAAATATTGGCTGAGTGGAATACTCCACGTCAGCAATACACAACTCCATTAGCTGCGTGACACGTGGCAAGCGGGCCCACAAATCAGATTAATTAAAAAATCTGACTCTTTCCCCCTCTTTCTTCCATCCTCCGTTAACCCTCCGTCATCTCGCCTCCTCTACTGCTCAAATATACGCTTTTCCCCCGGTTTCTCTCTCCCCCGCTCGCCCCGCTCAAAATTCCTCCCGCTCGCGACCTCCTCTTCCTTCCTCTGCGACTTCGCCTCCTTTGATCGTGAACCCGCCGTGCCCACCGGTTGCTTCCGCCTTCCCTTCCAGAAAACCCATCTGCTCTCTCTCTCTCTCCTCCGTGAAGCGCTGCTCTTTTTGTGAACCGTGCCTCCGCCTCTGCCGCTTGCCTTCGCCGTCACCTCCCGGAGGCCGTCGGTGGCTCAGATCCCGACCACGCGGCCGCCTCCGCCTACGCCGTCGCCTCCGAAGCCCCCATTGGCGATTCGTCCTCTGCCCCTCTCTCTCTCTATCCCAAGAAACGGTGCCGCTTGGCTCTCTGTGATGAGCCGCGCCTCCGCTGTTGCCTCCCGAAGCCCCTTTGGCGATCTCGGGCTCCGACTCGCCCTCCTCATTGCCTCCGAAGCCCCATTCTCAGGTTAGGGTTTTATATGACTTGAACTTATTCTCGTCGTTTTTGCCCTAATGTGAAGATCGTCCTCTGCCCCTCTCTCTCTGTCCAGAGAAATGGCTCTGCTTGGCTCTCGAAGCTGGCGCTGGTGGTGGTGATGGTGGGGTTGAGGTGTGCAAGTGCGACAATTGCGGCGCGGGCCGAAGCTCCATGCCCGCCAACAAGTCAAAGTACAAATGAGTCCGATCGACGCATACTGTGAGCTTTCTAGTTCGTTTGAGTGTGTGCTGCTTCGTGGAGTTTCTTGAATCGGGAGGTATTCACAGGAGAATGGTCGCCAGTTGGTGCAAAGCTGAAATGCTGCTTCAGCTTTCCTTGGACTAATCGTGCACATTGGATGGCTCTCTTAGTCTTTTAGTTTGATGATAATTTAGTGTTGTTCCAAAAACATTTTAATGAAAATTGACTTTGACTTTCGATGTGATTTCTGGAGCAGGACAAAGATTATGGCGAAAGATGTGATTGCTGTACTCAATCACCTGGGATGGGAAAGAGCCCATGTCATTGGCCATTCAATAGGTGAGTTTTGAATGACCCAAATTTCATGGATGCTTATTTGGCTCTGTGGTTCATATGAGAGATTGAAATAACCATTCTGATTGCAATTTCTAGATGCCTGGATTTATCGGGCCATTTTTTAAACTTAATAATGAACTACAAATCACATCCATGACATGTCTGCCTGTGAGTCCAGTTCGGGTTCCTGTTTGTTTCAAGGTGACTAACTGCCCTCTTTGGCTGTCAAAACAGGAGCTATGATCGCTTGCAAGTTGGCTGCCATGGTGCCCAACAGAGTTTTATCTTTAGGATTGCTCAACGTGACTAGTGGAGCCTGTGGAGGCTATGAATGTTTCCCAAAGCTATTGCATCCATTTCAGTTTGCGATGGTCCTTCCTTTGAATAGAGATTGACATTTTTCTCCATGCAAACTAAAAGGGTAAAGAATGTTCTTCCCAGTTTCTTTTATCATTAAAAGAACTATTCGTTTGTATAGGTGTTCGTTGTTCAGTACTTTACAGACAGGTTGTTCATTTATTGCATGTTGAGCCTGTTTTATGCCCCTATCCTTTGCTTTAAACTCATGAACAATAGGAAATGGATTTTTTTTTTACTAATATACTGCTTAGAAAGGAGCTGTTATGAACTGTTACTGGTTGGTTACTTACGGATTTTAATCCATGTCAAGAATGTTCCTTATTAATGTTTGCGCGTAGTAGCAGAAGTTGCTTTCACAGTTTGCATCTCTCCAACGTCCCAGTTATAGCTACCCTACAAAATCATTCAAATGGAAAAATCTTCAAAAGATGTCATTGCATCACTTGAATATCCCAGCCATAGCTACCGCACAAAATCATAGAGATGGTTATTTTTCAAAAGATCTCTCGTTGATTAGCTACAAGAGTCCTTTTCCTTGTGAAAATGAGAAGCAATGCAGAGACATAGGAGTTAACCTTGGATATTGTGCGCGAACAACGATTTTTTGAAATAGAGATTCTAAGAAAGATCAATACCTAGCGAGAGCCTTTCTGCATCGCAGTTGCAGTCTTCCTGAGATGATTTCGTGTTTTCATCTAGGCAAAAAAGGGTCCTCTCACAGTTTACCTTTAATGGTGAAACTGCTTATTGTTCACTTGAATCCATTCGTATTCTGTATCTTGACCTCACCATATGATAGAACATTGTTATCGGGGGAGTCGAAAGCTGTTTTGACTTTCCTCAAGAAAATTGGTTTCATTTTTACTTTCCCAAAGAAATTCCCATACTTGTTTTAAGTAGCTACTTGTGCTATTTACCATGTGAATTAAATTAGTTTTGATGATGCAATTGCATTGTCACTTAAAACCAAAAAAAGTTGAATCCAGTCCTCATATTGCACTTGAGCCACTATTTGAGTGGTCTAACAATGATTTGGATACCCACTACTCAAAGGTAGGCAATACTTATGTACTTAAACCATCATTGTAAAATACACTGCCTCCCCCTTTCATCTCTGTCAAAGGATAAATACTTAAGCTTTCTCCATCCCAAAAGAAATAAGGATTTCAGGAGAACAATCAGTGGTTCTGTGATAGCATGAATTAAGGACTCCAAGTAAATTCATTTGTGTTCTTATGATTGGAGTCTTTCTTGTGGGACATGGAAGTGCGTCGATGTATTAGGCTTCCACGGACAGAGGTTTCAGATAATCTGTGTGAGTGTGTGTGTGTGTGCGAGAGAGAGAGAGAGAGAGAGAGAGAGAGAGAGAGAGAGAGAGAGAGAGAGAGAGAGAGAGAGAGAGAGCAATCCACAGGGTAAAGCCGTCGGTCTATTTTTCTTTCTCTTATGGAAGTGTGATGTATTATGTGCAGGAATATCTTGAGGAATATGTTGGATCTAGCACCCGGAGGGGCAGTACTCCACAAAGTAAGAAATCTTGAAAAATCTCAAGTTTCTTTGGTCTAGCATTAACATAATGGAGCAGACTCTACCTGGCCTTAGTAACTCTTGTGTTATTTAGAGACTCTTTTTAAGGTTTAGTAAATGTTTATGTCTACAAGTGTTTTTTATGTTTAAATGCACAACAATGCCATATAAACAACTGCCAAACTATCATTGAGTTTTCCTATCCTTAGGATATCTAGAGATGTATTTTACTTTGGTGTTCACAGTTAAATGGACCTACCTTTGAATAACCATGGTGCAATATGGTATTTTACCTTGACAACTTTTTTTCACTTATGACTATACACCTTTGCTTTCAACCAGTTGCTTTCATCACATTTTCACGAGGACCAACCAAGATATATAGGTAATTTGAAAGAAACAGTTATCACTGTAAAGAAGTATTAGTTCCCGATTTAGTGGAATGGTTTGAGTGGCGTTCTTTCAACTCTAAATATGCCATTTGGCAGAATGTTGGCGATTTTGCTGTATGTTTACCTTGTTGTATGCAGGCATGACGTTGTTGCTCAAATATGCCATGCAAGGAGTCTAGCAGAGAAATTAAAGCCTGTTGCTAGAATGATGAAGCTTGATGGAGGGCACCTAGTGAGTCATGAGAGGACTAAAGAGGTACTTTATTTGAACAATAATTGGAAAGCTAGATACTGTTTTTTTAGAGGGCAGTTTTTTCTGGCACTACTACATGCTTGCTCCATGATAATCTATAGAGGGCAATTAGGTTTTCGGAGTGCACTGGACAAACATGTGAATAAGTTGGATGAAATCATTCTAGACGGTTAGGTTAGTGCTTTTAGGTTTTGTGCTAATTACAATGAAATGGATATACTTTAATTCTTTCAATTGACTTCTTGTGTGTATGAATTGAGATCAAAAGGAATGTGTAAAGTTTATTTAGACTTGAGAGGTTTTTAGATGTGGCTTTTGAACATATTATTGCAGTCCAGAGTTTCTCAAAAACGAGGGAATCACATCAAACTGTTTCTGTATTTTGGTCATACAAGTTGATTTAATTGTTTGGGCTTGATTGTTGAACTGCAAAAGATGGATTGAAGCTATGCTCATGTTCAGGTTAATCAAGCTTCTCGAGCTGATCAAGGTATCAGAAATGAAGGTTGTCTAGCATGATTGGACTGACTTGCATAACAGGTGAAGGACTCTGGCTGTGGCATACGGCCACAAGATATTTCTCAAATATTTACCAGGTTTATTCATCCTCGAAGTGGATCTAATCGAGGTAGTGGCGGTGTAGGACTTGGACTTGCCATTTGCAAAAGGTAGATTGCACACTGCCTAATGCTTTTGCTCAAATTGTAATTTTCTTTTCTTGTGTAAGCATATATGGTCCTTTGGACGCTTTACTGATTGCCAGTTCCTCAAGCATATGAAGCCCTACTGTCTCATGAACACTGAACCGTGAGTCAGAATGTCCAACCTCGGCTAGGCTTCAAATGAGTTCAATTCAGTCAGGAAAGATCTATGGATCTTTGAACCTTAAATTTTATGCTTCTTGAAGCATAATATCAAATAGCAACCCTTGAGGTTGTGGATTGATTTATTTGCAGTGGTTACTATTTTAGTTTTCTGACCCCTTTTGGACACTCATGATATCTTAGAGATAATCTTCTCGACCCTTTCGTCTACTAAAGTTTGCAAGCCACCGGATGAAATTGCATTATCTTAGTTTTTTGATTTGACATCTCTCCTATTCTCCTTTTAATGATTTTAGATTTATAAATCTCATGGGAGGTCACGTATCCATCGAGAGTGAAGGCCATGACAAGGGCACCGCATCACTTTTGTCGGCAAACTACAGAAATGCAGCAATACAAATGACTCGGCAGCACACAAGATTACACCTAGAGCTCAGTCTAGTCATGGTTTGTGCCGATTTTGCTTGGCACAAACCTCACAGAGATACTGACAGAACGGTTCCCGCCAACTCCCAGTATCAAAGAAGTTTTTGAAGTCTCGAATGCAAGTTGGCATATCCCAACGAGGTCTTCCCAAGATATCTTTCAGATGAAAAATGGGTACTAACTGCGTAATCCCTGTTCATCTTGGAGGCCCGCACATCTGATACTTGAGTGATACTTCAAAGCATCAATTTTATGTCTTGATTAGAAAGGTCTCGAGGTTGTGAGTAAGAAGTCATGCAGGGAGGCCCTTCTATTTTTTTGTAAGTAAAAGAGTTTTTGTATGATCCAGTAAATGTCATATACTACCGTAGGCGGATTAGGATGAATTCGCTAGAATGCGAGGGAGCCGACTCAAGTGTCCAAGCAGTCTTGTGAGTATAACTTTTGATTGTTCAATCTGCTCTACCATCCAACAAATGTGAAAGACCATGTAAGTTGAGAACTCACCTCATGCTCTGGAATATAAACAACGAGTGGCTGCTTGCATAATTTTGAAATTACCTGTAATGAATTTATGAATGGAACTGGTCAGTAGCTCAAGAAGAAATAAAGTGAGTGCTGCTAGCAAATGAAACTGTCAAAATGTAGAGAATAAGAAGACACCACCAGCTCCAATTAGCGCTAGAGAAACCTAGAAGAATTTACAGAAACAAAAGACTACTACGTTTGTCCCTAGATGATCCATCATACTGCTTGATTTGAAACCATAGTCAACTCTTAATTCTACCGGAGAGATAAGGAAGAAAAGAAGCCAACCCCTATTATTTCTATCTTTACCAAGGGCTTAATTTAAACCACGATTGATCTAGTCTCAGAAAATCAAAAGAACTTCCATAAATTTACACTAGCAAAGGGAAGTGCATCACCAACCTGTATGCTATTTATTAGTTCTTGAGGATGTTCAACCCTCAAACCTACCTGCAAGACACAATAGAAGGAAAACCGATAGTTAATAGTTTCATTTATATTGCCAGTATCCATACATTTGGAATGATCTTCCTATGCATACAGATCAAGTTGCCAAACAAGGCATTTCCAAAGATGCCAAACATTTTAGTAACCGGACTATATATTTGAGAGGATCAAGGGT
Organism: Syzygium syzygioides; assembly: GCA_031216285.1. Taxonomy (NCBI): domain Eukaryota; kingdom Viridiplantae; phylum Streptophyta; class Magnoliopsida; order Myrtales; family Myrtaceae; genus Syzygium; species Syzygium syzygioides. The sequence continues at coordinate 33,727,628 of CM062249.1, forward strand.
CGCAAGTTGAAATAAGGTTGAAGTAGCGATCAAGATCACAATGCAAGAATATAACATTTCATAATTGTGGCTATAAAGAAGATGAGAGGATAATATTAGCATAACAGCTGAGAAATTCATTGCCAAATTGCTTCTTTCGCACTTTCACGCAATCAATCAAATTCTCCTGTTAATACCTCCCGATTCAAGAAACTCCACGAAGCAGCACACACTCAAACGAACTAGAAAGCTCACGGTATGCGTCGATCGGACTCATTTGTACTTCGACTTGTTGGCGGGCATGGAGCTTCGGCTCGCACCGCGATTATCGCACTTGCACACCTCAACCCCACCATCACCACCACCAGCGCCAGCTTCGAGAGCCGAGCAGAGCCATTTCTCCATTTCTCTAGACAGAGAGAGAGGGGCAGAGGACGATCTTCACATTAGGGAAAAAACGACGAGAATAAGTTCAAGTCATGTAAAACCCTAACCTGAGAATGGGGCTTCGGAGGCAATGCAGAGGGCGAGTCGGAGCCCGAGATCGCCAAAGGGGCTTCGGGAGGCAACGGCGGAGGCGCGGTTCGTCATAGAGAGCCAAGCGGCGCCGTTTCTTGGGACAGAGGGAGAGGGGCAGAGGACGAATCGCCAATGGGGGCTTCGGAGGCGACGACGTAGGCGGAGGCGGCCTCGTGGTCGGGATCTGAGCCATCGACGGCCTCCGGGAGGCGACGGCGAAGGCAAGCGGCAGAGGCGGAGGCACGGTTCACAAAAAGAGCGGCGCTTCGCGGAGAAGAGAGAGAGAGAGCAGATGGGTTTTCTGGAACGGAAGGCGGAGGCAACCGGCGGGCACGGCGGGTTCACGATCAAAGGAGGCGAAGTCGCGGAGGAAGGAAGAGGAGGTCGCGAGCGGGAGGAATTTTGAGCGGGCCGAGCGAGGGAGAGAGAAACCGTGGGAAAAGCGTATATTTGAGCAGTAGAGGAGGCGAGATGACGGAGGGTTAACGGAGGATGGAAGAAAGAGGGGAAAGAGTCAGATTTTTTAATTAATCTGATTTGTGGGCCCGCTTGCCACGTGTCACGCAGCCAATGGAGTTGTGTATTGCCGATGTGGAGTATTCCACTCAGCCAATATTTTCTCACAAGAGGTAAAGGCAAACGAGTCAGTCAAAGAGACAAAAACATGACCAAATAGTTTCATCCTTTGGTAGAACAACCCTGTGGTCACGGGGGTGCAGTGAGTCATGCTGCCCCTTCACGAGCCTGACAAGAGTTTCCTCACTCCAATGATCTCGAAAACGAAAACAACTTCGCGAACCCGCCAACCCTAACTCGGCCGCTCTTTTTCGCCTCTCCGGTGGCTAGGAAATTCGCGTCGGTGTGCCGTATTCGTAGTTTGTAATATATGTAAACATCGATTACTTTGCAACTTGTACTCGACAGGAGAAGCCTACCCCGCCCGAAAATGCGCATATTCGTATCGCTACGTAACTCTAGGAGTTTGGAGTACGGCTATATCAACAGATGGTGAGGCAATTTACCTTACCAAAAAAAAAAAAAAAAAACAGATGGTGAGGCAAAGAGGCTAGGTTTTGAAGTACGGCTAGGGAAAGAAGGGAAAGGCTAAGCACGCTCGGGCTCGCTAGTTTTTTGCATGATTGGGTCAACCAACTAATAATGCATGCTACATCAATCTAAAGCACAGAAATTATGCTACATAATTGTACGGAAAATCAGTATTTTTCTTCGGTTTATTTTTGACTTTTTTCGAGATCGATCTCAAGAGCTCGTATGATTTGCGAAATATGATTAAAGAACACGATTTTTGCAAATTCAAGACTCGATCGATTAATTCACAATGTTAATAGAAAAAGAGAGAATGAGATAGACTAAATAAATATATTTTCCCATTTTAATTTAGAGAAAAGGGAAGCCAAAAATAAAAATAAAAATAAAAAAACAACGTGGGATGGTGCGGCTAATGTGACGGTCGGCTCTCTATCTCCTCCTCAATAGCACGTGTCAGGGAAAAAGTTCGACTCCGTGACCACGCTTTTTTATTTTTATTTTTTGCCAACATTCTCTTATTTAAAAATGAAAATAAATATATAAATAAATAAATTATTTCCAATTTTATTTTCCTTAGGTTATGGCCAATAATTGACATTATTCATTTTGGGCTCTTTCCATATACACACCCACTCACCAGTCACGCAAGCACAGTATCGTGCCGGAACTATTATTTCAATTCGTAAATTATGTTTATCAAAGCGTGGAATCCCATCATTGAAATACGAGATTTTTTAAATATTGGATTCTAATTTCGTGTTTCATTTAAATTTGTCGAAAGTAATTTTTCCGAGTCATCTGTCTAATTCCGTGCCACGCAAAATATTTGACGAGACCGAGCTGATGTACTTGCTTAAAACGAGCTTTCATAATCCGATCTTTCCCATCTACCGTGTGGGTAATCAAAGTACATATTATATATTGCTCGATGCGATGATGTATTACAATCAAAAGGGCATATGTACTTTGATGAAAAAAAAAAGATCATATATACTCAATCGATGCATACGAGAATTGAGGAATCTAAACTTGACGAGATAATTAGCTATCCCAATCTAACAAGAGCACTACCTATTCGGGAAATAACGAAACATCAAATAATATCGCCAAATATATAGTAATATATCTACCAATATTCTCTCAAAACACTCACGCACACACTCTTTATCTTGTTCTGTATCTATACTTTGGATAAGTAAGTGAGTGCACACAATCTTTCGTTGTATCTTTCTAGCTAGCTTTATACACACTCTTTCTGTCTCTGTCTCTCTCTCGAGCGGCTTCTTCCATCACCAGTCGACGTGGAAAGCCAATCATCAGACCTGTTTCATTCGCCATCGTCGTCGCCAACCTGTGAACGCAACCTTTCCTCCCTATAAATACTTGACAATAATCCCGTAATAATACCACGAGAGACGGTTTCTATCTTAATACCATTATCGCTCTTTTCGCCCGAAAGAATGGTCCGAATTAAGCTCACCACCACCACCAAGCTCTCACTCCCACGTGCCACCGCCGCCGCTGCCAAAACCACGCTCTCGCTCCTCCTCCTCCTCCTCCTCTTCGCTCCCACTTCGTGGGCTCGCGCCCCGTTCGCATGCGACCCACGGAACGGGCTGACCCGGGGCCTGAGGTTCTGCAGGGCGGGCCTGCCGATCCATGTGCGGGTGCGGGACCTCCTCGGGCCTCGCTTGTTTGCTCAAACGCCCCCGGAATGAAAATGTGCACGTAGCCCGTGGGTACTTTTGCGGGGCCAGGTGTGGCTCGAACCCGTTCGCTCCGGACCCTTATCCAGGCCCGCCCAAAACGGCCTCCGGCCCTCGGGGGTGCGTCGTGGTCCCCCGAATTGCTGTTCGATTCATAACCGGATCCACCCCGCGAGCTGCGATCGGAGCGCCGTGTCCCGAGATTCCGATCCACCGCGTCTCGAGATCGAACCCGACTCCCCCCCTTCTCATCAATTTGGCGCCACCCTTTTTTCCGCTCCCACTCTAGCAGCCCGGAAGCACTCGTCGTGAAGGGCAAATTGGTCCAATCGTGAAGCAATCTGTCTTGATTATATTATGAATTTCGATTGCTTTCCTTATCATCCGCGCTTTCTTCCTGAGCGGAACAGCCTTCGGAGTGAAACGACGGCATGCCACACGAACCTTCCTCGGCACGTGCACACGAAACATCCGAAAAAAGAAAACAAAGAAAAACGGAAAAGCGAGAGAGGGAGAGAGAGAGGAACAATCAGAAGAGAGCGGAGAAAAAGTCCGAAGAAATCCCCACCCTCGGTCTGACCAGGTCTCTCTTCTTCTTCGCCGTCTCCCACACTACCGCCCCCCACTCATCGGTTGACCCACGCGCTTTCGCTCGCCCTCCACCCCCCTCGTGCCGTGTGAATTGACCCAGTACCGCCCCCGCCACCCTCCTCCGCCCCGCCGCCGCCGCCCTCTCTCCTCCGGCGCCGCCTGGCCGTGGGGGTGGGGGCGGTGGTGCTGGGGGCGGTCTCGCTCATTGGGTCGGGGGGCGACCCGAAGGAGCTGTGGAGCAAGGTGAGGATGTAGGAGTAGTCTTGTGGGCTGGCGAGGGAACCGAGTTTCATAAAGAGCGATTTAGGAGCGCTCCAGAGGGGTTTTTGCAACTTTCCGAAGGCGACTGATTGATTGATTGTTTGCTTGCTCCTCTTCTTCTTCCCCTCCCTTGATGTTTTGTGTGGGTCGAGAAGGTTGGGGGAATTGAACTTGGAATTATAAGATGTGGGGGCGTGGTTTTGGACACGTACGAGGCGGGTGGTGTGAACGGAGGGAGGGCTTGACGAATTCCGGGGGGCAAAAGGACGGGGAGAGGAGGAGGAGGACGGTGTCGTTGTCGTTGATGTTGGGAAGTTAACACCCGCGATCTCATGACTAAATATATATCTACATATATACACAAGTAGTGATTTGCTCCTCACGCTGGGTTGGGATCTGGTGCGGACGGGCGCACGGTCGCTGCGGTGGAGCCCCGGCCCCCCGGGGGCGGGGGGGGCGGGGAAAATAGAGATGGATTTTATGGGACTTTCTATATAGTAATTTTCGTTTTTTTTTTTTTGGGTTCCGCCCGAGAAAAATTCGGCGCACGGCACGATTCGTTCCGGAGTTATTTCGGTAGGCCTCTCTCGAGTCGTCACGTTCAGTTTGTTTGGACGGACGGGCACACGACGTATCCGAAACCGAAACGTTCTTTCCTTTCCTGTATTTTCCGGCCATCAAAGAATGTGGCGGGGGCGCCCCCGGAATGAATAGATTACCCCCAAAAGATGATAGAGTAAATCTATTTAATCACCTGAATCCCAGCCCATCCCTTGCGGACATTATAGGACTCATTGGCCCAACCCCACAGGAGCCTCCGGTTTTTGGCCGAGTCAAAGAATGTCTTCGAAGCATAGAAGTTGCCATAATCATACCTCAGGCCGCTCCACCCGTCGGCCGAGGTGTTTTCGGGCACATACCTGTCCTCATCAGCGTGATAACTCCCGACTATGTAATACTCAAATCGTGTCAGATCAAGGCTGACCTTCAACACGTGCTTTACACCCTGGCCGAGCACCAACGTGTCCAGCCCGTTGGTGCTGTTCTTCAAAACTGGGAAGAAGTCGGGGCACTCCCACATGCCGGTGTCCGGCGCTGAGTGCAGCGGGTGCTTTGCCTTGATCCAGTGGATGAAATCCCTGCTCCTGCATATGAAATTCACATTTTCATGTTACAACTATGTCCCTGTCAAATGATAAATTATCCCACCCGACATCTCCGCGTCGTGTAGACAGATTGTGCCAATGATTATTCACCATACCTGTACAAATATGCCATCCCTCGATGCTTCCTACTGCTGCCGATGAGGATCTTCCAGTGCCAAAATTGGAGGGTTGGAGGGTTGACAGGTTGGAGGGTTGGAGGGTTGACATCATCAATCATTAAAATCATTTCTTGTCCTAGTTGGAGGGTTGCGAAATCGCCAAAATTGTACGGAATTTAGTGAATGCGCATCCATTCAATTGTAATCGTAATGTTGGATATGAATGTCCAGATCGATCATTCCGTGGTGGAGAGCTTTGGGGCCGGAGGTAAGACGTGCATCACATCTAGGGTGTACCCCACTCTTGCGGTGTTCAACAACGCCCGTCTCTTCGCCTTCAACAATGGGACTCGGACAATCATGATCGAGACTCTGGACGCCTGGAGCATGAACCAGCCTTTGATGAACCACGCTATTTCAGGTGTACTTTAGATGCGCCCATGTCTCACCACACGAGAGGATACTTTTAAGCGAGTCATCACCTCGAGGCATTACCCTCTTTTATCTAATTAATTCCCTGGTTTATATTTTTAGATTTGAGGACTTATATGTGCACCCTGAAGTGCCTTGGGCTATGTTAAACTTATTTGTTGGAAAAATGTATGGTACCAAGCAACGGAAACCTTCGTTTTCCACCCCGCAGCGATGTTGCTCGCGGGGTGATGATTAATGAAAATAGTCTGAAGTATCTCTACAAGCCCTTGTCACCATAGGCAATGTGTAGTTGTCAGGTTGAGCTCCCGAACGAATGGGCTCCCCGAAAGTCCCATAACACCTGAAGCTGGGTCTTCTTTGAGTCATTGCACCAAACAGGGTATATGCATCTAGTAGACTTCTATGGTAAGAATACATACAAAGGAGCTTGTTCACTACGAACAGGTTATGGAGCATCCCAGTGACGGTGATGAGCGTGTGACGTGTGGCGGGCTTTATTTTGCCTGGTAGTATTAGAATTATGGCCAATTAAAAGAATAGTTGCTCTTGTATCTCTTGTAAATTAGCACAACTACGAGACATTCAAATGTCAAATGCTCTGCTTTGCTGATGATGAGATATAAGAGCCACGAATCCTCTCAATTCCGTGTTACACAAAGACAAAGGGAATGCCTAGATTCTGGAGGCCTTTACAATCCAATCCGCTAGTTTATTTGATTCTTTAGAACGATAGACTAAACTAAGGTTTGGGAAGTGGGCCAGAAGAATTTTACATTCAATGATATGAGCCTCCACTTCCCATGAACAGAGAGAAACACCCAGCACACAACTTTTCAAGCTCAAGTTGTCGTGTCAATAATGTAGTTCAGTTCTGAACTTGAAGTGAAGTGCTTGAGAGTTTGAAGCAAAGCTAAGGTTTCTACTTGAAGAGGTCCTCACTTGTCGTGCAAATCCATTGATAGTCTTGCCTTTGAAGTCGTGACAAATGCAAGCAATGGCGCCTTCCGTCGATTCCTCCCTGTGCAATCTGTCAATGTTCAGTTTCAGCGTTCCTGGTCTCGGTGGTTTCCATTGTACGTGTAAGTCCTCTAAATCTTGATCTCTCTCTGGATTTCAACTATTCCACTTCTGATAATTTTGATGATTGGCAACAGCTGAAGCAATTTCCATGGCAGGGTCTTGGTGCCTGTTCTTGAAGGCAGAGGAGTTTCGAGCAAGCTAAATATGCTAGAGTAGGGCTGCCATAAGCTCAAAGGGCAAAGGCGTTGAGGTGAGATTTTCGCAGTTCAATGGCCATTCTTCAATTCTAGTCACTTGTTTGTCTGAGATCTGGATGTTGAGTTTCGTATGTTCGGGTACTATTTTCCTATTAAACAGATTAACTCTAGTCGGTAGGACGTTCTGACAAACACTCCATTTAAATAATATGATTTTAGACGGTGTTTTCAATTTCCACACCATATTCCAAAGCTTGATAGGGGTCTGGTAGGAGGATGAGGCTTGGTTTATGTTCTGTTTGGTCTCTGTCTCTCTTGGTTATAGCCGCTCTTGACTGAGTTGCATCCTGACTGATTGCATGTCCAGAATAGCGTGTCTACTGTTGATGTTGTTGATAGAGGAATTGCTAGAATGTCATTCATTGTCTGCTAATCGTAGAAGTTCTGCTGTAGCTGCTCGTTGCACTGTGCCTCCCTTGTTCTGATCAGTTCTGCCCCTATATTCATCGCAATTTGTAGGTCCCCCTAGTGTGCCTCTTTTGAGCCATATGTCTTCTTTGATTTTGATTTGCTGCCCATGTCCAACATCCCATCTTACCTCCTTCGAGATGGCGTCTCTACCCATTATTAGACTTAGCCATGTCCACGATGGGCAATAGCCCTTCACCTCATGCCAGAAATCGCTATGAGAGAAGTAAATTCCTTTCAATACTTCGCTCCACAACGCATTTTGGCTCGAGTGACCCTTAGCTTGTTCGCCCAACATAGCTCTGTTAAAAGTAAGGTCTGTAAAGCCCAAACCACCTGTGTCTTTCTCGTGCTTCATCATATCCCATCTCTTCCAACGTAGCCTAGCTTTGGAGGCATGTGTTTTCCACCAGAAAGATGCTATATTTTGGTCAATAGCCCTGCAAATACATACTGAAATTTGAAGATTGACACGGCATAGTGTAGTAAATCCTGCACCATTGCTTTGATTAAAATCTCCTTTCCCGCTTTGGATATATACTTTTCTTTCCACCCTTCTAGCTTTATGTTTACTCTTGCCATGATTAACGCAAACATCTACATTTTGGTTTGGCCCCAATTCGAAAGGGTTCCCAAATACTTTTCTGTTTCGTCAATTTCCGGGACTCTCATCTCCTGAGCCATGTTTTTTCTCAATAGATATGGACATCCAGTGCTAAAGCAAATCCCTGATTTGTCCAGATTGATATCCTAGCCTTAGCATATCAATATTGATGTAGGATAGAATCTAGATTTTGACATTACCTAACCTTCCGCAAACAACAGGTGGGTTTATGTGGGACAATTCATATTTAGTCTTGTACCTTTGAAGCGTACATCTTCAACTGCCTTTTGCGTAAGAAAGGATGACATGTTTGCAACAATTATAATTAAGTAGAGAGATAATGGGTCACCCTAACGAAGTCGTCTCGATGGCTTAAAATAGGGAAGGGGTTCCCCGTTGAATTAACACAGAGGGATTGTAGTGAAGCATTGCATGACCCATGATACCCATATTCCAATGAACCCAACTTCAACATACATGCTTCTAGGAAATTCCATTCAACTCAGTCATAGGCCTTCTTCATGTCTAGCTTTAACATAGCTTGAAATTTTTTCTTCTCTTTCTGATTCTGAGTTGATGTAGAATGTCTTTAACCACAATTACATTAGCTTGGATCTATTTGTGGCTCATGAAGGCACTTTGCTCCATTGTTATCAAATCTGGGAGCCGAATTTTAGGCAATTCACCAAAACAGCGTATATGATTTTGTAGGTAAAGTTGCCAAGCTGGTAGGTTCAAAATTGATCTAACTTCTTAGGATTAGGATTTTTGGGGTTAAGAGCAATATGGGTTTTATTCAGATCTGGGTCTAGAGAGCCGGTGTTTAGAAAAGGCCTCGCCAGATTAAAAACATTATGTTGTATAATTTTCCAATGGTTTTGGTAGAGCTGACCAATTAGCCCATCTAGTCCAGGTGCTTTTAGAGCGCCCAATTGGACAGGTGTTTCGTTTATGTCATGCATCGTTACACTTCTCAGAAAGCTTTGGTTCATATGGTCTATGAGCAAACAGGGACGTTGGTCTAGCACTGGCAAAAAGTTTCATGAGTTCATTGTGCTATTAACGACTGAAAGAAATCCGCTGTTGTTTGCTTCAGTTTTTCCAGATCTCGGATCCACTCATCTTCCGTGATTTTCAAACATAGAGATCTTGTTTCTTCCCTCCTCTGGACCATGGATGCATGGAAATACTATGTATTCTTGTTGCCCCAGTTCAGCTAGCTCATTCTTGAGCGCATACATCGATACATTTCTTCTTATTTCTATAGCTCTTCAATTTGCAAGTTCAATTGCTGTACCCTCTCCCTGTTGTAGTTCAAATCCTGAACATTTGTGATCTCTAGAGATCCCTTTTCAGGGACCTTATTTGGCTTTGAGCATTGGAGAATTTTTCTTGCTCCATTGTGAAAGGGCTTGTGATACCTTCTGTAATTGTGGAGTAAAGTTACACTTTCTGTTTCAGGAGTGCTCCACATTGATTGTACAACTTTTGCACACTCTTCATCTTCCAATCAATATGCTTCGAATTTGAATTCCCTCTTTCTTTTTACTATTTCTGTCGAGAGTATCAATAGAATGGGGCTATGATCAGAGCCAATCATTGGTAAAGCATAGACTTCGGCATTTGGGAACATCACTCTACATTCTACATTACATAGAATTCTTGCTACTCTTTCCTTCACATAAGCACCCCATCCCTGTTGTTTGCCTATGTAAATGCTCATCCCTTGCCTTTGAGGTCCATGAGAGAACAATCTAGAGAGTCCCGAAAAGTAGCTAACTTGTAGCATTCAGCCATGCGTCTGACTTCCTTTTCCCAAGGATACAAAATTTCATTAGAATCGTCCATACAGATTTAGTTGGAACGACTTTCTTTATATTTTCCCAGAGTTGGAGCCTTCTTATTGATATAAAGGTAATGCATGGACAAAGGTTATTCTCTATTTGTTTTTTACTATCATTTTCCTTTGCATAATTAGTCTAAGACCCAAACATTCTTGGAACATGAAATACACGTAAACAATACTTGTTACCTTATTTGTGTCGAAAAGTTATTATACATCAATAAGGTTGATCCGACAATGACCTCTCGGAGCCCCATCTCCATCCCTACAACTAGCTGTGGCATGATGATTATGACATTAGTCTTCAAGCCAAAGCTTGCCATTGCTATTCGAGATCGACCATGGTCCTGGCTTGCAGTTATTTTGCTCTAGTGAGTTCCGTGTGAGTAGTGCTTGGAATGATCTTAGACAACAGACGAATAAAGGTGGGTTGGGGCCAACTGATCTGGTTCAATTCTGAGGTGGAGACTAGGGAGTAACTCCACATGATGACTCTATTCCCTAGAGATTGGACTGTTGAATCATCTTAAGAATAATGGTTAAGTTATGGAATCATCGCTTTGAACTAGAGGTATGATTCCACAAAACTCTCAACCGAGTTCCTTTCAAGTTACGTTCCAAATAGACCACAAAAAACAAAAAGTTATGCTCCAAACCAACTTTATGCAAGACGCCCTCGAGATCGAACAAAAATAGATTACCACTCTCCGACAGAACCACACTGAATTTAGGCAACTTCGGGCACCAACAAGCATGCACGATAGGACGAGTCTTGAAAGCCTTACTACCCAAAAAGACCCAGACCAGTACCCTAGAATTTCCGCCATTCCTCACAAAAAACCAATGCATTGAGTACTACATTGTATATGCCAATAGATACCCGACACTGCTCGACCCGCAATTCCTCGAATCTCGAATTGAATTAACAGCAGTCCTGACAACGGAGCAATTAAATCTCTTCTTGGACCTAAAAACATCACCATCCTCGCTAATCTTGACCATAAACTTCCCATCCTCCACAGGCAAAATCAAACCCAATTTTGTCAGAATTAGTACCTGTTGGGAAGAACACAGTCACCTCGCTAGTGTCCGAGCAACAAAGGAAATGGGGTTGGCTGTGTGCGAAGCCGAAAGCCTCGTCAGTCTGCTCTGGGCCGAATAAAACTTCGATTTTGGAGGAAGAACCGAAGAGGTAGTGCTGAGGAATCTGGTGAGGGAGAGTTGAAGATGGTGTTAATTGGGAAGACTTCCATTCTCGGTTGAAGTCCATGGTCGTCCAAGCGCTCGAGGTCCGAACATCAGAAAATGGACTGAGATTGCTGAGAAAGTCTTGGTAAGGGAAGGAACACAACTTGGACTTGAGTTCGGACAGGTCTACCAAAAGAAAAATCCAACATGAATTCGACTCTTCTTTTTATTTAAAATATTATTTGAACAAAAATGCCCTTGTTCCACGTGTTTGTTGGCCGGTGACCATTTGACCGACTAGCGAGTTCATACTCTTATTTGGGACTAATTTGGGTATTTTATATCATTATTTGAAATAATATTTACTTTGAGCCGTTTTTTGATAAAATGAATCTACTTTAGGCTCTTATTTGGCCTTTCCCCATCAATTTGAATTATATGAATATCAATAATTTCCCCATCGTCCGTGGCCGGAGCTTATTTTGTGGGCCAGCAAAGTTTGTGGAGGCCCGTCCTTTGCCCATAGAATTGCTCGTTTCTCATTCGGAGCTCTTTGCCATATCATATGGAGTGAGCGTAACAACTCTCTTTTCAGGAACAAGAGTATCTTCATCCCGGGAATACGCAAGCACGTTTTCAAACTCGTGAAGGATAAAGCTTTATCCTTGGGACGAATTGCAGACAGACTTACAAATAGAAAATTACAAAGGAGCTGAGACCTTTCACCTTCCATCTTTTCTTAATTTGGTAGTGCAGTTCCTTCTCCTATATAGGCATTTGCTGGTTTGGTGTTTTTGCTTAGCCTTGTAGAGTGGCTCCTTCCCCTCTTGGATTTTTTGTTCCTTTGGGGCTTTGGGCTGTCTCTTGTGTTTCTTGTACATGGTGTTTTTGAAAAGTAATACAAATTCTTACCTTTACCAAAAAAAAAAATAATTTCCTTATTCGAGTCCTACAAACGAAAGCTCCTACATTAAAAAACTATCTGTCTTAATATCACATACTATGTCTAGTGGAGAGAATAAGATTAGGGTAGATTACTCACTATGAAACACCATTTATGATAAAGATGAATGCTTATCTACTACAAAGCATGTAATCTCTTCATTTTTCCCCAAAAAGACAAGACAGATTTGTGAATTAACTTACCAAAAAAGGAAGAAGATGCAATCTACCATTTTTATTTTCTGCATTCACTTTCATTTTGGACATTTGAAATCTGACTTTTGTTTAATATTAAAGACTTTAAGACTTAATCCTCTTTAATCAATAGGGGTGAGTAATAGGAATGGCCGGGATTGGGAATTGCCCGGACCTAATCGAATCGGCCAATTCCGAGTGGTTTCCAAGGGCGTCGGTCCGATTCCTGATTCCAAAGATGAAACCGCCCAAGCTGGACCGATTATTATATTTTATTTCTTAAGAATATTTAAAGAACTTCTAATCACAGATTTGCAATCACACTCGCTCTTTCCCTATTCCCTCTCAAGCTAGCTCTTTCCCTCTCACGCCTCTCATGCTTTCCCTCTCATGCCTTGCACGCTCGCTCTTCCTCTCACGCCTTCTCACCCTGTCCCTCTCACGCCTCTCACGCTCGGCCTTTTACTCTTAGCTCTCACGCCTCTTTCATAATCACAAACCCTAATTGCTCTTTCCCTCTCATGCCTCTCTCGCTCGACTGTTACTCACAACTCACAGCCCTCTCAGTCACTCTCCCGTTTGGCTCTCTAATGGTGTCACCATCTCTCATTTGAATCGCGTCCCTCTCGCTCGACTATAAGACAGTGCCACCTTCTCTCGTTTGAGTCGCGCCTGTGTCACTCGAGCTTGAGACCTCCATCTCGCGGTCTTATCTTGAGTCTCGACTCTCGCCTCCCTCTCTCGCTCTGTGTTTTGCATCTTATCAAGGTAATATCCAAATGCTTTGCTCTTTGCCGTTCTTCATACGGAATACAAATTATAGGTTAACAGGAAAGTGAGGCTGCATGATATTGCAGTTTAGGATTTTGCTTATAGCGGTGGAAATGTTTATGGTTTTTAGAACTCATGAGGCTGCGACCGGTTCCATTGGACCACCCAAGGACCGGCCGGTTCCATGACCAAATGGTCCGGTTCCCAGTTCCTTTGATATGGTTCCCGATTCTTGAGTGGGAATTGAACTGTCCGAGAACCGATTACCCATATTAATCAATGGTTTTATTTTTCCATGTAGAAAGTATCTTCGAATGGTAAGTGTCAAATATGATCCATTTTTCCATGTATATGCAATTTCTTCCATAGGAGGAAGCAATCTAACCCTCGATATAAAGGATTAACTTGCACGCATTTTCTACACCCAAAGTATTCACTCCCTTACGTTCCTCTTCCAAACCTGATCAGCATCATCGTGTCCTGCAAAAACAAGCTCCAACAATATGAAGACTCCAATGCTCTTGACACTTCTCTCGGCACTCAACTTTTTCTCATCACCATCCTCCCATTCGCATCCGCCAACCTCATTGTCGACACGTGCAAGAAGACGCCATACGCCGACTTCTGTGTCTCGGCTCTCAGATCTGACCGCCGGAGCTCCACTGCAGACACCCCAACCCTAGGCCTAATCATGGTCGACAAGGTCAACGTGAACGCCAAGTCAACTCTGACCAAAATCCAGGACTTGCTCCGCAAATCCCCGACCCAAGGACGAAGCAAGCACTGGCCTCTAGCGAGGAGGGGTACAAATTTACCATAACAGACTTGGTGCCCTCGAGCAAGGATAGTTTGACAGGAGGCGTGTACAAATTCGCCGTGGACAGCATGAAGGAAGCAGCAAGTGATGCTGAGGCAGGCTTTGGAGGCAAGTCGCCATTATCGTACTTGAACGATTATGAGAACAAGGCCGCCTCGGTGGCTGCCGCCTCGGTGGCTGCCACCATTGCCAGTTTACTGCTGTGAGCACTGATGAATGGTTTGTTAGATTAATAAAGGTTATAGAAGAATGTTAAACTCGGAAGCAAAACGAAAACTGAACCGTACCTAGTTTTTCTTAATGAAAGTGCAGCTTTTGTTTGATAATATTCTATGATTCGTGTCCAATACCAAAGCATGCTCATTCTAAAGCTCATCGATATGGTAAGTAACATTTCCATGACCAAGCGCCTCACCACACTAGCTAATAGATACATGCGTAGACAAATTACAACAATTCACGCCTCTCAAAAAAGCGTTGTGCACTGGACGCATCATGTGTCGTCATGACACATGTAGATCGAAGAGTGGGTTAGGCAATGTAAATTTACCTAGTGTCAGTCATGATATATCGTATGCTTTCTGCTTCTTTGTGCACCTCAGAGTTGGGGAAAAAATGATTGATTAAGAAGAAAAATAAAATCAGATTTTGAGAGGTGATAACACTCTCTTTAAAGAATTATTCAAAAGTAAACAATTGGAAATTATGATTGTATATTTTTAGAAAGGAAACGAAAAATGAAAGTGGAAAGAAGAGAACGGATATTTTGAATACATAGTAACAAAAATATATATGAACAAGTACAATTTTTCAAAGGTTAAGAAGTCATGCTCGAACAGACACAATCTTCCAAATGTTTTAAGAGTGACTAATAACTGTTTGGAAAAATAATAAAAAATAACCGTAACTCTATTGTGAACAGTCACACTGTTTCAATAGGACAAAATAATTATTTAATAACAATAAATTCAAAATTTAATAAATAATAAATGAGGATTAGTGCCAATTATGATCTGCGAGCGCGCAAAGTGCTAAGGGTACCTAAAAGTTGCGCCCACTAATTCCATCGTCTTCATTTATAAGAATAGAAGTTCTACATTGTTATATTGGCCCACACACTCCCAACTTTCCTACGTAGGACAAGGCGCTTTTTGTTTGTTTTTACAAACAAACTTCCAACGCTAAGTGCGTGCGTGAGGAAGAACCGTCTAACTCGCTAGGCTTGATTTCATTATATACACATAAAGTATAACATTACCTTGATGGTGGCATCAATACGCAAAAGGTCATATACTCTCATCGATCAAAAGGCATATATACTTTTGCAAATTATAAATGAAGACAAAATGATTGTTTACATGTCGAAACCACACGAGTGATAAATGGTAGGTGTGTCAAGACCAAACACTATACCCAAATTAAAACACGAACCATCCGGAGCCGGCCCAAAATTATAAGGTATATTTGGTTTGGGTTTTACTATGTTCGGGTACATAGTTATAAAATAAGTTTTGTGATGTGTTTCGGTTCATGTCTTATTTACCAACGCTTTTAAATTTACCAATTTTTGTTTGTTGACTCACAGACTTTATTTCCTACTGAGGAATCTAAAAGAACAAACAAATAAACGTTGGTAACTTACTCAAATAAACTAGAGAACGAAGCCAATTTACGTTTCTACCCAGAGCATGGATAGTCCCTTTTCTTTTTTCTGTTAAAGTTTGTATTTTTAATTTTTATTATGGACCTACTTATGCGGGTCCTTGCTTTAGGCATTTAGAGTGAAGGGACCCCCAAAAGATCCCCAACCCAAATGGCTTTAGGTCTCGATTCTATGTGACCTGATCCAATTATGTGTTCTTGTCTCAAGATCTTCCTGAAAGCACTTGTTTCTTTGGCCTGTGATCTCATTGAACTGCATCTTTATAAGCCCTAAAGACATCTCAATATAATTTTGGGAATGGTGGAACTGCAGGTGGATAGTGGAGCACAGTACGTGGTCCGGCCGCTCAGTCGCGCCGAGGACGAGGACAAAGACAACAGCGACTACCTTGAGCAACATGAGAACGGGTTGGAGCCAGAAGAAGATATCGAGGAAGACGATGAGGTCGAGGATGAAGAGGATGGAGTGGAAGAAGAGGAGGAGGTGGATGAAGATGGCGGTGGCAAGGTGGAGGATCCGCCTGCGAAAAGGAAAAGGGCAGATAGAGACGATGAGGAAGAGGATGATGATGATTCTGAGGACAGCGATGTCGATGATGAGAGACCTCCCAAGAGATGAGGGCCCTCGGCCCAGTTCCTGGCGATGGTCTTTGAGTCCTTCAGGGATTTGATACACCTGTCTCCCTCTCTCTGTGGGGTTGAATTGTGACATATGCTGGCGGTGCTATATATAATGTTTAGGGGTGGATAAGAAAAACTATTTTTTCCTTAATCTTTTCTGTTTGCATAGGTTATGTGGGAAACAAGATGTTGGTTTAGATCTCTTTGTCAAATTCGATTGTAGATGACAAGGTGTTGAAGATTTCCATTTTTGCAGTATGGTGGTGCAATTGCAACTTCTCTTTCCATGGCGCTCTGTTGTCGATGCATGATTCGCCACTTGTTCTAAGGATGACTAGAGCTGTATATCTGCTGAGCTGTCTTTTCTTTGATTCCTGTTGACTGCGCGAGTGGCTATTGCGGGGGAAAGTTACAGATTTCGCCACTTTTTTCTGTCTAATTTTCATTTTAGTCCCTCTAGTCTGACGATCTACCTCATTCCTCAATTTCTCTATAAAGGTTTGCCTGTTTTATCGTATTCACCATGTCAAACCTTTGAATTCCAATTGCGCACGACACCTCTTGCTCATTCGAGACTAATTGAGGCGCCACCATCCGTTGGAGATTGTGATAATCAACTGCTACCGTAATAATTGTTGTTAGCATCCTCATGCTCAGATTTCGTCTTTTGGATGGCACTGTTGTATCAAGTCTTTCTATATTATGCGCAATAATGGCTCCATAATCTGACATGAAAGATAAACTGTCCGGAATTTCGACGAAAGGACTACATTGAGTGGATTTTAAAAGCTTAAGGATAGATTGAACAATAAAAACCCGTTCAAGGATCATACTGAATATTAAAAAATAATCAAGGGACCGCACACGTCATTACCTTCCGAAAATAAAAACAAAACTCTACCTAAATGAGTGCCTAGAACTTTGTGGGACTTGTACAATTCACTGCTCCTAGTATCAACAATGCCATTTCTGCTTACAACAACCTGGTTTTGGGTGTACTCAGTTATTTTTTTTTTGGTTTTTTGGAAACTACTTTTTGCGTATTATATCTACTGAACCACTATTGACACCCTCTAATGAGCATGACGAAAATTCTTGATGCTAACGTAGCATTCTCAATCCTGTCTTTCCAAAGCGACTAAGAAAAATTGTACGGAGCCATTTGTAAACAAAAGTTGTTTGGTTACATGGAAGCTCATGTAAAAGCAACCAAAATAAAACGAGAGCCCGTGATTCAAAATGAGTCGGAATATCAAATACCAACCGGAAACGAATTTAAGGTGCCAGGCACATGAGCACTTCTGTTTCAGATGAAGCATGAAAAAACCCATCTGCTCACGAGTCCCTATAGATGAAGTTCCTTGCACATCTTGTCTTTTGGTATGATGCACTTAATCCAGGGGCAAGATGGAATGTCTTTTTTGTCGTAGCACGGCTCCCTAAGGTGCTGAGACAGGGACTACGTTTTGCTATGGGAGCTTATTGGGAGCACGAAGAATGGAGTAGTCCACGTGACTTGCCTGGAAAATAGTTGATGTCAATGACATCATAGTGATCTCTGGTTCCATGTTCTCAGATAATATCCAAGTTGAACAGCCGAAGACCCTAGACATGAATGAAAGAAGAAAAAAAATATTAATCTTGTGCATTTATTTAGGCACCAAGAGGTGTACCCAAATAGAGGAATAAACATTGGGATAAACCAGTTGATTACCAGGGGACGGCGGAGTTCTTTTGCAAATCTCTCGAGCAAAGCTCTTGGTGGAAGTTCTGCAAGGTCAAAACTGAGGTTGTGTAAGGAAATTCAAATAACACAAGCCATGTCTAGTATAAATGTAAAGATCTCAATCAAGCTCAGCAATATAATTAATCTGAAGAGTACAATCATAAACTACAACTCCACTAGAATAGAAGCAAATGAACTCGTTAGAAAAAAATTAAGTCAAGACCTCACTACCCATGATTTCAAAGAGCAAGAGACCGCTATCCTTGTTCGAATCAGTTCTTCTTTTACTATGTGCCTTACGACAACAGAAGCTAGGGTTTTGACGTAAGCGTTGACCATCTCTCGCCGGAGGGCTTGCGGTCGGTGGGGAATCCATGACGATGAACCGGTGCTCGTAGTCATAGCCGTCGAGGAGGATCGTCTCAATGTTGGGCGAAGGAGCATTCGAGGGAGGAGCGATTTTTGGTCCTCTTTCGTCAAAAAGGAAAAAGTGAGTTGAAGGAGGAGAGAGAAGAGATAGCATAGGCGGCCATTTCAAATTTTTTAATAAAAAACATAGATTGCCACATGTAAGACCGTGAGTGACCCAATTGAATAAATGCGTGCCATGTTTATGGCTAACGTGGTGCTTTGATTCTATCGAACATTTTCTCCCTTCAAATGCTTCGATTCGTTGAAAGTCACTTGCCTTTTTTTTTGTTTTTTTATTCTCAACACGTGCAATTCCTCACACGTTCTACACGTGTGCTCGTACTTTCGGCTAATTGCACTTCGCCCCCTAAATTATTGGATTTCAGCGATTTTCCCCGCCGATGTTTCAAGTTTTGCAATGTCACCTTTCGATAACATTGAGACCTTTTCCCATATTGCATGACGGTAACTCCGGCCAATCCTATCTCAATCTCTGGTTATAATGACTAATTAACAATTTTAACGGTGGATGTTAAAGATAGGTATAAATTTTTTTACCGGTGTCAAATATCTTTTTACCTTTTTTATTTTTTCTTGATAAATAAATAAATTCTTTCGATTTGAAGTGTATTCCATTTATGTGAAAAAACTGAGCATCCTTTGTGGGTGAAAGGATTTGAAGGGATGATCAACATTCATAATTTCACTGGTATTGTTATGTGAGCTTTTGCACCCATTGTTGAAACTTTCGGCCTATGTCAAAAGCATTACTAATTTAAGTGAGAGTGTTATCATTGCACCACTCATATGAGTTGGAGTGAAATTGAAGTAATCTTACGTCATGATATGAGTTGAATCAACGCAATAGGCACACTAGGATTTATTAGCAGCAACTTGCCCCCAGCAAGGGACGATCGAGAGATTCCAAATAGTAAACATAAGGGACCCCAAACCACATGACATAAAAACTTAAGTTTGATCCCAAATACGATCGAATGCTTGGCCAGCTCAGCTTCGGAAAATCGATTTCTAAAGATCCCTTTGTATCGAAATCTAAATCTAAAAATCTAAATATTCCAATCGGAAAAAGAAAGACCCAGTACAATACAGTCGATATCTAATAGGATAAGAAAATTAATTTAAGATAGCACCCTGATAAAATCACGAATTAGATTTGTTTTCTTGCCCAAAAAATTTGGTCCCGATTCATATAGTCATAATACCGAATTCCACGAAATTAAGATAAGCGTTTGGTTGTAAAAATAAGTATGGGCAAAACCTACTTTTTTAACTGCATAACCTCCTTGCAAATACTTGGAGTTAGAATACCTACTCGGGGCTAGCAAAACTTCTTTTAACACTGAACAAAAAGTTACATCTGAATTGTTGAACTTTAAGACTAGGACGTTGCACGCGATAATAAATGACAGCAATGGAATTATATCATCATCATTAAAATTCGTAAACATCGAGGACTCTGTTTCGACAAACGCAGACGAATGATTAACGAAATTTTTTACTTTTTAATTTCCACCTTCATACTATCCTTTCTGGCTCTCTTCTCTCTATTTCTTTCTTGATTTTCCAAATGCTTTCTTCCATCTTCCTTCACCGATCATCGGTCACCGAAGCTCCGAATGGCGAAGCGCGAGGATCGTCCCATTCCGGTTTACTCCGAGCTCGAGCCCGTGTACGGCGACGGCTCTCAGCTGGAAGAAGCGCGACTGCGCTTCGACAGGGTGAAGGCCAAGTTCGTCGAGGGCCTCGGTCATCCTCCTCGCGCATTTGCTCGATCTCCAGTTATTTCGGCGTGCCGGGTCGGTGTGGAATAGTGGGTGTTGGGAAAGATTGAGTTTTGATTCTTGGGTTTCTGTTGTTGTTGTTGTCGTCATCAATTGAATTGACTGTGTGTAGGTAGAATGAATTTGATTGGGGAACACATTGATTGCGAGGGGTATTCGGTGTTGCCCATGGCGATACGGCAGGATACGATGGTCTTTATTCGCAAGTACGATTCTGGAGAGCCAAAGCCGCTGCTTCGTATTGGGAATGTCAATGACAAGTACACAATGTGCGGTTATCCTGCTGATCCCGAGCAGGTACTTTTGGCCTTGATATGTAGTGAAATTCTTCGGGTATTATGCTTTTATGTTTTTAATGACGGACTTCAGAATTTTTGTTCCATCATTTTGGCTTATGGAGATGCAGGTGAGTTGGTAAACTTAGCTGGATTAGTTCCGAGTTTTTCTTTTTATTATAAATCGTGTGTGCGTGACATGGAGAGATAGGGAGAGATTGCCTGAGACAGCACTAGATTTAATTCTTGATCATTGTAAATGAGCCCTGTATTTCTTAACGAAGATTAACACATTATGAGATTGGATGCATTCTGTCAAATTTCTACTTTTGTGGTCCCTTCATGGAACTGCTTCAATCTGCAGGAACTTGATTTGAAATATTTCTGTGATTTTGCTGGCATAGTTAGTTATTGTTCTAACTTTTTGTGGTAGGCTATTTTTTTGTATTCGAGCGACAAATCAGTTTTGATATTTATTTAATGCTGTCACTGGTTTTGGGGGGCAGTTGTTGAAACAAAATCTTTTGTTCACATCTACAAAGGTTTTTATGAATATGTAAAGTCAAAAAAACTAGATGTTGGTGCGCCAGTTTCACTTGATGTTATCTTTGATGAAACAATTCCAACAGGTGCGATTTTCATTTGCTTTTGGCTTATTGTTTTAGAACAGATGTTATCAGTTGAAAGTAATTTCTGCATTTCTAATTGAGGTCTAACCTATTGTTGTTGGTTGAAAGTAATTTCTGCCTTTTTGCTTTGAGATCTAACCAATTGGTGTGGGACCGTGTGTGTTCTGTTTTCCAGGCTCTGGACTTTCAAGCTCTGCAGCATTTGTTTGTTCTTCTGCAATTGCTATTATGGCAGTTCTTGGGGCAAACTTTCCCAAGGTAGCACTGTTGTTCTCCCAGATCTCTTAGCGATCTCTATTTTCAAGTTTTGTTCATGCGAGCAGTATGTTCCTAACATATAGATACTAGTCATTATAAGAGTATGTTGATGCTGACCTGTTCTTGAATCATGTTGCAATAATGGTGTCATTTCTGAAGGATTATTTCCATGCATCTTTCGGTATAAAATTGGGTTATCAACTACAGTTCATTTCGACCACAAAAAAAAAACTACAGTTCATGAATTTTGTTAGATGATCGGTCAACTCCGATACTTCTCATGCTCTACTCCCCATATGATTAGGCATTTTGTTTGAGTGTTTGGGATGTTCACTACATTTCCTATTGTGTATCAGAAAGAAATTGCTCGATTGACGTGCAAGTGTGAAAGGCATATTGGAACTCAGTCTGGTAGAATGGATCAGGTGAGTAATCATTCAGATTGTCCTTAATTTCCATTGCAAGTTCAACTTTTGCATCTACCTCGATCTTGAATTTATGAAGATAATATGGTTTTCATCTTAATTGTAAGTTGCTGACCTTGGAATCATGCTAGCTTTAGATGCTGTCAATTAATTCTTCATGCTTCTGAAGGTTTTGGGATAAGGTTCTGTGGTGACTCTGGAACAATTCAACTATATATTCTGGGGCAGTCAGCTGTCGACCGAGCTATAACTCAATTTATAGCTTTGGTTTTCACTGAAAAATTTGTAATAATAATTATACAGAGGGTCAATGTTGTCCTGTGATGTTTCATTAGTTGCTCTTTATGGTCCAATTTGGTTTCCCTGTAACCCACTAAATCACTTCAACTTAGGTGACAGTCTCTCTCGTATAATCTGTAACGTTCTTTATTAGGAACATAGTCCGGGACTGGGAGCTGTTTGTATAGGATTCTACTGGAAAATGCTATTGTTGTACATTCATTTCGGAAAAAATTGACTTCTCTTAGTTATTGTATTTCTCTAATTTTTGTGCCTCTAAATGGCAGCTATACTCTTTTCCGTATAGCCAGTATTTACCGAACAAATAAAGGTGCAGGTGGTTATTAAACTGGAGGGATATGAGCGGTGCAAGAACTACGAAAGACAAAAACTTAATTCAGGAGCTGACTTGGTTTTTAGATTAGTGGTTGGCACCCGCGTGACCCAAATTATACCAATCGTGTCAAGAGTGACAGTTCTATTACTCAATGACGAACAAATTCAAACTTCCTTTGTGAAATCTTATGCTTGGATGAAGAAGATATTTTCTCGTCAGAAAAGTTCCTTAACGGAGGTAATGCCAAAGGATGTTACTTGATCTCGGGTCGGTAATGCGATACTAACATAAGTAACCCAATTGCAACGCTATATAACTTTACTGATCCCCGATAAAATCACGAGTTCAATTTGGTGGCAATGGGATCATCAACCTCGGGCAATTCAACTTGCAACACCGATGTTAAGCATGCGCATTCTTTGCTCTAGTATAATGGAAGGGGCTACATCACATAGTCATCAAGAGAGATCTCCAACTAGAGAACAAAAAATTCAACAACAGGAATAGAGCCACAAGTGACGCGGCTGAAAGTAAAGCACGCCGAATACAAAAATACACCAGAAAGACAGAAGAACATTGATAGTTGCAACAACACCACCACCAGCAGAAAACCCCGTCAAAATTCAAATTCCTGCTCTACATGATTTCCACCTACACCGAGCCCAATCAAACAGAAACAATTGCCCCAAAATCACAAGCGAAACAGAGAGATCAAGATTAACAATGTCAATTTACTA
This sequence comes from Syzygium syzygioides, assembly GCA_031216285.1. Classification (NCBI taxonomy): domain Eukaryota; kingdom Viridiplantae; phylum Streptophyta; class Magnoliopsida; order Myrtales; family Myrtaceae; genus Syzygium; species Syzygium syzygioides. The sequence continues at coordinate 33,750,640 of CM062249.1, forward strand.
TCAGCTACATAACTAAATGAAACACCAACGGCATCGCCACCCATGAATTGCAACAAAATGCATGCAGTTTTCACTGAATCACACACCAAACATGCACGAAAGCAAAAGTCAAAGATCAGCAGAAACAGATGCGGTGAGATCTGAAGCGATCACGCACAGATAAGGGGGTGAAACACGGGGAAGAGCAAGAGGCCGGAGTTCCCGAGGAGGAGGTCGTTGACGGGGGTGTAGAGGACGGTGATGGAGGAGAGATGGTGGTGAGGACGATCTGCACGGCAAGGACCTTGTATGCCTTGCTTATGAAGCCCCATCGGAGCTGGTTCTTGCCGTAGCTCAGGGAATATGTATAAAGTGCAATATCCCATAAAATACATATTCATTGTTCCATATGAATACCATTTAAGGTTGAATTTTAATGAAAACCTTTCGAGATGAGATGAAAAATTTACCAAAATGGAGATAATATATGGAAATAATTATATACCCTCTGTCAGGCTTACGTGGTAGATACATCCATAAAAGAACATAAGATGGGACTCTAGAGAATTATATATGGCAATTGATAGTCTAACTTCAATTTCCATATATGTAAGGTGGCTATTACAGGCTTACATATAGGATGGGTTTTTGTTATCTTCCACAATCAACTATACCACGACCAAAATTTTCTCTCACTTTCTCGAGAAAACGAACACTTTCCTTTGCTTTCCCTTCATTCCTTACCCAAAAAAAAAAAAAACTATACCATCATAACCTAAAGAAAAGGGAGAAAACAAGGTCAGCAGAATGGCTTCTGGAAGAGTTTGTTTGTTCATAGGCCTTCTTTGCCTCATTTCTCTTTGCTTCGCAGGTAATGCTAGCTTCTGCTTCATAACCCTTGTCGTTGCTTATCCCCTTTTCTTCATTAAGATTGGGTTAGTCTTCAGTGACTGGCCTTTCTCTTGTTGTTGTCGAGTGCCTGCAGCTGCACTTCTTTCTTTATGCATCTTTCTCCCATGCTTTTCGTTGGTCAACAACCAACCCAAATTCTTTCTTCTTCATAACTACTCCTACAAGGAAGGAGTCTCTTTCTTTCCGGGAATTTTTTATTATATAAAGTCAAATGAACAACAAACTTATTTTACTCGAGACTGTCAAATCGTTTCATGAAATATCTGTTGGAGAACAAGAGCTATTTCTAAAATACGAACATACCGGTGTGCTAAATGAACCAGTAAACCATGTCCTTTTTGAATCCGCCAAAGACGTATTGCATAGTTCTCTTCAAAAGGGCATCAAACAAATGATGGAAAAAGAAAACTTGGGGCTCGTTCTGTTTTAGTTTAGACCTTGGTTGAGACCCAGAAGACAAACTGTTTAACTATTTGTCGTGGATCGACCCCAAAAAGAAAAAAAAAAGACTAGTTGTTGTGGGGATGTCTTGCTTTGATTGCTGAGATTTCTTGCATTCTTGTGTATCTCAGAAACATCAGTTGCGAGGGAGCTTGAGGAGAAACCGATTAAGAAAGTGGACATAGGGCCGTGTACACAGTACTCCTATGGCTGCAATCAGACTTGCATTGACAAGGGGCTTACCATGGGAGGGGCTTGCGAGGTTGGGGCTGAAGATAGGCGCCACAGGAAGTATCCGAAGGTCGCGGCGTGCTGCAAGCATTACACCGCCTACGACCTCGACAACTGGAACGGCGTGGATCGATACCATTTCAATGCCCGGGTAAGTCGAAAAAGGATAAAAAAAAAGAAGAGTCGTTGGGAGAATCAAATGATGAGAAGATGAATAATCAAGAACTGATGTTTAGCATCCATTTTAATTAGATCTGTCCACAAAAGATTGAGCAAATGGGATTCTAATAATCATAATTTTGATTAGGCGGGTCTCAGTATCCTTTAATTAGCGACGGATTCTCAATCGGTCATCAGCCCTCTAGAAGGGGTTTTTTTCTTCAAGGTAATTTTCGATTGGTTAGGATGACTAGGATGCTTTTTAGGGATTTGATAGGCCTGATGGGAGAGCCTCGAATCTGGGAGAAAATATTGGCTGAGTGGAATACTCCACGTCAGCAATACACAACTCCATTGGCTGCGTGACACGTGGCAAGCGGGCCCATAAATCAGATTAATTAAAAAATCTGACTCTTTCCCCCTCTTTCTTCCATCCTCCGTTAACCCTCCGTCATCTCGCCTCCTCTACTGCTCAAATATACGCTTTTCCCCCGGTTTCTCTCTCCCCCGCTCGCCCCGCTCAAAATTCCTCCCGCTCGCGACCTCCTCTTCCTTCCTCTGCGACTTCGCCTCCTTTGATCGTGAACCCGCCGTGCCCACCGGTTGCTTCCGCCTTCCCTTCCAGAAAACCCATCTGCTCTCTCTCTCTCTCCTCCGCGAAGCGCTACTCTTTTTGTGAACCGTGCCTCCGCCTCTGCCGCTTGCCTTCGCCGTCACCTCCCGGAGGCCGTCGGTGGCTCAGATCCCGACCACGCGGCCGCCTCCGCCTACGCCGTCGCCTCCGAAGCCCCCATTGGCGATTCGTCCTCGGCCCCTCTCTCTCTGTCCCAAGAAACGGCGCCGCTTGGCTCTCTGTGACGAGCCGCGCCTCCGCCGTTGCCTCCCAAAGCCCCTTTGGCGATCTCGGGCTCCGACTCGCCCTCTGCATTGCCTCCGAAGCCCCATTCTCAGGTTAGGGATTTATATGACTTGAACTTATTCTCGTCATTTTTACCCTAATGTGAAGATCGTCCTCTGCCCCTCTCTCTCTGTCCAGAGAAATGGCTCTGCTCGGCTCTGGAAGCTGGCCCTGGTGGTGGTGATGGTGGGGTTGAGGTGTGCAAGTGCGACAATTGCGGCGCGGGCCGAAGCTCCATGCCCGCCAACAAGTCGAAGTACAAATGAGTCCGATCGACGCATACTGTGAGCTTTCTAGTTCGTTCGAGTGTGTGCTGCTTCGTGGAGTTTCTTGAATCGGGAGGTATTCACAGGAGAATGGTTGCCAGTTGGTGCAAAGCTGAAATGCTGCTTCAGCTTTCCTTGGACTAATCGTGCACATTGGATGGCTTTCTTAGTCTTTTAGTTTGATGATAATTTAGTGTTGTTCCAAAAACATTTTAATGAAAATTGACTTTGACTTTCGATGTGATTTCTGGAGCAGGACAAAGATTATGGCGAAAGATGTGATTGCTGTACTCAATCACCTGGGATGGGAAAGAGCCCATGTCATTGGCCATTCAATAGGTGAGTTTTGAATGACCCAAATTTCATGGATGCTTATTTGGCTCTGTGGTTCATATGAGAGATTGAAATAACCATTCTGATTGCAATTTCTAGATGCCTGGATTTATCGGGCCATTTTTTAAACTTAATAATGAACTACAAATCACATCCATGACATGTCTGCCTGTGAGTCCAGTTCGGGTTCCTGTTTGTTTCAGGGTGACTAACTGCCCTCTTTGGCTGTCAAAACAGGAGCTATGATCGCTTGCAAGTTGGCTGCCATGGTGCCCAACAGAGTTTTATCTTTAGGATTGCTCAACATGACTAGTGGAGCCTGTGGAGGCTATGAATGTTTCCCAAAGCTATTGCATCCATTTCAGTATGCGATGGTCCTTCCTTTGAATAGAGATTGACATTTTTCTCCATGCAAACTAAAAGGGTAAAGAATGTTCTTCCCAGTTTCTTTTATCATTAAAAGAACTATTCGTTTGTATAGGTGTTCGTTGTTCAGTACTTTACAGACAGGTTGTTCATTTATTGCATGTTGAGCCTGTTTTATGCCCCTATCCTTTGCTTTAAACACATGAACAATAGGAAATGGGTTTTTTTTACTAATATACTGCTTAGAAAGGAGCTGTTATGAACTGTTACTGGTTGGTTACTTACGAATTTTAATCCATGTCAAGAATGTTCCTTATTAATGTTTGCGCGTAGTAGCAGAAGTTGCTTTCACAGTTTGCATCTCTCCAACGTCCCAGTTATAGCTACCCTACAAAATCATTCAAGTGGAAAAATCTTCAAAAGATGTCATTGCATCACTTGAATATCCCAGCCATAGGTACCGCACAAAATCATAGAGATGGTTATTTTTCAAAAGATCTCTCGTTGATTAGCTACAAGAGTCCTTTTCGTTGTGAAAATGAGAAGCAATGCAGAGACATAGGACTTAACCTTGGATATTGTGCGCGAACAACGATTTTTTGAAATAGAGATTCTAAGAAAGATCAATATCTAGCGAGAGCCTTTCTGCATCGCAGTTGCAGTCTTCCTGAGATGATTTCGTGTTTTCATCTAGGCAAAAAAGGGTCCTCTCACAGTTTACCTTTAATGGTGAAACTGCTTATTGTTCACTTGAATCCATTCGTATTCTGTATCTTGACCTCATCATATGATAGAACATTGTTATCGGGGGAGTCAAAAGCTGCTTTGACTTTCCTCAAGAAAATTGGTTTCATTTTTACTTTCCCAAAGAAATTCCCATACTTGTTTTAAGTAGCTACTTGTGCTATTTACCATGTGAATTAAATTAGTTTTGATGATGCAATTGCATTGTCACTTAAAACCAAAAAAAGTTGAATCCAGTTCTCATATTGCACTTGAGCCACTATTTGAGTGGTCTAACAATGATCTGGATACCCACTACTCAAAGGTAGGCAATACTTATGTACTTAAACCATCATTGTAAAATACACTGCCTCCCCCTTTCATCTCTGTCAAAGGATAAATACTTAAGCTTTCTCCATCCCAAAAGAAATAAGGATTTCAGGAGAACAATCAGTGGTTCTGTGATGGTATGAATTAAGGACTCCAAGTAAATTCATTTGTGTTCTTATGATTGGAGTCTTTCTTGTGGGACATGGAAGTGCGTCGATGTATTAGGCTTCCACGGACAGAGGTTTCAGATAATCTGTGTGAGTGTGTGTGTGTGTGTGTGTGTGTGAGAGAGAGAGAGAGAGAGAGAGAGAGAGAGAGAGAGAGTGAGAGCAATCCACAGGGTAAAGCCGTCGGTCTATTTTTCTTTCTCTTATGGAAGTGTAATGTATTATGTGCAGGAATATCTTGAGGAATATGTTGGATCTAGCACCCGGAGGGGCAGTACTCCACAAAGTAAGAAATCTTGAAAAATCTCAAGTTTCTTTGGTCTAGCATTAACATAATGGAGCAGACTCTACCTGGCCTTAGTAACTCTTGTGTTATTTAGAGACTTCCTGAGGGCTTTTTAAGGTTTAGTAAATGTTTATGTCTACAAGTGTTTTTTATGTTTAAATGCACAACAATGCCATATAAACAACTGCCAAACTATCATTGAGTTTTCCTATCCTTAGGATATTTAGAGATGCATTTTACTTTGGTGTTCACAGTTAAATGGACCTACCTTTGAATAACCATGGTGCAATATGGTATTTTACCTTGACAACTTTTTTTCACTTATGACTGTACACCTTTGCTTTCAACCAGTTGCTTTCATCACATTTTCACGAGGACCAACCAAGATATATAGGTAATTTGAAAGAAACAGTTATCACTGTAAAGAAGTATTAGTTCCTGATTTAGTGGAATGGTTTGAGTGGCGTTCTTTCAACTCTAAATATGCCATTTGGCAGAATGTTGGCGATTTTGCTGTATGTTTACCTTGTTGTATGCAGGCATGATGTTGTTGCTCAAATATGCCATGCAAGGAGTCTAGCAGAGAAATTAAAGCCTGTTGCTAGAATGATGAAGCTTGATGGAGGGCACCTAGTGAGTCATGAGAGGACTAAAGAGGTACTTTATTTGAACAATAATTGGAAAGCTAGATACTGTTTTTTTAGAGGGCAGTTTTTTCTGGCACTACTACATGCTTGCTCCATGATAATCTATAGAGGGCAATTAGGTTTTCGGAGTGCACTGGACAAACATGTGAATAAGTTGGATGAAATCATTCTAGACGGTTAGGTTAGTGCTTTTAGGTTTTGTGCTAATTACAATGAAATGGATATACTTTAATTCTTTCAATTGACTTCTTGTGTGTATGAATTGAGATCAAAAGGAATGTGTAAAGTTTATTTAGACTTGAGAGGTTTTTAGATGTGGCTTTTGAACATATTATTGCAGTCCAGAGTTTCTCAAAAATGAGGGAATCACATCAAACTGTTTCTGTATTTTGGTCATACAAGTTGATTTAATTGTTTGGGCTTGATTGTTGAACTGCAAAAGATGGATTGAAGCTATGCTCATGTTCAGGTTAATCAAGCTTCTCGAGCTGATCAAGGTATCAGAAATGAAGGTTGTCTAGCATGATTGGACTGACTTGCATAACAGGTGAAGGACTCTGGCTGTGGCATACAGCCACAAGATATTTCTCAAATATTTACCAGATTTATTCATCCTCGAAGTGGATCTAATCGAGGTAGTGGCGGTGTAGGACTTGGACTTGCCATTTGCAAAAGGTAGATTGCACACTGCCTAATGCTTTTGCTGAAATTGTAATTTTCTTTTCTTGTGTAAGCATATATGGTCCTTTGGACGCTTTACTGATTGCCAGTTCCTCAAGCATATGAAACCCTACTGTCTCATGCACACTGAACCGTGAGTTAGAATGTCCAACCTCGGCTAGGCTTCAAATGAGTTCAATTCAGTCAGGAAAGATCTATGGATCTTTGAACCTTAAATTTTATGCTTCTTGAAGCATAATATCAAATAGCAACCCTTGAGGTTGTGGATTGATTTATTTGCAGTGGTTACTATTTTAGTTTTCTGATCCCTTTTGGACACTCATGATATCTTAGAGATAATCTTCTCGACCCTTTCGTCTACTAAAGTTTGCAAGCCACCGGATGAAATTGCATTATCTTAGTTTTTTGATTTGACATCTCTCCTATTCTCCTTTTAATGATTTAAGATTTATAAATCTCATGGGAGGTCACATATCCATCGAGAGTGAAGGCCATGACAAGGGCACCGCATCACTTTTGTCGACAAACTACAGAAATGCAGCAATACAAATGACTCGGCAGCACACAAGATTACCCCTAGAGCTCAGTCTAGTCATGGTTTGTGCCGATTTTGCTTGGCACAAACCTCACAGAGATACTGACAGAACGGTCCCCTCCAACTCCCAGTATCAAAGAAGTTTTTGAAGTCTCGAATGCAAGTTGGCATATCCCAACGAGGTCTTCCCAAGATATCTTTCAGATGAAAAATGGGTACTAACTGCGTAATCCCTGTTCATCTTGGAGGCCCGCACATATGATACTTGAGTGATACTTCAAAGCATCAATTTTATGTCTTGATTAGAAAGGTCTCGAGGTTGTGAGTAAGAAGTCATGCAGGGAGGCCCTTCTATTTTTTTGTAAGTAAAAGAGTTTTTGTATGATCCAGTAAATGTCATATACTACCGTAGGCGGATTAGGATGAATTCGCTAGAATGCAAGGGACCCGACTCAAGTGTCCAAGCAGTCTTGTGAGTATAACTTTTGATTGTTCAATCTGCTCTACCATCCAACAAATGTGAAAGATCATGTAAGTTGAGAAAACAAACTCACCTCATGCTCTGGAATATAAACAACGATTGGCTGCTTGCATAATTTTGAAATTACCTGTAATGAATTTATGATTGGAACTGGTCAGTAGCTCAAGAAGAAATAAAGTGAGTGCTGCTAGCAAATGAAACTGTCAAAATGTAGAGAATAAGAAGACACCACCAGCTCCAATTAGCGCTAGAGAAATCTAGAAGAATTTACAGAAACAAAAGACTACTACGTTTGTGCCTAGATGATCCATCATACTGCTCGATTTGAAACCATAGTCAACTCTTAATTCTACCGAAGAGATAAGGAAGAAAAGAAGCCAACCCCTATTATTTCTATCTTTACCAAGGGCTTAATTTAAACCACGATTGATCTAGTCCCAGAAAATCAAAGAACTTCCATAAATTTACACTAGCAAAGGGAAGTGCATCACCAACCTGTATGCTATTTATTAGTTCTTGAGGATGTTCAACCCTCAAACCTACCTGCAAGACACAATAGAAGGAAAACCGACAGTTAATAGTTTCATTTATATTGCCAGTATCCATACATTTGGAATGATCTTCCTATGCATACAGATCAAGTTGCCAAACAAGGCATTTCCAAAGATGCCAAACATTTTAGTAACCGGACTATATATTTGAGAGGATCAAGGGTCGCAAGTTGAAACAAGGTTGAAGTAGCGATCAAGATCACAATGCAAGAATATAACATTTCATAATTATGGCTCTAAAGAAGATGAGAGGATAATATTAGCATAACAGCTGAGAAATTCATTGCCAAATTGCTTCTTTCGCACTTTCACGCAATCAATCAAATTCTCCTTTGAATACCTCCCGATTCAAGAAACTCCACGAAGCAGCACACACTCAAACGAACTAGAAAGCTCACAGTATGCGTCGATCGGACTCATTTGTACTTCGACTTGTTGGCGGGCATGGAGCTTCAGCCCGCGCCGCAATTGTCGCACTTGCACACCTCAACCCCACCATCACCACCACCAGCGCCAGCTTCGAGAGCCGAGTAGAGCCATTTCTCTAGACAGAGAGAGAGGGGCAGAGGAAAATCTTCACATTAGGGCAAAAACGACGAGAATAAGTTCAAGTCATATAAAACCCTAACTTGAGAATGGGGCTTCGGAGGCAACGCAGAGGGCGAGTCGGAGCCCGAGATCGCCAAAGGGGCTTCGGGAGGCAACGGCGGAGGCGCGGTTCGTCATAGAGAGCCAAGCGGCGCCGTTTCTTGGGACAGAGAGAGAGGGGCAGAGGACGAATCGCCAATGGGGGCTTCGGAGGCGACGACGTAGGCGGAGGCGGCCTCGTGGTCGGGATCTGAGCCATCGACGGCCTCCGGGAGGCAACGGCGAAGGCAAGCGGCAGAGGCGGAGGCGCGGTTCACAAAAAGAGCGGCGCTTCGCGAAGAAGAGAGAGAGAGAGAGCAGATGGGTTTTCTGGAACGGAAGGCGGAGGCAACCGGCGGGCACGGCGGGTTCACGATCAAAGGAGGCGGAGGAAGGAAGAGGAGGTCGTGAGCGGGAGGAATTTTGAGCGGGGCGAGCGAGGGAGAGAGAAACCGGGGGAAAAGCGTATATTTGAGCATTAGAGGAGGTGAGATGACGGAGCGTTAACGGAGGATGGAAGAAAGAGGGGAAAGAGTCAGATTTTTTAATTAATCTGATTTGTGGGCCCGCTTGCCACGTGTCACGCAGCCAATGGAGTTGTGTATTGCTGATGTGGAGTATTCCACTCGGCCAATATTTTCTCACAAGAGGTAAAGGCAAACGAGTCAGTCAAAGAGACAAAAACATGACCAAAACGTTTCATCCTTTGGTAGAACAACCCTGTGGTCACGGGGGTGCAGTGAGTCATGCTGCCCCTTCACGAGCCTGACAAGAGTTTCCTCACTCCAATGATCTCGAAAACGAAAGCAACTTCGCGAACCCGCCAACACTAACTCGGCCGCTCTTTTTCGCCTCACCGGTGGCCAGGAAATTCGCGTCGGTGTGCCGTATTCGTAGTTTGTAATATACGTAAACATCGATTATTTTGCAACTTGTACTCGACAGGAGAAGCCTACCCCGCCAGAAAACGCGCTTGTTCGTATCGCTACATAACTCTAGGAGTTTGGAGTACGGCTATATCAACAGATGGTGAGGCAGAGAGGCTAGGTTTTGAAGTACGGCTAGGGAAAGAAAGGAAAGGCTAAGCACGCTCGGGCTCGCTAGTTTTTTGCATGATTGGGTCAACCAACTAATAATGCATGCTACATCAATCTAAAGCACAGAAATTATGCTACATAATTGTACGGAAAATCGGTATTTTTCTTCGGTTTATTTTTGACTTTTTTCGAGATCGATCTCAAGAGCTCGTATGATTTGCGAAATATAATTAAAGAACACGATTTTTGCAAATTCAAGACTCGATCGATTAATTCACAATGTTAATAGAAAAAGAGAGAGTATGAGATAGACTAAATAAATATATTTTCCCATTTTAATTTAGAGAAAAGGGAAGCCAAAAATAAAAATAAAAATAAAAAAACAACGTGGGATGGTGCGGCTAATGTGACGGTCGGCTCTCTATCTCCTCCTCAATAGCACGTGTCAGGGAAAAAGTTCGACTCCGTGACCACGCTTTTTTATTTTTATTTTTTTCCAACATTCTCTTATTTAAAAAATAAAAATAAATATATAAATTAAATAAATTATTTCCAATTTTATTTTCCGTAGGTTATGGCCAATAATTGACATTATTCATTTTGGGCTCTTTCCATATACACACCCACTCACCAGTCACGCAAGCACCTTATTGTGCCGGAACTATTATTTCAATTCGTAAATTATGTTTATCAAAGCGTGGAATCCCATCATTGAAATACGAGATTTTTTATATATTGGATTCTAATTTCGTGTCTCATTTGAATTTGTCGAAAGTAATTTTTCCGAGTCATCTGTCTAATTCCGTGCCACGCAAAATATTTGACGAGACCGAGCTGATGTACTTGCTTAAAACGAGCTTTCATAATCCGATCTTTCCCATCTACCGTGTGGGTAATCAAAGTACATATTACATATTGTTCAATGCGATGATGTATTACAATCAAAAGGGCATATGTACTTCGATGAAAAAAAAAAGATCATATATACTCAATTGATGCATACAAGAATTGAGGAATCTAAACTTGACGAGATAATTAGCTATCCCAATCTAACAAGAGCACTACCTATTCGGGAAATAACGAAACATCAAATAATATCGCCAAATATATAGTAATATATCTACCAATATTCTCTCAAAACACTCACGCACACACTCTTTATCTTGTTCTGTATCTATACTTTGGATAAGTAAGTGAGTGCACACAATCTTTCGTTGTATCTTTCTAGCTAGCTTTATACACACTCTTTCTGTCTCTGTCTCTCTCTCGAGCGGCTTCTTCCATCACCAGTCGACGTGGAAACCCAATCATCAGACCTGTTTCATTCGCCATCGTCGTCGCCAACCTGTGAACGCAACCTTTCCTCCCTATAAATACTTGACAATAATCCCGTAATAATACCACGAGAGACGGTTTCTATCTTAATACCATTATCGCTCTTTTCGCCCGAAAGAATGGTCCGAATTAAGCTCACCACCACCACCAAGCTCTCACTCCCACCGTCCCACGTGCCGCCGCCGCCGCTGCCAAAACCACGCTCTCGCTCCTCCTCCTCCTCTTCGCTCCCACTTTGTGGGCTCGCGCCCTGTTCGCATGCGACCCACGGAACGGGCTGACCCGGGGCCTGAGGTTCTGCAGGGCGGGCCTGCCGATCCATGTGCGGGTGCGGGACCTCCTCGGGCAGCTGACACTGCAGGAGAAGATCTGGCTGCTCGTCAACAATGCGGCCGCCGTGCCGAGGCTGGGCATCCAGGGGTATGAGTGGTGGTCCAAGGCGCTCCACGGGGTCTCCAACGTCGGGCCCGGGACCAAGTTCGGCGGTGCCTTCCCCGGGGCCACCAGCTTCCCCCAGGTAAGAGCTGCTTACTTTCTCTGCATTCATCAATCTACATTATTCAATAATATAAGGAAAAGTCTGTTTTTTTTTAATGTCCCTCGAAGTTTCCTATGTTAATATTCCTAAACCAACCAGCTCTTCGCAACTCTCACCCTTTCATGTCTCGCCGAACAGAGAGCTTTGACATATAGAAAGGCCCGATAGCTTCTCCCTACCAACTAGACACTCTTTACGAAATTTGTGATAGGATACGAAGTTAACATAAGAAGTAGGGTTTTCTTATTTTTTGGCCGTGCTATAGGTAGGGTTTGGTTGGTGACAAATGTACAATTAAGCTGCTTGATATAATAAATTCTAGCATCATAAATATTAAGTTCGATGGTGTCGAATTGGAGCACATGCATGCATGCATACATCCAAAATACAAATGATTCCATGAAAAAAGCTGCTTTATATTATTTCTTCTCCTGTTGCACCCGTGAAAGTGTCGTGCCACCAGAAGCAACGTCTTGTGATGGCAGCTCATGCCATCCCTTTTCGTTGTGATGGCAGCTCATGCCATCCCTTTTCGTTTAGGAGAGGAGAATCTTCTTCCCTTTAATGAGTTTTGGAAGATAGGATTGTGGGCAAAAAGTCCCTTTCTTTGAAGTAAATCTCCCCCTTTAATATTCTTTGGGACCACCTCATGGTTCTTAGTCGAAAATCTCATCATAAAGGTATGAAAAACCTTGTCTCAACAGCGTCAAATGTGTCAAATGTGCCAAGCCAAAGAGTCTGACATGCTTCCCAACAAGGGTCAGTTGTGTCCTTGTGAATGACAGAAAGCATCCGTCCAATCTAGTTCTTTTTAAGGGAAAAGTAATATGTCAAGTTCACGCTAAGGAAAGGAAAATATATGGCATTGGCCATTGGCAGTGCTAGTCACGTGTTTTTATTTATTATTTTTACATTTTAATTTCGAACCTATATGTATCAAAGAACTTTCGAGAGGGACCATCGCTGAAACGAACTTGGATTCTGGGCAGAAAAAGTTGGGTAAAACTTTGTCCCGTAGCAAGCAAGTTGCGTAGGCAGTGTGGATTTTTTCCCATGACCCAAGTTGAGGAAGATGACAGCAGTACTAGCAGAGCTGAAACCCAGAAGATTTTAAGTCCTTCACCCGATATCTTTAGGGAGGAGAATCAAAGCTTATGGCGAAAACCCTAGTTTGCCTTTCGCCTCCGGATCATTGTCCGATCATAGTGAGGTCGTGTATTGGAGATTCGATGCGTTTGCGACCTTATAATCGATTATGCTTTTGTTGTGATCAGATGATTATAAGATCACAAGTCACTTTTTGAATGAAATGGGCTATTGACTTATTTGTAGTTGAGTGAGACGAGAATCTTGAGTCGGGCCCATTCTACCTTTTTCATCGAATCAATGCTAAAGGACAAGGTCTTTCTTCAAAGCTACTAGGAACTTAAGTGAGAGTTTGCTTAACTAACTTGGCTTTCACACTTAGGGTTAAAGCAATTGGCGAAAAGACATAAGATGAAGCTAGGCCTTTAGACAGTTGCGTTCCCTTGCACTTGTGATTCATCAATGATTCAACTTGCATGATCAGCAATGCATTTGAATATCATATGTTAACGCACCGAAACAATCACGACCATCAATCACGGTAGCAAATATTGAAATACTCCTGTAATTCGTGAACGCAGGTGGTGTCAGATGAGGCGAGGGTCATGGACAACGGAGGGACAGCGGGACTGACGTACTGGAGCCCGAACGTGAACGTGTTTCGAGACCCTAGGTGGGGGCGGGGCCAGGAGACGCCGGGCGAGGATCCCGTGATGGCTGGGAAGTACACGGCGAGCTACGTCCGGGGGCTTCAAGGCAACCCAGCGAAGCGCACCCACCGGACCGGCTACCACTTTCAACCTCCTAAAAACTGGATGAACGGTATGACTTCTTATTCGTCATTTTTTACGCTGATCGTTGAGGGTTAAAGAGCTTTGACTCGCCTCGTCTTCCGGAAAACTTGGTCTTTAAAAGTTATACATTATCGTACAATGTAGGTCAGGTATGCATGGAACTACATTATATTCGACGACTTCATCCCTTGTAGACATCTGCTTTAGCGATTTTCTGCATGGGTTTTCTGCGCATGTTGAAAGTCATTTTTCTTTCTTTAAAGAAAAGAGGCTACACATCTTCTGGGGTAGGTGGGATGGAAATAATGAATAAAGAGGCCAAAACAGGGTGGTCGAGTTCAATACGTTCACAAAACGTCTCTTCTTCGAGCATGTAAAAATAGGAAGCTGACTAAGCTTTTCGTCGTATTCTGGGGGAGGTGGGATGGAAATAATGAATAAAGGGGCTAAAACAGGGTGGTTGAGTTCAATACGTTCACAAAACGTCTCTTCTTTGAGCATGCAAAAATAGGAAGCTGACTAAGCTTTTCGTCGTATTCCCATCCGCTTGTTTGCCATACTTACTTAAAAAATCAATTTTATAATTGACATCAAACCGTAGATGATGGCACTTAGGAGGCAACATTTAATGGAGAGGCACCTTTGCCAGAATGATGACAAGAACTTGCTGGTCACATGCTTATTATAGGGAGCTGAGACCCAGGCCACCTCTCACCCACGCTCTCCTCCCATCCTGGTTTGCACTTTCTAATCAGGAATTAGGGTAGATATATGACCACATAGATTGTAATCGATCAAATTGAGCCGTGGAGAAATGCCGTAGTCTCTCTAAGGATGACGAACCACGACAATCGCATCATTTCCAAGTCATGGTTCGTCCGGTAAGCCATGCAGGACCACGCATACGATTGGTCATTGGAGGGGGTCTTGATCATCAATCGGTCTGTGGGGCCATCACACCATATAACTTTTATTTCTTTCCTTTTGCTTTTTTTGGATTATTCCAATCAATTTCATGGTCCGGCCAAATTAAGATTGTTTTGCAAGCAAAAGTCCTGGTTTTGCACCTAGATGAATCCTTCATTGGCATTAGACTACTTGGGCATTTAAAGGGTCTAGATTTTGTGCCGATTTCCCTAGCAAATGATCCCTTCGACAGTCCCATGACTTTCTGCCTTGAAGGGTTCTTCTCGATCTTTCTTCGCTCTCTTCCTTTGTTGCTTCTTGGAGTCCTTGTGATGTAATGTCCGTCAAACGGTGGGAGAGCCCAAAAGAAAAGAGGATGGGGATTGAACAATCGATATTGGAAGTGACCAGAAACTAGTGATTAAAGACAAATATAGGAAGAAAATGTCATTGTAGATATATTTATTTAGCTTAAATCCCCGAAGTGCTGCATGGAAGAAGTTGAAAAACACAATGTTATATACCTATGAAAAATGACCTAAACACAGCGGTTTTTTGCGCCTGGCTTAGCGTTATCCTCCTTGCCTTTGCTTGTGGACATAAACGTCTGCAAATTGTCTAGAAAATTGTCACGAGATTCATGTTTTGCTCATTAGAAGTGGTGGGGACTGCCGTCCCATGAAAACTGCCATGAGACAAAAGATACAGCCTCGGTTGGTCCTCCCCTTCGAAAAGTTCATATCCACAAGTAGGCTGCAAAGAAATGTTGGGGTCGATTTCGAAGATAAGCTTTTAGTGCGACAAGGATGGAGAGTCTCGTGTGCATCTTGTTGGGAAATAATCTTCGTAATGCTGTACGCCAGTTACTGGGAAAAAGGAGTCGTTAATGAGAACCCCATTCGCCGATATATTTTCCTGATGCTATGATCCATGTTCCAAGGTTTCCGAATTTTTATTCATGTGATAGCACCTGCTTCAACTAAACGCCTCTTAATTTTCTCTTTGTTTGTTCTACTCTCCTGCCGTGGTCTACAAATCTCCACCTCCAAAATAATGATCTGGCAGACCCAAATGGTAATTTTCTCTCCCAACTTTTCTTGCATGTCTCTTTGAATGATATTGCTTACTAGATGTAATGCATACATCCATGTGTCATATTCTTATAGGATGTCAAAAATTCTTATTTAAGTGTTAACTCAAATCTGTCACGTTATTGAGTGCATTAATTTTATGAAAAGCCCATTTTCCCTTTCTTCCTAATTTCAATCTAATGAACTTTTGCAACCATACCACACTTCATTGACGATATTTTAAGTGAAATCAAATGATTGAATTGTGCAGGACCCATGTACTACAGGGGGTTGTACCATCTCTTCTACCAATACAACCCCAAAGGGGAGGACTGGGGCAACAGCAGCATAGTGTGGGCACACTCAGTGTCCAAGGACCTGGTTAACTGGCAGGCCCTCCCTCCCGCCATCTACCCGAGCAAGCCCTTCGACATTAATGGGTGCTGGTCAGGGTCCGCCACCGTCCTCCCGGGCAATCGCCCTGTCATCCTCTACACCGGTCAGGACATCCACAAACGCCAGGTCCAGAACTATGCCATCCCCGCCAATGCCTCCGACCCGTACCTCTGCGAGTGGATCAAGCCCAATGACAACCCCCTCATCGTCTCTGGACTTGGCATCAATGCCAGTGCCTTCCGTGACCCGACCACTGCATGGTTCGAGGGTGGGCACTGGAAGATCCTCATCGGCAGCAGTAGGAAGCATCGAACGTCTGCACGGAAGAACAGCACCAGTTTTGAAGAACATCGCTGCGGGGTGGAAAACGAAGGTTTCCGTTGCTATTGGTACCATACATTTTTCCAACAAATAAGTTTAACATAGCCCAAGGCACTTCAGGGTGCACATATAAGTCCTCAAATCTAAAAATATAAACCGGGGAATTAATTAGATAAAAGAGGGTAATGCCTCGAGGTGATGACTCGCTTAAAAGTATCCTCTCATGTGGTGAGACATGGGCGCATCTAAAGTACACCTGAAATAGCGTGGTTCATCAAAGGCTGGTTCATGCTCCAGGCGTCCAGAGTCTTGATCATGATTGTCCGAGTCCCATTGTTGAAGGCGAAGAGACGGGCGTTGTTGAACACCGCAAGAGTGGGGTACACCCTAGATGTGATGTACGTCTTACCTCCGGCCCCAAAGCTCTCCACCACGGAATGATCGATCTGGACATTCATATCCAACATTACGATTACAATTGAATGGATGCGCATTCACTAAATTCAGTACAATTTTGGCGATTTCGCAACCCTCCAACTAGGACAAGAAATGATTTTAATGATTGATGATGTCAACCCTCCAACACTCCAACCTGTCAACCCTCCAACCCTCCAATTTTGGCACTGGAAGATCCTCATCGGCAGCAGTAGGAAGCATCGAGGGATGGCATATTTGTACAGGTATGGTGAATAATCATTGGCACAATCTGTCTACACGACGCGGAGATGTCGGGTGGGATAATTTATCATTTGACAGGGACATAGTTGGAACATGAAAATGTGAATTTCATATGCAGGAGCAGGGATTTCATCCACTGGATCAAGGCAAAGCACCCGCTGCACTCAGCGCCGGACACCGGCATGTGGGAGTGCCCCGACTTCTTCCCAGTTTTGAAGAACAGCACCAACGGGCTGGACACGTCGGTGCTCGGCCAGGGTGTAAAGCACGTGTTGAAGGTCAGCCTTGATCTGACACGATTTGAGTATTACACAGTCGGGAGTTATCACGCTGATGAGGACAGGTATGTGCCCGAAAACACCTCGGCCGACGGGTGGAGCGGCCTGAGGTATGACTATGGCAACTTCTATGCTTCGAAGACATTCTTCGACTCGGCCAAAAACCGGAGGCTCCTGTGGGGTTGGGCCAATGAGTCCTGTAATGTCCGCAAGGGATGGGCTGGGATTCAGGTGATTAAATAGATTTACTCTATCATCTTTTGGGGGTAATCTATTCATTTTCTTGATTCGAATGTCGTTACATTCTTTTGCTTTGATGCAGGCAATTCCAAGGAAAATATGGCTTGATAGCCATGCCAAGCAACTGTTGGAATGGCCAGTCGAAGAGCTGGAGACTCTGCGGGGTCAAAAGGTTCACATGAGCAGTGTCGAGCTCAACAATGGTGAACTTGTCGAGATTAGAGGAATCACAGCTGCTCAGGTTCAAATTTTGCGCTATGATCTTTAGTTCAGTGTGCCAAAATTTGATTGATGATTCTTGCTGACCGCGTCTTAGTGCTTGTTTCCTATGTTGATTCGTTTACGTAGGACAAATTAGTATTTAGAAGATTACAACATAATAACACGTGCTTAGTGAAAAAGCTTTTACTAGTTTATATTGTCCCTGTGAATGTTCACAGGCTGATGTGGACGTACTTTTCTCATTCTCGAGCCTGGAAGGGGCCGAGCAATTCAATTCCAGCTGGTTGAGCAAGACCTTTGCGCCCAGAAGGGCTCGGGAGTTCCAGGCACGGTTGGACCATTTGGGCTCCTGACGCTGGCGTCTGAGTACCTGGAGGAGTTCACCCCGGTCTTCTTCAGGATCTTCAAGGCCAATGAGCAAAACAAGCACAAAGTCCTAATGTGCTCTGATGCAAGGAGGTCTGTCATAATTAATTTCATTTTATTCGATTTTTCTTGTTCATAATAAGCTTCCTGATGGACCAACTTTGTGATTATTTCTTTAATTCCTCGTTTTGGGGTTAAATGCAGCTCGTCTCTAGAATCAAAAATTTATAAACCATCTTTTGGTGCTTTTTTGGACATGGATTCGAGTGGAAGGAACATTTCTCTTAGGAGTCTGGTAAGTGATACGATCCATCATCAATCATTAAATCATTTCTTGTCCTAGTTGGAGGTTTGTGAAATCGCCAAAATTGGACGGAATTTAGTGAATGCGCATCCATTCAATTGTAATTGTAATGTTGGATATGAATGTCCAGATCGATCATTCCGTGGTGGAGAGCTTTGGGGCTGGAGGTAAGACATGCATCACATCTAGGGTGTACCCCACTCTTGCGGTGTTCAACAACGCCCGTCTCTTCGCCTTCAACAATGGGACTCAGACAATCATGATCGAGACTCTGGATGCCTAGAGCATGAACCAGCCTGTGATGAACCACGCTATTTCAGGTGTATTTTAGATGCGCCCATTTCTCACCACGCGAGAGGATACTTTTAAGCGAGTCATCACCTCGAGGCATTACCCTCTTTTATCTAATTAATTCCCTGGTTTATATTTTTAGATGTGAGAACTTATATCTGCATCGTGAAGTGCCTTGGGCTATGTTAAACTTATTTGTTGGAAAAATGTATGGTACCAAGCAATGGAAAGCTACGTTTTCCACCCCGCAGTGATGTTGCTCGCAGGGTGATGATTAATGAAAATAGTCTGAAGTATCTCTACAAGCCTTTGTCACCATAGGCAATGTGTAGTTGTCAGGTTGAGCTCCCGAACGAATGGGCTCCCCGAAAGTCCCATAACACCTGAAACTGGGTCTTCTTTGAGTCATTGCACCAAACAGGGTATATGCATCTCCTAGAGTTCTATGGTAAGAATACATACAAAGGAGCTTGTTCACTACGAACAGGTTATGGAGCATCCCAGTGACGGTGACGAGCGTGTGATGTGTGGTGGGCTTTATTTTGCCTGGTATTATTAGAATTATGGCCAATTGAAAGAATAGTTGCTCATGTATCTCTTGTAAATTAGCACAACTACAAGACATTCAAATATCAAATGCTCTGTTTTGCTGATGATGAGATATAAGAGACACGAATCCTCTCAATTCCGTGTTACATAAAGACAAAGCGAATGCCTAGATTCTGGAGGCCTTTACAATCCAATCCACTAATTTATTTGATTCTTTACAACGATAGACTAAACTAAGGTTTGGAAAGCGGGCCAGAAGAATTTTACATTCAATGATAAGAGCCTCCACTTCCCATGAATAGAGAGAAATACCCAGCAGACAACTTTTCAAGCTCAAGTTGTCATGTCAATAATGTAGTTCAGTTCTGAACTTGAAGTGAAGTGCTTGAGAGTTCGAAGCAAAGCTAAGGTTTCTACTTGAAGAGGTCCTCACTTGTCGCGCGAATCCATCGATAGTCTTGCCTTTGAAATCGCGACAAATGCAAGCAATGGCGCCTTCCGTCAATTCCTCCCTGTGCAATCTGTCAATGTTCAGTTTCAGCGTTCTTAGTCTCGGTGGTTTCCATTGTACGTGTAAGTCCTCTAAATCTTGATCTCTCTCCGGATTTCAACTATTCCACTTTTGATAATTTTGATGATTGGCAACAACTGAAGCAATTACCATGGCAGGGTCTTGGTGCCTGTTCTTGAAGGCAGAGGAGTTTCGAGCAAGCTAAATATGCTAGAGTAGGGCTACCATAAGCTCAAAGGGCAGAGGCGTTGAGGTGAGATTTTCGTAGTTCAATGGCCATTCTTCAATTCTAGTCACTTGTTTGTCTGAGATCTGGATGATGAGTTTCGTATGTTCGGGTACTATTTTCCTATTAAACAGATTACCTCTAGTCGGTAAGGTGTTTTGACAAACACTCCATTTAAATAATATGATTTTAGACGGTGTTTTCAATTCCACACCATATTCTAAAGCTTTTTAGGGGTCTGGTAGGAGGATGAGGCTCGGTTTATGTTCTGTTTGGTCTCTGTCTCTCTTAGTTTGTCACACCCCAAAACCTACCAAGACGAGGAATGACACGGCTGTCCTTCCACAAAAAGGACGCAGCCTCAACAGTAACCAACAACCTGATATCAACATATATATATATATATATATATATATATGAAATCACATATATATTAGATATATCAACGGGTTGATTACAACATCAGAGTTTCTATAATCCACCAAAAATATCTGTACGTCAAGAACTTAGCCAACCCGACGAACTATCAACAACCTTACAAGCAACTCCAAAATTCAAACCCAAAAATCATATTCCCAAACATCCCCGCGATAGCGCTCTCGTACTAATGGCCGCTAGCCGAGAAATCTGAAAAGATTGCGAACTAGAGGGATGAGCAACCACAGCTCAATGAATAGTATATCTCTTCTAAGTAGATCGAGCAATCACTGTGCATGTATACAAAGCAATACCAGAGCTTCAAAAGCCAAACCCAAGGTTTAAAATACATATAGAATCACATAAGAGTTATTTCATTTTATCAAAACTTTGTACAAATCACAAATGCACATTTAAATCCACCATCACAATTCAAACTATCAATGGTCAAGTCCATTAATCAACCTCTATAAAAAAATCACGACAATGGTCCATTCCATTGACTAATCTCAAATCACACATCAATGATCTATTCCATTAATGAATCTCATATCACATCAAACGTCGATGGTCCATTCCATCGATTAATCTATTGCTCAATATCTAACCATAGTCACAACACAAAGCCTTGTGACAAAACTACCAAGATTCCCCCCTTGGCAAGGTCTCCATCTACAAAGCCGGTGGCTCGGCCCAGAAAGATATCCTAAACCCGGTATGCATACCCCAAAACCCCTCATGAGTTCACGGTCATATTGAGCATCAAACAATCACCATCCAATATCATAATTCCAATCCAAAATATATTTCACAAACCAAACAAATAACTTTCTCACAGTACGACTCATCCGCCAGAAATACATTTCGTAGCGCATTTTTTGAATAATTTCCAAACTCATTTCATAAATTAGTTCATAACACAATATACAAATGTATCCTTTCATAATACATTTCCAAAAAACGATTCTCAGATCATTCTCAAATACTAAAATGTAGTAAATGCTCGATCCCGATTTATGTAACAAAATGCTCTTTTAAGTTCAACATATATATTTATATCGAATCATAATTCCTTCGTGATATGATTTTTTATAAAACCAAAGAAGAGATAGTACCACTCACCTGGAATCCCTAAATATCAAGCAACCACGCTCACTCGAACCGACAATATCGTAATCCTAACAATTAAATGAGAAACGACATCAAAACCAAGTAAAAAAAACTACGAAACGGCTAAACAACGTTTAAACGCTAACAAGACAACTCAAAAACGCTCACAAATCGCTTCTCCAAAACGATTATCTAAACCGTTCGCAACGCGGAGTTTGAACGCGAAACTTGATCGTACCATAAATTTCTCCACTGAACTCCGTTTCAATCGAGCTTATAGTCAATAGAAAGCTCACTCAGAGCATTACAAGAACCCCAACTTGGCCGTCCCAAAATCAAGCTAAAAACCGATGAAAATCAGCCTAAAAACTGCTGGTCGCACTGTTCACCTTGCGCGGCCAACTTCAAAAATTCATATTAGGCAAACCGCAAGTCCAAATCAAGATCCGTAATATCCCACGGCTCCACGACACCCAAAACTACCAATTCTATAAATATTCGCAGCTTAACGACTCAAAAATCGGACTTCGCCGCTCAAATAATATATAATTTCGAAATTAAGCCCTAACTCGAAAAAATATTCCGATTAAACGAACGAGGGGCGCGAATACTTACCGGATGTTGCTAATCAAAGTCGAATCGGCTTGGTAAAACTCCCTCGGTACAAAATCCTCTTCTCTTTTCTTTTTTTCTTCTTCCTCCTTCCTTTCCCCTTTTTTCTTCTCTTTTCCGTTTCTGTTTTCTCCTCCCCAAAAGCTCTCGGTCCTCTTTTATTTCAGCTGAGTACACTGTAGCTTCTGTTGACCTGTTGACTTTTGACCCTTTCTTTTTTTTGGAAATATTACATAGTTGGTTATAGCCGCTCTTGACTGAGTTGCATCCTGACTGATTGCATGTCCAGAATAGCGTGTCTACTGTTGATGTTGTTGATAGAGGAATTGCTAGAATGTCATCCATTGTCTGCTAATCGTAGAAGTTCTGCTGTAGCTGCTCGTTGCACTGTGCCTCCCTTGTTCTGATCAGTTCTGCCCCTATATTCATCGTAATTTGTAGGTCCCCCTAGTGTGCCTCTTTTGAGCCATATGTCTTCTTTTGCTGCCCATGTCCAACATCCCATCTTACCTCCTTCGAGATGGCGTCTCTACCCATTATTAGACTTAGCCATGTCCACGCTGGGCAATAGCCCTTCACCTCATGCCAGAAATCGATATGAGAGAAATAAATTCCTTTCAATACTTCGCTCCACAACACATTTTGGCTCGAGTGACCCTTCAAGCTTGTTTGCCCAACATAACTCTGTTAAAAGTAAGGTCTGTAAAGCCCAAACCACCTGTGTCTTTCTCGTGCTTCATCATATCCCATCTCTTCCAATGTAGCCTAGCTTTGGAGGCATGTGTTTTCCACCAGAAAGATGCTATATTTTGGTCAATAGCCCTGCAAATACATACTGAAATTTGAAGATTGACACGGCATAGTGTAGTAAATCCTGCACCATTGCTTTGATTAAAATCTCCTTTCCCGCTTTGGATATATACTTTTCTTTCCACCCTTCCAGCTTTATGTTTACTCTTGCCATGATTAATGCAAACATCTACATTTTAGTCTGGCCCCAATTCAAAAGGGTTCCCAAATACTTTTCTGTTTCGTCAATTTCCGGGACTCTTATCTCCTGAGCCATGTTTTTTCTCAATAGATATGGACATCCAGTGCTAAAGCAAATCCCTGATTTGTCCAGATTGATCTCCTGGCCTTAGCATATCAATATTGATGTAGGATAGAATCTAGATTTTGACATTACCTAACCTTCCGCAAACAACAGGTGGGTTTATGTGGGACAATTCATATTTAGTCTTGTGCCTTTGAAGCGTACATCTTCAACTGCCTTTTGCGTAAGGAAGGATGACATGTTTGCAACAATTATAATTAAGTAGAGAGATAATGGGTCACCCTAACGAAGTCGTCTCGATGGCTTAAAATAGGGAAGGGGTTCCCCGTTGAATTAACACAGAGGGATTGTAGTGACACTACAAAAAAACTGGATTTTTATCACAAAAATTTGCGACGAAAAAATTTTCGTCGCAAATTTGCGATAAATTTTCCAACGAAAAATAAAATTCGTTGGAAATTTCCAATGAAAATTTTTTTGTCGCAAAATTCGTTGTAAATTTTCAACGAAAAATTTTTTGTGCCAAAATTCGTTGGAAATTTCCAACGAAAAATTTTTCGTTGGAAATTTCCAATGAATTTTGCGACGAATTAAAAAAAACCCCGTATTGTTCGGCATTTTTTATATTGGTGGGAAAATTTGTTGGAAATTTCCAACGAATTTCAATTTTCGGGACAATTATTTAAGTGTGTACAATTTTCCAACGAATTTCAATTTTCCGGGCAATTATTTTAGTGTGTACAATTTTTGTTGGAAAATTCATTGGAAATTTCCAGCGAAAAAAAATTCGTTGAAAATTTCCAACGAATTTTAGATCTTCCGAGCAATTATTTTAGTGTGTACAATTTTCGTTGAAAAATTCGTTGGAAATTTTCAATGAATTTTCCAACGAATTTTAGATCTTCCGGGCAATTATTTTAATGTGTACAATTTTCGTTAAAAAATTTGTTGGAAATTTCCAACGAAAAAAATTCATTGGAAATTTCCAACGAATTTTAGATCTTCCGGGCAATTATTTTAGTGTGTACAATTTTCGTTGGAAAATTCGTTGGAAATTTCCAACGAATTTCAATTTTCCGAGCAATTATTTTAGTATGTGCAATTTTCGTTGGAAATTTTCAACGAATTTTAATTTTCCTTCTCCTGCTCGACTTCGCCTTTGCCTTCTTAGCCCTCTCCCGCTCCCTCTCCTTCTCCCTCTCGACCTACCTCAGCTTCTGCTTTTGCTTCTGCTTCTCCCTCATCGCCCTCAACACCGCCGCGACGTCCCTCTCCACCCCCACATGGGCGAGGAATTCGCTCTGCTCGGCCACGAACTCGAAGGCCTCCTCGATGAACCCAAGCGGGCCGGACGGATTGAACCTCTTGCTGAACTCCGCCGCGACAGGAGGATCAAGAAACATGGAATCAAGCGGTGCTGGTGTAATGGCGTCAGTGGAGAAACGGGAGAGGAGGGCCCGACTTGGTGATCGATACCGTCTTCCTTCTCCCCTTCTCCTCCTCCTCCTTCTTCGTCCACTTGGTCCCGCGCCCCTCTCCTCCTCCTCCGAGTCAGTGGTCGCACTCCACGCTCCTCTCCCCACCGCACGTGCCCCTCACCGCCCTCGGAGCAGCGCGGGAGCTGTTGGTGTTGGTGGTGGTGTTGGTGGCTTGACTTTTCGCTGCCGACTTTCGCACGATGCCCCTTGGGAATTTTGCTTTTAGTGACTTGGTGCGGTTCGGATAAATAAATACGCGGAAAGAGCGACCTCCGCCCATGCCTTTTCGGAGGAGGAGGCCGAGGGCTTGGCCTCAGGTTGCTTCTCCTCTTCCTTCTCGAAGTCGGAGATGATCGCCATGGACGGTGAGCTCCAAGAGGGATTGAATCGGCGAGCTTGAGCTTGCCGGCCATGGCGAGCATTCTGGGCGAGCTCGAGCTGCCCAGATCTGGCCAAGTTCTGGGCAAGCTCGGCCCTCACTAGCGGCAAGGGCGATTTTTTGACCCAAAAAAAAAATTTCGGTGGAAAAAAATTTCCATGATTTTTCGACAAAAAAAAAATTTGTAGTTTTTTCAACGAATTTAGCCACGAATTTTCCAACGAATTTTCTAACGAAAAAAAATTCGTCGCAAATTTCCAACAAAAATTGAAATTTTTTGTTGGAAAATTTTCCGACGACGAATTACTCACGAATTTTTTTTCGTTGGAAAATTTGTTGGAAATTCGTTTTCTAACGAATTTTCCAGAATTTTTCGTTGGAAATTTCGTCGGAAAAAATTCGTTTTTTTGTAGTGTGAAGCATTGCATGACCCATGATACCCATATTCCAATGAACCCAACTTCAACATACATGCTTCTAGGAAATTCCATTCAACTCAGTCATAGGCCTTCTTCATGTCTAGCTTTAAGATAGCTTGAAATTTTTTCTTCTCTTTCTGATTCTGAGTTGATGTAGAATGTCTTTAACCACAATTACATTAGCTTGGATCTATTTGTGGCTCATGAAGGCACTTTGCTCCATTGTTATCAAATTTGGGAGCCGAATTTTAGGCAATTCACCAAAACAGCGTATATGATTTTATAGGTAAAGTTGCCAAGCTGGTAGGTTCGACAATGATCTATCTTCTCAGGATTAGGATTTTTAGGGTTAAGAGCAATATGGGTTTTATTCAGATCTGGGTCTAGAGAGCCGGTGTTCAGAAAGGCCTCGCCAGATTAAAAACATTATGTTGAATAATTTTCCAATGGTTTTGGTAGAGCTGACCAATTAGCCCATCTAGTCCAGGTGCTTTCAGAGCGCCCAATTGGACAGGTGTTTCCTTTACGTCATGCATCGTTACACTTCTCAGAAAGCTTTGGTTCATATGGTCTATGACCAAAGACGTTGGTCTAGCACTGGCTAAAAGTTTCATGAGTTCATTGTGCTATTAACGACCGAAAGAAATCCGCTGTTGTTTGCTTCAGTTTTTCCAGATCTCGGATCCACTCATCTTCCGTGATTTTCAAACATAGAGATGTTGTTTCTTCCCTCCTCTGGACCATGGTTGCATGGAAATACTATGTATTCTTGTCGCCCCAGTTCAGCTAGTTCATTCTTGAGCGCATACTTCGATACGTTTCTTCTTATTTCTATAGCTCTTCAATTTGCAAGTTCAATTGCTGTACCCTCTCCCTGTTGTAGTTCAAATCCTGAACATTTGTGATCTCCAGAGATCCCTTTTCAGGGACCTTATTTGGCTTTGAGCATTGGAGAATTTTTCTTGCTCCATTGCGAAAGGGCTTGTGATACCTTCTGTAATTGTGGAGTAAAGTTACACTTTCTGTTTCGGGAGTGCTCCACATTGATTGTACAACTTTTGCACACTCTTCATCTTCCAATCAATATGCTTCGAATTTGAATTCTCTCTTTCTTTTTACTATTTCTGTCGAGAGTATCAACAGAATGGGGCTATGATCAGAGCCAATCATTGGCAAAGCATAGACTTCGGCATTTGGGAACATCACTCTACGTTCTACATTACATAGAATTCTTGCTACTCTTTCCTTCAAATAAGCACCCCATCCCTGTTGTTTGCCTATGTAAATGCTCATCCCTTGCCTTTGAGGTCCATGAGAGAACAATCTAGAGAGTCCCGAAAAGCAGCTAACTTGTAGCATTCAGCCATGCGTCTGACTTCCTTTTCGCAAGGATACAAAATTTCATTAGAATCGCCCATACAAATTCAGTTGGAACGACTTTCTTTATATTTTCCCAGAGTTGGAGCCTTCTTGATA
Source organism: Syzygium syzygioides (assembly GCA_031216285.1). Taxonomy (NCBI): domain Eukaryota; kingdom Viridiplantae; phylum Streptophyta; class Magnoliopsida; order Myrtales; family Myrtaceae; genus Syzygium; species Syzygium syzygioides. The sequence continues at coordinate 33,777,346 of CM062249.1, forward strand.
TAAAGGTAATGCACGGACAAAGGTTATTCTCTATTTGTTTTTTACTGTCATTTTCCTTTGCATAATTAGTCTAAGACCCAAACATTCTTGGAACATGAAATACACGTAAACAATACTTGTTACCTTATTTGTGTCGAAAAGTTATTATACATCAATAAGGTTGATCCGACAATGACCACTCGGAGCCCCATCTCCATCCCTACAACTGGCAGTGGCATGATGATTATGACATTAGTCTTCAAGCCAAAGCTTGCCATTGCTATTCGAGATTGACCATTGTCCTGGCCTGCAGCTATCTTGCTCTAGTGAGTTTCGTGTGAGTAGTGCTTGGAATGATCTTAGACAACAGAGGAATAAAGGTGGGCTGGCGCCAACTGATCTGGTTCGATCCTGAGGTGGAGACTAGGGAGTAACCCCACATGATGACTCTGTTCCCTAGAGATTGGACTGTTGAATCATCTTAAGAATAATGGTTAAGTTATGGAATCATCGTTTTGAACTAGAGGTATGATTCCACAAAACTCTCAATCGAGTTCCCTTCAAGTTACGTTCCAAACAGACCACAAAAAACAAAAAGTTATGCTCCAAACCAACTTTATGCAAGACGCCTCGAGATCGAACAAAAATAGATTACTACTCTCCGACAGAACCACACTGAATTCAGGCAACTTCGGGCACCAACAAGCATGCACAATAGGACGAGTCTTGAAAACCTTACTACCCAAAAAGACCAAGACCAGTATCCTAGAATTTCCGCCACTCCTCACAAAAAACCAATGCATTGAGTACTACATTGTATATGCCAAGAGATACCCCACACTGCTCGACTCGAACTTCCTCGATTCTTGAATTGAATTAACAGCAGTCCTGACAACGGAGCAATTAAATCTCTTCTTGGACCTAAAAACATCACCATCCTCACCAATCTTGACCATAAACTTCCCATCCTCCACAGGCAAAATCAAACCCAATTTTATCAGAATTAGCACCTGTTGGGAAGAACAGAGTCACCTCGCTCGTGTCCAAGCAACAAAGGAAATGGGGTTGGCTGTGTGCGAACCTGAAAGCCTCATCGATCTGCTCCAGGCCGAACAAAGCTTCGATTTTGGAGGAGGAACCGAAGAGGTAGTGCTGAGGAATCGGGTGAGGGAGACTTGAAGATGGTGTTAATTGGGAAGACTTCCATTCTCGGTTGAAGTCCATGGTCGACCAAGAGCTCGAGGTCCGAACATCAGAAAATAGACTGAGATTGCTGAGAAAGTCTTGGTAAGGGAAGGAACATAACTTGGACTTGAGTTCGGACATGTCTACCAAAAGAAAAATCCAACATGAATTCGACTCTTCTTTTTATTTAAAATATTATTTGAACAAAAATGTCCTTGTTTCACATGTTTGTTGGCCGGCGACCATTTGACCGACCAGCGAGTTCATACTCTTATTTGGGACTAATTTGGATATTTTATATCCTTATTTGAAATAATGTTTACTTTGAGCCGTTTTTTGAGAAAATGAATCTACTTTAGGCTCTTATTTGGAATTTTCCCATCAATTTGAATTATATGAATATCAATAATTTCCTTATTTAAAGGTCATCATTTTCCAATAAACACCACAAACAGATGCAGTGAGCTACTGGTGCTTATATAGAGCAACTACAACAGATGCCTGAATTTTTTGACAAGTTGCACGAGATAAAACTAAAAAGCTTATAGTCCGATCTACCCATAATCAACTTATTGAAATTTATGTATGGTATATATCGAACGTAGCATGCTCTCTCTGTATCAAAGAATTAAATGTTCAGAGGAGCTGTAGTTCATCATACCCTGGAAGTAATAACCCATCGACCACCAATCCATTCTAGATGATGTCTAAGATCCTGATGTTCAAATTCCAATTCCTCACTCGATGTTATAAAGTAGACTTTGTACTCCAAGCCCCCAAGAATTTGGGAAATATGACCTACCCACCAGCTCTCATTATACCAAGCATCAACCATTTCGTGCCGCATAAAAGTATGTACACGTTCGATGTCAGGGGGAAAAGGCCAAAAAAAAATAATTTCCTTATTTTGATGATAAAAAAAAAATAATTTCCTTATTCGAGACCTACAAACGAAAGCTCCTTCATTAAAAAACTATCTGTCTTAATATCTCATACTATGGCTAGTGGAGAGGATAAGATTAGGGTAGATTACTTGCTACAAAACCCCATTTATGATAAGGATGAATGCTTATCTACTACAAAGCATGTAATCTCTTCATTTTTTCCCAAAAAGACGACAGATTTGTTAATTAAATTACCAAAAAAAGAAGAAGATGCAATCTACCATTTTTAATTTTCTGCATTCACTTTCATTTTGGACATTTGAAATCTGACTTTTGTTTAATATTAAAGACTTTAAGACTTCATCCTCTTTAATCAATAGGGGTGAGCAATAGGAGTGACCGGGATTGGGAATTGCCCGGACCGGATCGAATCGGCCAATTCTGGGTGGTTTCTTTCACACCCCGAAATCTATTAGGATGGGGGATGACATGACCGTGTTTCCACCTGAAGGACGTAGCCTCAAATCACCCAAAAGTCCCAATGACATCGCTCTCGCTCTATTGGCTACTAAACAAAAAACCTAAAGATTGGGAAAAAAGGGGGTGAGCAACGACAGCTCAGTAAGTAGTGTGTATCTCTCCTAAACAAATCGAGCAACCACTATGCATATATATAAAAAAAAATATCGAAAACTCATAATTTAAACCCACAATATCATATACATATCATATCAAATATGAGTTATTTTTCCTTTCTCAAAACTTGATACAAACCAGAAAATACTCATTTAAATCAATAATATCAAAGCAGAAATCAATCATCTATTCCATTGGCCAATCTTATCGAAAAACACACGTCAATGGTCCATTCTGTTGGTTAATCTCATATCACACATCAATGGTCTATTTCATTGATGAATCTCATCATAAAAGGCCTCATTCGGGGTAGAGGCGCAGCCTCACTGCCATCCCTCAACTCGACCCAATATTATCCTTTTTGAGTCGTAGCCGCACTGCCATCGCTCTCAAGGATTTGCCCTAACACAGTAGAAAACACATCGATGGTCTATCCATCGACCAAATCTATTGCTCAATATCAAACTATGATCATGCATTTCGCCCTGTGATAAGGTGACCAAGATTCCCCCTTGGCAAGGTCTCCACCTACCATAAGCCGGTAACTTGGCGCACAAGGATATTTTAGACTAGTATGCGCATACCTACAAGCCTTTCAATGGACTCACAGCAATATTGAGCACCAACACACATTCTCCAATAATCAAAATACCAAAAATCAAACTCACAAACCAAACAATTAACTTTTCACAACATAGCCCATCCGTCATTTCTCAAATTATTTTATAAATCACAATATGGTTCCAAAACCATTTCATAATCCAATTTATAATCAATCTCAGAAAAATGGTTTCACAAACCAAAACGTATAATCTTTCTCAACTTCGTTTGTCAAACTGAAAACATTTCACAAGACATATCTCACATCATTTCAAAATTCTTTATAAATCGATATACACATAACGTTGTTCATAAAACGTTTATCAAATCATTAAGAACTCATTACATAAACTAGTTCATAACATAATACGTATATATTCGTTAAAAATATTTTTCTTAAAACCATTTTCAAATTCCTCAAATCGTTCTCAAATATCAAAAAGTAGCAATGGCTCAATCCAGAATTTTATACAACAAACATGCTTTAGTAACTCGTACGATACTCAAATTCTTATCATTTTCAAAATATGATTTTATAAACTCAAAGAAAAGATAGAACCACTCATCTGGAATGTCCCAAAACCAAATAACGTGGCTAAATACTCCGATAATCTCGTAATCCTATCAATTAAATGAGAATTAACATCAACATCAAGCAAAATACTAAGATAATTACTAAACGGCTAAACAACGCTTAAACGCTGACAAGACAACTCAAAGACGCCTACAAATTGCTTATCTAAACCGTCCGCAACGCGGAATTTGAGCACAAAACTTGGTCGCGTCATAAATTTCTTCATCGAACTCGCAAACTTATAGTCAAAAGAAAGCCCGTTCTGAATATTACAAAAGCCCCAACTTGGCCGTCCCAAAATTTAGTCGAAAACCGACGAAAATTGGCCTAAAGCCCACTGGTCGCGCACTGTTCACCTTGTGTAGCCAACTTCAAAAATTAATATTAGGCAAATCGTAAGTCCAAATCAAGATCCATAAAATCTTACGGTTTCATGATACCTTAAACTACTAATTATATATATGTGTGTGTGTGTGTAGCTCAATGACTCAAAAATCAAACTTTGCCTCTCAAATAACACCTAATTCTGAAATATGAGCCATAACCCGGAAAATACTCCAATTAGACGAACGATAGGCGTGAGCACTTACCGTACGTTGCGTTACAAACTCGAATCGGCTTGGCAAGACCCTGTGGCACCAAACCCTCCCTTTCTCTTCTTTCTTCTTCTTCTTTTTCTGTCTCTTTCTTTTCCGTTTCTATCTCAACTAAGGAGCTCTCGGCCTCCTTTTAATTTGGCCGAGTGTCCACTGTAGCTTCTTTTCTGCTCTTTGACTTGTTGACCTTTTTTTTTAAACCAAATATTACAGTTTCCGAGGGCATCGGTCCGATTCCTGATTCCAGAGATGGAACCGCCCAAGCTGGACCGATTATTATATTTTATTTCTTAAGAATATTTAAAGAACCTCCAATCACAGATGCAATCACACTCGCTCTTTCCCTATTCCCTCTCAAGCTAGTTCTTTTCCTCTCACGCCTCTCATGCTCTGCCTCTCATGCCTTGCACGCTCCCTCTTCCTTTCACGCCTTTCATGCTCTCCCTCTCATGCCTTGCACGCTCCCTCTTCCTCTCACGCCTCTCATGCTTTCCCTCTCATGCCTTGCACGCTCGCTCTTCCTCTCACGCCCTCTCACCCTCTCCCTCTCACGCCTCTCACACTCGGCCTTTTACTCTTAGCTCTCACGCCTCTTTCCCTCTCATGCCTCTCTCGCTTGACTGTTACTCACAACTCACAGCCCTCACAGTCACTCTACTGTTTGGCTCTCTAATGGCGTCACAATCTCTCACTTGAATCGCGTCCCTCTCGCTCAACTATAAGACAGTGCCACCTGCTCTCGTTTGAGTCGCGTCTCTGTCGCTCGAGCTTGACACCTCCATCTCGCGGTCTTATCTCAAGTCTCGACTCTATCCTCCCTCTCTCGCTCTGTGTTTTGCATCTTATCAAGGTAATATCCAAATGCTTTGCTCTTTGCCGTTCTTCATACGAAATACAAATTATAGGCTAACAGGAAAGTGAGGCTGCGTGATATTGCAGTTTAGGATTTTGCTTATAGCGGTGGAAATGTTTATGGTTTTTAGAACTCGTGAGGCTGCGACCAGTTCCATTGGACCACCCAAGGACCGGCCAGTTCGGTTCTAGGACCAAATGGTCCGGTTCCCAGTTTTCCCAGTTTCTTTGATCTGGTTCCCGATTCTTGCGTGGGCACTGAACTGTCCGAGAACCGATTACCTGTATTAATTTTATTTTTCCATGTAGAAAGTATCTTCAAATGGTAAGTGTCAAATATGATCCATTTTTCCATGTATATCCAATTTCTTCCATAAGAGGAAGCAATCTAACCCTCGATTTAAAGGATTAACTTGCACGCATTTTCTACACCCAAAGTATTCACTCCCTTACGTTCCTCTTCCAAACCTGATCAGCATCATCGGGTCCTGCAAAAACAAGCTCCAACAATACGAAGACTCCAATGCTCTTGACACTTCTCTCGGTCACTCAACTTCTTCTCATCACCATCCTCCCATTCGCATCCGCCAACCTTGTCGTCGACACGTGCAAGAAGACGCCATATGCCGACTTCTGTGTCTCGGCTCTTAGATCCGACCGCCGGAGCTCCACTGCGGACACCCCAACCCTAGGCCTAATCCAGTATAATCTCGACTTCTGGTCGACAAGGTCAACGCGAATGCCAAGTCAACTCTGACCAAAATCCAGTACTTGCTCCGCAAATCCCCCGACCCAAGGACGAAGCAAGCACTGGCCTCTTGCGAGGAGGGGTACAAATTTGCCATAACAGACTTGGTGCCCTCGAGCAAGGATAGTTTGACAGGAGGCGTGTACAAATTCGCCGTGGACAACATGAACGAAGCGGTGAGTGACGCATCCGAATGCGAGGCAGGCTTTGGAGGCAAGTCGCCATTATCGCACTCGAACGATTATGAGAACAAGGCCGCCTTGGTGGCTGCCGCCATTGCCAGTTTACTGCTGTGAGCACTGATGAATGGTTTGTTAGATTAATAAAGGTTGTAGAAGAATGCTAAACTCGGAAGCAAAACGAAAACTGAACCGTACGTAGTTTTTCTTATTGAAAGTGCAGTTTTTGTTTGATAATATTCTATGATTCGTGTCCAATACCAAAGCATGCTCATTCTAAAGCTCATCGATATGGTAAGTAACATTTCCATGACCAAGCGCCTCACCACACTAGCTAATAGATATATGCGTAGACAAATTACAACAATTCACGCCTCTCAAAAAAGCGTTGTGCACTGGACGCATCATGTGTCGTCATGACACATGTAGATCGAAGAGTGGGTTAGGCAATGTAAATTTACCCAGTGTCAGTCATGATATATCATATGCTTTCTGCTTCTTTGTGCACCTCAGAGTTGGGGAAAAATGATTGATTAAGAAGAAAAATAAAATCAGATTTTGAGAGGTAATAACACTCTCTTTAAAGAATTATTCAAAAGGAAACAATTGAAAATTATGATTGTATATTTTTAGAAAGGAAACCAAAAATGAAAGTTGAAAGAAGAGAACAGATATTTTGAATACATAGTAGCAAAAATATATATGAACAAGTACAATTTTTCAAAGGTTAAGAAGTCATGCTCGATCAGACACAATCTTCCAAATGTTCTAAGAGTGACTAATAACCGTTAGGAAAAATAATAAAAAATAACCGTAACTATATTGTGAACAATCACACTGTTTCAATAGGATAAAATAATTATTTAATAATAAATTAAAAATTTAATCAATAATAAATGAGGATTAGTACCAATTATGATCTGCGAGCACGCAAAGTGCTAAGGGTACCTAACAGTTGCGCCCACTAATTCCATCATCTCCATTTATAAGAATAGAAGTTCTACATTGTTATATTGGCCCAAACACTCCCAACTTTCCTACGTAGGACAAGGCACTTTTTGTTTGTTTTTACAAACAAACTTTCAACGCTAAGTGCGTGCGTGAGGAAGAACCGTCTAACTCGCTAGGCTTGATTTCATTATATACACATAAAGTATAACATTACCTTGATGGTGGCATCAATACGCAAAAGATCATATACTCTCATCGATCAAAAGGCATATATACTTTTGCAAATTATAAATGAAGACAAAATGATTGTTTACATGTCGAAACCACACGGGTGATAAATGGTAGGTGTGTCAAGACCAAGCACTATACCCAAATTAAAACACGAACCATCCGGAGCCGGCCCAAAATTATAAGGTATATTCGGTTTGGGTTTTACTATGTTCGGGTACATAGTTATAAAATAAGTTTTGTGATGTGTTTTGGTTCATGTCTTATTTACCAACGCTTTTAAATTTATCAATTTTTGTTTGTTGACTCACAGACTTTATTTCCTACTGAGGAATCTAAAAGAACAAACAAATAAACGTTGGTAACTTACTCAAATAAACTAGAGAACGAAGCCAATTTACGTTTCTACCCAGAGCATGGATAGTCCCTTTTCTTTTTTCTGTTAAAGTTTGTATTTTTAATTTTTATTATGGACCTACTTAGGCGGGTCCTTGCTTTAGGCATTTAGAGTGAAGGGACCCCCAAAAGATCCCCAACCCAAATGGCTTTAGGTCTCGATTCTGTGTGACCTGATCCAATTATGTGTTCTTGTCTCAAGATCTTCCTGAAAGCACTTGTTTCTTTGGCCTGTGATCTCATTGAACTGCATCTTTATAAGCCCTAAAGACATCTCAATATAATTTTGGGAATGGTGGAACTGCAGGTGGATAGTGGCGCACAGTACATGGTCCGGCTGCTCAGTCACGCCGAGGATGAGGACAAAGACAATAGCGACTACCTTGTCACGCCCCGTATCCCACGAAGCATGAATATCCGCATAGATCGAAATAAGATGCGACGCTCCTAGGTTACGTCACCGACCTGAAAACCCAAATCAGAAAGAACACGCCACATGCGGAAACGACGTATATATAATATATATATATATATACCCAGACAATTTAAAAGCAACCATGAGTAGCACAAGCCAACAAATTTCAAACGATTAAAAACAACATATACATTTACTATAACACTTATATACAATATCCATTATAAACAAGATACAACAAAAGGGCCACTAAAACAAAAAGGGACCGGTGGCCTAGGGAGATTGAACTAATAGCCGGAGGGCTACAGTCAAAAAGTATCAGCCCTCGCTCCTAAAACTGAGGTCTGCCCTAGGGTATTCGGTCAGGGTCAGATCCAGACGTCTCGAAAGAACTCTCGGACTGCTTTGGCTCCTCCTCTGAACTCATAGCCTCAGACTTTATCTCGAGCTCAGGGTCCTGCTCCTCGATCTCAAAATTCATGGCCGGGGATTTGAAAATATCGATTTTACCACAACCGTGAGAAATCTCAACAAGTACAAACCACTAATCCTAAACTAGGCTAATGTGCACATCCAGACGAGTAAATAAAACACACAAATAATGAACAAGTAAATTACGACCAATTCTCCCAGGCTCACAGCCTAATACGTTATCTCAGCCCTGCAGGTTAGGCATTCTATATCAATATAAGCCAAGTGCAATTATACCGACCCGAAGGCCCACAGTTGAATATAACGACCCGTAGGTCCGACCTGAAGGTCACCGTTAATAAAACGACCCATAGCCCCGACCCGAAGGCTAACAGTTGATAAATCGACCTATAGGCCCTGACCTGAAGGTCACAAGAGATTATATCGACCCGTAAGCCCGACTCGAAGGTCACAATTGGATATAACGACCCGTAGGCCCAACCCGAAGGCCAACATTTGAACAAATCTCAGGCAAGTACATCATTTCACTCAACTTCAACCAATCACCACTTGATATGCAAAACATATGTTCGGAAATTCAAGCCAATTACTAATATCAAATTTACCAAGCATAATTATGATCAAATTAGACTTATGTCACTCATTCCCAGCATTCCCAAACAATTTCATTCTAGCCCAAGAACTCCACATTTAATCCGCGCAATCCTTTCCAAGGTAATTCAATGCGCCTAAGGCCCGCCTTAGGAAAATCAAACTTATTCCTCATTCTCATTGATACGGGATCACTATATAGGATTTATATAAGTTCTAAATAACCCCTAAATATGCCTAATTTCTTGCCATCAACCAATAACTCAACTAAGTATTCCACTTAGACAAATTGCACAAATTCGGTACTCAATAAATAGTACTAGGAGAGGACACATTTTGTCCACTAAACCATAATTAAACACCCTCATTAGGCTCTAATCTCAAACCCTAATCACTCAACAATCAAATACACTTAATTAAGCTTCAAATAAGCCTAATTAGCCCCTAAAATGTCCAAATCCAAGTCATTAGCACTTGAAACCAATTAGTGAAACACTTAGACAAAATTACACAAATTCGGTGCCCTATGAACAGTACCAGGACAGATTAACATTTAGACACTAAACCACCTTTAAACCATCTCATTAGGGCCTAATCACTTATCCTAATCATCTAACCATCAAATACACTTAATTAAGCATCAAATAAGCTTAATTAGTCTCCAAAATATCCCATTCAAAGTCATTAACCATTGAACTCAATTAGTATAAAACTTAGACAAAATTAAGCATTTTCGGTACTTAGCGAAGAGTACCAGAACAGAACTTCATTTGGCCATTAAACCACCATTAAACTATCTCATTAGGCCCTAATGACCTATACAAATCACCCCACACACAATTAAGCCTAATTAAACCCCAATTAGGCCTAATTAACCCCTAAAAATGCATAATTAAACTAATTAGGGGTTTATACTCGCCTATTAACGATTCGAGATGACGGGAACGGGTGGTCGATCACCAACTCGCGGTAAGGATTGACGGCGGCGTTCCGAGTGCAAGCCCGTGGTCACGGCGACGATGGGAACGACGATTTGCTACTATTCACTTCTGTTTGGGGCTGGAAATGGGACTGTGGGTGGCTGTTTAAGGGAGAAAATGGTTACTGGTGGTACAGGATGGTGGTTGAGGACGGCCAGCAGCTTCCGCTGGTACTGTTCCGGCGTGAATAGTACCAGGATGTGCAGAAACGGAAGAAGAAGAAGATATGAAGAAGAAGAAGAAGAGGAAAATGGGGGGAAGCTTCGGCTGAACCAGAAATGAACGTGAGAGAGAGAGAGAGAAATTCAGGTCAAAATGAGTCAAATTTGGTTGGGTGGAATCCAAGTGTCAAAATCCAAGCCACTTGGACAATTTTTCCCTTGATCCAAGGGCTAGGATTCAATCTAATCCAATTATTTAGGAGTAAAATGATCATTGGTCAAAAAATGGCCTAGGGGCATTTTCGTAATTTTTCGATCCCATGCCGAAATTCCAATTTTTGTCCATACCGGTCCTATATATTCATGGTAGATATAATCCGGTGTCTGATCTTTAAAATTCATTCTTTAAGTCCTCGAAAATCAGTTCGAAAGTTTCGAGGGGTAAAACCATAATTTTTCGTTCCGGAGTCGAAATTTCAATTATTGACTATATGCACTCCAGACGTGCGTGGCCATCCCAAAATGGCATCGATTCCGAAAAATAATTTCGTTTGGGTCTCAGAAACGGACATCGAGGTCCCTAGGGGCAAAATTGTAATTTTCCCCAATTTCTGTCGAAATTTCCGTTTTCAGCCGTACTAGTTCCAAACATGCGTGGCCACTCTAAAATAACGTCCGTCCTGCCAAATAGTTGTATTTATCCTTGAAATTTTGATATCAAAGTTCGGGCTCAATATCGCGATCAAAATTTCTCGTTTTGAAGTCTTATGGCCTCTCACTAACGGGCGGCTGTTTAGGTGTTACACGTATCGACCTAGGATTATCCGAGTCATGATGGCCTCTAATTTCGAGAGAACGAGAGGAAGTATCGCTAGTACTGGGGGTCACGATCGTTTGGATTAAAATCAGGATTCATTTGTCAGGCGTACTTTCGATCGTGCGGAATCACCTGCGATTCGATCGTACGTTATTGACGATATCAACCCGTCATTTTCCTAAAATCGGCCTATATTAGTTCAAAATATTTTCTCGGCGTTTCTCGAACTCAGCGCTCAATCACGATCGGGTCATCAGTTCACGTACCTGTTCCTATTTAGCCTTTTCCATTTGGTTAGTATTCCGTGATCGATCAAGTCCGAGCGAGACTTACTAAAATCAAATAAGAATTAATGTATACTTTATTGGTCCCGATAACAGGTCAAAATTCAGGATATTATATACTTGGAGCAACATGAGATCAAGTTGGAGCCAGAAGAAGACATCGAGGAAGATGATGAGGCCGAGGATGAAGAGGATGGAGTGGTAGAAGAGGAGGAGGTGGATGAAGATGGCGGTGGCAAGGTGAAGGATCCGCCCGCGAAGAGGAAGAGGGCAGATAGAGACGATGAGGAGGATGATGATGATTATTCTGAGGACAGCGATGTCGATGATGAGAGACCTCCCAAGAGATGAGGGCCCTTGGCCCAGTTCCTGGCGATGGTCTTTGAGTCCTTCAGGGATTTGATACACCTGTCTCTCTCTCTGTGGGGGTTGAATTGTGACATTATGCTGGTGCTATATATAATGTTTAGGGGTGGATAAGAAAAACTATTTTTTCCTTTATCTTTTCTGTTTGCATAGGTTATGTGGGAAAGAAGATGTTGGTTTAGATCTCTTTGTCAAATTCGATTGTAGATGACAAGGTGTTGAAGATTTCCATTTTTGCAGTATGGTGGTGCAATTGCAACTTCTCTTTCCATGGCGCTCTGTTGTCGATGCATGATTTGCCCACTCGTTCTAAGGATGACTAGAGCTGTATTTCTGCTGAGCTGTCTTTTCTTTGATTCCTGTTGACTGCGCGAGTGGCTATTGCGGGGGAAAGTTACAGATTTCGCCACTTCTTTCTGTCTAATTTTCATTTTAGTCCCTCTGGTCTGATGATCTACCTCATTCCTCAATTTCTCTATAAAGGCCTGCCTGTTTTATCGTATTCACCATGTCAAACCTTTGAATTCTAATTTCGCACGACACCTCTTGCTCATTCGAGACCAATCGAGGCGCCACCGTCCGTCGGAGATTGTGATAATCAACTGCTGCCGTAGCAACTGTTGTTAGCATCCTCATGCTCAGATTTCGTCTGTTGGATGGCACTATTGTATCAAGTCTTTCTATATTATGTGTAATAATGGCTCCATAATCTGACACAGAAGATAAACTGTCCGGAATTTTGACGAAAGGACTACATTGAGTGGATTTTAAATGCTTAAGGATAGATTGAACAACAAAAAACCCGTTCAAGGATCATATTGAATAGTAAAAAATAATCAAGGGACCACACAAGTCATTGCCTCCCAAAAATAAAAACAAAACTCTACCTAAACGAGTGCCTAGAACTTTGTGGGACTTGTACAGTTTTTTTTTGGGTTAGGTTGTGGGACTTGTACAGTTCACTGCTCCTAGTATTAACAATGCCATTTCTGCTTACAACAACCTGGTTTTGGGTGTAATCAGTTATTTTTTTGTTTTTTTGGAAACTACATCTTGGGTATTATATTTACTGAACCACTATTGACACCCTCTAATAATGAGCACGACGAAAATTCCTGGTGCCAACGCAGCATCCTCAATCCTGTCTCTCCAAAGCAACTAAGAAAAATTGCACGGAGCCATTTGCAAACAAAAGTTGTTTGGTTACATGGAAGCTCATGTAAAGGCAACCAAAATAAAACGAGAGCCTGTGATTCAAAATGAGTCGGAATTTAAGGTGCCAGGCACATGAGGACTTCCGTTTCAGATGAAGCATGGAAAAGCCCATCTGCTCACGAGTCCCTATAGATGAAGTTCCTGGCACATCTTGTCTTATGGTGTGATGCACTTAATCCAGGGGCAAGATGGAATGTCTTTTTTGTCGTAGCACGGCCCCCTAAGGTGCTGAGACAGGGACTACGTTTTGCTATGGGAGCTTATGGGAGCACGAAGAATGGAGTAGTCCACGTGACTTGCCTGGAAAATAGTTGATGTCAATGACGTCATAGTGATCTCTGGTTCCATGTTCTCAGATAATATCCAAGTTGAACAGCCGAAGACCCTAGACACGAATGAAAGAAGGAAAAAAAATATCAATCTTGTGTATTTATTTAGGCACCAAGAGGTGTACCCAAATAGAGGAATAAAAATTGGGATAAACCGGTTGATTACCAGGGGACGGCGGAGTTCTTTTGCAAATCTCTCGAGCAAAGCTCTTGGTGGAAGTTCTGCAAGGTCAAAACTCAGGCTGTGTAAGGAAATTCAAATAACACAAGCCATGTCTAGTATAATTGTAAAGATCTCAACCAAGCTCAGCAATATAATTAATCTGAAGAGCACAATCATAAACTGCATAAATCAACTCCACTAAAATAGAGGCAAATGAAGTCATTAGAAAAAATTAAGTCAAGACCTCACTACCCATGATTTCAAAGAGCAAGAGACCGTTACCCTTGCTCGAGTTGGTTCTTCTTCTACTATGTACCTTACAACAACAGAAGCTAGGGTTTTGATGTAAGCGTTGATCTTCTCTTGTCAGAGGGCTTGCGGTCAGTGGGGAACTCCATGACGGTGAACCAGTGCTCGTAGTCATAGCCATCGAGGAGGATCGTCTCCTTGGGAGGGCGGTTGCTCCAATTGGGTGACAGGTCCTTCAGGGACGAGTAGCGAGACCCGGGGGTCTTGGCGTGGGTTGGGTCCGGGTCTTGGCAAGAGCGAGGCATTGAGGAGGGGAATGGAGAGGCGAGAGGGAGAGGAAGAAGGCGAAGCAGGGCGAAGGAGCATTCGAGCGAGGAGCGATTTTTGGTCCTTCTCTTTCGTCAAAAGGGAAAAAGTGAGTTGAAGGAGGCGAGATAAGAGGGAGGCGGCCATTTTAAAATTTTTAATAAAAAACATAAATTACCAAATGTAAGACCGTGAGTGACCCAATTGAATAAATGCATGCCATGTTTATGGCTAACGTGGTGCTTTGATTCTTTTCTCCCTTCAAATGCTTTGATTCGTTGAAAGTCACTTGCCTTTTTGTTTTGTTTTATTCTCAACACGTGCAATTCCTCGGGCACGTTCTACATGTGTGTTCGTACTTTCGGCTAATTGCACTTCGCCCCCTAAATTATTGGATTTTGGCTATTTTCCCCCACCGATGTTTCAAGTTTTGCAATGTCACCTTTCGATAACGTCGAGACTTAAGGGTGATCGGTTCCCGATCCGGTCCGGTTTCAAGGTGGAACCGAAAATCGGACCGAGAGAACCAGTTCCCAAATTTGGGAACCGCAGACCGGACCAGACTGGTTAGTTCTAGGATCGATAACCAGGAACCATTTCACTCCAATAGAACCGATCATTTAGAATTTAGTTTTTTTTTTTGTTAAACACTTAATGTTTGGTTCACATTTTACTAATTTTTGTCAATGCATTTATGTCAAGGAAGTTTACTTAGGATTTAATTCACATTTTACTAATTTTTATAAATGAATTTATGATAATGAAGTTCACATTTTATTAATTTTTTTAAAGAAAAAAATAAAAATATGTATTAAATAGTCGGTCCGGTCCGGTCCGATTCCCCCTTGGAACTGGGCACCGGACCACCCAAAAACCAATTCTGTTTTTAGGAATCGAGAACCGGACTGATAGTCCCAAGAACCGAACCAAACCTGTCTATCTGGTGCTGTCTCGATTTGAGCGGTTCAAGTTACTCACTCCTATTGAGACCTTTTCCCATATTGCATGATGGTAACTCCGGCCAATCCTATCCCAATCTATAGTTATAATGACCAATTAACAATTTTAACAGTGGATGTTAAAGATAGGTATCTATATTTTTTTACCGATGTCAAATATCTTTTTACCTTTTTTATTTTTTTTCTTGATAAATAAATAAATTCTTTCGATTTGAAAAGTATTCTATTTATGTGAAAAAATTGAGCATCATTTGTGGGTGAAAGGGTCTGAAGGGATGATCAACATTCATAATTTCACTGGTATTGTTATGTGAGCTTTTGCAACCGTTGTTGAAACTTTCGGCCTATGTAAAAAGCATTACTTATTTAAGTGAGAATGTTATCATTGCACCACTCATACAAGTTGGAGTGAAATTCAAGTAATCTTACGTCACGATATGAGTTGAATCAATGCAGCAGGCACACTAGGATTTATTGGCAGCAACTTGCCCCCAGCAAGGGACGATCGAGAGATTCCAAATAGTAAACATAAGGGACCCCAAACCACATCGGCATAAAAACTTAAGTTTGATCCAAATAAGATCGAATGCTTGTCCAGCTCGGCTTCGGAAAATCGATTTCTAAAGATCACTTTGTATGGAAATCTAAATCTAAAAATCTAAATATTCCAATTGGAAAAGAAAGACCCAGTATAATATAATCGATATCTAATAGGATAAGAAAATTAATTTAAGATAGCACCCTGACAAAATCACGAGTTAGATTTGTTTTCTTGCCCAAAAAATTTGGTCCTGATTGATATAGTCATAACACCGAATTCCACGAAATTAAGATAAGCGTTTGGTTGTAAAAATAAGTATGGGCAAAACCTACATTTTTAACTGCATAACCTCCTTGCAAATACTTAGAGTTAGAATACCTACTCGGGGCCAGCAAAACTTCTTCTAACACTGAACAAAAAGTTACATCTGAATTGTTGAACTTTAAGACTAGGACGTTGCACGCGATAATAAATGACAGCAATGGAATTATATCATCATCATTAAAATTCGTAAAGATCCAGGACTCTGTTTCGACAAACGCAGAGGAATGATTAACGAAATTTTTTGCTTTTTAATTTCCACCTTCATGCTATCCTTTCTGGCTCTCTTCTCTCTATTTCTTTCTTTTTTTTCCAAACGCTTTCTTCCATCTTCCTTCACCGATCATCGGTCAACGAAGCTCCTAATGGCGAAGCCCGAGGATCGTCCCATTCCGGTTTACTCCGAGCTCGAGCCCGTGTACGGCGACGGCTCTCAGCTGGAAGAAGCGCGACTGCGCTTCGACAGGGTGAAGGCCAAGTTCGTCGAGGGCCTCGGTCATCCTCCTCGTGCATTTGCTCGATCTCCAGTTATTTCGGTGTGCCGGGTAGGTGTGGAATAGTGGGTGTTGGGAAAGATTGAGTTTTGATTCTTGGGTTTCTGTTGTTGTTGTTGTCGTCATCAATTGAATTGACTGTGTGTAGGTAGAATGAATTTGATTGGGGAACACATTGATTGCGAGGGGTATTCGGTGTTGCCCATGGCGATACGGCAGGATACGATGGTCTTTATTCGCAAGTACGATTCTACAGGGCAAAGCCGCTGCTTCGTATTGGGAATGTCAATGACAAGTACACAATGTGCGGTTATCCTGCTGATCCCGAGCAGGTACTTTTGGCCTTGATATGTAGTGAAATTCTTCGGGTATTATGCTTTTATGTTTTTAATGACGGACTTCAGAATTTTTGTTCCATCATTTTGGCTTATGGATATGCAGGTGAGTTGGTAAACTTAGCTGGATTAGTTCCGAGTTTTTCTTTTTATTATAAATCGCGTGTGCGTGAGATGGAGAGATAGGGAGAGATTGCCTGAGACAGCACTAGATTTAATTCTTGCTCATTGTAAATGAGCCCTGTATTTCTTAATGAAGATTAACACATTATGAGATTGGATGCATTCTGTCAAATTTCTACTTTTGTGGTCCCTTCATGGAACTGCTTCAATCTGCAGGAACTTGATTTGAAATATTTCTGTGATTTTGCTGGCATAGTTAGTTATTGTTCTAACTTTTTGTGGTAGGCTATTTTTTGTATTCGAGCGACAAATCAGTTTTGATATTTATTTAATGCTGTCACTGGTTTTGTGGGGCGGTTGTTGAAACAAAATCTTTTGTTCACATCTACAAAGGTTTTTATGAATATGTAAAGTCAAAAAAACTAGATGTTGGTGCGCCAGTTTCACTTGATGTTATCTTTGATGAAACAATTCCAACAGGTGCGAATTTCATTTGCTTTTGGCTTATTGTTTTAGAACAGATGTTATCAGTTGAAAGTAATTTCTGCATTTCTAATTGAGGTCTAACCTATTGTTGTTGGTTGAAAGTAATTTCTGCCTTTTTGCGTTGAGATCTAACCAATTGGTGTGGGACCGTGTGTGTTCTGTTTTCCAGGCTCTGGACTTTCAAGCTCTGCAGCATTTGTTTGTTCTTCTGCAATTGCTATTATGGCAGTTCTTGGGGCAAACTTTCCCGAGGTAGCACTGTTGTTCTCCCAGATCTCTTAGCGATCTCTATTTTCAAGTTTTGTTCATGCGAGCAGTATGTTCCTAACATATAGATACTAGTCATTATAAGAGTATGTTGATGCTGACCTGCTCTTGAATCATGTTGCAATAATGGTGTCATTTCTGAAGGATTATTTCCATGCATCTTTCGGTATAAAATTGGGTTATCAACTACAGTTCATTTCGACCACAAAAAAAAAAACTACAGTTCATGAATTTTGTTAATTGATGATCGGTCAACTCAGATACTTCTCATGCTCTACTCCCCATATGATTAGGCATTTTGTTTGAGTGTTTGGGATGTTCACTACATTTCCTATTGTGTATCAGAAAGAAATTGCTCGATTGACGTGCAAGTGTGAAAGGCATATTGGAACTCAGTCTGGTAGAATGGATCAGGTGAGTAATCATTCAGATTGTCCTCAATTTCCATTGCAAGTTCAACTTTTGCATCTACCTCGATCTTTAATTTATGAAGATAATATGGTTTTCATCTTAATTGTAAGTTGCTGACCTTGGAATCATGCTAGCTTTAGATGCTGTCAATTAATTCTTCATGCTTCTGAAGGTTTTGGGATAAGGTTCTGTGGTGACTCTGGAACAATTTAACTATATATTCTGGGGCAGTCAGCTGTGGACCGAGCTATAACTCAATTTATAGCTTTGTTTTTCACTGAAAAATTTGTAATAATAATTATACAGAGGGTCAATGTTGTCCTGTGATGTTTCATTAGTTGCTCTTTATGGTCCAATTTGGTTTCCCTGTAACCCACTAAATCACTTCAACTTAGGTGACAGTCTCTCTCATATAATCTGTAACGTTCTTTATTAGGAGCATAGTCCAGGACTGGGAGCTGTTTGTAGAGGATTCTACTGGAAAATGCTATTGTTGTACATTTATTTCGGAAAAAAATGACTTCTCTTAGTTATTGTATTTCTCTTATTTTTGTGCCTCTAAATGGCAGCTATACTCTTTTCCGTATAGCCAGTATTTACCGAACAAATAACGATGCAGGTGGTTATTAAACTGGAGGGATATGAGCGGTGCAAGAACTTCGAAAGACAAAAACTTAATTCAGGAGCTGACTTGGTTTTTAGATTAGTGGTTGGCACCCGCGTGACCTAAATTATACCAATCGTGTCCAGAGTGACAGTTCTATTACTCAATGACGAACAAATTCAAACTTCCTTTGTGAACTCTTATGCTTGGATGAAGAAGATATTTTCTCTTCAGAAAAGTTCCTTAAGGGAGGTAATGCCAAAGGATGTTACTTGATCTCGGGTCGGTAATGCGATACTAACATAAGTAACCCAATTGCAACGCTATATAACTTTACTGATCCCCGATAAAATCACGAGTTCAATTTGGTGGCAATGGGATCATCAACCTCGGGCAATTCAACTTGCAACACCGATGTTAAGCATGCGCATTCTTTGCTCTAGTATAATGGAAGGGGCTACATCACATAGTCATCAAGAGAGATCTCCAACTAGAGAACAAAAAATTCAACAACAGAATAGAGCCACAAGTGACGCGGCTGAAAGTAAAGCACGCCGAATACAAAAACACACCAGAAATGTAAGGACCTCGGCCTCACCATGCTTCTGCTGCGCCACTCTTTGTGTAATATTATCCGCTTTGGACACTAAGTCCTCACATTTTTAAAACGCGTTATACAAAGGTTAGGAGCCAAGCCTTATAAGCAATCCCAGGACTCTCCCCATAAGCAAAGTGGGACAGAGACATGCCCCCCTTACCATCCTAGAAGCCTGCCAGGAGCCGCTTCTTGTCCAGGCCCTCTAGCCCCGACGACCATCCCCTGCCCTCGTCG
This sequence comes from Syzygium syzygioides, assembly GCA_031216285.1. Taxonomy (NCBI): domain Eukaryota; kingdom Viridiplantae; phylum Streptophyta; class Magnoliopsida; order Myrtales; family Myrtaceae; genus Syzygium; species Syzygium syzygioides. The sequence continues at coordinate 33,796,835 of CM062249.1, forward strand.
GACCGGGTCGTTACAAGAAAGACACGGAAGAACATTGATAGTTGCAACAACACCACCACCAGCAGAAAACCCCATCAAAATTCAAATTCCTGCTCTACATGAAATCCACCTACACCGAGCCCCTGCCCTCGTCGGACCACCACCCCCTGCCCTCGTCGGACCGGGTCGTTACAAGAAAGACACAGAAGAACATTGATAATTGCAATAACACCACCACCAGCAGAAAACCCCATCAAAATTCAAATTCCTGCTCTACATGAAATCCACCTACACCGAGCCCAATCAAACAGAAACAATTGCCCGAAATCACAAGCGAAACAGAGACATCAAGATTAACAATCTCAATTTACTATCAGCTACATAACTAAAATGAAACACCAACGGCATCGCCAACCCATGAATTGCAACAAACTGCAGGCAGTTTTCACTGAATCACACACCAAACATGCACGAAAGCAAAAGCCAAACATCAGCAGAAACAGATGCGGTGAGATCTGAAGCGATCACGTACAGATAAGGGGGAGAAACATGGGGAAGAGCAAGAGGCCGGAGTTCCCGAGGAGGAGGCCGTTGACGAGGGTGTAGAGGACGGAGATGGAGGAGAGATGGTGGTGAGGACGATCTGCACGGCAAGGATGTTGGCCATACAAATGGCACGCCCAGGATCACCATAGTTAGAAATCGAAACACTGTATGGGAGAAATTATCGATTCGCGTACCTGGTTTGGAATCCATCGTACTTGACGCGGAATTTGCGACGGTTTCCGAACACGAACTCAAGATCTTCTCCCCTATACCCTTCGTTAGAACACTGGCTTAATGAGATTGCCACTCACGAGAAGAAAGTTCTCTCTTAATCCGTATGTGAGTCAAAATGTGCATCATCAGGTTAGGGGAGGGACTTGAGCGCTATTTATAGAGTCTTCGACCACGGGCCCTCTCATTACGGGCCGGGCCGTACTCGGCCCACACCAGCCAGCCCCATATTAGACTTATTAAGAACCCATATATCTTACCTTTATTAGACCAAATTAATTCAGTTAATTTCAATTAATGAAGCCCACCTTAGGAAATTCTTACATTCTCCCACTTGGGCGATATTAATTGAAACACAACTATGTGCGCACCCTTATATTGGTCTAGAGATTATTCTTAATAGTCAATCCGATCCCATAAAGTCTCGAACACCGAATTATGACGGTAACTGCATGTACTCACGCAGAGCCTTCCATGGTCACGAGTGCTTTTAACTTTACTGATATGGATTCAATATGGTAGTGTGTAAAATGGACAATACGTCATAATGAGTGATACTTCATGTGTCATCCATTTTGTTAGTCCAAATTCTCTCTCCTTAAGTGTCACAAAACCTAGTGTGTCACCAGAGAATATCCTTCATGGTTCCAACGAACCTGCATATGTCTTAGCTTGATAGTTAACTGTACTTTATGTGTAACAAGACATATTGTTAAGGCTAATACCAAGAATGCCCCATAGCCTGTACTCAAGGTTTACACAATGCCTCGAGATTTTCATATATGTACTCAACTTGATAAATCTACATTCACAAATACCTCATTGAATACAAAAGAGTTGATACATATTCAAATATTACAAAAATGTAACAAAATCATATACAAACTTTATAAGAGCAACATAAACTAAACAACTCCCACTAATTGATAGTATCCCATGATACTCCTAAGCCCATGTTAATGACATGTCGATCAAATACACAAGGGCGAAGGCCTTTAGTTAGCGGATCTGCAATCATATCATCTGTTGAAATGTGCTCTACTGCAATGTCACCATCTCGAACCTTTTCTTTTATAGTCAAGTACTTGACCTCCATATGCTTAGACCCCTTGAGACCTCTGTTGTTGTTAACAAACAACACTGCAGAGTTATTGTCACAATACAACTGTATGGGCCTATCCACAAAATCAAATACGGTCAACTCCTTAATGAGGTTTCGGAGCCAAATTGCCTGAGTAGCGGCCGAAAAGCATGCTACAAACTCCGCTTGCATGGTAGAGGATGTCATTGATTTCTGTTTCTCACTTTTCTATGATACTGCACCTCCTGCTAACTTAAAGATGTAACCTGTTGTCGACTCCTTTTCATCCTGACAGCCAGCAAAGTATGAATCCGAATACCCAACTAGCTGTAGGTCCTGAACATGTTTGTAAATCAGCATATAGTCTTTTGTCCTCTTTAAGTACCTCAAAACCTTTTTGGCAGCAACCCAATGATCGTGTCCTGGATTTGACTGATATCTACCTAGAAGTCCTGTTGCAAAAGCAATATCTGGTCTAGTGCATACTTGAGCATACCTAATACTCCCAAGTGCACTAGCATAAGGTACATTCTTCATTTGGGCTTTCTTATAATCTGAATGAGGACATTGTGACAGACTCAACTTATCACCTTTACTGACAGGAGCAATTCCTGGCTTACATTGCTGCATGTTGAATCTTTCTAAAATACGATCAACATATGCCCTCTGAGATAAACCCAATAGTCGGCGAGAACGATTCCTATGAATCTCAATGCCAAGGACAAAAGATGCCTCACCAAGGTCCTTCATATCAAAGTTCTTTGACAACATCCGCTTTGTCTCATGCAGTAAACCAAGGTCACTGCTTGCAAGCAGGATATCATCCACATAGAGTATAAGGAAAATGAATTTCCTCCCACTGACCTTGCAGTATATACACTGATCTACTTTGTTCTCAACAAAACCAAATGAAGCGACAACACAATGAAACTTCAAGTACCATTGTCTAGAAGCTTGCTTGAGACCATAAATAGACTTTTTCAGTCTACATACAAGCGTACCTGAATCATCTGCCGCAAAGCCTTCGGGTTGCATCATATAGACTTCTTCATTAAGGTCTCCATTGAGAAAGGCAGTCTTAACATCCATCTGGTGTAACTCCATATCGAAATGAGCTACTAATGCCATGATCACTCTAAAAGAATCTTTAGAAGAGACTGGAGAAAAAGTTGCTTCATAGTCTACTCCTTCTCTCTGAGTGAAACCCTTAGCTACCAGTCTGGCTCTAAACTTTTCAATCTTTCCTTTGGAGTCCCTTTTAGTCTTATACACCCATTTGCAGCCAATGGGTCTATGACCTTCAGGTAATTCAACAAGTTCCCAAACTCCATTATGCTTCATAGACCGCATTTCATCTCTCATTGCATCTAACCACAGTTCTGACTGAGGACAAGAAACAGCTTCCGCATAAGTCACTAGATCAGCCACAGAACCGATATCGCAGTCTTGCTCTCCTATATAGACTAAATAGTCCGGTGGTATAGCTGATCGTCTCTCCCTAATGGATCTCCTTACTGGAACAACAACAGCCTCATCCTGCACCTGAGAGCCTTGAGAAACTTCATTAGGAGCTGTCTCGACAACAGGATCCCGAGCCTCAACAGGTTCAGTCTGTGGTGTGGGAGTTTCCACAATTATCTGTATGGGAGGAGATAAAGATACAATATTACCCACCGTACTATTATCCTCAATAGTCTGTGAGCAGCTACTATCTTCGGCCACATCAAACTCCAGAAACTTGGCTGTCTGTGATTCCACAATTCTTGTGCCTCCATTGGGATTATAGAACCGATATCCCTTCGAATGATCTGGGTAAGATACAAAATAACACCGAGCGGTTCTAGAGTCCAACTTACTTAATGTTGGATTATACAACTTCACTTCTGTAGGACATCCCCAAACCTTAAGATGGTTTAAGCTAGGCTTACGTCCAGTCCATAACTCAAAAGGAGTCGATGGAACAGCTTTTGTAGGTACACGATTCAAAATGTACAAAGCTGTTTTCAAAGCTTCACCCCACAGAAAATCAGGTAAATTTGTCCTACTAATCATACTCCTCACCATTTCCATAAGGGTGCGATTACGCCTTTCGGCCACACCATTTTGCTCAGGACTCCCAAGCATAGTAAATTGAGCCACTATCCCAGAATCCTCTAAGTATTTGGCAAATGGCCCCTTAAGCTGTCCAGCATCGCCATGCTTGCCATAATACTCTCCACCTCGGTCAGATCTAACAACCTTTATGACTTTTCCCAACTATTTCTCGACTTCAGTCCGAAAAATCTTGAACTTGTCAAGAGACTCAGACTTTTCTTTAATCAAGTACAGATAACCATATCGAGAATAGTCATCAATAAATGTGATGAAATAAAAATTTCTACACAAGGTTGCCGTATAGGGTCCACTTATATCAGTGTGAATGACCTCCAACAGGTCAGAACTTCGAATTGCAGTTTTCTTCCTTATCTTGGTCATTTTACCTCTACAATAGTCTACACATGTCTCTAAGTCATCTTTAAGAGTAGGCAGAATGTTAGTCTTTATCAGCCTTTCTACTCTATCCTTAGAGATATGGCTAAGCCGTTTATGCCACAATGCATAAGACTATTCCTTAGGTAATGGTCTCTTAGAAACAACCTTTTCAGCCGTATAAGCGACGTATATGTCATTGGAAGATAAACACAGTCTGTACAATCCGTTGGACATATAACAGCACCCAACCTTATTTGAATTAAGAAACAAAGAAATAACATTGTTCTTGATTTCAAAAGAGTAGCCATACATGTCCAAACACGACACGGAAACTAAGTTCCGTCCAAATGAAGGTACATAGAAAATGTCTTTCAACATTAATCTAAAACCAGAGTCTAGAATCAAGATTACATCTCCCACAAACACAACATCAGCTTTCTCGTTGTTTCCCACAGTGAGTCTTGATTCATCCTGATTTGGCTTCCTCCGGTTTATGAATCCCTGTATGGTAAACGCAACATGATTAGTTGCACCGCTATCGAGCCACCAAGAACTGGATGATGCTTCTGATAGGTTGGATTCACAAACAAGTGCCAAAGAATCATTACCTGTAGGCTCACGTTTGGACAACCAAGCTTTAAACTTTCCACAGTCCTTCTTTATGTGACATTTCTTCTTACAAAAGAAGCAGTGGCCACCATCCCTTTTGAAGGATGTCTTCTTCGGACCCATATTGTCATATTGACCGGTAGTGTCATGAGTATCTTTATGAGTACGATTTCTGAACTTTTTATCCTTCCTTTTGTGGGAACTAGAAACATATAAGGCTAGATGCCCTTTTTCCTTCTTAAGTTTCTCTTCCTTTGCCACCACCCTTGCTATCAAGTCATTAACTGACCAAGTCTCATCTTGGGAATTATAATTTGTCTTTATAATCCCAAAATCAGGTGGAATGGTGTTTAGGGCTTGATGCACAATGCAAGCATCAGGAATGGAAACATTAAGAGCTTGAAGCCTTGTCTTTATGTCTACCATCCTAAGGACATAATCTCTAACCCCAGCAGTACCATCATACTTCATATTGAAGAGCTTTTGAAGAAGTGTACCAACCTCAGCATTAGATGAAATACGGTTTCTAGCCTCTAAGGCTCCCATCATTTCCTTAGCAGTACAGTCAGCTGGCAAACCACTTTTCAAGTGTTCTTGAATGGATTTCTTCATTGTCACTAAGCAAATCCGATTGCTCTTTTCCCAGGCAGCATAGTCCGATTTCTCAGCTTCAGTACTGGTGGCCGTGATATCTACCGGCTTATCTTTTGTAAGAGCAATGTGAACGTCTGCCAGCTCCATTCCAAACAGAAAATCCTCTTTCCATTTCTTAAAGTTCAAACCAGTAAGGACCTCAATTGAAATAGAATTGCCGTTTACAGAAAAGGTGACTGCAAAATAAACAAACAATACAATCAGCATCATGTGAATACTTATATAGAGAATTACATACATCATCATATAATCACCTTTGGGCAGAAAATATGACATGCAGTTGTACACTCTCCACATGACAGCGGCCATGAGAATATATTCTAATCTTTTGCGAAATCACCACCTTTGGGTGTATGAACCACTAAGATTAGTCATTTCTCAAGCACATACTATACATGTACCCCTCCATGAACTAATACAAGATCACCTCCTTTGGGAGTATAATCACGTAATAGACCAGGAGACATCCCATCACAATATGAGACCGATATTTCTCAAACCCAATCAAGTGTGCCACTTTGGCGGTCACAACCCAACTAAATTCTTGAAAATCTCTCATACAAGGGATATGAGCATTATGTATCACATTTACTAAATGCATGTAATACTATATGTAAAGACAGGGGCGTATGTCTCTGAAATTACATGCCATGCTAATTGTACTGTTCCATTCATTGATAGACAATGAATTACACTCTACACAGTCCTTATGTGGTGATATACATGTGAGCTACCTTATGTATTTCCGAAACCTTAGAGAAATACAAGAAAATGCGCAAAAATACCCCAAAAATACGCGTACATAGGGTTCTATACGTATTTTCACATCTGTATAAGCTTCAAACATGTAAAATAAATACACCACAATGTAGAGCATCTCGATACGAGCGCGTCGATACCAAGATCGTCCAAAACGGACGTCAGACGCGCCCGCACGCGCCGTCGTAAGGCTCGGCGCGTGCGCGCGTGTTCAGCCGGTCAAACCGGTCTGAACCACCGGTCCGACCGGTTAACCGGTCCAACCGGTCAACGGTCAACGGACCGGTCCGACCGGTTGACCGGTCGGGTCGGGTCAACATTCGGGTCGGGGTCCGGATCCGGGTCGGGTCGAGTGCCGGGTCGGGTCCGGATCCGGGTCGAGTGCTAGGTCGGGTCCGGATCCGGGTCGGGTCGAGTTCCGGGTCGGGTCCGGATCCGGGTCAGCCGGATCCATTCTCGCTGACGTCGTGCTGACGTCATCACACGGTTACCGGCGGACAGACGCGCCGGTTGGGCGCGAACGCGCGTCACCGGCACGAAGCGCGTGGCCTTCACGCGCCGCCGCGCCTAGGGCGCGTGTGGGCGCGTGAGGGCGCGTCCGGCGTCCTCCGGCGACGTGCCGCCCACCATTTTTCTCGTCTCGACGAGTAGATTCCAAATATATAATAAAATTTAACTTTTATCCAACAAAAAATTTCGAAACTAGGCAAAAACCTCTCGGACAAAACGAAAAAACGGTTCTAATCCGCATGTTTCGATTCTAATCTATGGCAGGCTCTGATACCACATGTTGGCCATACAAATGGCACGCCCAGGATCACCATAGTTAGAAATCGAAACACTATATGGGAGAAATTATCGATTCGCGTACCTGGTTTGGAATCCATCGTACTTGACGCGGAATTTGCGACGGTTTCCGAACACGAACTCAAGATCTTCTCCCCTATACCCTTCGTTAGAACACTGGCCTAATGAGATTGCCACTCACGAGAAGAAAATTCTCTCTTAATCCGTATGTGAGTCAAAATGTGCATCATCAGGTTAGGGGAGGGACTTGAGCGCTATTTATAGAGTCTTCGACCACGGGCCCTCTCATTACGGGCCGGGCCGTACTCGGCCCACACCAGCCAGCCCCATATTAGACTTATTAAGAACCCATATATCTTACCTTTATTAGACCAAATTAATTCAGTTAATTTCAATTAATGAAGCCCACCTTAGGAAATTCTTACAAAGGACCCTGTACACCTTGCTTATGAAGCCCCATCGGAGCTAGTTCTTGCCGTAGCTCAGGGAATATGTATAAAGTGCAATATCCCATAAAATACACATTCAATGTTCCATATGAATACCATTTAAGGTTGAATTTTAATGAAAACCTTTCCAGATGAGATGAAAAACTTACCAAAATGGAGATAATATATGGAAATAATTATATACCCTCTGTCAGGCTTTCGTGGTAGATACATCCATAAAAGAACATAAGATGGGACTCCAGAGAATTATATATGGCAATTGATAGTCTAACTTCAGTTTCCATATATGTAACTTGGCTGTTACAGGCTTGCATATAGGATGGGTTTTTGTTATCTTCCACAATCAACTGTATCATCATATGTAAAGAATTTCTCAATATATATACATTAATTCTTACAGAACAATCATATCCATATATGAATGTAGAACACCATAAGAAAAATAATAATAATAATTCACACAGCGGAATTAAAACGTACCTGTTTGAACCATTGTTATTCTCTAAGAAAAGAAATAAATCAACGATCTACTGGAATGCCGATCTTCCTCTCTTTGGCCTATTTTGATATAGCAGCTTTCAATGGGATAAAATGACCGTTAGGTATAACCTAACCTTCTATAGGCTAGAGAGGGGACCTAGCAAACCCTAATCATTAGTGCGTTAATTGGGCCCCTCCCATCACGGGCTTCAGTTAAATACAATTGCCTACACTTTGCTGCTCAACTAGGCCTATTATTTATAGATGTCCAAACCCAATTCAATAAGATCACTAAAGGGTACAACACATATATTGGAATATCCATTAACCCGAGTATTTAAAATAGAAAATCAATTAATTAATGTAAGCCCATATTATAGGAAGTTTCCAATATTCTCCCTCTTGTGCTATATTAATTAACCCATGTTTTTTTTAACAATGGTTCAAATAGGTACGCTGTAATTCCGCTGTGTGAATTATTATTATTATTATTATTATTTTCTTATGGTGTTCTACATTCATATATGGATATGATTGTTCTTTAATAATTAGTGTATATATATTGAGAAATTTTTTACATGTGGTATTGGAGCTTGGTCATATATGATTGTAGAATCCATAAAATTAATAAAAATCGTATTTTCACTCGAATATTCAACTAGTTCTTGATTACTTCCGATTCTAGGGTTCATATTTTTTTGAATGAATCCTAAGATTTCGATTTTCTTTCGATTGAATGTCGCTATTTACATGTTTCTGAACATCTTGGTTGCATAAAGCTGAGATCCGATTATCTAAAATAGCTTCGTTCATGTGTAGCTAATAATTTGTCCTCCTGTGTGAATAGATTGTGGTTTTTGGACCGCTATAAACAGTGGAGGAGGTGTTGTTTCGGATCTTGCTAGGTTATTCGATAGATGTTTTCAGCGAATAATTGATATAGAACAGTTGGCGCTTAAGATTTACGATCACGATAATTAGGGAAATTTCACTTTTTTGAAGTTAAATAGCTCGGATTGTACTCAAATTCGGTCGGTTGAATCAAAACGGCCTTCTGATTCAAACTGCCTTTGGCTGCGAATTATGATGGTTTTCGGCATTTCAAGGTCATTTGGATGGGTTTTCAGGCAATTTTCTAGTTTAGGCAAATTTCTGGGCATGAATTGATTTCCATTCTCTTAGAATAGATTAGATATGTTATATTTAGTAATTCTACTCCCTAAAGGAGTCCTCCCTATTATATTAGATGTCCACTTTGTAATTGCCATGTTATTATTAAATGCAATACGATCCTTAGAAGCACATGTCGTAAAGTGCTTCATATTGTCCAATGGAATTGTGGGCATTGTTTGAATGCGACTTTTGCAGTTCCTTATTGATAAGAATTAGTATATACAATCACCTGCCCAAAGGGGGTTATTGTGTGTATTAATTTGAAAATTGTATGAAGATAAGTACCAATGTTAATAGATGGGGATGTATTACTCGAAAGATTTATCTGCCCAAAGGGGATGATTTTTTTTTTGAAGGTTATGTGTAATTTCCCTCTATAGTGATATAATGGAGATGTATAATTTAAAGGATTTGTCTGCCCAAAGGGGATGAATCCTTGACAATTATGTGTAATTCTCCTTGTTGTTGTAATCTTCATGCTATGGAAAATAGTGGTGCATTATATACTCTGCCCAAAGGGGAGTTTATAGTGTGCTAATTATTTTGTTGAGTTTTTTACTGCCCATAATTGATCTTATTGCATTGTATGTGGCTCAAACAGTTACTTTTGCTGTAAACAACAATAATACCACTATCGAAATGTTAACTAGATCGAACTTCAAGAGATGAAAACAAGACATAGAGTTTGCTTAGAGTTTGCTTTGGGAATTGTGGATATGGACTTAACTCTGCATGAGGATGAACCTACCAAGCCTAATGATCAAAGCACTGCAAATCAAAAGGCTCATTATGCTAAGTGGGAAAAATCCAACCAACTAAGCCTCATTACTGTGAAGAGGTCCATTGCCGAGCATCTCATTAGTGGTTTGCCAGAAATGGCAAATGAGAGAGTTTCTTGCAGTAATGGGAGCAAGATGTGCAGTTTCAGACAAAGTTGAGGCTGGGAATTTGCTGAGTGAGTTAACTAGTATGAAATATGATGCTGCTATGGGTGTTAGAGAATTTATATTGAGGATGGTGCATATTCAATCCAAGCTTAAGGCCCATAATATTGTCCTTTCTCAAGATTATGTTATGCATCATGCCTTAAATATCCTGCCTGTTGATTTTAGTCAGATTAAAATTGCTTATAGCACTCAGAATGAGACTTGGAGTGTTAATGCTTTGATTTCTAAATGCGTGGTTGAGGAAGAAAAGTTAAAGAAAGAGAAGAATGAATCTGCCCACTTGATTACTAATGCCAAGTTGAGTTCCTTTAGAGGAAAATGGAAGCCTAAATGGTCGAATGCTTATGCCCCTAAGAAAGATCAAGGCTTCAAGAAAATTGGCAATAATGAGAAACATGGAGATAAGAATTTTAAGTATTTTCACCGCAAGAAGTAGGGTCACAAGAGAGCTGATTGCTATAAGTTCAAAGCTTGGCTAAAAGCAAAGAAAGAAAGTAGCCAAGGTGAGTTGTTGGTTTGTTTTGAATTAAATATGGTTGATGTTCCTTTGGATTCTTACTGGATTGATTCTGGTGCTACTGTATATGTGACTAATACCTTACAGGGTCTCACAAATCTAAGGAATTCCGGTCCGAGGGAATCGAAGCTTAAAGTTGGAAATAATATCGGTGTTGATGTGGAGCATATAGGGACAATAGTTTTGAATTTAGACTCTAGATTTCAGCTAGTTCTAAATAATATCTTTTATGTTTCTGGATTTAGGAGGAACTTGATATCTCTTTCTTTGGCCTATTTCAATATAGAAGCTTTCAATGGGATAAAACGACCGATAGGTATAACCTACCCTTTTATAGGCTAGAGAGGGGACCTAACAAACCCTAATCATTAGTGCGTTAATTGGGCCCCTCCCTTCACGGGCTTCAGTTAAGCACAATTGCCTACACTTTACTACTTAACTAGGCCTGTTATTTATAGATACCGAAACCCAATTCAATAAGATCACTAAAGAGTACAGCACATATATTGGAATATCTATTAACCTGAGTATTTAAAATAGAAAATCAATTAATTAATGTAAGCCCATATTATAGGAAGTTTCCAACATCATAACCTAAAGAAAAGGGAGAAAACAAGGTCATCAGAATGGCTTTCGGAAGAGTTTGTTTGTTCATAGGCCTTCTTTGCCTCATTTCTCTTTGCTTCGCAAGTAATGCTAGCTTTTGCTTCATAACCCTTCATGGGGCTCGTTCTGTTTCGGTTTAGACCTCGGTTGAGACCCAGAAGACAAACGGTTTAACTGTTTGTCGTGGATCGACCCCAAAAAGAAAAAAAAAATACTAGTTGTTGTGGGGATGTCTTGCTTTGATTGCTGAGATTTCTTGCATTCTTGTGTATCTCAGAAACATCAATTGCGATGGAGCTTGAGGAGAAACCGATTAAGAAAGTAGACATAGGGCCGTGTGCACAGTTCTCCTATGGCCACAATCAGACTTGCATTGACAAGGGGCTTCCCATGGGAGGGGCTTGCAAGGTTGGGGCTGAAGTCAGGCGCCACAGGAAGTATCCATCCCTCCATGCTGTCCCAGTGAAGCACACCCATCGGACCGGCTACCACTTTCAACCTCCTAAAATCTGGATGAATGGTATGACTTCTTATTCGTCAATTTTTATGCTGATCCTTGACTCATTTCTTGCTAAGTTGGAGGGTTGATTGCGAAATCACCAAAATTGGATGGATTTTAGTGAATGGGCATCCATTCAATTGTATATAAAATTGTAATGTTGGATATTATTAGAGATAATTCGGGGTTTCTCTAAGATAATTTCTTTTTTATTAGAGATATTTTGATAATTTCTCTTGATTTTCCCTATCTCTCGATATTGCACAGATATTGCACGGATATTGCACAGATATTGCACGAATATTGCACAATGACAACCCCTCATCGTCTCTGGAATTGGCATCAATGCCAGTGCCTTCCGTGACCCGACCACTGCATGGTTCGAGGGCGGGCACTGGAAGATCCTCATCGGCAGCAGTAGGAAGCATCGAGGGATGGCATATTTGTACAGGTATGGTGAATAATCATTGGCACAATACGTGGAGATGTCGGGTGGGATAATTTATCATTTGACAGGGACATAGTTGTAACATGAAAATGTGAATTTCATATGCAGGAGCAGGGATTTCATCCACTGGATCAAGGCAAAGCACCCGCTGCACTCAGCGCCGGACACCGGCATGTGGGAGTGCCCCAACTTCTTCCCAGTTTTGAAGAACAGCACCAACGGGCTGGACACGTCGGTGCTCGGTCAGGGTGTAAAGCACGTGTTGAAGGTCAGCCTTGATCTGACACGATTTGAGTATTACACAGTCGGGAGTTATCACGCTGATGAGGACAAGTATGTGCCCGAAAACACCTCGGCCGACGGGTGGAGCGGCCTGAGGTATGATTATGGCAACTTCTATGCTTCGAAGACATTCTTCGACTCGGCCAAAAACCGGAGGCTCCTGTGGGGTTGGGCCAATGAGTCCTATAATGTCCGCAAGGGATGGGCTGGGATTCAGGTGATTAAATAGATTTACTCTATCATCTTTTGGGGTAATCTATTCATTTTCTTGATTTGAATGTCGTTACATTCTTTTGCTTTGATGCAGGCAATTCCAAGGAAAATATGGCTTGATAGCCATGGGAAGCAACTGTTGGAATGGCCAGTCGAAGAGCTGGAGACTCTGCGGGGTCAAAAGGTTCACATGAGCAGTGTCGAGCTCAACAATGGTGAACTTGTCGAGATTAGAGGAATCACAGCTGCTCAGGTTCAAATTTTGCGCTATGATCTTTAGTTCAGTGCGCCAAAATTTGATTGATGATTCTTCCTGACCGCGCCTTAGTGCTTGTTTCCTATGTTGATTCGTTTACGTAGGACAAATTAGTATTTAGAAGATTACAACATAATAACACCTGCTTAGTGAAGAAGCTTTTACTAGTTTATATTGTCCCTGTAAATGTTCACAGGCTGATGTGGACGTGCTTTTCTCATTCTCGAGCCTGGAAGGGGCCGAGCAATTCAATTCCAGCTGGTTGAATGCTCAAGACCTTTGCGCCCAGAAGGGCTCGGGAGTTCCAGGCACGGTTGGACCATTTGGGCTCCTAACGCTGGCGTCTGAGTACCTGGAGGAGTTCACCCCGGTCTTCTTCAGGATCTTCAAGGCCAATGAGCAAAACAAGCACAAAGTCCTAATGTGCTCTGATGCAAGGAGGTCTGTCATAATTAATTTCATTTTATTCGATTTTTCTTGTTCATAATAAGCTTCCTGATGGACCAACTTTGTGATTATTTCTTTAATTCCTCGTTTTGGGGTTAAATGCAGCTCGTCTCTAGAATCAAAAATTTATAAACCATCTTTTGCTGCTTTTTTGGACATGGATTCGAGTGGAAGGAACATTTCTCTTAGGAGTCTGGTAAGTGATACGATCCATCATCAATCATTAAATCATTTCTTGTCCTAGTTGGAGGGTTGTGAAATTGCCAAAATTGGACAGAATTTAGTGAATGCGCATCCATTCAATTGTAATTGTAATGTTGGATATGAATGTCCAGATCGATCATTCCGTGGTGGAGAGCTTTGGGGCCGGAGGTAAGACGTGCATCACATCTAGGGTGTACCCCACTCTTGCAGTGTTCAACAACGCCCGTCTCTTCGCCTTCAACAATGGGACTCGGACAATCATGATCGAGACTCTGGACGCCTGGAGCATGAACCAGCCTGTGATGAACCACGCTATTTCAGGTGTATTTTAGATGCGCCCATGTCTCACCACACGAGAGGATACTTTTAAGCGAGTCATCACCTCGAGGCATTACCCTCTTTTATCTAATTAATTCCCTGGTTTATATTTTTAGATGTGAGAACTTATATCTGCATCCTGAAGTGCCTTGGGCTATGTTAAACTTATTTGTTGGAAAAATGTATGGTACCAAGCAATGGAAAGCTACGTTTTCCACCCCGCAGTGATGTTGCTCGCGGGGTGATGATTAATGAAAATAGTCTGAAGTATCTCTACAAGCCTTTGTCACCATAGGCAATGTGTAGTTGTCAGGTTGAGCTCCCGAACGAATGGGCTCCCCGAAAGTCCCATAACACCTGAAACTGGGTCTTCTTTGAGTCATTGCACCAAACAGGGTATATGCATCTCCTAGAGTTCTATGGTAAGAATACATACAAAGGAGCTTGTTCACTACGAACAGGTTATGGAGCATCCCAGTGACGGTGACGAGCGTGTGATGTGTGGTGGGCTTTATTTTGCCTGGTATTATTAGAATTATGGCCAATTGAAAGAATAGTTGCTCATGTATCTCTTGTAAATTAGCACAACTACAAGACATTCAAATATCAAATGCTCTGTTTTGCTGATGATGAGATATAAGAGACACGAATCCTCTCAATTCCGTGTTACATAAAGACAAAGGGAATGCCTAGATTCTGGAGGCCTTTACAATCCAATCCACTAATTTATTTGATTCTTTAGAACGATAGACTAAACTAAGGTTTGGAAAGCGGGCCAGAAGAATTTTACATTCAATGATAAGAGCCTCCACTTCCCATGAATAGAGAGAAATACCCAGCAGACAACTTTTCAAGCTCAAGTTGTCATGTCAATAATGTAGTTCAGTTCTGAACTTGAAGTGAAGTGCTTGAGAGTTCGAAGCAAAGCTAAGGTTTCTACTTGAAGAGGTCCTCACTTGTCGCGTGAATCCATCGATAGTCTTGCCTTTGAAGTCGCGACAAACGCAAGCAATGGCACCTTCCGTCGATTCCTCCCTGTGCAATCTGTCAATGTTCAGTTTCAGCGTTCCTGGTCTCGGTGGTTTCCATTGTACGTGTAAGTCCTCTAAATCTTGATCTCTCTCTGGATTTCAACTATTCCACTTTTGATAATTTTGATGATTGGCAACAACTGAAGCAATTACCATGGCAGGGTCTTGGTGCCTGTTCTTGAAGGCAGAGGAGTTTCGAGCAAGCTAAATATGCTAAAGTAGGGCTACCATAAGCTCAAAGGGCAGAGGCGTTGAGGTGAGATTTTCGTAGTTCAATGGCCATTCTTCAATTCTAGTCACTTGTTTGTCCGAGATCTGGATGTTGAGCTTCGTATGTTCCGGTACTATTTTCCTATTAAACAGATTACCTCTAGTCGGTAGGGCGTTTTGACAAACACTCCATTTAAATAATATGATTTTAGACGGCGTTTTCAATTCCACACCATATTCCAAAGCTTTTTAGGGGTCTGGTAGGAGGATGAGGCTTGGTTTATGTTCTGTTTGGTCTCTGTCTCTCTTAGTTGGTTATAGCCGCTCTTGACTGAGTTGCATCCTGACTGATTGCATGTCCAGAATAGCGTGTTGTTGTTGATAGAGGAATTGCTAGAATGTCATTCACTGTCTGCTAATCGTAGAAGTTCTGCTGTAGCTGCTCGTTGCACTGTGCCTCCCTTGTTCTGATCAGTTCTGCCCCTATATTCATCGTAATTTGTGGGTCCCCCTAGTGTGCCTCTTTTGAGCCATATGTCTTCTTTGATTTTGATTTGCTGCCTATGTCCAACATCCCATCTCACCTCCTTCGAGATGGCGTCTCTACCCATTATTAGACTTAGCCATGTCCACGATGGGCAATAGCCCTTCACCTCATGCCAGAAATCGTTATGAGAGAAGTAAATTCCTTTCAATACTTCGCTCCACAACGCATTGTGGCTCGAGTGACCCTTCAAGCTTGTTTGCCCAACATAGCTCTGTTAAAAGTAAGATTTGTAAAGCCCAGACCACCTGTGTCTTTCTCGTGCTTCATCATATCCCATCTCTTCCAATGTAGCCTAGCTTTGGAGGCATGTGTTTTCCACCAGAAAGATGCTATATTTTGGTCAATAGCCCTGCAAATACATACTGAAATTTGAAGATTGACACGGCATAGTGTAGTAAATCCTGCACCATTGCTTTGATTAAAATCTCCTTTCCCGCTTTGGATATATACTTTTCTTTCCACCCTTCCAGCTTTATGTTTACTCTTGCCATGATTAATGCAAACATCTACATTTTAGTCTGGCCCCAATTCGAAAGGGTTCCCAAATACTTTTCTGTTTCGTCAATTTTTGGGACTCTCATCTCCTGAGCCATGTTTTTTTCTCAATAGATATGGACATCCAGTGCTAAAGCAAATCCCTGATTTGTCCAGATTGATCTCCTAGCCTTAGCATATCAATATTGATGTAGGATAGAATCTAGATTTTGACATTACCTAACCTTCCGCAAACAACAGGTGGGTTTATGTGGGACAATTCATATTTAGTCTTGTACCTTTGAAGCGTACATCTTCAACTGCCTTTTGCGTAAGGAAGGATGACATGTTTGCAACAATTATAATTAAGTAGAGATATAATGGGTCACCCTAACGAAGTCGTCTCGATGGCTTAAAATAGGGAAGGGGTTCCCCATTGAATTAACACAGAGGAATTGTAGTGAAGCATTGCATGACCCATGATACCCATATTCCAATGAACCCAACTTCAACATACATGCTTCTAGGAAATTCCATTCAACTCAGTCATAGGCCTTCTTCATGTCTAGCTTTAAGATAGCTTGAAATTTTTTCTTCTCTTTCTGATTCTGAGTTGATGTAGAATGTCTTTAACCACAATTACATTAGCTTGGATCTATTCGTGGCTCACGAAGGCACTTTGCTCCATTGTTATCAAATATGGGAGCCAGATTTTAGGCAATTCTCCAAAACTGTGATTATGATTTTGTAGGTAAAGTTGCCAAGCTGGTAGGTTCAAAATTGATCTATCTTCTTAGGATTAGGATTTTTGGGGTTAAGAGCAATTGGGTTTTATTCAGATATGGGTCTAGAGAGCCGGTGTTCAGAAAAGGCCTCACCAGATTAAAAACATTATGTTGAATAATTTTCCAATGGTTTTGGTAGAGCTGACCAATTAGTCCATCTGGTCCAGGTGCTTTCAGAGCGCCCAATTGGACAGGTGTTTCCTTTACGTCATGCATCGTTACACTTCTCAGAAAGCTTTGGTTCATATGGTCTATGACCAAACAGGGACATTGGTCTAGCACTGGCTAAAAGTTTCATGAGTTCATTGTGCTATTAATGACCGAAAGAAATCCGCTGTTGTTTGCTTCAGTTTTTCCAGATCTTGGATCCACTCATCTTCCTTGATTTTCAAACATAGAGATCTTGTTTCTTCGCTCCTCTGGACCATGGTTGCATGCAAATACTACATATTCTTGTCGCCCCAGTTCAGCTAGTTCATTCTTAAGCGCATACCTCGATACATTTCTTCTTATTTCTATAGCTCTTCAATTTGCAAGTTCAATTGCTGTACCCTCTCCCTGTTGCAGTTCAAATCCTGAACCTTTGTGATCTGCAGAGATCCCTTTTTAGGGACCTTATTTGGCTTTCAGCATTGGAGAATTTTTCTTGCTCCATTGCGAAAGGGCTTGTGATACCTTCTGTAATTGTGGAGTAAAGTTACACTTTCTGTTTCGGGGGTACTTCACATTGATTGTATAACTTTTGCACATTCTTCATCTTCCAATCAATATGCTTCGAATTTGAATTCCCTCTTTCTTTTTACTGTTTCTGCCGAGAGTGTCAACAGCATGGGGCTATGATCAGAGCCAATCATTTGTAAAGCATAGACTTCGGCATTTGAGAACATCACTCTACGTTCTACATGACATGGAATTCTGGCTACTCTTTCCTTCACATAAGCACCCCATCTATGTTGTTTGCCTATGTAAATGTACATCTATTGCCTTTGAGGTCCATGAGAGAACAATCTAGAGAGTCCCGAAAAGCAGCTAACTTGTAGCATTCAGCCATGCGTTTGACTTCCTTTTCCCAAGGATACAAAATTTCATTAGAATCGCCCATACAGATTCAACGAAGCTGGTTGGAACTACTTTCTTTATATTTTCCCAGAGTTGGAGCCTTTCTTGATATAAAGGTAATGCATGGACAAAGGTAATTCTCTATTTGTTTTTTACTATCATTTTCCTTTGCATAATTAGTCTAAGACCCAAACATTCTTTGAACATGAAATTCACGTAAACAATACTTGTTACCTTATTTGTGTCGAAAAGTTATTATACATCAATAAGGTTGATCCGACAATGACCTCTCGGAGCCCCATCTCCATCCCTACAAGTGGCAGTGGCATGATGATTATGACATTAGTCTTCAAGCCAAAGCTTGCCATTGCTATTCGAGATCGACCATGGTCTTGGCCTACAGCTATCTTGCTCTTGTGAGTTCCGTGTGAGTAGTGCTTGGAATGATCTTAGACAACAGAGGAATAAAGGTGGGTTGGCGCCAACTGATCTGGTTCAATCCTGAGGTGGAGACTAGGGAGTAACCCCACATGATGACTCTGTTCCCTAGAGATTGGACTGTTGAATCATCTTAAGAATAATGGTTAAGTTATGGAATCATCGCTTTGAACTAGAGGTATGATTCCACAAAACTCTCAACCGAGTTCCCTTCAAGTTACGTTCCAAATAGACCACAAAAAACAAAAAGTTATGCTCCAAACCAACTTTATGCAAGACGCCTCGAGATCAAACAAAAATAGATTACCACTCTCCGACAGAACCGCACTGAATTCAGGCAACTTCGGGCACCAACAAGCATGCACAATAGGACGAGTCTTGAAAACCTTACTACCAAAAAGACCAAGACCAGTATCCTGGAATTTCCGCCACTCCTCACAAAAAACCAATGCATTGAGTACTACATTGTATATGCCAAGAGATACCCGACACTGCTCGACCCGCACTTCCTCGAATCTCGAATTGAATTAACAGCAGTCCTGACAACGGAGCAATTAAATCTCTTCTTGGACCTAAAAACATCACCATCCTCACCAATCTTGACCATAAACTTCCCATCCTCCACAGGCAAAATCAAACCCAATTTTATCAAAATTAGCACCTGTTGGGAAGAACAGAGTCACCTCGCTAGTGTCCGAGCAACAAAGGAAATGGGGTTGGCTGTGTGCGAACCTGAAAGCCTCATCGATCTGCTCCAGGCCGAACAAAGCTTCGATTTTGGAGGAGGAACCGAATGGGTAGTGCTGAGGAATCGGGTGAGGGAGACTTGAAGATGGTGTTAATTGGGAAGACTTCCATTCTCGGTTGAAGTCCATGGTAGGTCCGAACATCAGAAAATGGACTGAGATTGCTGAGAAAGTCTTGGTAAGAGAAGGAACATAACTTGGACTTGAGTTCGGACATGTCTACCAAAAGAAAAATCCAACAGGAATTCGACTCTTCTTTTTATTTAAAATATTACTTGAACAAAAATGCCCTTGTTCCACATGTTTGTTGGCCGGTGACAGTTTGACCAACCAACGAGTTCATACTCTTATTTGGGACTAATTTGGGTATTTTATATCCTTATTTGAAATAATGTTTACTTTGAGCCATTTTTTGAGAAAATGAATCTACTTTAGGCTCTTATTTGGATTTTTCCCATCAATTTGAATTATATGAATATCAATAATTTCCTTATTTTGATGATAAAAAAAATAATTTCTTTATTCGAGACCTACAAACGAAAGCTCCTTCATTAAAAAACTATCTGTCTTAATATCACATACTATGGCTAGTGGAGAGGATAAGATTAGGGTAGATTACTTGCTACGAAACCCCATTTATGATACGGATGAATGCTTATCTACTACAAAACATGTAATCTCTTCATTTTTTCCCAAAATGATGACAGATTTGTTAATTAACTTACCAAAAAAAGAAGAAGATGCAATCTACCATTTTTAATTTTCTGCATTCACTTTCATTTTGGACATTTGAAATCTGACTTTTGTTTAATATTAAAGACTTTAAGACTTAATCCTCTTTAATCAATAGGGGTGAGCAATAGGAGTGGCCGGGATTGGGAATTGCCCGGACCGGATCGAATCGGCCAATTCTGGGTGGTTTCTGTCACACCCCGAAATCTATCAGAATGGGGGATGACACGGCCGTTCTTCCACCTAAAGGACGCAACCTCAAATCACCCAAAAGTCCCAATGACATCGCTCTCACTCTATTGGCTGCTAAACAAAAAATCTGAAAGATTGGGAAAAAATTGGATGAGTAACGACAGCTCAGTAAGTAGTGTGTATCTCTTCTAAACAAATCGAGCAACCACTATGCATATATATAAAAAAAATATCGAAAACTCATAATTTAAACCCACAATATCATATACATTTCATATCAAATATGAGTTATTTTTCCTTTCTCAAAACTTGATACAAACTAGAAAATACTCATTTAAATCAATAATATCAAAGCAGAAACTAATCGTCTATTCCATTGGCCAATCTTATCGAAAAACACACGCCAATGGTCCATTTCGTTGGTTAATCTCGTATCACACATCAATGGTCTATTCCATTGATGAATCTCATCATAAAAGGCCTCGTTTGGGGTAGAGGCGCAGCTGCACTGCCATCTCTCAACTCGACCCGATATTATCCTTTTTTAGCCGTAGCCGCACTGCCATCGCTCTCAAGGATTTGCCCTAGCACAGTAGAAAACACATCGACGGTCTATCCATCGACTAAATCTATTACTCAATATCAAACTATGATCATGCATTTCGCCCCGTGATAAGGCGATCAAGATTCCCCCTTGGCAAGGTCTCTACCTACTATAAGTTGGTAACTTGGTGCACAAGGATATTCTAGACTAGTATGCGCATACCCACAAGCCCTTCAATGGGCTCACAGCAATATTGAGTACCAACACACATTCTCCAATAATCTAAATACCAAAAATCAATCTCACAAACCAAACAATTAACTTTTCACAACATAGCCCATCCGTCATTTCTCAAATTATTTTATAAATCACAATATGATTCCAAAACCATTTCATAATCCAATTTATAATCAATCTCAGAATAATGGTTTCACAAACCAAAACATACAATCTTTCTCAACTTCGTTTGTCAAACTGAAAACATTTCACAAGACATATCTCACATCATTTCAAAATTCTTTATAAATCGATATACACATAACATTGTTCATAAAACGTTTATCAAATCATTAAGAACTCATTACATAAACTAGTTCGCAACATAATACGTATATATCCATTAACAATATTTTTCTTAAAACCATTTTCAAATTCCTCAAATCGTTCTCAAATATCAAAAAGTAGCAATGGCTCGATCCAGAATTTTATAAAACAAACATGCTTTAGTAACTCGTACGATACTCAAATTCTTATCATTTTCAAAACATGATTTTATAAACTCAAAGAAAAGATAGAACTACTCATCTGGAATGCCCCAAAACCAAATAACGTGGCTAAACGCTCCGATAATCTCGTAATCCTATCAATTAAACAAGAATTAACATCAACATCAAGTAAAATACTAAGATAATTACTAAAAGGCTAAACGACGCTTAAACGCTGACAAGACAACTCAAAGACGCCCACAAATTGCTTATCCAAAGCGATTATCTAAACCGTTCGCAACGCGAAACGTGAGCACAAAACTTGGTCGCGTCATAACTTTCTTCATCGAACTCGCAAACTTATAGTCAAAAGAAAGCCCATTCTGAATATTACAAAAGCCCCAACTTGGCCGTCCCAAAATTTAGCCAACGAAAATCGACGAAAATCGGCCTAAAGCCCACTGGTCACGCACCGTTCACCTTGTGCAGCCAACTTCAAAAATTCATATTAGGCAAATCGTAAGTCCAAATCAAAATTTCGTAAAATCTTATAGTTCTATGAAAGCCTAAACTACTAATTCTATATATATACGCAGTTCAACGACTCAAAAATCGGACTTTGCCTCTCAAATAACACCTAATTCTGAAATATGAGCCATAACTTGGAAAATACTCCAATTAGACGAACGATAGGCATGAGCACTTACCGTACGTTGCGTTACGAACTCAAATCGGCTTGGCAAGACACCGTGGCACCAAGCCCTCCCTTTCTCTTCTTTCTTCTTCTTCTTTTTCTCTTTCTTTCTTTGCCGTTTCTGTCTCAACTAAGGAGCTCTCGGCCTCCTTTTAATTTGGCCAAGTGTCCACTGTAGCTTCTTTTCTGCTCTTTGACTTGTTGATCTTTTTTTTTAAACCAAATATTACAGTTTCCGAGGGCGTCGGTCCGATTCCTGATTCCAAAGATGGAACCACCCAAGCTGGACCAATTATTATATTTTATTTCTTAAGAATATTTAAAGAACCTCCAATCACATATGCAATCACACTCGCTCTTTCCCTATTCCCTCTCAAGCTAGCTCTTTCCCTCTCATGCCTCTCATGCTTTGCCTCTCATGCCTTGCACGCTCCCTCTTCATCTCACGCCTCTCATGCTTTCCCTCTCATGCCTTGCACGCTCGCTCTTCCTCTCACGCCCTCTCACCCTCTCCCTCTCACGCCTCTCACGCTCGGCCTTTTACTCTTAGCTCTCACGCCTCTTTCCCTCTCATGCCTCTCTCGCTTGACTGTTACTCACAACTCACAGCCCTCTCAGTCACTCTACTGTTTGGCTCTCTAATGGCGTCACAATCTCTCACTTGAATCGCGTCCCTCTCGCTCGACTATAAGCTAGTGCCACCTTCTCTCGTTTGAGTCGCGTCTCTATTACTCGAGCTTGACACCTCCATCTCGCGGTCTTATCTCGAGTCTGGACTCTCACCTCCCTCTCTCGCTCTCTATTTTGCATCTTATCAAGGTAATATCCAAATGCTTTGCTCTTTGCCGTTCTTCATACGAAATACAAATTATAGGCTAACAGGAAAGTGAGGCTGCGTGATATTGCAGTTTAGGATTTTGCTTATAGCGGTGGAAATGTTTATGGTTTTTAGAACTCGTGAGGCTGCGACCAGTTCCATTGGACCACCCAAGGACCGGCCAATTTGGTTCCAGGACCAAATGGTCCAGTTCCCAGTTCCTTTGATCTGGTTCCCGATTCTTGCGTGGGAGCTGAACTGTCTAGAACCGATTACCCGTATTAATTTTATTTTTCCATGTAGAAAGTATCTTCGAATGGTAAGTGTCAAATATGATCCATTTTTCCATGTATATCCAATTTCTTCCATAAGAGGAAGCAATCTAACCCTCTATTTAAAGGATTAACTTGCACGCATTTTCTACACCCAAAGTATTCACTCCCTTACGTTCCTCTTCCAAACCTGATCAGCATCATCGGGTCCTGCAGAAACAAGCTCCAACAATATGAAGACTCCAATGCTCTTGACACTTCTCTCGGTCACTCAACTTCTTCTCATCACCATCCTCCCATTCGCATCCGCCAACCTCGTCGTCGACACGTGCAAGAAGACGCCATATGCCGACTTCTGTGTCTCGGCTCTTAGATCCGACCGCCGGAGCTCCACTGCGGACACCCCAACCCTAGGCCTAATCATGGTCGACAAGGTCAACGCGAACGCCAAGTCAACTCTGACCAAAATCCAGGACTTACTCCGCAAATCCCCCGACCCAGGGACGAAGCAAGCGCTGGCCTCTTGCGAGTAGGGGTACAAATATACCATAACAGACTTGGTGCCCACAAGCAAGGATGCTTTCTCAGGCGATTACAAATTTCCCATGGACGACATGAAGGAAGCGGCGAGTGACGCGTCCGAATGCGAGGCAGGCTTTGGAGGCAAGTCGCCATTATCGCACTCGAACGATTATGAGAACAAGGCCGCCTTGGTGGCTGCCGCCATTGCCACTTTACTGCTGTGAGCACCGATGAATGGTTTGTTAGATTAATAAAGGTTGTAGAAGAATGTTAAGCTCGGAAGCAAAACGAAAACTGAACCGTAGTTGTTCTTAATGAATGTGCAGTTTTTGTTTGATAATATTCTATGATTCGTGTCCAATACCAAAGCATGCTCATTCTAAAGCTCATCGATATGGTAAATAACATTTCCATGACCAAGCGCCTCACCACTAGCTAAAAGATATATGCGTAGACAAATTACAACAATTCATGCCTCTCAAAAAAGCGTTGTGCGCTGGACGCATCATGTGTCGTCATGACACATGTAGATCGAAGCAAATCCGAGGTATAAATTTTCAAAATTCAAACATAGAATTGGTTAGGCAATGTAAATTTACCCAGTGTGAGTCATGATATATCATATGCTTTCTGCTTCTTTGTGCACCTCAGTGTTGGGGAAAATATGATTGATTAAGAAGAAAAAAAAATCAGATTTTGAGAGGTGATAACAATCTCTTTAAAGAATTATTCAAAAGGAAACAATTAGAAATTATGATTGTATATTTTTAGAATGGAAACGAAAAATGAAAGTTGAAAGAAGAGAACAGATATTTTGAATACATAGTAGCAAAAATATATATGAACAAGTACAATTTTTCAAAGGTTAAGAAGTCATGCTCGAACAAATACAACCATCCAAATGTTCTAAAAGTGACTAATAACCTTTAGGCAAAATAATAAAATTCGAAATTAAATAATAAAAAATAACCGTAACTCTATTGTGAATAGTCACATTATTTCAATAGGACAAAATAGTTATTTAATAATAATAAATTCAAAATTTAATAAATAATAAATAATAAATGAGGATTAGTGCCAATTATGATCTGCGAGCGCGCAAAGTGCTAAGGGAACCTAACATTTGCGCACCTACACGGGGTATTGTGGGGTCTAGTCCACTTATTCCATCGTCTTCATTTATAAGAATAAAAGTTCTACATTGTTATATTGGCCCGCACACTCCCAGCTTTCTTACGTAGGACAAGGCACTTTTTGTACGTTTTTACAAACAAACTTCCAACATTAAGTGCGTGCATGAGGGAGAACCGTCTAACTCGCTAGGCTTGATTTCGTTATATACACATAAAGTATAACATCACCTTGATGGTGGCATCAATACGCAAAAGATCATATACTCTCATCGATCAAAAGGTATATATACTTTTGCAAATCATAAATGAAGACAAAATGATTGTTTACATGTCAAAACCACAAAAGTGACAAATGGTAGGTGTGTCAAGACCAAACACTATACTCAAATCGACGCACGAACTGTCCCGAACCGGCTCGAAATCATAAGGTATATTCGGTTCGGGTCTTACTATGTTCGGATACCTAGTTATAAAATAAGTTTTGTGATATGTTTCGGTTTAGGTCTTATTTACCAACGCTTTTAAATTTACCAATTTTAGTTTGTTGACTCACCAACTTTGTTTCCTACTGAGGAATCTAAAAGAACAAACAAATAAACGTTGGTAACTTACTTGCATAAGAGTTAGTAACTTGAAATTAGTTGATGAATTAATTGAAGAAAAGTCGAATTGCATAAATTAGAATTAGTAATTTCATATGAAAATCGATAACTAAGAAACTCAACTGTTGACACGTAAGTCCACATGATTTTTATAATTTTGTGAAATTCAAATAAAATTTGGAATTTGGGCAGGCCTATTGACTCTCATTTAGCTCCAAAACGCACAAGCGTTTCGAACGATTGAGATAACTTAGAGTGATAAATGCATTGAAAAATCTAAAACTTATTAAGAAAGAGTAATTAAGTTCTAAAACTTTCAAACAATGCAATCAAATCCTGAAATTTGTCAAATTGATTGAATTAAGTCATTCCATTTATTATATTTTTTTAAAAGTTTTAGGATTCGTTTGAACTTTCTTCACAAGTTTAGGATTTGATTGTACTTTTCAATAGTTTTAGGATTCGATTGCACATTTATGATAAATTTTGAGACTCAATTGCACTTTTTAAAAGTTTTATGACTCAATTGCACTTTCATAATAAGTTTTAGAACTTTCAGTACACTAATCCCTAACTTATATATATATATATATATATATATATTCAACACAAAAGCAGATTAAATAAATTAAATTAAATAAAATGGCGCGCATTGATAGCTATAAAAATGCCGTATGCAAGATAGAGGATGACAAATAAAATAATTAAAATTTCTAAACCAACCATGTAGGTGGTATTTATGTATGCAAGGATGAACAGAAGTTAGAAATTACAGACCGTCCACAGGCAGTTCGACCTGCCGTTTGTGGGGTATGTAAATGTTATAAATGCAAATGCAATTAGAAATGATTCGTATATAAATAATGGAATATTACACAAACAGTATTGAAAGATTACAACAGAAATATTGAAGTACAAGTGCAGAAATATGGAAATTATGTGGTAGAAATTCTCCCGTTGCTCAGACTATATTAGTCTAGAACGATAAGATTTTCTACACTATGAAAGAGACTAGCAAAGATCTCTTCGAAAGACTAGAAACTTACTAGATAGAAATCAAAAGGGTGTCTTTGAATGATCTAAAAAGGGTTTAGAAAGGAGGCTGAAAGGGTTGAAGGATTCAAGTATGTGTTTCGGAGTGTTCCGAAGTCTGAAGTCTGAAAGGTGTCCTTCAGAATAAGAGAGCCAGGGTTTTTATAAGCGGAGGGGTTCCTGTAGCAAATAGTGCACAGTGATACAGTGGTACTGTAGCAAACAGTAGAAAGTGTACAGTAATATTATGACACTGTAGCAGACACTGTAGCAAATAGTAAAAGTGTACAGTAACCCGACATAATTATGAAAAGCGAGAAAAATTTTTGACGGACTCTGTTTTGGCAGTGAAGGAAACGCCAGAGTCCTCTTTCGGCGCCTTTTGTCCTTAGGAGGGTTTGGACAAATCTTCCGCCGGTCCTTCTTCAAAATCTTCTTCTTCTTCATCATCTTTTACACTGGCCTAATTGCCAGGAATGGGGGCAAATCCTGGGATGCCATAGCAATCATCTTCATTGGAATTGCCGCTGTGTTGAGAAGAGTTGGTTTCTTCTAAATCAGAAAGGGCTTGTTTCAGCATCCCCGTGAGTTGATGATGGGACTTAGCAGAAGCCAGTCTGGATAGTACAAATCCCTTGTCATGCAAAAATGGGGAGATCTCCTCACTGGAAATTGGTTGATTCCCCCTAGAAATTAGCCATTCAGAAACGGCTTGCTTGGTGACTCTATCAAAAAATTTGAAACCATCCCACCATTTGACTTTAAATCGTCTGATTAAAATGGGAATGCCAGTTTCAGGGGATTTTCTGTAATCAAAATACCATCCGAGGACCCATGATACTCCAAAATGATAGAAATAGAGCATCAGTTTAGAGAAATTTTTCTCAGAAGGTAACGGAGTGAATTTTTCCAGAAAAAGATCATAACCGGGTTTGAGTTTTGGATGGATTACATCCTCTGTTGGTCCCATGTGATCCCACCATCGGATGAACCAATAAGGAGCAGAAGAAATATCAAAATTTTGGAGGAAAAATAGCCACGTATGGGTATTGTTGGCGTTTTTTCTCCAGAAGGTATTCCACCAAGCTTGTTTATAGTCAAAATATGAATATGAGGCTCTGTATGGGAGGGCTTCATTGGTTTTGGTTTCAAGTTTATGCAAAGCCAAAGGGTCTGGTCTCCATTGGGAAGGGTGGATGACCCTAAGGATTCTGGCCGTAGAGTAGTTCACATGGCCTCTGTCTTCAAAATGTCTGAAATGAACAGACTTTGTTTCTTCCAAAATTTTCTCATAAAACTCGGATGTCTTATAAACATCATGAGGAGTATAATAGAAATTTTCAGAAAACATGTTTCTAGCAAAAACATAAGGATCTACATTGTAAAATCCATTTTCTACATTGCAGATGTTTTGATACATTGTTTTATGAAAGAATTTTGATTTTGGAGGGGCAACCTGAGTAGACCGAGAGGTCTGAATAGGTTGGATAGCCTGGGTAGACTGAATCACCACCTCACTAGAAATAGTTTTTCCCTTTGCCTTTTGTGTGGCTAGGGGAGAAGGATCAGGACTTACCAGCGCCATGGAAGGCTGTGGTTGATTATTAAAAGCATGTTGAAGGAGTAATAATACCTGCTCCTGGGTTAATTTGGTTATGTCTATAGAAAGTGGTTTGCTATCAGAAGGTTTGTCAGAAACAGGTTCTTCTTTAACCTGATTAGAAATGGTAGTAATAGAAAGAGGTTTTGGAGGCGTTTGGGCTGCCTGAAGCCATGTTCTGATGTTGGTTAATTTTTTCTCAGGGGGAGGTTCTGCAACCTCTTTTCCTTTGTCTCTCCTGGTTGGCTTTTTTGGGGGCATTTTCCCTGCAAGAATTCCCTCGTGAGAAAATCTGGGAGAGAGTTTGAAGAGCCATTTATGAATTCTATATCAAAATCAAAAACAGATAAAATAGCTTGCCATCTGGCAAAAATCTGTTTTGATGCAATGTTTTGAACATCCTTTTGCAAAACATCTTTTGCCGATTTACAATCGATTCGCAATAGAAATTTTTGGTTCAAGAGGTCTCCTTGAAACTTCGAAATAGAAAGCACAATAGCAAGAATTTCCTTTTTAATAGTAGAGTAATTCTTTTGGCAATCATTCCAGTGTTTTGAGACAAACTGAACAATTTGTTCCTTGTTGTCTTTGGATTGCTTAAGAATTCCTCCATATCCAATATCAGAAGCGTCTGTTTCCACTATTTTGAAAGCAATTGGGTCAGCAAGATGTAAGCAAGGAATTTCCTTGATAGTGCGTTTGATTTGTCTCACTATATCTGTATGACCCTGTGTCCATGGTAGAGGGTCTTTTTTGAGTCTCTGATGGAGTGGTTTACAGATTATGTTGACACGTGGGAAGAAATCAATAATATAATTTAAACTTCCTAGAAACCTTTGTAGTTGAGTTTTGTCTCTAATTTCATCAGGAAATTTGTTAGAAAACGAAATTGATCTTTCAATTGGAATAATGGTTCCTTGATGAATATAGTGACCCAGAAAGCGGATTTTGGTTTTAAAAAGGGATATTTTGGTAGGTGAAACTACCAAACCATTTTTCTTCACAATATTTATGAAATGATTGATGTGTTTGAAATGTTTTTCTATAGATGTAGAAAATATTAGAACATCATCAATATAAACAATAATATAATCAGAACAATGATTAAAAATATCATTCATAATCCTTTGAAACTCAGAAAGAGCATTTTTTAAACCAAAAGGCATGACATTCCATTCATATTGGCCAAAAGGGACAGTAAAGGCCGTTTTGTACCGATCCTTTTCACTAATCTGGATCTGCCAAAATCCTGATTTCATATCAAATTTTGAAAAGATTTTTGCATCATAAAGCCTATTCAACAAATCTTTTTTGTTAGGAATTGGATATCTTATCCATTTTAAAGCTGTATTCAAAGGTTTGTAATTTATCACCAATCTTGGAACTCCTCTTTCTAGTTCAGCATTCTTGTTGACATAGAAAGCTGAGCAACTCCAAGGCGACTGGCTTTTCCTAATAAGCTTCTTCTCAAGAAGTTCCTATATTTCTTTTTGACAGAAATTTAGAACTTCGTGATTCATTTGAGAAGGTTTGGCTTTAGTAGGAATATCTTTTTCAGAAATTTCTGGCTCATAAGGAAGGTCAACTATATGGCTTTTTCGAGACCAGAAAGCATTAGGAATATTGGAACATATAGAATTCTTGATTTGAGTTTCAAGATTAGAAATCTTTTTCTTAAGGCTTTTTTCAGAAAGGTTTTTATCAATTCTTTGGTATTCAAGATCTTCCTTCAGAAACTGAAGATGAGTTTCTTTGTCTTGAATGACACAATTGATCTCAGAAATAGAATGTTCTTGAAGAGTATTCAAGGTTCTAGTCTGAGGTTTAGAAATGAAATCAAAACATATCCTTTTTCCCAAGGTTTTTGTTTCAATTCCTTTTTCAGTGACTTTAAAAGGTTGTAGTAAATTTATAAAAGGTGATCCTAAAATGACATTTTGCTTAATGTTTTTTACAAGGAGAAAGGGGGTTTTGAAAGAGATTTGATCTTTCACTACCTCGGCTTCAGGGAGCTTAAAATTAATATTCAGTTTATCACCAGAAGCTGATTTAAGGGATTGATAAGTTTTCTCAAAATATTTGGTTGGTATGAGACCTTCTTTTATACAATTAAGGTCTGCACCAGTATCAAAAAGGGCTGTTGTATTTAAAACAAATTCATTTTGGACTTTTATAGAAATATTGATAATCCATTTTCTGGTAGTAATTTCAGAAAGCATCAAAAGGAAATTTGTTTCGGAAGGAGAAGGAAGTTGTGGAACATCATCATTTTCTTCTGAATCTTCCTCCTTTTGTTTTCCTTTAGAATTTTTTATTTCCAAAATTTCCTTTTGCATAATCAACTGTGCAGCTTTGAAATCTTGGATCTCCTGCTTTTGCTTGTTGATTTCGTGAGTAAGCTCATTTATAGAAATAGGTTTAAAACTTGCTTTCTTGGTTTTGTTAAGAATGGTGGAAATGTTATAAGGATTGTCATTATGAAAGGTGGATTTAGAAATTGGCTTTGGATTTTGAAAATTATTCAAATATTTTATCCTGGTTTCAGGATCAGAAATCTGATCAAAAGTTTGCAAAAGAATTTCTTCTTATTTTGTCAAAACATTTATTTCAAAACTGGTTTCATCTTCACTTTCTGAGGATGAAGAAGTAGAGGTTTCTAAATCACAAATTTGCAATCCTTCATCAAAACCAGAATTAGAATCATTAGAAGAACTATCGTCAGCTTCAGCCATTAGTTGGTTTAGCTGATTAATAATTTTTTCATCAAGGTCTAACTCATTAACTTTTTTGTTAATCTTACAAAACCGAGAAGTATGTCCTTTCTTACCACAATTGTAGCAAGTGACATTTTTAAAACTTTTCTTTGGTTTATTGGTTTTGTCGGAACCATCTTTTTCTTTTTCCTTTTTCTTAGAAAATTTTCTCTTGTAAGGTTTTCTTTCAGAATCATCATTTTTGTAGGATTTCTTATAAAATTTCTTATGTTCTTTTCTTTTGGAAGAACATTTGCCAGAACATTTTGGTTTATCAAAATTTTCAAAAGATGGATCATATTAGGCACAAAAATCTCCCAGACCTTTTCGAGAAAGTTTCTGTTCTTTCTTGATCTGTTTCTGGAGACGAATATTGGTGCACAACTGTGTTCCTATTTTATAAACATAAGAGGTTAATTCACCATAAGAAAGATGGTCATATGGAATTTGATTTCCATATTCTTCTCTTATCTTACTGCGAACTTGCTCTCCTATGAGTTTTGATAAACCAGCAAGAAATTTTTCTTTCCAAAAAGATTGGTTGCAATCTGTTCTTTGGAAAACTCTTTGTAGAAATATTTCTTTATATTCTCGGAATTTCCCTAAAGATCTGCATTTCATATTGGACAATAGATCTTGGTTTTTATTGAGAATATGGGAGGAATCTCCTAGAAAATGCTGGGATATAGAAAATATTAAAGTGTTGACAGCATCTTGAATGGGTTGATCATCATCATCAAGAATATTTTGACCAAAAGGGTCGACTTTGTAGGCATTAAGGATTTGCGACCTTTGCTCTTCATTCAGGTAGTTATCCCACCATCCTTTAAGCTGGCCTGTAAATCCTGCTATTAAAAGATATGCAACAGAATGATCAGAGGTATCAGGAATGGTCTTGTAAGTGTTTGCGAGCATAACCATTTGTGTTAAAATATTTATAAGATTTTGTTCAGAAACACCATCTATGTTCCATTCATAGATAGCATCAGAAGAATATTTGTTTTGGACTTTAGAAAAGGTTTCTTCTGAGAGAATATCTGGAGGAGTGGCACGAGAGTAATATAATTTTTGAGGATCCTTCCAAGTGATACGATTTATCTCTGGAAGAGATTCAGTATCAGATTTGTCTAAAAGATTGATTTGATTGGAAGCCTCAACACGATCTGGAGTATCTTTGACACTCAGATTTTGTATTAAAGGAGTATCTAAAACTATAGGTTTTTTAGGAATCAAAACTGCTTTTCCTTTGAGGAGTCTTTTTCTGTCCTCTAAGGCTTTAGCAAATTCAAAACTAGGATTTTTCGGAATCTCAAAATTCTTAAAAAGAGGAGGTTTTAAATCCTTTTTTGGAATTGTCATAGAAGTGGATGAAAAACTATTTTGAGTAAGGTTCTCAATACGATCAAGCTGTTTACCTATGGTGTGAAGATGTTGATTTGAAAAGTTGTTTTGTTCAACAATCTTCTTAATTCCTATACCATCTATTTCAGAAGCAGTTTTGAAAGGAGAGGCTATTATCTCAGTCTCTCGATGTTCAAATCTGATTTTTCTCAAAGGAGGATGATTAGACTCGATAGTGTGGCCATCGTCTAATTTCCATTTATAAAATTGATCAAGAACAAAGATTTGTTTTTCTTTTAAAAATATGTTTTCGAACCAGTCAAAGAAGAATACCTCGATTTCATGTTGATACATGTAATCATAATACTCTTTTTTGATTTCAAGTGCTTGGTTTCGAAAATTAGCAAAAAACCATTCTCTGATTTGTTTATTTTCAAAAGAATTAAACTCATTGTTCAAAGCAATCTTATCAGGTTCAAAAGCTATTTCCAAAACATTGATTTCCGGATCTTCCATTTCAGAAGTAGTGGGATCAGGGAAATCAGGAGTATGTTGATAGACTGGTATGGAAATTCCGGATCTATTATCTATACCGCTGATGTTCGGAAGAGGAGGAGCACTCGCAGATGCTTCTCCTGGATTATTTAAAGGAATATTAGGAACTGTGTCTACTGACCTTCGGGAGGAAGTAGAATGCCAAGAAGGAATGGATCTGATGTTACAAGACCTTCTAGGAATATCGACAGATCTTCTAGAAAATTGAATGGTTACCCTCCCTTCAGGATGTTGAATGATATTGGTAGGATCAGTGTTTTGAACAATTGGTTGGGGAACTTGGTTCTCCAATTCCCATTGATCAGGAAGTGTTATATGATTCCAAGGAATAGTCCTAGGGATAGTAATGTTTGCTCTAGAAATGTCTATCTGTAACAGAAGAGTTTCTCTATTGGAATTTATTTTAAAAGCTTTGCTACCAAATGCAGAATTTAAAACTTTGTAGTAAACTCTGTAAATGAGAGCAATAGGAATGGATCCTTCAGCTATGGAGTAATTATGGGTTTTTATTTGAAGAGTGAGGGATTTCAAAATATTTTTGTCTTTGAGAGAAATCGTGAGACCAGGACGACTATCAAAATAAATTGGTCCACTGCATAGACTTGTTTCTACGGCTCCTAGAATGGATTCTTCGTATTTTAAAAGTCTTGCATCTCTCAAAACAAGAAGTATGGAAGTATCTAATCCTTCTTTGGTAAGGGGTTTTACACCAACCTGTACCAATCCTATATGCATATAATTCCATTTCTGGGAATGTTTCTTTATAGAATCTTTATTCAAAAGTTGGATTGAAGCAAAAGAATTAGAAAGTGGTACATCTCTTTCTTCAGTAACAATGACATAGTCATTGTTTTCAAAGAGTTTAAACTTAGAATGTTCATAAATTTTATCAAGTTTAACTTTTGGAATAAACCAATTTTCAATAGACTTATTGAAATCTTCTATATTTATTTCTTCTCTATTTATTGGTCCTTGATCTAAGGACATTTGTGATAAAGAACTAGAGGAAGACTCAGATCTTCTCAATAAATTCATTGCAAAAGACTACTTTAAATCTTTTCAACGGATTTCGGCGATGCTTACCAACGGACTTACTACCACTCAGGGTTTTACTGCCTGGAACACATCCAGAAATCACCAGAAAAGATCTCCACGAAGGAAATCGTCTTTACTGCGAATAAATTTATATCGAATATCTTTATCTGCTCCTTGGCTCTGATACCATAAGTGTCCAAGGATCTGGAGATCTATAAAGAGAAGAGAATTAAGTGTAGAAGAAATCGTCTTTACTGCGAATAAATTCATATCGAATATCTTTATCTGCCCCTTGGCTCTGATATGATTAAGTATAAATTTATGAATACCAGAAAATGCTTGGGCTATGTTAAACCTATTTGTCGGAAATTTTTATGGTACCAAACAATGGAAGGCTTCGTTTTCCACGCCGCAGTGACGTTGCTTGCAAGGATCCAGCAACGTTGCTCGATGGTCGCGAGAGTGAGGGAGAGTTTCCGGGCCTGAACAAGCCAATGAAGTCGAGTGAAAACAAAGCTTTCCATTGTTTGGTCCAAGAAGAAAACAACGGCCTTGAGGAAGAAATCAGTGATGTTGCTAGCGGGGTGGACACCAAATTTTATTTGGTGCAAGAAGAAAATTAAGAGTGCGTTCGTTTCGCAAAAAATGAGTAATTTGAAAAACATTTTTCAAAAAATGATTGTTTGTATTGTTTAGAAAAATAAAAGAGTGGAAAATTTTCATTGCCCACGAAAATAGTTAAGCATAGATTGTTATCGATGATGAAAGCATCTTCTGGTGACTAATTTTTATAAACAATATAAATAATCATTTTTCGGAAAATATATTCCAAATCACTTATTTTTCACAAAATCCTAAAATGAGTAATATCAATAAAAGATCTCGAAAGCTCTAGAGACGGCACAGATATAAATAAAATCACAATCTCGTTTGGTGCAAAATGAAGCTTTCCATTGTTTGGTGCAAGAAGAAAAACGAGCCAATGACATGCAATTTTCATTAACCATCACCCCGTGAGCAACATCATTGTGGGCCGCCACAGTTGAAGAAATAGCAAACGGTCCATCGGAGATAGACACTTCTCACTCATCCAAGACCCACTGAGGCAGTGCCAGCGTTCATCGGAGATTATGACGATCAACCGTGGCCGTGGCAACTGTCGATAACATCCTCATGCTCGGATTTCATCGTTTGGATGGCACTTCTTAATTGATAGGGTTTGTATCGGGTCTCTATTATGCATGAGCATGACTGGATGTTTCGACAAGGACAAATTAGTCGTGATGAATTCTATCATATAATGCTCTATAACACTCGGCAATGTTGATACGATGTCATCCTTTTAATCGAGTATCTTTCTTTATCGTGCTTGTTTTTTTCACATTTGTCCCAATTATCGCATCAACCAGTGTAAGACGGGATATGAGAAAGGGGAATTAACTATGGAGGAAAGTTGAAAGACAAATTTCATTATTTATATTTGCCGAAGGCTCCCGGCATGAGCCGTACAAGAAGTCTACTTGAAGGTCTGGGAGCATAATCAAAAAGTCACAAATCATTTATTTAATATCACAATCATCTACACCCGGTGTAGGTGAGACTTAGCAATGTGACCATTCCCTCCCTTAGGATAGAATCCTCCCGGGATGCTTGCGTCGCCGCTCCCGTACACGATCCTCAGTATCTCCTCCGGTGTCCGGTCGTAGGCAACCGAGTACTTGTCGCCCGCGAGCACGTTCCCCTCGACCTTCCCCTCGGCACCTTGGTGGCGGAGCACGACGAGGCCCTCATCCTTATGCCCGTCGTGCCCAAGTTTGTCCCTCAGCTCCGAGAACCGGTTCGTGAACTCCGCCACGGTTTTCCCGTACGGCTTGACCTTCAAGTGGGCCCGCTCGTACAGAAGGGCTCGGATCACGGCGTCCTGACCAGATTCCACGCCGAGAAGGCCCGCGACAAGCTGAAAATGCGTGCACAAGACGGGCACAAGGATTCATAGGTAGCTCACTAAAATTTGACAAAGTACATGACTAGTGAGATTGTTTGCCGTACCCTTTTGGAGACAGGGCCATGAAGCTTGGGGTTTGCTCCAACGTAGCCTGTGAGGCCAACGTAAGGGACCAGGTAGGAGGCAAGCAAGAAGTTGATTTCATTGGCATACGGGTCAAATGGAGGCTTCAAAGCATGCCCGAATGCTTTGTCCACCACTGCGGCAAATGAATCCGCAGACAAATTCAGCAGTGGCCTTGGAAACCCCTTCACTGTCTTCTTGATTGCCCTGCATTGATTTAAAGCAAAAATGGACGGCGTGATTTGGTCATCAGTAAGTGAAAATTTCCCCCCATGATGATGGAGAGTTGTTCTAGATGGGTTAAATGTGTGGGCAAGATTTAGCCTCAGCCATAAAAGAATCCCTAAATTCTAGTGAGAATGACCGTCAAAGTCTGGAAAATAATTAACAAGAAAGAAAGATAAGGTCTTTCTTTTTTGGGCACTCCAATATCAAACCATATGACATCTCTAATGAAAGGACTCACTTCAAGTGACCAACTTCTTGGTAAGCAAATTGCAAGATGATATCCTTGATGAGAGGACCCAATTTGGCAGCCTTAGCTCCGACTGGCGATGGGCCTCCCGCGGTCAAGTTCGGGGCCACCTTGTCCAATCCATACCCCAACGAGGCATGCAAGAAGAGCTCCGCCTCAAAGTACTCCAGATTCAGGGGAAACTCCAGCAGATCCACGTCGGACTTTGGGACTTTGTGATGGTGATGGAGATGGGACTCGAGGTCTGCGCAATTCGAGCTCGGGACGAGGAGGACGAGGAGGGAGAAGAAGAGAGCTGTCGAGGTGGTGGCGACGATGAAGTTGGTGGATGCCATGGCTAAGCTTTGGTCGTTTGTTCTTATCAGTGTTCGTGTTGTGTGCATACGTATATATAACGTGTACCGGGTCATGCATATATGGCATGGCATTGCGATTAGGCGAAGGAGGAAAAAGTGGATACGATGCCTAGTCAAAGAACTAAGGATTGCAACGTGGGGTTTTGGGAGGGAAATTAGGAAGGTGTCGTGTTTTTTTCCTTGTGTGTTTGGTTTGAATTGGAAATTGTCTCTGCAGGTGCATGTGGCTTTTTGCTATTTTGGGTAGTTTCTTTTCTCTTGGAAAATAAGGGTAATTTATTTTTGGCAAGAAAAATCTAAAGATTATGAATTCGTGATACGGCTAGGCTAGGTTCAATGAATCAGCTAAACTTTGCTCCCAGACACTTATTTAAGATATATTCATTTCTTCATTATATTTGGATTGGAAAAACATGTACATAACACCGGCTCGTATCTCTATTTAGTGCAAATGATCGCAGTCCTTATAGTTAATTTTGCGCTAACATTGACTTAGGGAAAAAAAAAACACGACCTACTACGAAGTTAATAACTAATGATAGGATGATTTTGTGGTTAACGTATGGAATACCTTCATAGAATATCATGAGTCAAGTGTACGCTTGATATTTAAAAATGAGATAATGATATAAACAGATCTTGAACTTTGGCTCAATGTGCAATTTGATATCTGAATTTTTAATTTGTTCAATGTAATTCTAAACTTTAGATTAATGTTCAATGTGGTCTCTAAACTTTTAATTTGTTCAATGTTATTCATGAACTTTTGGTACATATTCAATTCAATCCTTAAACTCCATGAAAATATTCAATGTAGTCCCTAAACTTGAATTAATAGAAAGGACTATATTGAACATTCTTATATAGTTCAGGGACTGAATTAAACATGTACCAAAAATTCATGAATGGCATTGAACAAATTAAAAGTTTAGGGACCAAATTGCATATTGGGCCAAAGTTTAGATACTGTTTATGTCATTTTCCCTATAAAAATGGAAGTGTTAAAAGTTGCCAAATGCATGGCTAGGATTAAATTCAAATATGTTGTCTTGCAATGCAGCCCATGACCCTTCACTAAATTTGAGATAATTATATTGGCAAAAAAATATTTTTGTTCAAAATATTGGCAAATTAATTTATAACAAAATATCTTATTCTAAGGCCAAGTGGAGTAAGCAATAAGGAATTTCCCTTTATACATTTAAATTTTGTTGGCAATATATCATATCTTTGTCATTTTGGATTCGTTAATCTTCATATAATTACGCAATTAGAAACGGAAACAATGACAATGCCTAAACTCGTTGTCATTGTAAAGCTCTAGAGACACAAAGAAATCTCTCTCTTTTATGATTAAGCAACAATTTCAGTGGACATCGGCGGTGCTATTTCCATCTTTTACATGACTAAATTTACCCAATTTTTAACAATTTTACCAAAAAGACAAAATTTCTCTAAATAATTCAATTGCAATGAAAAGTGGTGCCTTTAAATTTATTTGCTTTCCTTTCTGTATTGGATTTAATTACCGAAAAGACAATACTCCCGCGTATATTAAAAGGCACTATATTTTTTTAATTGTTAGATTTGACTTCCATAAAAATTGGTTTTTGTTGAAAAGAGAGATTTCCAAAAAACTTAGTTCTTTTCAACGTTACCGATCAAGTTTATGGATAAATTGTCAAGTAAAATCTAGAAAAATTTAACGGAGAAAATTTTTTAGCACAATCATTTGTTTATAAATTTTCACTTTTGTTGTGCATATTACCATCAAATCTCATCTTCTCAGTCTTCTTATATATATAATGAGATTTCATCCCCCCCCCCCACCAAAAAAAAAAACACAAGACCTAAGAGAAGTCCATCCATAGTAAAAAAAAAAGTTCATATAACCACTTTCCATCATGTTTTCTTGTGATGTTATCCTTTTTATTCTAAAATAAGCGCTCCAAAAGTCTTAGAATTTATAATGCGGAAGTGCAATCAAGTTCTAAAACTCGTTAAATTGATGTTATCATGGATCTTTATCAACATTTCCCATCACTCAAATTGGATGGAACTCACAAAAGTATTTGGTTGCATTAATTGGATAAGTTTTGAGATTTAATTACACTTCTTAAAAGTTTTTGTACTTAATTGCACTTTGTTGACATGTTATAGAACTTTCATCCATTTACGTTTTCTACTCTCTTTTTTTATTCTTGAAGTGGCTCTTATCTTATCAATGGTTAATCTCCCTTCCTTCTTATTAATTATTTATAATTTTCTCCATTTCCAATAAAATTACCGTTGACCCCTTATTGACACCAGGCCCAAACAGAAAGAAGTTAATGGCTCAAATGAGGTCGTGACAAATGCGCATAACCGATAGGGCCCAATCGATAGGATGCCTAACAAATTCATCAATCATGAAGGCCACAACAATACAATTAACCCACAAGGCCCACTGATCTTGAGGAACTCATCGATCATGTTGTTCCAATAGACAGATTTTTAGTGAAGTACATGACATGTGGCCGCGATCAATTGACTCGAAGTATGCATATCGACCAAGGATGACTGTAGCTAAGGAATCGAGAGCGATTACGAGCTATTCCAAAAGTAGCATGCAAGTTAGGACATTTAGAGATTCTTGGAAATAAAGATCGGGACATATTATGGAATGATGCATAAAAGATTTGTGAGCAAATACAAATCATCCCTAAAGTATTGCGCAAGTTAAGACATTTAGAGATTCTTGTGGGAAAAGATCAAGACGCCTAACTAAATGACTCGTGAAAGACACTAGAGGAATAAAAGTAAAGGCGCACGCATACTCAGATAATACAAATGTGCAATAATCACACAACATCAATCAAGATATCAAGAATCATGCATAGCATACGACATTCGGAAGCAGAGAAGATCAGTCCCGACAGATCAATTTGGATTAGGCTTTGTCCAAGTTTGAATTTCAAGTTCAGATTTTATTAGGATTCCAAGTTTCAGTACTCATCTTTGATTGAAAAAGCTTTCCAGTCATATTTTGTAAGCTTTTCACAGTCTCTTCACACTTCGGTCATCTCCATGAAGAAGTTTTTGTTCAAATGTACTAATCGAGCATGTATCGAATCCAAGAATGTAAGCCATCCGCTCTGATTCACCAAAGTTCCGTGTAATGATTTCCTTATTTGTTTCCAATCTACTGTACGAGCATTATTTTAGTAGTTCGAATTTTACAAAGTCCTTGAGACTTTCGAGGCATTTTAAAATCCATCTACTTTTGATCTGAAGTCAATATAATTCT
Source organism: Syzygium syzygioides (assembly GCA_031216285.1). Classification (NCBI taxonomy): domain Eukaryota; kingdom Viridiplantae; phylum Streptophyta; class Magnoliopsida; order Myrtales; family Myrtaceae; genus Syzygium; species Syzygium syzygioides. The sequence goes on from CM062249.1 coordinate 33,836,815, forward strand.
TTAATCGGGTACCGACCATCCTTGATTAGACTTAAAACATTTAAACATGCGACTTTTTCGAATTATGTATTGCCGTTCTCGACTTAAGAAGTATTTACGAGATACAATAGAGCAATTCCCTCGTTTAGTTCTATATCGGCATCAGCTTAGCAGAATAGAATTACATGAGTTCTGTGGGGATCATAACGTCAAATGAAGTGTTAGAAGTTGCCAAACGCATGCCTAGTTGCCTAGGATTAAAGAAGAGCATATCCAGTTTTTAAAATTTAGGTCTCTACTGAACAAAAAAAATCCAACATTTGATTCTCACCATTTTAGCATTGTAGAGAAGCATGATTAATGCGGTGATAGTATGCATCAACCAGACGCAGACTATACTAGCGTACATAGTTCGTGCGAGGACAAGATTTTAATTCAAAGATCTTGGTTTTAGAGCAAGAAAGAGCGGCCAAATTATTTTCGATAATGAAAATATTTTTGATTGACTAATTATTTCAAGTTATATAAACTCTTTATGTTTTTTTAGGGCAATGCGTATTTAGGCATCATTTGTCACTTATAAAAATGAACGAACGGAAAAATATTTTTATCATCCACGAAGATGCTTGTGTATACATTGTTGTCGATAATGAAAATATTTTCATTAACTAATTATTTCAAGCAATACCAACGATTAATCTCATGGAAGTTTATTCCAAGACATTCATTTTTCGAGAAGTATGAGCACATTTTGATCCTCAAATCGGAAAGATCCCGATTCGTTCGAAAGAAAACGGACAAAAAAATGTCATTTTCACAGGGAAATATAAAGATTAAAATAAAAATTGGCCGAATCATTTGTTGTCATAATTCAAGAAAACATTCCCTTTTTTCTATTCTTAAACATTTCTTTTTTCACCTAAAGCCTTGGAATATCCTAAGCCACGAAGATGCTCTTGGCCCTGAACGTTTGTCCATTCGAATATCCCCGCTTATCTTAATCCTGTTTTAGCTCCATCTTCTATAATTCCTAATTTTCAGATTCGGGGTCATTTGCATTTCGCTTTCATGAGATCGGCCGCCCAAAATTTCGGCACGACAATGACTTGGGCCATAGAAGGACTCTACCCGATTGGCGACCATTATCAGATGAAAAAAAATGGAATCCTTGACCCGTCGGAGTCGGATTCGAGTTCTCTTCGATCTCTCATAATATGTAGGGATGAGACGGTCGGAATAGGCGGGGTTTCCCCCTATCGGCGACGACTTCTCCTTGCTCCGGCCCACACGGTCCAACTTGTAGCGTGCGTCGAGCTTTATGTGCTCCGGATGCATCCAATTTGTTGTGCGTTTGAACTTCCGTCGTTCGTTAGAATTTGCTTCTGTTAAGAAGTCTGCCCTTCTTTTATGGCTAACCATCTTACTAGATTGAGGCGTGATACGGGCATGTGATCCGACTTTCTTACACAGGAGTTCGGAACTCTTGACGGCCTTTCTAATAATTAGGAGAAAAAAAAAGAAGCTCTAATTCCCTTAAAAAAAACATCAATTTTAGGTTAGCTCTCAATTCTAATCCGATTGTTTTTTTTTATGTCCCGTAAAAAAATACTAACTTTGAATTAGTACTCCAATCTAACCTAGTCAAGTTTTTGTCTAATGATGCCATTAAAGATACGATGACGTGTATGCCTCTCTCTCTCTATCCCTTGATGTGTCATTCCTCATCGTCTTTATTTTGTTGTCTGTTTTTCTTTTTCCTTATTTTTTTTCGCCTTTCATCTTCTTCAACCCCCAATACGACCTCAGAGAACTCCTTCGTCGCGAAGAAAAGCAATCATAACGTATCAAAACGCTGCCGAAGTTAGATCTCAAACATCTACCCAAGAGATCATTTCGAAAGGACAATAAGAGAAAAGACAAAAAAAAAACACGGTACAGAATCATTTGGGAAGGGAGAGAGATGTACACGTGAATCACACGTCAAACGAAAACTTGACGGGGCACGATTCTGGTAGCCTTTCAAAATTGATGTTGTTTTTTTATGAAAAAAAAATGTTTGAATTAGAGCCGACTTATAACTGGTGCTTTTTAAAGTGGATCCACCAACAATCTCGTTGGATTTGGCCTGATCTCGAGCCCGCCCATGTCTGGGTACATCTACGAATTTTACATTTGTCCGACTGCATGAAAAATGAGTTAGTAAAGATAAAAACAGATAACAATAACACCTAATTAAAAAAAATAATTTCGGCGGACCGAATGCGTATGAGTTCAATGTAGCATAGCTATTGATTTTGGCAGATGTTACAAGATTTAAAGGCTACGGTGAATTAGGCCTAAAGTCAGGGGTGATTGATTTCCGAATAAGCTGGGCTGATTCCATCCTAGGATCAATAACTGAATCGGATTAATTGGTCCTGGGTCAATTTCTATTAGGGGTAATCAGTTCCCTGTCCAGTATGGTTCCAAGGTGGAATAGCGAATCGGACTAGGAGGATCGGTTCCTAAAATTGGGTATCGGGGACCGGACCAGACCATGGTCCAGTTCCGGTCCGATCTAATGGAATCGGTCATTTAAAGTTTAGTTTATATTTCAATGAACTTATGTCGATGAAATTCACTTAAAGTTTAATTCACATTTTAGGTTGAGATCATTTCGAAAGGACAATAAGAGAAAAGACAAAAAAAAAAACACGGTACAGAATCATTTGGGAAGGGAGAGAGATGTACACGTGAATCACACGTCAAACGAAAACTTGACGGGGCACGATTCTGGTAGCCATTCAAAATTGATGTTGTTTTTTTATGAAAAAAAAAATGTTTGAATTAGAGCCGACTTATAACTGGTGCTTTTAAAAGTGGATCCACCAACAATCTCGTTGGATTTGGCCTGATCTCGAGCCCGCCCATGTCTGGGTACATCTACGAATTTTACATTTGTCCGACAGCATGAAAAATGAGTTAGTAAAGATAAAAACAGATAACAATAACACCTAATTAAAAAAAATAATTTCGGCGGACCGAATGCGTATGAGTTCAGTGTATCATAGCTATTGATTTTGGCAGATGTTACAAGATTTAAAGGCTACGGTGAATTAGGCCTAAAGTCAGGGGTGATCGATTTTCGAATGAGTTGGGCTGATTCCATCCTAGAATCAGGAACTGAATCGGATTAATTGGTCTTGGGTCGGTTTCTGTTAGGGGTAATCAATTCCCGGTCTGGTATAGTTCAAGGTGGAATAGCGAATCGGACTGGGAGGATCGATTCCTAAAATTGGGTATTGGGGACCGGACCAGACCAGACCAGACCATGGTCCAGTTCCGGTCCGATCTAATGGAACCGGTCATTTAAAGTTTAGTTTACATTTCAATGAACTTATGTCAATGAAATTTACTCAAGGTTTAATTCACATTTTACTAATTTTTTTGAAGAAATAAAAAGAAAAGTATATGTAATCGATCTGATCCGATTCTCTCTTGGAACCGAGAACCGGACTGTCAAGACACCGGTTCCACTCTTAGAAACTTGGAACCGGACCCAATCGGCCTGTTTGGTCTGGTCCAGGCGGTTCCCGATCTGGGCTGTCCATTTTGCACACCCCTAGTTCTCGGTTGGACCGGTCCAGTTTAGGGTTTGGGCAATTTCCTTTTCCTTACTCACAACCCCCTCCGATACGTACACAAATTCAACTCTCGCATCCAAAATTCAAAATACAAAGCACCAAGCCAACACCATCGTCCCAAATAAAGGCAAGAGCCACCATAGTCATCATCATCGCCACTCCATCCACGTACGTAACCTTCCCCTCATCTCCCACCACCACCACCACCACCTCCAGGCTCCATCTCCATCTTCTTCCTCAAGGAGAATGGCCCTTCCCACGGAAGAGATGAAGACCAAGGCCGAGGTGTACCACGGCGACGAGATCTGCCGCGAGAAGCTGAACCTCCTCCTGGCGGAGATCGGCCTCCCCAACGGCCTCGTCACGGCGTCCCAGGAGATCGAGGAGTACGGCTTCGTCAAGGCCGTGGGGCTGGTGTGGCTCAAGCACCCGAAGAAGGCCGAGCAGAAGGTGGCCGACAATGTGGTCGTCTCCTACGATACCGTGGTGTCGGCCTACGTCGAGCCCCACCGGATCCGCAAGCTCCGCGGGGTGAAGGCCAAGGAGTTCCTCAACGTCTGGGTGAAGCTGAGCGAGATCCACGTCGGCGACGGCGATGCGGGCGGCAAGCCCGCCACCGCCGAGCTCATGATCACGTTCAAGACCCCGGTGGGGCTCTCCCGGTCGTTCCCGGTCTCGGCGTTCGAATAGCGCCGGCGCCGGAGGTGGTGACAATGGGTTGGAACAGGGGCCAAAAACGCAAAGTATTGAATTGTTGCTAATTTGTACAAAAAGAAGGTACCCAATAACACTATTATCTCTAATTTGATTTATTTAAAAAGATTTTTGCTGCCCTGTTTCTATTTATTTTGTACATTTATACCCAAATGACCGGTTGCTCAATTTGATATATTAATTTAGTGAATTGGATTAGAAGATGCGGTGATTATTTTTAATTAATAATTAAATAATGGACCATGAAAAAAGAGATTAGGGAGAAGCTTTTTCCTTAGCTGGGGGTTTCCTAGAAGATGCGACCCCAAGGAAAGAATATGCTTTTAATTTAGAAATGTCACTTCTTTTGTTCTCTTCTCCACGCAACCTTTCAAGGAGAACCATACGTTGAGCGTGCGCGTCAATCTATGCTGTGTTGCAAGCAGTGACGCTCAGGAAGTCGCTAGGACAGATCGTTTCCGCCCGTTCGTTTTCTCGGCGGATCCACTAGGATCCAATTTAGGAACTGTCAATTCGACTTTAGCATATTCCAGTGAGTTCGCGTAAATTTCGCATCAAGATTAACATCTGCCTCGCTGTTTCGGCACACAAGCTGGGAGATGCCGATAGTCGGTCCAATGTTGGCTGGTGTGTTGAGTGAATTTACGCTTATGTGAGATTTGGTTTCGTTAGCTGTGGTTTATATTCAACGAGAATTTGCATCGAACAATATCTGGCCAGGGGCAACGGCCCCCGCTAGCCCTCTTGCTCCGTTGTTGGTTGTGAAAATGGCCAGGTCGGTAAGATTTTGCCTAACAGTCGGAACCGGCCTGAGTAGAGTTCCTACTCTGTGACCGGATATATGTGCCCGAGATTGGGGCAGTACGTTCTTTCGCCCTCACTCACATTACCCAGCTATACTGAAAAGAAAAAGGAGTGCAAAGAAAGGAGTCAGATCAACATATAGCCTCGTAAATGCAAGTGACATGCCATCCAAAGAGCAAGGTTGAACAGAGGACAAAGGTTTGATTGAGGAGAAGTTAAAGCACTTGTGCAACGTGCACATCGGTATTCAGATGCATAACACGCGGAGATCTCGGCACAGCTATGCGTATGATCGCCAACCAGACCTATACATATTCGGTATTCCAATTTGACTGCTTTGATGCACTCCAAGAACCAACATCAACATCACAGGGGACCACCAAATGTAACATTTAGCTAACTGTAATTCGAAAGCTCACTAATCTGCCACATTGATCGGCAACTGCCTGAGACACTAGCCGGATTCAATGGATCAAGTTGCAGCCATACAGAACTTTCTACGAGAACTAGACATATTCACAATCTGTACTGAGCTAGGAGCCTATACGTAATCAACCTTCAAAACAGGACCAGAGAACGGAAGAAGCTAACCATAGGAGTCGGTCATTGCAAGATGTGGACAACAGCATCATGTGGGACCAAGCAATTAGTCAGGAGTAAACTTATGATTGAAGCAGAGGCCAGGAGTTACTGCACAGTCGACTGCTTCAAACAGAATTACGACCCTGGAAAAAGAAATGAACCAAGAACCACATCTTAAGGTCATCATTTTCCAATAAACACCACAAACAGATGCAGTGAGCTACTGGTGGTTATATAGAGCAACTACAACAGATGCCTGAATTTTTGACAAGTCGCACGAGATAAAACTAAAAAGTTTATAGTCCGATCTACCCATAATCAACTTATTGAAATTTATGTTTGGTATATATCAAACGTAGCATGCTCTCTCTGTATCAAAGAATTAAATGTTCAGAGGAGCTGTAGTTTTTTTTTTGGTAAGGTTCAGAGGAGCTGTAGTTCATCATACCCTGGAAGTAATAACCCATCGACCACCAATCCATTCTTGATGAGGTCTAAGATCCTGATGTTCAAATTCCAATTCCTCACTCGATGTTATAAAGTAGACTTTGTACTTCAAGCCCCCAAGAATTTGCGAAATATGACCTACCCACCAGCCCTCATTATACCAAGCATCAACCATTTCGTGCCGCACAAAAGTATGTACAATGTCAGGGGGAAAAGGCCTTATATGTGAACTCTCTGCTACTTCTTTGAGGAATGCGGTTTCATCATCTGTTTTCAAAGTCTGATACTCAACCAAAAACTTATCTCCAATAGTATCGATGATCACTGCAGTGTACCAAGAGCCCCAATAACCATCTTCATCGCTTCTCACCTCGACTTTCATTCCCTTACCGAATTTCACGTTTCTAATCGTTTTGCCATACTCCATGTTACCCCTGAAACTTGCCATTCGCAATGCCACCTCAGTAGAGTTATCCTACATTTTGACATTGCAAAGTTAGAACCACGGAAAGAAAGGATGACGACTAAGTAAAATCATTTGGCAGCAATCATTTGCCATACACGACTACCAATGCTGTTATCCATCAAGCAAAGGGTTGTTTGCTTATTTCATCTCTGAGCACACGCATTTCATGCAGTAGCTTGAATACATATGTTTTTACTTGATACCAGTCACATATTTAATCCTCGATAGAGTAACTTATATGAAACTGGTTATGCTTTGTTGCGATCACTTCGTGACTTAACTTTCTTTTCCAAAGATAAAACTATTATTCAAATAATGGAGGTTTAGATGTTAAATACTTATTTGTATCCACCGAACAAATACACCGTAATTTATTGAATGCACAGAAGAAAGCTAGAGTTTATGTGGATAACACTAGGATGTAGCATTTATTGAGCACGAGGCTTATTGACAGGTGTAACTTTCTACTGCATGACCTGGATTCCACACATATAAGCTTCATATTTCACTCTTACTGCAAAAAATATTTGATTACGTCAAGATAATGAAAAGCAAGAAAGTTAACCAACAACATGGAATGACACTGCAATTGCAATGAATCTCTTTTCAAGAACCCACTAGCTAATGGTTGTCCTGGAGAAGCAAGTCAATCTTTTTAAGCAACTGATTAAGTGTTACAACTAAATAAAGGAATCTGGCTTTTGAATTTGAAGACTTATAAACTCAGATTGGGAAAACATGGTACAACTGCTATATAAAATACTCTCCAGTTCATCAGATGTCATTGACTAGCGCCAATTTGCATCAAAGTAATAATCTGATTTATGGTATGACTGATTAAGTGATCCTCCAAACCTGTACCACTATACTGGGTCAATGCAAAGATTACATCCAAAGCAGAAAGAGCTCCAGCTTCTCCATATACATCTAATTTAAACAAACAACTAGAACTTTTACCAAAATGAAATCAAGAATTTGACACCATCAAGAACTCCTTATGGATAGCATTCTCCATGCAATCAATCAAAGTTAACGAAAGTTATTCACAAAATTGCTGTTCACTGTCAAGCAAATGAAAAACTTGATGCCAACAGTGCATGAGTCGCAGTTCTCTTTTTGGGGGTTGGGCTTGTTTCGCCAGGAATGTAACAAAAGCATGAACCTGAATGACAGAACTTCACCAAAACAATTCGTCACAAATATTAGAAGCAACTGTAGTTCTTACCCGGGAAGCAATGACCCACTTGCCATCAATCCAGTCCTGGTGAAGCCTTAGATTAGACTTGTTGAAAATTAGTTCTTCGTGGGTTGTGCTGAAGTAGACAACATACTGGGAGCCATTTAGAACTTTGGAAATTACACCGACCCACCATCCGTCATTGTACCAAGCATCAACTTTGTCAAGCTGCTCGAAACATTTGGCTGGAAGATGAGGAGGGAATGGCCTGATGTACCGTGCATATGCTTCTTCCCTCAAAGGTTCAGTTTCGTCGTCTGTTTTCAAGGTTAGGTATTCGACCAGATACTTGTCATTTCCTATATAGTCAATGATAATTGCGGAAAACCAAGAACCTTCATAACCTTTTTCGTCACTTCTGACCTCCACGGTTATACCCTTTCCAAACTCTGGGGGTGGCAATGATGTCCTCTTATCGAGTCTCATCTTGAATCTTATCTTGCGAGGCTTTAACTCCATCGTAGATGATTTCTCCTGCAAGTCAATTTTCAAGAACTACCAACGTGTTAGAAGGAGGACAGCAAAAATATAGAAGATCCTCAATGCTAGATCTAACTGTGCATATGGAGTCATTCAGCCGCTAAAGATACATAAATAACTTGCCAGCACCTGCTGGCTGGCTAATGCCAATGGAGGCCAGAGGTAACGACGCTTCGGTAACATTACCTAACCAAAGTCAAGAAGATAATATCAGATCGACATATATCGAAAAGATCACTCGAAATTTATCCATGCCAAAGCTCGAGAACACCTCCGAACCGACTTTTGTCACACCACCAAAAATTTTCCCCTCCTTTTCGCAGGCTCGCGGCTACTCCTCGATCTTGCAAGCTCACGCTCATCTAAATTGCAAATGCGAAACAAAAACCCAACCAGGGCATCCACTATCTAACTACTCACGGAGAAGCTTGATAGACTATTTGTCAACCGCAGCATTAACAATTTGGCCTCCTAAATCATTCCAGCCCGCGAAAGCACGAATCGTCAAGACAAAAGAGGCGACGAAAACAACACGCCATCACCGCGAACAACTTTCAGAAGAAAGAAATGACGTTCACCTCAGCTGAACAGAGAACTTACAACAGACTATAAACTATTCTCAAACCATCAGCCCATCCACGGACTTAAGCAACGCCAGCAACGAGAAGAAACAGAAAGGCAGAAAGGAAGTCCCACGAGGCACCTCACCCGCTTCTCATCGCCGGCGAAGGGCGACGGCGGGCTCCAAACCCCATCGCCGCTCCACTCGCGATGACGCCTCAACTCCCACTGCCCGAACTCCGCCTCCTCCCCCCCGCCTCCCACCGCGACCAGATACCTGGACTCCTCCCGAATCTCCCTGATGACGCCGAAATGCCACCCTTTCTCCCTATAGGCGTCCACCTCCTCCCCTACCCCGAAACGCTCGTGCAGCTCCCGCGGCGGCGCGGGCCTCGCCCGGGCCAACTCCACGTACTCCCTCAGCCGCCGCCCCCGCTCGCTCCGGCCGCCGCCGCCGCCGCGAGTGAGGGTGAGGTACTCGACGAAGACGAGATTCTTGGCGCGGGCGGGGGAACGGAGGACGGTGGCGGGGTAGAGGGCGGCGGGGCCGTGGCCGTGGCCGGGGCCGTGGCCGGGGCCGGGGCGGAGGATCTCGACGCCGTCGCCCTTGGCGAAGGAGGGGACCGACATCGGGGAGGGTAGGCCAACGGGTCATGCGCGATGCCCACGCGCCCCTAAGAAGAACCCGCGTGCGCCGAAGGAACGGAGCGAAACGCTCGTGGGAGATGATCGAAAGGAGGAAGTGAGAGAGAGAGAGAGAGAGAGAGAGCGCGAGAGGCTTTGGGAAAATGACACACGTGGTCCCGCGGTTTTGGCCTCGTGTGCAGTATCGTCTCGTTCCCGGACTTTTGATCTGTTCGATGTAATGCCTGAAAATTTTTGGTAAACGCTCGATCTAATCCATGGATTTATGTGAAATTATTCTACGTCGTCCTCGGACTTTGAATTAATGGAAGGATGGCGTTATGATATTTTCATGCGGTTTAAGGACCGGATTGAATATTTTTACTGTTATATTGAACAAATTAAAAATTTGAGGACGACATCAGACGTTAGGCTAAATTTCAAGAACTGTGTTTAACAAATTAAAAGTTCGAGAACGATATTGCATATTAAATCAAAATCCATGGATCATTTGTGTTGTCATATGATAATTTTTGTAACGTGTGGATTTATGTCTGTGAAGATTCTTTTTCTCGGGTTTTTTTATACGGATTTTTCCTTTGAGATTTCCAAAGGAAGCATTTAAATTTTGAAGATTTCGCCTCCCAAAAAAAAAGAAAAAGAAATTCTACATGTGAATATTTAAATAAATGGATCTTAGTATGGAGTGGTTTGATGTTGATACAAATTGATTAGTTTCGTACAATCGCAAGTGCCGTTGCGAGTACGGAACTATATGACATGTATGCACGCTTTTTCATATTCGATAAAGGTTCGTCGGTTGGTTGGGTCGTATATTTCGATTTGGTGGTGACATTTTGAAGACTTTTTCGGCCTTTCGAGTTAGATTTAAATTAAAGACGCGAGTTTCGCAGAATTTTCATACGCAATCAAAGGTTTAAGAGTAGAAGTCACATGACATAGAAAAGTGGCACCAAGAAATTTATTAAGATGAGCCATTTTTGCGTAGTGTAAATATAGACATTTTTGTACAAGATGTCACGTAGAGGTCACCGAGGTTTATGATCCGGTCCATTCAAGTCCGATTCCAAAGAGAATCAGGTAGGTTCGCGAGTTCAAAATTCGAAAACCAGCCCGGTTCAGTTCGATCCTCGGGTCGAGCCTTGAACCTACCAGTTTATACAAAAGTTTATACAAAAGAAACGAGTTGACTGAAAATGTATTGCCTCTTTGATAAGTTAACAACTCAAAATAAAGATAAAAAGAACTCGTATAGACAAAGTCCGAACTAAAAAAAAAAACAAATATCTATTTTTCCAATGTATTCCAAATTGTAAAGATGAAGAACAATTTTCCGGTTTCACATGGGAATTGGTAGGTTCAATTCCAGGTTGGTATTCGGATAAACCAATTTGTTTCTCGGTTCCTGCTCTAGAACCGAACCGTCCATATATTATGACACGATATAAACCTATAGTATTTTATACAGAAACTATAAATGTGAATAGAAACATAGGAAATAGAGAGCTTTAGCCCTTTCAACTTCCTTTTTACTGTTTTTAGAATGATATGTGTAAAGTATTTTGGAGTTTGGTTTTTTTATAGTAATTTGAACATGGATTCGAGCAGGTGGTTCAGTTAAAAAAGAGTTTGATATATATTTTGGTTTATATATATATAATAAGAGTTTGATATCTTGTACCATCAAGTTCACGCAATATCTTATTTGGATTATTTATCTGAATTTTTGGCTCATATATTATTAGTTTATCCGTGAGATTTGCCGGGCATTATTCTCTTACATAAGTTTGCGTCTTATTTCGACATGACATGAGCTTGACTATAAGATTCATTACTGCTTCAATACATGAAAACCAATTCATGAATAATGTTCAAATCCACAATTGCATCTAAGTCTCTTTATTTTTCGTCTAACTTCACAAACACACACAAAGGAGAAAAGAAAAATAAAATAAACACTCTAATTCCATCTCAAATGCAAAAGTAAAATCATCATCACTTTTTTTTTTAAAATAAGCGAAAATAAGATATTTATTATCTCTGCTCCCACGGTAAAAATAAAAAAAAGGCAAAAAAAATTAAAATAAAAGATTTATCTCTGCTTGAGGATTTCTTGACCAGTCAAGAAAGAATGAAAGAGGGCAAGAGCTTCACTGGGCTTGTTCAGAGGCACCAAGTGACCTGCACCTCTCACTGTCACTAGTGTCAATTAGACATGGCCACGGGTTGGTTTCAGCCTGAAATAGGCCCGTTGACTGTGCCCGCTGTTTGGAATTGGAACCGGCCCGGAACCGCCAGTTTCGGACCCGATTCCCAAAAAAAAAACTACGGATAAGTGGAGAAACTCTTTTTTTCCCCAAATTTGATTACAATGTACATTTTTATTACATTTTATATTGAATAATTCATTATTTCATAATTTGATAATTCATTATTTTTTTATTTCATAATTTATTATTTTAATTTTTACAAGCCGGTTCCGAACAGGGCAAGAACCGGAACTGGCCCAGAACCGCCGGTTCATACATGGTTTCAAACCGGAACCGGCCGGTTTCGAATCGTGACCATGTCTAGTGTCAATCCTCCTTCATATTCCACTATCCTCCCTCCAACCTGCAAAAAAAAAATTATTAATAATTTTTGCTCACTAATCCCACTTTTTTAATTGTAATTGCAATATTAATTAATTAATTTATCATCTTTGCCTTTGATATTTTATGTGTTTAAAGGAAACAAGAAAGCAAAATAATAACAACAATGTAAGGAAATAATGACTTGCCTAATGGTCATGGTACCACGAACGCCAAGGAGATTTAATAGAGAGTCCGAGAGCTTTTACGCAATACCTCGTCCTAGCACCGGCACTCTACTGTCCGCGTCGCCGCTGTCGCTCGAAATCCAAACCCAAAGTCGATCAATAACATCGATAAATTTTTTCTTTCTTTCTTTCTTTCTTTCTTTTTAATTGGCATTATAATCAACACCACAATCATATATACGATCGCAAGTTATTTAGATGCAAGCGTCAAATTCCACAAAATACATTAGTAATAACATACTCATTATTTATATGATCCGATACGATTAACGATGAAGTCTTTTGTGATCTCTATCATGTCCATAATACCATCTACTTTGCAAGGAGAATTTATCAATGAAATCTTTTCTTCAGTTGAATAACCAAACAAATTAGACAAAACCATGAAGGAAAACATATATAAAAAACGCAGAAAGTACCTGTACACCCATATTTTGAGCCCACCCTTGATGAGTTTGCTGTAGATCGGCAGTACCGAGAACACCGAGTAGTCATACGTATCTCCCAAGGATTCACTTGGGGAAAACAGAAGAATAGAGGAGGAGGAAAAACTCAGAAAAACACATAAACAGTTGATGCATTAATAGAAAAAACGATGATGATGATGATGATGATTCAATGCTTATTGTGTTGTCTACGTACATACTTGCAGGCCTTCCAGTTAATGGTGGGATTGGCTGCTCTCACGTGGAGAGAAGATCGAACATCTGGTCTGTTGAAGTACATCTCTGCATACTGAGTGAAACACGGGTCATACCCTCCTGGGATTCTCATCCTCCTCAAACCATATCCATTCACCTACAACAATCGCATATTCAGGGCGACTACGATCAGATTCGCATAGGCCGAGCGAATGAAAAGGCGCTGACCTGCTGAGTTTATCCATTCTTTCCATAGAAGTTTTTATCTGTATTATGAGTTTCGGATGATTTTCGGATTCTCTTGTACCTAAGTAATCAGATTTGAGATTTCATATTCAAGCCGACCCAAACCCGAAAACCGATCCAAGCCCATCCCGCTTCTCAGCAGCTCTCCTTCCTCCTCCTGCTCCAGCTCGTAATTCCTGTCGAGGGTGTTGCAGGGAAAGAGGCGAGAAGAAGTTCTTTGAACAGATGGAGAAGCAAACTGCGAATCTCCGTTTGGTCTCTGCGTTTCTGGCCATGGAACCCACTGGCTGCGTGATCTCCCGCGCGAGGTAAAGTCTTCCCCTTTTTCCTCTCTGCATGGGCTTCACTGAGCTCACCAATTTTCTTTTCTTTGGAAAAAATATTCTTTTTCACTTGGTCTCTAGATTCACTAGATTCCGTGAGCATTGAATTTGAAGCAATTGTTTCTTGAATTCGAAACCCAGATCGCTAGGTGGTGGTGGGTCCGTGACAGAGGATGTTCAGAGGTTCATTTGGGATCATTGCATCAGTGGAGCTGTAATGTTTTTCCCAAACTAGAGAATCCAAAAGGAAAAAAGAAAAATGATGTCTGAACTGAAGTGTCTTTTAAGTTCAGTTCACATGTTGATGTGGGTTTAGGGAATAAGTGAAAGAAAAAAATTATCTTTTCTGTTTCCTCTGTGTCAAATCTGCTAAAGTGAACGTTCCTTTGCTCGTTGACACCATATAGACTAGCCGTAATGATTGCATGCTTCCGCGGAAGTTGTTACTCGTTGCTACTTCTGGAGTTGTTGCTCTAGCTTAGTGATACTAGCTCATGTATTAGTTATCGAGTACCAGGTCCGTTGCCATCTGTTTTTGCTGCATTATTTTAGTGAAAGACTATTACTGCTTGATTCTCTGAACAGGCGGCGTGTTGTTGCAGATTGGCAAGTGTCATGCTCCGTACTTGAAAAATTTTGTGAAGAAGCTCATATTGGAAATTGAGTCCAATCGTGATGATGTGCTAGATGAATTGTATGAACTGTACACCGAGTTCATGACTTCTTTAAAGGTAAAGCTAATTGTTGTCAAATTTTTCTTTCAGAATTATGTGTCCCGTTTCTCCTGGTTTATTTATTAATCCTCAAGTTACCGATGACAAAGTCTTTTTTCATTAGGATGAGAATGCAGTCAAAGGGAATGTGAGGGCTTTGAAATATATTTCTTTTCTTTTCCCAGATGGTAACTTTCTATTTTCAGGTTTTTTTTTTTTGCTTGAGTTATATTTTTTTGTATGCATCATCCTAATCTGTGGCTAATAATTTCCTAGATGCAAGTTGGGAGGATGCAATGGTAAGGAAATTGGTGGTTCCACTGCATTGTTCGCTCAACATGCTTGAAGGAGATACAGGGTATGTGTGGTATTGGTTCATGTATACTTTTGAAGAACTGAATGCTTGTCCTGGCTCATATGCTTGCTTGAATTTCTTCAACTGATTAGGCGTGGCTGTATATTCTTTTATTTTCTTTTGGCAAAAGAGCACAATTTTATATTATTTGTGGATACGGTTTTAATCACAGATGGTTTATTGTCTCATGCATTGTGTGGATTTACGTGCCGACTGAAATTAGCTTCTAGTCCATTCTCTCATCAGGTGTTCGATCTGGCCAGCCAGACTATTTTTGTCAGAGTTCATACTTTCCTTTCCGGATATATTCTCCAGCAAAACATGTTTCGAAGTAAGCTGTCTGAAGTGCATGAAATTTTCAAATAAGCGTTAGTGTTATGGGTTCAATTTCCTTGATTTATCCACATTAGAGTTGGTTCTGTTGTTGATTTTCCATTAGAAAAGTTTTGCCAGCTTACTGTTTTATTTTTTATAGAAACAATCTGAATCGTCAGGTCCAGTAATCTAGGAAACACCGCAGAGATCAACGTTGTTGTCAAATAATCACTTGGCGTTCTATTCCCTTTCCCCCTTTATCTTATTAGTGCAATCTGTTTTAACTTTATATATCATGCGCTGGAAGGAATTTCAGGTATTGACTAGCTAAGTAGCACCGACACGCTTGGGAGGCATCCGAGTCGGTGTCGAACACGTGTCGCGTGTCCGACACACTTCGATACGCTTGGACACGCGGCCGACACGCTTCGACACGTGGTCAATGCGTGTCGAAGATCCGACACGCGGTCAATATGCCAGACACGCTGGCGACACGCGTGTTCGGCACCAAAGGTTGTGGGTCATGGAGGACTTGGAGGAGTTGCAGAAAGGAGACGAGGACGGAGGCGGGGCCTCTTCGACGAGGTGGAGGCCGACGCCGACACTACTGCTGCTGACTTGCGGGAGCCACCGTCGAAGGGGACGTTGCGGAGGGTGCCGCCCTGGGTCTAGTAGCGGCAGCAGGACTTGCAGAAATGGCGAGTCTGGGAAAGGTTGTAGTTGTAGTAGCAAAACTTGATGTTGGTGGAGTCGCAGCACAGGCAGAGCAGCGCCTCTGCCTCAGGCGGCGGAGGCGGATGGTGCAAGCTAGCTCCTCCCCCTGCGGTGGCGGCAGAGGCCTAAGGCCGGGCCGGCTTGCGCTCGCTCGTGTCCGATGGCATGTCTTCTCCCTCGCGGGCGTCGAGGAGCGTGAGGAGAAAAAGTGTTAAAACTTAAAAGAGAAGGCTTTGGAGGAGAGAGAGAGAGAGAGAGAGAGAGAGAGAGAGAGAGAGAATGGGGTGGAGACATGAAGGAGAAGGCAGCATTTGTACTTTCCTTTTTTTCAAATTTAATTATTTATTTTTAGTTTCTTAATTAATATATTTATATATAATTATTTTGTCGAAAACTTATGTGTATAATTTTTTTAGGGTAAATTCATTCTAGGATTTTTATTATTATTTATTTACTTATTTGAATCAAATTAAAAAATCTCCGGGTAGTTTTGCAGCTAAAAGGCAGTTCCTAAAGGGCTTGAACAAGAGGTTCGCCCATGTGGAATAGCATATTTGTTGTAAGCTGACTTGGTTTTCCCTGGCTCTTAGTATAGATTCCCTCATTGGTATCAGAGCGTGGTTTTAAGCCTAACTTGGTTCATTCCATGCACTTAGTTGGTGATTGTTCAGTGCTGCGAAGAATCCTTTCTCCTCATCATGACCGATCCAGAAATAACTCCAATCGCTCTTATTGCTTCTCTCATTCCATCGTCTTCTTCTTCATCTTTAACCAAGTTTCGTACTTCACATACTTCTAAGATAGACTGTCTTTACGAAGTCTCTCTTAGTGATAAAACCAGGATTTCCGAAACGCAACTTCCTCTCATGAATCCATACTCAACTTTTGCTAAACCTGCTACATCTTTTTCCCCCATCAGGTCTATATGACATCTCATCCATCAAACTCCGAAAGAAGTCAAGGAATACGTTCAATCTTCCAAATTTGACCAACATCCAATTCCTGCTTCTGAAAAGGAATACTTTGTTATTCTCCAAATTCCTCCTGAATTTCCCAAACAGTGGATCGTATTCGCATATTCACTATGGCGCAGTCCGTCTTGCTCTTACCTTTCACAGGAGAAAAGGTTTGCCTGTCGTAGCAAGAATGGCTCTTTTGGATACTAGGTTCCTAGAATATCAGCATGCATGTATTGGTACTGTCCAAACCACTTTAAATGCTAGAATAGTCTTTGTAACTCTTTATCCAAATTTTAATATTGCTCTTTCTGATCCCCAGCTACTTTCTTTCTTGAAAGTACAATTTCAGCTTATTGGAGCTCCTCAAACTGCCGATTCTATTGCTGCAACTCTTCATTACCAAATGGTGTATAGAGTCCAAAATCATGCTCTAGATCTGAATTTCCAACATGGAAATGAAGATGCACTGTTCATCTTCATGCAAAACGATCAGGCCTCTTGCATTCATGTTCCTCGGCAAATCCCAAAAGAAAAGTTAGCCAAGCTTCTTCCTGAATCTTGGATAACAAATTATGAAAAGCTCCACCAAATTAGCCAACCTCTCCAGTCTTCAAACTCTGAATTTGTCAGACAAAGAGATGGTACTGTAACCATCAAATTCCGCAAAGAGAATGAAGAAACTCCTTCCATCTTTCCTACTATTTTTATGATAGAATCATGTGTTCCTAATCTAGTTCCTAAGGAACCAAACCCAAAAAAGCTTGTTCAATACTTCAAAAGTGACGGGCATCCTGTCCATCACTATAAAGACCCTTATGGTCATTGCTTCTGGGATCTTTTTTGCCAGTGTTCTTCATGCACAAATTTCCCAGATGAAGTAGATCCAGCTACCAGGCCTATGCGAAAAGCTAGGAAGGCCAAGGACAGCTTCTACCAAAGATATTTGGATGGCGACCCTACCATTGATACTCTTGGAGAAAATAGTAGATACCAGTTTACAGTATCATACGGACCACCATCATCTTCATTAACTTTATCATCCCCATCATTCCCATTATCTCCACCATCACCCTCAGTTTCACCCCCATATAAGAAATCTATTGTTTCCTCTTTCTACAAACCCATCTATAAGTGGATAAAGAAAAATTCTTATCCACTTGAAATTCTAGTCTTTCATGAAAACCTAATCACTGGACAACTTCCATCTATCTCCATGTTCAATGAAGCTGACTTCCCTTCTTTAAATCCTATTGAAAGTTCTTAGCTTTTTTTTCCTGCTACTGAGGAATTCACTGATCCGCAACGACGATACCTTCACGCTCCAAACATTCCTTCTTCCACTGATGTTGATGAATGTGGAAGGCCAAAAAGAACGCCTGCTGCTGAGGCTGTTCTAAATTGGCAATCAGAAACTCTCCTGGCACAAAATCAGGCTTTCAAGACACTTGACTCCAAAATTATTGATGTGCAACAAAACATCCGAAGGTACGACGAGTCCATCAAAAAGATTCTTGTGGATTTCTAGAAAAGACTTCATGCCTTGGAATCAGGCCAGCATCTTGGCTACCATTATCTTGAAAATCCGAAAATGAAATAGAGAAACTCAAAAGGCAAATCAGTCTCCTTGAAGAAGGAAAATTTAAGCCTACTGATTTCTTCTCTATTCCGAGAATCGGACACTTTCTTCCACCACCGCAAAGCTCTTCAGTTTTTGCTGCAGCTGCTCTTGCAGCCGAAACTTCTACTCAGCGAGATAGAAGTGATATGACAGAAATGCGCAATCGCATTCAAGAAATAGAGAAGCTCCAAAAGGAAAGAATGAAAGAAAAACTTGTTGTTAAGTCCTCTAGAGAACCTGAAAAGAGCTCTGACCAACAGATGATGATCTCAAACCCCTTGGAATTCTTTCTGAGGGATTTAAGCAAAGATCAACAACAGAATCCAAAAGTTGATTCAGAACAACATCTACCAGAGTGCACTTCTCAAGTAGCAAAGGTATCAAATTTTCCAAATTCAGATTCAAAATCTGACTCCCTATCCTATTCCTCTTCGTCTACTTTTTCAATTCATTCCATTGAATCTTTTCAAGTACCATCAACTACTCCTCCGATCTTCATGGCTGATCCACCATAACAAGAAATGGAATCATATCCATCTGAACCAGAGGTTATTCAGATCAATAATCCATCTCATATTTCTATTTCCTCATCCAAACAGTTTTTCACTCTTGATGATACTCCTTATTCAAAATGGCCAGAAAGATTGGATGAATTCCATGCTTGGTTGAACACCAGAGCTCTTACTGTTGAAAGAAAATATGATGTTCTTCTAGAATTTCCTACAAGGTTTATTGGAAGCCTTAAACACTGGCGGCAATCAACTTCTGAAACAGATCAGATGACTTTTCTTCTTCTGCGAAATTTTTCCCAAGCCATTGGAATCATTTACCTATATTCATAGAAAAACCTACTGATCTTCTTGAGTTCAAAAGAAAAGAATATTTTGAAAGAAAATGTTGTTCTCTTCAAAAAAAAAGGCACCTAGATCGTCATTACAGGGAGATACTTAAACTCCTTTATGGCCTAGGAGCTGATCCAAATTTGAAACAAGTCTTCTTAGCCTCCATTCCTAAAGAACTCTCCCAACAGGTTGAGAGATCTTTTCTCAACAAGCAAAGAAGAATTATTGATATCCCCTTTGGAGAACTACATCAAGAAATCCATCTTTGTCTCAATGAACTCTGCCTCCGAAGATAGATGATGAAAAACTACATCAGAGACAATCGTGAACTTGACGGTGCTTGCTCCAAACAATATTTGAAGATCAAATGTTTGAAGAAGGATTGTGACGGTTCTTGCGGAGAATATTCAAAGAAAAATAAGCACTTCAAGAAGTATCGAGTGAAAAGATTTAGGCACTTCGGAAGAAAGAAGAAATGGCGGTTCCTGCAAAAAGGAAGAAATTTTACAGGACGCAAGAAACCAAATCATTGCTTCATTTGCAATAAGAAGGGCCACTTTGCCAAAAATTGCCCCTGGGCAAAAAAAGGTCAGAATCATCTCATTCATAATATCGAACTCGAGACAGGAATCTCTCTTGACAATGATGGTATCGAATCCCCGTTCTCTGTCGATGAAAATCCCACTGACCAAACACTTTGCATCATTCCTTATCTCACCCCCGATGAAACAGACTCAGATTCATAACCTGAATAACGTTTCCATCTATCATCACAACCAGAAAATCTGGATCCCAGTATATATTCCAGTCAACTTCATTGTCCCCACTTCCTAGTCAAAATCTATCTCTCAAAATTTGTCAAACCAATTTCAGTCATTACCCTCATAGATACTGGTGCTAGTGCTTCAATCCTAGATACTAAAGTTCTCCCTGAAAAATACTGGACTTCCTGTGTTCGGTATTTCAACTCTGCTTCAGGAGACACTTTTTCTACAAATATTTGCACCACCCCTGTATCTATTCAGTTTCCCCCCCCCCCCAGTGTTCTATTACCACCAGAATTCTTGGATCTAGTCTTCCCAATAAAGACTTGATTATTGGGTGGGATATCATGACTCAACTTCCAGACTTGAGAATTGTTCCTGGAAAAGGACTTAGATATAAAGACCAATTCTCTGAATTCGTCAATATCCAAAGACTCTTTTCCATTCAAATGAGTCTGTTAGATCCAATCATGCAGAAACTGTTGGAATCATGCTTAGAAAATCATTCCGAATTCTTTCAAAAATGTTCTCTTCCTTTGTGGAAAAATCCAGAATTCTATGTTCGACTCCCCTTCAAGAAAAATGAGGATATAAATCCTACTAAGGCAAGTCATTCGAGAATGAATCCAGAGCATTTGGCTCTTGCTCAAAAAGAATACTCAGAATTATTACAACAAGGCCTTATTGAAACTTCTAATTCTCAATGAGCTTGTGAAGCCTTTTATGTCAATAAACGTGCTGGGCAAAATCGAAGAAAAATGAGATTGGTAATTAACCACCAACCTTTCAATCTTTTCCTCCAAGATGACAAATTCCCTTTGCCTTCTCGAAATTCCCTTTTTGCGGGAATTACTAAAGCCCATATTTACTCAAAGTTTGATCTTAAAGCCGGATTTTGGCAATTGGGCATTCATCCTGATGATAGACCGAAGACGGGATTCTGTATCCCCAACCAACACTTTCAATGGCGAGTTCTTCCATTCGATCTCAAGGTTGCTCCTTCCTTATTTCAAAAGGCTATGTGTCACCTATTTCAAGCCAATCTTATTCAGTGCAGCTGTCTATATTGACGACATATTACTCTACAGCCCGGACAAATAATCTCACTGTCGACTTCTTGAGCAGTTTGCAAAAATTGTGAAGAAACATGGCATCATTCTTTCTTAGAAAAAGATGACCATTGCCCAGACAGAAGTTGAATTTCTTGGCATGCACCTTAACAAAGGTACATATTATCCAGGACCGCACATTGCCAGGGAATTGCTAAAATTTCTTGAAAAAAATTTTACAACCCAGCAAGTTCAACAATTTCTCGGGATAATTAATTATCTTAGAAATTTTGTTCCAAATATTGCAAGGTTGTTAATTCCTTTGCAACTGATGTTAAAAAAGCATCCAGTGTTATGGGGAAAGGCACAAACCAAAGCAATTGCGGAACTCAAAGAAATTATGCAAGATCTTCCCCCTCTACAAATCCCATCCACAGGCAAGAGAATCTTGCAGACTGATGCCAGTGATGAATATTGGGCGGCCATATTGTTCGAAGAACTTCATGGTAAGCGACATCTTTGCGCTTACAAAAGTGGCAAGTTTTCTCAGGTAGAAATACATTATCATTCTATCTTCAAGGAAATTTTGGCAATAAAGAATGGGATAAAAAAGTTCGAATTCCATCTTATTGGCCACCATTTTCTGATAGAACTGGATATGGCTTCTTTTCCCCAAATGACCAAATTCAAGCAGAAACAAATCCCTCATCCTCAGCTACTCAAATGGGCTGAATGGTTTTCGAAATACTCTTTCAAAACCAAACACATTGCAGGAAAGAAAAATGTGCATGCAAATTTTCTCTCCAGACCAAAAGCATCGGTAGAAATCAACATGTATATTCTCGGGCATTCCTTCTCGTTCCGGGCAGACAAGTACAAGATTGAACAGTTCCGAAATTGGCCAAGCCTGGATTATCCTCAAGAAATAATTGAGCAAATTCAAAAGGATAAGCTCATTGAAAATCTTGACAATCTCATGTAGCAATGCCACACAGACCTTTTTCGTCACCATGGAAAATCTATTCTTGACTCTTTTGGATTACACTCGAGGTACCCTTTCATCCACCCATTACTTTGGAGAAAAAATGATTTTCCTGATAAACTTAAATGGTTATTATGATATCTAACCAACAAGTACGTAATAGCTATTGGGTTTCCCACCAGAAAATTTATTCTCCAATTGACCAACTTGCTTCTGGTTGATTACGTTCAACTAAATAAACATGAGAAAAACCTTTTAACTGTGCTCAAATGGTTTTACCCTCATGTTTATTTGAAACGACTCTTTCTTGAAGAGGTGAAAAAAGTTCGAAATGATCCGGAAACACACACTGTTGTACTCTTCCGTCGTCCTTGGACTTTTGTGCATAATAATGGTACCATTTCCAATACTCTCGCCGCAGTAGGTACTACTACCTACAAGCCTCAGTCACAACTCCAGGTTGCACGTGTCTATGAATCGTTCCCCAGTTGCATTGGTTCTGTTGAATAAAATTACAGGGAACTCCAAAGGATCCTATGCCAAGAAAATCGCATTATTCTATAAGAAGCATGGTATTACTTCACACCCGTCTCATGAGATCATGAACGATCTTCCGATACAACAAGACAAGTACTCAGAGAATATGATCACGAACAGGCACAGGCACAGCTCGGATTATCATAAGATCACGAAATGTCAGATATAAGAGATCCAGCACAATCATCTCAAGATCCAGTGCAGTCTCAGGATCCATGGGGTGGACCACTCTCCCAAGACCCCTATGACTATGGACCATTATCCTTATCTGTTGGACTTGACGCCAGCTCTTCCTCTCACTACACAACTAGGAAATTAGCCCCAGCCAGTTTTACCTCAGCCAGTTTTACCTGGACCAAATCCACAACCAAGCCTTGGCATCAGAATGTGAAATGACCTCATGGTTCCACAAAACACTCTGAATGCTGCTTTTTCAGACCTTTCGACACATGCATCATCTTCCTCGAACCCAGTGCCAATTATCACTGAAGATAATTTCGAACACATTCTGACACAGAGACAGATAGCAGAATACGAACGTGCAAGTAGTTCAGACAACTCGGATTATGACTATAACTCTGGATGGAGATAAGCTTGTACTATTCTGCCTAACCAGCATTGTCCTAGCATATCATAGCCGGGTCATGTTCCACCTATGAATAGGTTTTAAGTATTCTACGAGTAAGTGTGCCAAATAATGTACTTAGTTAGGTAAGGTTTGTTTTATGTGGACATGAGTCCAATAATGTACTCCGTTCTAAGTGTGTTTTGTCTTACCTGGACCCTTGTCCAGCATGTATCCCCCAACGCCTATATAAGGTTGTGTAATCCTTCGGTTTGAAATAAGAGGGAAAGTTGTGAAATCTCAATTCTTTCACTTTCCATGCCTCTCTAAAAATCCTTTTTTTTCAAAGCTTGGCATGATCCTCTAAGAAAGGCAACTCGGCCAGTTAGGCATAACATCATCTTGGTCACTCTAAGCGTCTCTATGCTCTGAGCCAAATCTCCGAGTAGTTTTGCAGCTAAAAGACAGTTCCTGAAGGGCTTGAACAAGAGATTCGCCCATATGTAATAGCATACCTGCTAAGCTGACCTGGTTCTCCCATTGGAGGGCTTGTGGGTATGCAACCGATTAGGATATTCTTGTGGCTCAAGCCACCAATTTATAATATATGTAAACTTTGCTAAGGGGAAATCTTGGTTGCCTTATCACAAGACGTTGTGTCATGACTATAGTTTGATATTAAGTAATAGATTGATCAGTGGATGGACCATTGGCATATGATTTGATATTGGTCGATGGAATAGATTGTTGAGTGATGTTAGATAGAGATTGACCATTGATGTTTGAATTGTAACGATGATTTAAATGAGTATTTTCTGAATTGTATAAAGTTTGTTGAAATAAATAACTCGTTTGTGATTTGATATGTATATTAAAGAGTTGGATTTTGAGTTTCTGATATTACTTTAATAGTTGCTCAATCTGCTTATAAGAAATATGAATTACTCATTAGGCTTTGGTTGCTCACCCCTCTTCTTCTCAATATTTTCAAATTACTCCGTTAATGGCCACTAGAGCAAGAGCGATATTGCAGGGATTTTCTGGAGTTGGTTTTGGGAGGTTTGAAGCTGTGTCCTTTGGGTGGAAGGACGGCCAGGTCACTCCCCATTCTGGTAGGATTCGAGGTGTGACGGCATGAGCCAATGGAAAAACAGAATTTTCAACTTTCTGGTTTTGTAACATGTTTTAGCAAAAAAAGAAAAAAAACAGTTTTATAACATGTTTATTTATGTTTGTGGAGATTCTTTTCTGAGCTTTTTCCTTCGAGATTTAAAAAAAAGTTTAAATTGAAAAAATTCGCAAAAAAGAAGAATTCTACGGGTGAATATTCGAATGAACGGATCAATTTGTAGGTTCCTTAGTATGGGAGGGGTTTTCTATACAAAGCATTGGACTAACAGCAGTTTACAAGACTTGAATTGTCGATGTAGATGCGATGTGATTAGTTTTGTGAAATAGTATGTATCTTTAGAAGCATCAAACTAGTATGATGAGCAGTCGATCTTTTCCAAAATTGATTAAGGTCGTTTAGGTGGTGTATTTCATTCGGGTAACATTTTGAAAATTTTTCGGTGTTTCGAGTTGGATAAAATTAATGGTGTGAGTTTTGCAAAATTTTCAAAACAAATCAAAGATTAAAAGTAGGAACTATGACATAAATAGTCCTTGAGCTTTGACCCAAAGTATAATGTGGTCCCTAAACTTTTTAATTTATTTAATGTGGTCACTGAATTTTTAACTTGTTCAATGTGGTCATTAGACTTTTGGTACATATTCAATTTAGTTCATGGACTATCTGAAAATGTTTTGTATTGTCCCTGGACTTAATTTAATGGAAGGACAATATTAAATATTTTCATATAATTCAAGGAATAAATTGAATATTTACTAAAAGTACATAGATCATATTAAACAAATTAAAAGTTCATGGATTACATTGCACTTTGTGGTAATGTTCATGGACCACATTGAACAAATTAAAAAGTTCGAGAACTCGATTGCATATTGGGCTAAAATTCAAAGACCATTTATATCATTATCCCAAGATATGCATTCAAATGAGCAATTTATGTTGGTTATCGATAATGTTCCAAAGTAAATTTCTTCAAACTTTTTGACAATGACCTTACATACAAATATGGATAGTTTTATATAAGATGTTGCGTAGAGGTGAGACAGGTTCATCTTCCATCCAAAACCAGCCCCGCTCCACGTTGCGGACCTTGTCAAGCCTTTCAAATCCGATTCCAACGAGAATTAGGTAGGTTCGCAAGTTCAAAATCTGGGAACCAATCAAGTTCGATCTGATTTCCAGGTCAAGCCATGAACCTACTGATTATACCTAAGAATTGAATCAACTAGATCGGTTCCTGAGTAGAACTAGCGACTATATATAAATTATATATGTATATATATATCTTAAAATGTATTGCTTCTTTGATAAGTTAACAACTCAAAATACAATAAAAGAGCTCACAAAGACAAACTCTAAACTAAAAAAGTGGATATCTATTTTTCAATATATTCAAAATTAAAAAAAAAACGAAGGACAATTTTCCAGTTCTACGTGAGAATTGATACGTTCAATTCCAAGTCAGTATTAGGGCAGACTGGTTTGTTTCTCGATCCCTACTTTGAACCTGAGCCACACGGACAATGTTCATCCCTAAATTATTACACAATATAAAGCCTATAGTATTTCATTCATAGACTATAAATGTGTATAGAAACATAGGAAATAGAGACCTTTAGCTCTTTTGACTTCTTTTAGACTGCTTTTAGAATGATTTCTGTAAAGTATTTTGGAGATTGCGTTTCTATATGGTAAAGTAAACGTGGATTTGATGGAACATTAGAGGATGCAAATCTCAACAGGTAAATTAAAACACTCTAATCCCATCTCAAATGCAATAGTAAAATTACCTATCACTTTTCTTTTAAAATGCGCGAAAATAAAAGTATTTATTATCTCTGTTCCCACAATGAAAATCGAAATTAAGAAAAATAAAAATAAAAATTTAAAATTTATCTCTGCCTGGGGAGATCTTGACCGGTCAAGAAAGAACGAAAGAGGGCAAGAGCTTCACTGGGCTTGTTCAGAGGCACCAAGTGACCTGCACCTCTCACTGTCACTAGTGCCAATCCTTCTTCATATTCCACTATCCTCCCTCCAACCTGCAAAAGAAAAAATTAATAATAATAATAATTTTTGCTCACTAATCCCACTTTTTTATAATGTAAATTCAATATTAACTGATTAATCATCCTTTCCTTGGAAAGTTACGTGTTTAAAGGAAACGAGAAAGCAAAATAATGACAATAATGTGAAAAGCAGTGACTAACCTGATGGTCGTGGTACCACGAACGCCAAGGAGATTTAATAGAGAGTCCGAGAGCTTCCATGCAGTACCTCGTCCCTATCACCGGCACTCTACCATCCGCGTCGCCGCTGTCCCTCGAAAACCCAAAACCGAACTTGATCAATGAATTTCGATAAATTCTTTCTTTGGTTTTTTGGGATTCATTCCCAGTACCGCGAGCGTACATGTGATCGCAAGTTATTCGGAGAATTTATCGATGAAATTTTTTCTTTCGATTAAACAACCAAAAAAATTAGAGAAAACCACGAAGGAAGCTCGTGTCAAAATGCAGGAAGCACCTGTACACCCATATTTTGAGCCCACCCTTGATGAGTTTGGTGTAGATAGGCAGTACCGAGAACACCGTGAAGTTATACGTATTCAACATGGAATTGCTAACAAAAGAATAAATAATTGATGCATCAATTGAAAAGCAATAATGATGATGAAGATGATGGATGATGATTCAATGCTTATTGAGTTGTCTGTGTACGTACTTGCAGACCTTCCATTTGAAGCTGGAATTGACTGCTCTCACATGGAGAGAAGATTGCACATCTTGTCTGTTGAAGTACATCTCTGCATACTGCGAGGAACACGGGTCATACCCTCCTGGGATTCGCATCCTCCTCAAACCATAGTCATTCACCTACAACAATCCCATTTCCGGGCCGACTATGATCAGATCCGTATAGACCGAGCGAATGAAAGGAAGCGACACCCCCGCTGAATTTGTCTAACTTTTAAGTAACTAAAGTGATTGCATTGATTACCTTGGTGAGCGACTCGAAGCGGCTTCCGCTCGTGTGAGACAGAGAAGAAGATGTGGAGGAGGAGTTGAGGAGGCATATCGGGGCGTAGATGTTGTAGATGTCGATCTCTTGCAGGTAGGCGGCGAACAGGACGTTCATGGCCTCGTTGCACTCGCTAGACCAGTTGGGGACTTTGAAATCGCAAACTTGCTTGCATTTATCGTAGAGCTGGTCCGAGATCACAGCGTGGCTCCATGCATACTCGAGCAGGCCCTTGTAGTCATAGTAGTCATTCGTTTCTGGATTCCCCACCTGCAATGCGATTGGTTAATTTTGTATTTCTACTTTCAATACTGACTATTTCGGATTTTCAATCTGGTTTTTGTCATCAATAGCCATTCTTTCGAAGCAAGGAGAGAAATTTGCTCGGGTTCGGCTTTCGTCATGTGCATTTGGCTTACAAGTTAAAACGAGCGCGAGACATAAAGACACTGTTACTTTTATCGGGTGTTGATCACGACTGTAATGCACTTTTTTCATTGCCATGGTTGATAAGAAGTCACAAAAGAGGTTCACAAAATCGAAGTCGAAAGTGACGAAACATAAATGAAATGTCGGGATTGGAATCATCAATTTCTGGGGACAGGCTTCGGAGGCTTTTTGAGTAACTTACAATGAAGCCTTTGAGGTTGACTGGTTTGTAGTTAGCTGTGTCTTTGTTTCTGTCATAGATTAGCTCAGCTAGCTGAGGAACATAGTGACCTGCGAAGAAAACAAAGAAATGTCTCATTCAAGCTAATGAGAGAGAGAGAGAGAGAGAGAGAGAGAGAGAGAGAGAGAGAGAGAGAGAGAGAGAGAGAGAGAGAGAGAGACCTGCATAGCTCTCTCCAGCAAGGAAGAAATCATGGGTCTTGAACTGTGGGAACTTTTGAAGCCAATTCACTAGGAAGCTGTATGCATCCTCAGCTGAGAATAATTCAAACACTCTCCTTCATCAGTCTTTTAAGTTCATTTTCAAGAGCAACACTTGAGCTAAAAACAAATGGAACTTTTTTTGTTTACTCCAATTGAATCAATTAACACATTACCGACAAACGCATCATCTATTATGGACAGATCAGAGGATGTGTTGGTGTAAGAGAACCCAACTCCAACTGGTGACTCCACAAACAGCAGATTTGCTTCTGCAGCACAAGTCAACAGCTCAAATCAAATTGCTTTGTTGTTCTTTGCTTTTCTCTCTCCTTTGTTTTCTCTACTAAGACCAATTATGACCGAGTTTCCTTGCCAAAAGGAGGACCTTCTATTATCCTTTTCATGAAGGAATTTTGCTTTTTAATAAATTTATTCTTGAATGTAACATTGGACTAAAGTGGCTTAAAATAACGGAAAGAAAGACCTTGATTCCAAGCAAATTCGTTGTATAGAAGGTCAGTCCCATTGGTGTTCACTCTGAGGGGCCCCAATTCCACAGCAGCACCATACCCAATTGACGAACAACCAGGACCTTCACAAATCAATTTTCCAAAAAGTCAACAATAGCAAAAAAACCCATCAACAATCAGACATTCTCGTTTCGGTTGTTGATTAGTATAAATATACAAGTCCATACATACCTCCATTGAGCCAGAGAACAAGAGGTCTCTGTGACGGTTGAGTCTGGGCCTCAAAGAACCAGTAGAAGAGGGCCCTCCCATGGGCTTCATTGACTGTGATGTAGCCTGAGAAGTGAGAGATGGAGGGGGTTGAGGGCTGTCCCGGGAGATTTATGACCCTGTCTGATTCTGGGTCCTGAGATTCGTCCTCTGGTGAGAATGTCTTTGGTGGTGGTTGCTTCGTTTCTGGGGGTGATTTAATGCAGGTGGTGATTGAGGGGCTGCTCAGGAAGACTAGGAGGTGGATGGACAAGAGAGAGAGACTGAGGGTATTAATTGAGGATAGAGATGATGCCATCTCTGTTGTTCCCAAGAAAGCTTGGGAGGGTCCATGACGCCCTATTTAAATAATCGAGAGAAGACTGAGAGAGACGGAGAAAGCGATAGAGAGAAGGGATGCATTATTGTTCCCGCGGATAACATGATGGACTGCTGCCAAAGTTCGCTATCTTGCAAAGAAGTATCAAGGTATATGGAAAAATCTCTGGTGCCCAAGTCAAGAAGAGTGGCTTTTTGCCCCGCGTATCCTCCAACTAGACCAACCTGTTATGGATAATCTGTGCTTGACTACACCAGAAAAGTGAGACTCGAATGTTTGAAAACTTACCCAAAACAAAAATGATGCAAGTGTCCTCATTCGGTTCACAAGTGCAATAAACTATCTTGGCTAAGTATTATCTTCTCTCTTGCCTGCAAGAAAAAAGCGAGAAAATTATCATCTCGCTGTCGATGAAACTGGTATCAAACCATCAATTCAATCAATAGCACCCGGAATTGGAACAGAGGAGCTGTAAAGTCTTGCACTCAATCTGTTGATAGAGGCCCAAAGCCGTCCACCTACCTTCTACTTCAGACTTCAGAGCATTTGTGCACTGTAATTCTCATCTTGTGATATCTTTGACTTCTGTCATTTGTGGCTGGTGAGATTGCATTGATGAACACTTTCACGGAATTGCGCTGAATGTTTCTTTTTCTGACCAATTAACACGCGTATCTCGAGAATCAGATGGGCATGAGCCAAGAAAGATAAAAGACTTTTCCACTTTCTGGTTTTGTGTAATCAGACGACTGGCCGATTCAAAAAGCTATGGCGTCTCTATTTAGTTGTTGCCGTGCAATTCTATCACCACGGCATGTCAGCCACAAATGAACCAATCTTGTTGTGCACATACATGTGTGGTCAAGCTGGCTAGACGGATGGAGTCGAATCATGTAAACTTTACTTAGGTTTCTGTAGATCGTGATAGCTTGGAATGTTCAAAGTAAGGGATTGTTATCGTCTCAATTCAGCCTCGAAACAATGACATAATCTGCAACCACTGGTATTAATGGTCTAGAGAGCCGAAGTCTAGCGAGTAATCAGTGAACGACTCTAGGTATCGTGATACTAGAGATGCCTCATGTCCTGGCACCAACAAATACCGCAGCCTACAGCATGTAATAGGAGCCCGTATTTGGTACGAGGTTAGCCTTCAGCTCCGGAAAGAAGAAATTCAACATGAACGCAGGTAAGAAGAAGCACGACAGCAAACTTCCATGCCGCCAGATATAGATTTTCGACTGTCTTACATTTGAAATTACAGCGATTTACAGCAAACTAGAGCAAAAGTATGTATTACCGGAATATTTAGTCCTCTCACACTGGCAGGTATCATACGGGTGTAGCCAACATGCCTTGCGAGGGACTCGGAGTATTACTCCTGGAAAACCTACAACATATTATACTTATTTACATTAACACTGGGATTGGACAAGTTTTTGCTCGGGGCTACCGATTTAAATCGCGCCTGGTTTCGGGAGATACAAGGAGAATGATAACCCTACTGATGAATTGTCCACTACATCCTCCTCCTGTAACACAAGCTTTTGTCAGGCTTTACCACACTTCAAGAATATGCATCCTCCGACAATTCCTTTGATGTATTGAAAAGTTCTCCTTGCTGCAGAAAAGTAATCGAGAACATTAAGCAAAAAAAAGAACCAAAGAATCTTCATAAGTATGATAAATTAAGGTGTTATTGATACTCTGATGTCCAAAATCAAAAGGACACGAAGTTCGAAAGTAATAAGTGCAATCTTTGTGTAAATGTTTAAGGAAAAAAATAGCTACAGATAAAAACCTGCTTGATTAATTCTCAAATCTTAGCAGGTCTGCTTCTACAATTCAGTATAATTCCGAAAAATAGAGGTTAGAGGCAATAACAATATTCATCATGCGAAGTAGAAGGCCGTGCAGGCTTTTCCTTAAGGCTAATCTAAAAGGTTGCGTGTTCGAATTTCAGTCTTGCTCTACTGGCCTTACGCTTTATAAAAAAAAAAACAGAAGGAAAAGCAACAACTCTCTCCGAGCTCATGAAGACATAATAGTTCAAGGTCTAAGCATGTTAGAACATGTCACGGAGAAATAATTGAACCATACAATCCACAAACATTCAGTTCTCAGTGGCTCATGAGTATAGATGGTGAAGGCTTGTAATACCATAACTAGTAGCTCCACAGGAGTGAGGCCTATTAGATCAGGCTATGTTTTAAGCTAGCCAAAAAACTTGATGGGGCTAGGGTTATCATCAACATCAAGCTACATACTGTGTACTTATCTACTGTTTGAAGGAATTCAAGTTTTGCCATGCCCCAACCCCCTTGAAGGACCTTTTGGAGAACCTAATAGTCATAGGGTGTGTTTGGAAGAGCATTCTGTGCACTTGAAGTTACATGCTGTTTACTTAGTTACTTTAGTTGCTTGTCTGAAGTCCATGCTTTGGTTTGATTGATGAGGCAGAAATATAGGCATTGGAATTTGCCTCACTCTCTTTTGATCTACTCAGGCAAAGACTATTCAATGGCAGACACCTTTGATAACTCTTAGAACTTTGATGTTTCATGACTGGTAAAATTAGCTGATTACCAGAACCAGAGCATTAGCATATGATAAAGCAAACATCAGTACCTTATAAAGAGACCAACGACGAAAATCAGAGTCCAGAAGGAAGAGGCTGAAGGATTATTTCTTGTTCTTCCTTCTGAGATTTCCTTTTCTTGCGCAGTGAGAAAGGAAGGAATATGCATCTGGACAAGCGACTCAAGGGGTCCTGAAGACCTTCCATCTCATAGTGTCCAAATCTCCAATCCCGTGGGACATAAGGTCGTTGGATAGGTTTGTCCAGGCCTCCTGTAAGAAAGTAAAACAGAGTCACACTTTGGAAAGAACCAAACAAGTGGATAGCTGAAAAGGTACGGCCAAATCTCCTGTGGGAACTAGAAGCACTTCCACATCCATCTACGATTGGTTTTTTAAGTTCCTGAAGATCTCCTTCTCTGCTATAACTTGAAAATAAAAAAGAACTAACTTTTTCTGACAAAAAAAAAAGTTCTTGAAACCTCTCAAAAGTAGGAAACTACATAGAGCCAGCAAACATAAATTAGACATCTAGGTTATCCATCTGTTTCTGGCCAAAAAGAAGTTATTTGTCTGTTAAAATAATATAGCACTGTGGATGCAGATACATAATTTGGTCATACCTGCGTACATCAATCCATGTTTGTCCACTGCTCGATAGAAAGGCCTTGTTTTTTTCTCTTTAGCGGCTCTATAGAGTTCGTTCCATGCAAGCATTCGGTCTTCCCTAGTGATTCTACCTGCTGTTACAACCTGTGGCAAGCTGGAAAATGATCACTTGAAGGTAAAGAAGGAGAAGAGAGTGGAAAAGGAGAGGGGGGGTAGACTGCTAGAAGTTGAGTGGAGTTAAAATGGAATTATCAAGATTGCAAGCATAGACCCTACTTTAGTAAACAAGTGGTATGATGGGCGCGGCATCCGAGCAAAACCATTGGCACGGTCAACTGCTACTAGCCCGAACTTTGGACCATAACCGTCGGCCCACTCCCAGTTATCAGATATAGTCCAGAATAGGTAACCAAGCACACGGACCCCCTACAGAAGGAAAGAACCATAGCTAACCGAAGCAAAATGGGACAAAGGACAAATCACACAAAAAGTTGAATTGCAGAGCTACAAGTCCAAACCATGAGCATAGCTGCATAAATAGCAAGCAGATGTTCCAACAAATATGGCCGCCGTATCAAATCTGTCTCATCAGAAACTCCGTTCTCCGTAATGATGAAGGGTATATTTAGATGTTTGTATCTTTCATTGAACTGTAGCAACATGCGATACAAGCCGTCAGGATAAACGCCGCGTCCAGATTCACTATATTCATCAGTCTCCACTAGTTTCAATCCAGGACCAGAGACCACCTCCTGAGAAGCAAGAGTGCATATACATTATCGCAATGATTTTTTAGTGGTATGAGGATGTCAGAAGTCGAACAGAGAAAGAACCTGTCCATAATAGTTGATGCCTATAAAATCGAGCTTCTCAGATATACTATCCACATATGGGAAGATAGTCAAAGAATTAGCCAATGAAACAGAGGCAACATCAAACAGGCCATAAGGACGCATAAAAGAGACATGGTGTGCCACTCCAACTGGTGGATTTGACAAGGCTCTGCTGTAAATACCACAAAAGAGTGTGAAAAAATAGCATATCTACTAAAAAGATAATTCACAGAAGCTAATGTCGATGAACAAGGTCAAGGTAGCATAAAAAAACTTTTAGCAGTAATGACTTAGACCATCTAAATGAGACAACTGACCACAAAACAATACACTGGAAGAGTGAGTACATGTATGCATACACCAGTTCTGTTGACACTTAACACATAACATAGATGTTCCAAAAGAAAATTAAGACTTCAATCAAGGAAGTAACCTTTGTCTGTGGATATAATCATAGGCCTTCAAGTGTGCAACAGCCATCCAATGCATAGCCTGTTTAAAAACTCCAGTTGGTAGCGCAGAAGTGGCAGCCTCCAACATATCAGGGTGGCCACCAGGCCAAGCACCAGCGCAGTATGTAAGCATACAAAATACATGAGGCTCATTAAATGTAACCCAGTAATCCACACAATCTGAAACGCAGTCAACGACGAGCCTGCAATGCAAGATCACAGAAATTAACTTTAAGCATGTGTACATACATATGATTCGCTCACAAAGTAATGGTGCAACATAAGATCTGTGCTCATGCTGAGGCAGCTCTAATTTGATATAGGACGGTATCATTTGGACTAGTTCACAGCAGCCAGCTATGCCACAAACAAGCAGAATCTGAATATATTCCTTTTCTACTGCTTCAAACCCTCAATGAAAATTGTTTTACCATCAGTAAACCCTTGGTAACTGCAACGGTTTAGCTCTAAACATAGAGTTTCTGGACCCTGAATCTGCAGAGTGGAACATAATGAAACCATGATCGAGGAAGAATGAACGAAGGTTTCAGTGAGCTTTGAATACTATAGACTAGACACAGGTGACTAATTTGATTTTTTTCGAACAGTAAGTCGGAATTGATTGCACTGTAGAAAGAGAGACTAAGCTCGTAATGTCTGGACTCCACGAAACAATCAGTGGATATGGTAAGGAAGACTAACATTGTAAATTTCAAGAAGTAATCGACAGTTTTTTCCATCTTCCAGCCTCCATATTCACCTGCCCATGGTGGCAAAGAGTGATGAAAGAGAGTGAGCATCACCTTCATCCCATAGGAGCGAACCCTATGGATGATCCAATTATAGCGCTCTAAAGCTGCATAATTAACCTGCAATGAAAAATATTCTTTATTCATAGCATCTTCATTGCAGCCTATCAATTATTTCCAATGAAAAATATTCTTTATTCATAGCATCTTCATGTTAAAGACAGTCTAGCAAATCGCATTTAAGAAAAGCAATTTGTTTACTTTAATTTTCAACACCGCAACTTGGACAAATCAAGAATCATCATTTGTTGAGCTTATGAATGGTCAATGTCAGACTAACGCTATCTTTAAGTCCATCGACCGGTTCCTTGGGCATGACTCGTGTCCAGTCTATCCCCATTCTGAAAACACTGATCCCAGTATCTTTAGCCAGTTTTAGTTCAGTATCAGGATCAGTCCAAAACCTCAATCTCTCCTCCCTGAAAGTGATTCAAATAATACATACATCAATTCCATTGAAGATTAACCTACAAGTCACTTTTATGTTTTTTTTAATGTTTGCAAATGGAAACAGGGAGATGATAGACCGTGTAGATATAACTCAAGAATACGTCAATAGATCCTATTGAACAGAGAAAAACACATTTCCAGGACATATTAAATGATTAAACCCCTAGTCTCTCAACACACAAAAACTTAGGCTTACGGATGTGGAACATTATGCCAGGAAGCAACATTATGATGGCACACTTCATCTGGTGAAGCATCTCTTTCTTCTTCCTCCGCAAACTTTTCAAATCCTCTAATCATGGCTTCCATAGCAACCTTAAGAGGCCTTTTCTTTTTCATTATTTTATTAGCATTTTTGCTAGATGATGAAGCTTGCTGAGAACCACCATCTCCAGCAGCTGAAGCAATGACTGCATCTGCACTTTGGGGGCCTTGCTGTGACTCTGGCTTGTCACAAGGGCTCTCTTCTGCAAACTGGAGCCATGCATCATTTAGCCTATCCTCAACATGTGCAGGAGCTGTTGCCAATCCAAAGAAAAACTCCTCCCCCTCTGCAAGATTTAGAAATGATAAAGTTATTCGATAAACCAATCTCTCTCTCTCTCTCTCTCTCTCTCTCTCTCTCTCTCTCTCTCTCTCTCTCACGAGTTTATATTGTGCATGTGTCAATCCATGAAGGTAAACTCTATTCTCCACTCCCTGATCTAAATCATTACAACGCTTGAACCAGCCAACTTCAAATTCCAAATCTCCCACCATCTGACAACAATGGTGTCTAACTAAGGACAGTCATTCATGTTGGTCATGATTCATTAACAATCACATCACAGGTGTCACTCATTCGAGATCACAACTTATACACAACATTCTCATCATCCCACTAAATTTTGTGCGCTCAAACAGGCTGCACATCAAACTGCATCAATAAAAAGTTCGAAAGGCGCAACTTTCTTATGTACACCGATTATTTGTGAAGAAATAGTTCAACAGGATGACATTAATTCAGTTTGCAAGTAAAACAGGTCCCATTAAATAGTGTAAGTGAAATGATAACCTATAACTAAGTGACAGACATATTTTCCCGCAGACACTCAAAATTATGACAGTTTTCAGGTGACAAGAATTGAGGGACTATGACCAATTAAAAAGGTTAAGGTTCAAATATGGAGAGTGCTCGTGTGTGACTTTCAGTTTTAGCATTTGAGATTTAACTTTTCTTCAGTACCAATCACATCGAATCTTCAAAATCACTACCAACGCTTAAAATCACCTTTAAATATTTGTCGTCGCTCTATGAAAACTATAACATTCCATCTTTATTATGGGTTGTCTAAAGAGGAAATTTTGGGTTCAGTTGTACGCTTAAATGACTTCGAGGTTCACTGGTGGCAATGTTCCGGTTAATGACCCATCTACCCAACCAATTCTTCCAACAAGTACATTTGCTTCCATAAACTGCACATGTTCTCATGTTCGTACAAGCAAGCGCTCCCAAGACCCAGCAAAGACTCATTATTTTATCAATGTTATAGCAGCTCGTGCCGACTACAAAACACTAACCATCTCAACACATAAAACCCATCTTCTATTTCAGTCTGACGCCTATCAAAACAGCAAGCATTCCAAACGGAGCAGCATGCCAACAAGCTACAACAGCCATCAGCACTCAATCCCTCGTCAGAATTTCAATACCGACTCCTCCATCTACCTCACAGCCGCTAACGCAATCCGCCGGCAACTCCAGCTCGCGAGGAATCAAATCACCCACCAAGCCGAGGTTCCTCAGAGATAATAACGTACCGCCGCCGGCGCCGACGTTGAAGACGGCGAGGACGTCCGCGGACTCGTCGATGGGCGTCCTGAAGGGGCGCAGGTTCCTCCGGCGGAAGCGGGAGAAGGAGAAGGCGTTGGCCGCGACGGTCAACGTCACCAGGATCCCCGCGAGCTTCGTCGCCGACACGAAGAGCGCCGCCGCGAGCGCCATCGCCGGCCGGAGCTCGCAGAACGCCGAGAAGCTTCGAGTGAAGAGAGAGAGAGAGAGAGAGAGAGAGTGCGTGTGCGCGCGCGCGCGCGTGTGGGAGAGTTTCCCCGTTCCGCTGCGGATTAGGAATCTAGGATGGTTCGAACGATCCACGTGTCGCGAGTCTAGCGATTGTCCTAACGTATAACCTACTCTTGCTTCGCGCGCGCCGGAGATCCTGGTTCCAACGGATGCGTTGACGTGTGAGGTTCGAACATCGATTCTTGTCATTTTCAAACTTAGACGTGCCAAATCGTGTTGGTTTTGTGCGCGAAATTAATTTGCGTCCTCCCATATGGGTTCCGAGGCTAATTCGACACCTGATTGGAGCTCGATTGATATTTGAAACGCGTAAATTTAATTGAGCGAAATGTGTTTTTTTTTTCCTGTTTAAGTCGGATTGAGTTTGAAACTCGAGCTAGTTTTTAGTTTGACCTTTGAATGGATCGCGGATGGCCTCATCTCCGATTCTTGCCCCGTTTCACCATCCTTGTCATAGTTTCCTCCACGGCTCTCGCTGCCACCCTACCTTCATCTCCCGTGTGGCTCTAGTTGTGCTCGTCCGTCTTGTCATCCAATCCACAAATGAAACTTCGCCTCCTATTCTGATGGGGTTCTCATGCTAGCCACCACCGAGCTCGTTCCACATATTTGCCCTCTTGCCTCCACCGCTAGCCACTATTGCGGGCCCGTCTTACCACCGTGAGCTCGTCTCGCCTCCAATTTGGACTCTTCCTAACTGCCGCCACCACCTCGGGCCCCGTCCATCGTTCTTTTAGTCATTAAGAGGTTCTAAGCCCAGGATCCTGGATCCTAACATATTTCTTATGTGGGCTCTGCCTATTAATACAGGTGAATTTATAACAAAACAAAAATTCATCTTCTTGCAAACATGCTCCTCTCTTGTGGCCAAGCTGTATGGCCCAGAACATAGATTATACTAAAACTTTGAAAGGGCCAACAGGCAACAACCAAGAATCAAACATGAACCAATGGGGCATCTGTGAGGTGGGCCTAAATCTTGACCCAGCCCAGAAAAAGAGTAAGGGCCCGACCCGGCCCAAAGATTTTCGTCGGTGCAATTATTATCATTATTATTGTTATATATAAGCCTAGATTGCTAAGATACCAATCCACATACGGTATACGTATATTTAATTAATACATCGAAACCCTTAATTGATCCTCTCGATAGGGGGTTAAGCTGTGACCCTTTCCTTTTGGTGGGTTGCTCGGCTTTTCCCTAGAGCTAGAGGAGTCCTACGGACAGTATTCATGAATCAATGACCTGTTCTGTTGCTTCCAAGAGTTACCTAGGAAAACTAAAACTAAGATTTTCCCCTAGCTCGCTAGCTAGTGCTCCTCAATTTGCAAAAGCATTTACAGGCGAAGCATCACATATCTTTCTGGAATTTTTCCTATTTCCCTATTTAAATTCCCCTAATCGAAGTACCCCAAAAAAGTTGTAATTGAGTGTGATTATTATAATGATAGAGCAAGAGAGTAAAGTTTCGAGTATACGAGGGAGAGATGATTTCCGAAACTTTCTAAGACTGCGAGCCGTGCACACTCCTAGACGCTTCAATGACTCCCGAGGATTAAATTGATTAGTTTAGCAATGTCATGCATCAGATTGTCTCTAGGGTCGAATTACAATAATAGAAACTTGTTTGTACCCATTTTAGCCTCATAATTTCATTTAGCATATAAATTGTGTGAGTTTCACTTAGATCATGTGTTTATTATTTAGTTGAGGTCGAGCAAGGAACCTGGAATTTATCCTATCACAAGTTTCAGGGTTTATTCAGGTTCCATTTGTATTCTTAATTGAACAATTACAATGAATCATCACCTCTAATGACTACCATTTGCTACAATCCATTGATCACAACTCATCTTTGAACACACAAATATTATGAAATATTAACGAAGTAAAGGTCTCAATCATGAATATCGCCGGAAATAGAAGCATATACTAGTGGACATACTCATTATTAAACGCCATGGAAAAGACAGAGAACATGAAAAACACATACTTATTTCAATGTCTAGGTTCCAGGTTCCAGCCCTTCGAAATAAGTTCTCTAATTTTTGGAACCTAAAACGTAGTCTACATACCTTAAAACTTGGAACCAGATCAATTCTCATTGAAAGCTAACACCCATTTGTTGGGAGTGTGCATCAGAAGTCCAACACCCTTACCTTGGGATATCGTCAAGAGGGAGGCCAAGAGCACGTCAACATATCCAATTGGACATCCTTTACTCAAATTCTTAAGCCAATAAATTATGCGCCAACTAAAATATAATAATTGCTTCACACCACAACAATTCTCTGACGTGGGACTTTCTAACACAAGTCACACATGCAACTTAACAATTAGAGAAAAAGGGGAAGAGACTACATATCAAAAAGACATGTGAGAGACGTGCACATAGTGAAGTATTATGCAGAAATTGGGAAAAGAACACTAGAAACATTATAACTTTCATACAGCGCTCATTTGAGTGTCATAATTTTCGTATGACATTTACTTCAGTGCCATAACTTGTTTTCCTAATCACTTAAGTGCTATTTCTTTTTAAAAATATTCGCCATAAGTGTCACGCCACGTCGGATTTTCAATACTTTGGTGAACATTTTTTAAAAGTTATAGAACTCAAATGATCAATTAAAAATTACAGTACTCAAGTGAACGTTCTTTAGAAGTCATGGCACTCAAGTGATCATAAAAAAGTCATGGCACTTAAGTGAATATCGTATAAAAGTTATGATGCTTGTTGTGTCCTTATCCCTATAGAAATTGGTCTGAGAAAGCTACGAGAGTTGAAATTAGACATGGACAACACACGCGGACTCATACACCAAAATTTTCTAAAGTGTACTTTCATTTTTATGTACATTTCAGGTCCTTGTACTTGTAATTTCCGAATTTTCAATTCCATGTAATTTCCTTTAATGCATTTCAATTTCGATGTATTTCGTTTTTCTATAATCTCAACTCTTAACTTTTCATCTCACTTAGATTCACGTAGGGTTCTCACTCCATTCAAGCCTCATTTACGCACTTTGTGCTCGCTGTGGAACCACAGAACTATCTCGGTTGGTCTCCAAGTTTTGTTAAGTTTGGATCGCCTCGGCTCCTATCGATTTCTCAGCGACATCCTTTCTTGGCATGCCCGTTTGGACAAGCCGGTGAAGATCTTCTTCAACGCATTCCCTCGAAACGGGTGTTCAATGAGAAGCGGAGCTGCTTGGGTTTGTTGGAGTTACGGCGCCATGGAGTGGCATCTATGACACTCCGGTCAATGTTGGAGGTCCAGTTGTAAGTACGAGAAAGAACATGTGGAATGGCTCGCTTAACTGTTCGAGAGTAGCATGTTCATACAAAAAGGTAAAATGGGTGATCCAATAGAAAAACTCTTCAATTTGGCAGATCTTCTTGAAAATCAGGATTGTGTTCTTGTGGTTTCTCGGCCGAATCCTTTATTTCTGGAAGAGAATTGCACTGTAAATTATGAGGGTTCGTCTTTAAGTCAATGTGCTAATGTTAGACAAGATAAGTTGTTTTACTTATGTCAATTCATTGTTTGAACCACGGAAAGAAATTGTGAATCTTGATGCTGGATATTTTGAAGTGCAAGAACAGCCACGGTCGCAAATGGCTTTGTTTAATGCACGGGAGAAAGTCCTGCTTGAATCTCACGGGAAACTTTTCATTGATGAATTGGAATTTTCGCTTAAGCCTCAAGAAAGAAATACGCCGTGTTGATAATCTTATTGTCAAAGAAACGACACCAGCGCTCGGATTTGTTCATGACATATTACGGCTCTATAAAGCTAGGCCAAAGCTAGGCCGATTAATTGTAAACTTGCATTATTCGACCTAGCTTGGTCATGACCAAAGCTAGGCCGAATTGTCATTAGTGCAAACAAGAAAAGAAAACAAATAACACGCGGTGCATGTGAAAATGCGTTTGGCAGGGTGGTTTTCTTGCCATATTATCTTCTTCGTCGTTCACATTCAAGCATCCCATGCGCAAAAACCCTAAATCCTAGACTGAAATTTTATATGAACTTTCTTGGTGCATTAGCTGTGATGTTGGAATGAGCAATAGGGTTCGCAAATCGCAGCAACATGTCTTCGTTCCAATTCACGGCGTGAAATCTTGGCTTCTTGCAGGGAACAGCACCAAAAACTAAAAGGTAAAAGGACTGAGAACATGTCCCTGTTTCACAGTTCAATTCGAGAGTCCACAACACCTGGCATGGGAGTCTGCAACTTCGTGAAATTTTATATGAATAGGTGTTCCTCCTCCCGCTTGTGACAACCCAGGGAGTGGACCACCAGAACACACACCTCACCCTCCCCCTCCCATGAGCCATCAAGAATCTTTGCAGGGGTCTCTTTTTGTTCCGTTCCTTCCTCCTCCCAAACGTGTCTTGCCAAAACTGCATGATGGCCGGGCCGAGGTGGACCTGACCCGATTCTAATTCGATTGGAGAAGAGAACCGCCTTAGCTTCCCCTATCGCCATGGAAATAATGCACCAGAAAGAAGAAACAAAAGAAGAAAATATCGAGCCAAAGACAAGACGGAGCCCTGGTGGCATCCCATCCTGAAGAGGCCCTCTACTTTCTACCCAAGATTTGAAAATTATTGGTTTCCTGATTTGGGTATCGTGGCAAACTTTCATGGGGAGGTCACCTAGTGCGAGAGGGACAATGAAGAATCCTGCAGAAACATATAACCATTCTTTTACTACAGCCAAAGACTCTTGTATTGCAGATGGTGTTTGCATCTGTGGTTTCCTAGTATTCCGGTGATTCCTTGTCTCGACCTGATCACATCACCGCCCTCTTCTCCTTCGGATGATATGAGGAGACATGGGTCACATGTCACATCCACTTTCCAGCACCTGTTCATTCACAAATCTAGGGCAAAAAAACATACTTCCATGTGGGTTAAAATGGGATGAGTCCTCAACCTAGATTCCCAACGCTCGAGTATGGTTGATTGTGGAGCACATTAAGTACAATGAAATTAGGCATTATCGAGACATAATTCAAAGGAAACTAGACGTGTCAAATGGCGACGTATCGCTTGCAGTTGAACTACATGACTCGTTTGTTCTTGCAGATCTTGGTTACGAAAAATTTCTTTAAATTTGCCGATTTGAATGCTCCTCAATTACATCAATAAAGTGATTAGATGTTAAAAAATTTACATGTTCCTAAAAGCCAACCTCGGCGTTGCATAAGAAACTTTTCTATTGGGGGACTCATACTTGGTGGAAACCTCAAAAGAATGATGCCTTTGATGGCTATTCATATCTTTTGCTGATAAAAATTTCCACTAAAAAAAGAAAGTTGACGGAGCACCAAATGGTCGTATCTTTAGATTTCAAAGCCGGCATACCGATAGACAAGGAGGAGCTAGAACAAGACATCGCAACTCCGATCCATTGGCCATGAAAATCGAGAATATACCAATGATGCGACGAACAAAATCAATACTTATAAACAAAATCGAGACTTGCTCATTATTTAATGAAATTTAGCGTACGCTCTAACCAGATCATATATTACGGTTTGATAGAGTCTCTCACGCGAGTCTCGGACTAGAACCGTGTTAGTGTTCGGCATCGAAAACGCTGGAGCAGTCAAAACGTGTACCAACTTCTTGTCTGTGACTATAGAGCCGGCTAATGCTGAATCAATTCGATTTGTTCATCCAAAAAAGAAAAACCAACGGCTCTTAACGTTGCTTATCGATCTAACACGCATGCAATTACGCATGCATGGCATTGTTTGAACACTGCTTAGACAAACTAGGTTCAGTGAATGTGGTCATTTTGCTTGCTTTTGGACTGTTCATTGTATTGATATATTTCATATCGATAGGCAAAGGTGACCTTTAGACACTAAGGGTCCGTTTGTTTCAAGAAAACCCTTATTAATAAGGGTTATTATTACGAAAAATCCAAAACTGGTACACAAATGATAAATTTACTTAAAACTAATTTTTTGGTCACAAAAAACCCTAAATTTATACATCTGTGAAAAATTTACCCTCCATTAGTTTCCGTTAAATTTTATTGTCAAATTGTTAAATTAAATGACGCATGACAGGTGACAAATGTATCGATTTGGGGTTTCACCCTCCATTTGTCACAGGTGTACTAGTTTTTTATTTTATTTTTTTTGTATCAATCCAATTTAATGGAAGGTAAATTTGTCATAAATGTATCAGTTTTGAGTTTTACTCTCCATTTATCATAGATGTACTCATTTTTTATTTTAGTTTTTGATTTTTTTGTATCAATCCAATTTAATTGAGAGTAAATTAATTTGTCACAAATGTATCAGTTTGGAGTTTTTGGTGGTCAAAAAATTAGTTTAGGGTAAATTTATTATAAGTGTACCAGTTTGGGGTTTTTTCGTAATTTTGATCTTATTAATAAAGGAAAATGCTTTTTGAGAAGATTTCCCCCTTTTTCGGGTTAGGAATCTCATTTTCCCGACTTTAAGCGTCCATTTTTTTTTTTGGTCATAAATGGATTTCCGTTGACCGATCATTTTCTGCAAACCAAACACGCAAAAGTCCAGAAAAACCACTTCACGAAAAATTCTTCCGCTCAAGCAAGGCACACCTCGAGACGGTGTTCAGCACATGCTCGTACGACGACTCTCTTATCTCGCCTATACAATATATATATATATATATATATATATATATATATATAGTACGGAATTTATTCGCTTTTGCAATATTATTAAATTAAGTCTCCCTTCCATAAAAGCGCGACATTAAGGAGCTTGAAACGA
This sequence comes from Syzygium syzygioides, assembly GCA_031216285.1. NCBI lineage: Eukaryota > Viridiplantae > Streptophyta > Magnoliopsida > Myrtales > Myrtaceae > Syzygium > Syzygium syzygioides. Next base: position 33,880,456 of record CM062249.1, read on the forward strand.
CGCCACGCATTTCAATCGAAGATAAAGAACGGAGGCCGAGGAACTGGGGGAGGTGAATTTTTTTGCATCTCTTTGACCGTATTTTCTCGTCTTTGGAGACCGTGATTGCTCGCATACCCTTGCGATCCCGCTCCCCGCGATTTTTATTTTATTTTATATTATTTCTTTTTGGATTGCTTCTTGCCACATTTATTTATTTATATTTTTTATTTTATGTTGGTAACGTATGATATGTGCGAAGGTCTAGACAAAAACATTGTACATTTTATAAGGATTTTGGCAAGTAATTTATGTTTCCTTGTCTTATAGATTCTCCTCTTCCTTCTTTTGTTGCCATTTTCCGGCATACAACAAGCAATTTGTCCATTTTGAGCCAAGTCTTGTGGAGTATATTTTTCGCGAAAAACAATGCAAATAATAATAATAATAATAATAATAATAATAATATCGAGTGTCTAGTTTCATCATTAACCATGCACGTCTTCTACATATTTCTATGCGTATTTTTCGAGCGTTGAATTATTTTGAGGAACCACATGTATTTTGTGGGTAAACCCAATGACATTCCAGCTGGATGGGATTGTTTCAATCACTTGTTTTTTCTTCATTATCTAAGAGTATAGGGTCGCGAGACCTACCTTCAATTGCTCCATTAATTTCATCGGAATTGAATTATTTTAAAAAATTATTAAAAATGATCGTCTGTATTACTCGAAATAATTAATCAATGAAAAATATTTTCATTATCGACAACAATTTGTGTCTGCACATTTTCATGAACGATGAAATTTTTGTTCATCCATTTTTCATTATGAGCGATACAAGCGATCATTTTCAAAAAATTATTTTATCAAATCATTCGTTTTACTCGAAACAGGCGCAACACTAGTCTTACACACTTCACACGGGTCCTTTCATGTCCTTTAGATGTTGAAAAGAGTGCATTCGATCCCTACTCAAAAGTGAGAGAGTGGGGAAAATGAGAACTTGAGGCGCGAAAAAACGGATTAGTCGATAATTAACAGCTGAAATTCACATTGTCACTAACCCCGTAGTCAAGATTCGCCTCCGATAATAATTATAAGAATTAACAAAAAAATTTACAAACTTAAGGTTAATGGGTAATTGAGTTCGCCCCCTATCGGAAAACTTTTTAGATCCAATCCTAAAACGAAATGCCATGTCTTTTCATGGACCGTCATAACGACCTGATTACTTTTGCATTTCGAAAGCTCGGACAAAGGTTCTTGAAAGGAAAGTTGAGCAAATGAGCTGGTAATTAAATAATGCAAAACCTACGCGGAAATAGTTATGGCCTTTTCTTTTTCCCGTAATATATCGAAACATTTTTTTTAATTCTTTTAATGGCATCAAAATTCACGTACGACGAAGGGGTAGAAGAAGAAAGCCCACGCCCACGACCGGTTCAACCCGACAGACAATAACATGCCAGGTGGACAATCATGCGGTCGTCCTTTCGCGAGACCTTTTCACGCGTTTTGACTCGGTAAAATTGGTTGGCCATCGATGCCTCTGGCCACCCTTCTTTACTTGTTCCCTTCTCTTTTTTTTTTTAACCCATCGTGGGTATGTGTCGCATGTACAGGGAGCACGTGAGCTCGCTCTTTTTTTTTTTTTGGTCATAGAGCTCGCTCTTTTTGAAACGTCGAATCATACGACTCTCACGTGGAGCCTCGCCTTGTTCAATGATTGAGATGAAACGGGCCCGTTTGCCCCCGATGCGCCTAGGAATTTTTCGCCACTAGAACTGCCGGGCGACATCGTGGGTCATTTTGCCTCGAGGACATTTTTTGAGCCCCCCTTATCGTACTTTGGGAACATGAATATTTTGATTTGAAATAGGTCATTTCTTCGATACTTGTTATCGCTCGATTTTCAAAATGTGTTACTATGCCTCTGTACTTTTTCCTTCTCCTATTTTTAGCGATCTCAACTAGTGCCCCGGGAAGATTTACTTATCTTGTTGGCGAGACAACTGAGATTTGAAAATGCGACGCATCCAATTTGATGGTGAGATTTACAAATGTTGGTGAGTGAAGTTATTTGCGAGCTGTTTCGAGCCAGATTTGTAGATTATTCAACCTTGAGTTGATTCTTTTTGAGTTTGTGTAGCGGGATAATCAAATCGAACTTTTAATTAGAGCATGTTATCTTTGATTGAGTAACTGCATATTTATCTATTTTAGCTTTTTATATTACTTTTTTCGAACATACATCTATTGTACTTAGCTTAGTCAAGTTGAACTCGAGCTTCTTGCTTCCACTAAAGTTAAGTTGAGTTTGAGCTCGAGTACTGAACGATTCACAACGACTCGAGTGCAATCTTAACCTCATTGCTCAAATAGGTCATCTCAAGATAACCCAAATCTTCCCCTTTTCCTAGCTCGAGGGGGAGGTCGACCGCCGGTGGCGGCGGCGCCGTCGGCGGCGGCGCCGTCGGCCTCCATGGGGTGCAGTCCCCGGGGCCGGAGGAGGTCTTGCTGCTGACGTCATCCAGAGTCCAGCTTACATTCTTTCTGGGCCTGGATCGGACCTGTCGCTGTCAGATCCGTTTGGCACAGCCCAATGGATGGCTTCGGCTCTCTGCCTCGAGATGAATCCCCCAAAACCTTTCCTCCTTATAATCCTCTCCATCTCCAACTCTTTCTTTCCACTTCCAACATCTCTCTCTCTCTCTCTCTCTCTCTGTTGCAGAGTGGGAGAGGGAAGAAACGCTTCAGAAGATGAGACGCAAGCGCGCGTATCTTCAAGGTACACGCTTTGCATCAGATTACGGTTCTGTACCATGGACCCTCGTATGTTCATGGCGCGAGACCTGCTCGTGCTCTTCTTCTTCTTTCTCTTTTCGCCTGCGAATCAATTGCTGCCCGACGCTTTCCGGACCGTCTTTGCTTGTTCTAAATTCCTGATGATCTTGTTCTTGCGCATGGAAATGTAAGCCACATGTTAACGCTGTTGCAGCTCAAGAACAGTGGTTCCTCTACATGCATGTAGCTGATCAGTTCTCTTGGTTTTTCTGCGTGCGTGTATATGTTTTCTTGATCATGAGCCCATCTTTCATTGATCAAAATGGTTATTTCGGGAAAAAAACCATGTGCGCGTTATACTTAAATTTGATTCTATCCGCACTATAAATTCATTTCTACCAACTTAATAATTTGAGATTACTTTATTTTTCATCTTTTTGTAGGTCAACTTGAAGAGGCCACCATGGGTGGAATCTTTGCTGGATTTGAACCAAAAGCAGCAACATGGAGCTCTTTAGCAATGGATGCTTGTTCATGCTAATTTGGTGCTATCCTATCTGAGCTTTTTCCCCCACTACTCCTCTTTTTTCATTTTTCCGTTTTCAAATTCTCACCCCCCCTCCTGTTCCACCCTTCTTGACCTTGTAAGACCTTTTCTTGACCTTGTAAGACCCCCCTCCGCTCCCGCCCACTCCCTTCTCCTTCTGGTCCCGGGCTCTGAATCGCGAGCGAGCGATGTAGAGTGCCATCGCCTGCCTTCCCCGTTCTCACCCAACTCATCTTCTCCTTCCTTGTCTATCCCTCCTGAGCTACTCCGTCCCGAAATAAACAAAAAGAAGGCCGAACTCACCCATAGCTCTTCTCTCTTGAAACAAGCTTATCCACCCGGCATGCAGACTTAATTGCGACCCGGAGCCTTTCGTTAGCCTCTACAACATGTGAAAAGATTTAGGGAAGGATGATAAAAAGTGTGAGATTATTACTATGGTCTTTTCTGGTTTTCTGTTCTTAGCTAGGAGTCAAGACTAATTGCTGTTGCTGTTATTCTTGAAGGGTTATATGGCGTGTATGCCCTTTTTGTTGTCGTGTGAAGGGCAATCGATTGCAATGTTTTTCTTTTTTCCTTTTTTGTACTTGTATGGGAGGCAGAAACATGCGGTTGCCAGGGGCATCAGTTTCGTTGTTTTATATGTTGTTGGGAGAGCCTAAAATTCAAAAAAAAGAAGGAAAAGATAAAAACAAAAACAAAGAAAGAGTGCGTGCAGATCAGAATAAATAGTATTCTCTCAGATCTCTCTCTGGTGAGAGCTTCTCTTCCTCGTGACCATTCTTATGTTATGTACTGTATTATTGGAACTCTCTCTCTCTCTCTCTCTCTCTCTCTCTCTCTCTCTCTCTCTCTCTCTCTCTCTCTCTCTCTCTCTCTCTATGTCCGGGTTATTTTTCTCTTGCCTTTGCTTTTTACTTCTAGCTGCTGCAATGCTGTTAATGAGGAGTGGAGGAAAACAAACGGTGACAATCTCTCATGATCATTGTACCAGAATAAAGAAAATAAGTTTCTGTTTTTTAGAGAGAGAGAGAGAGAGTTCTTGTTGGTAGGGGTTTGCTTCTTGTTTTATACAAGACAAGTGGGTCGGAGGCGAAAGAGATCTGGAATTTTTTGCTGCTGAAGGTGTTTTAGGTCCCCGTTGAAATTTTCCCTTTTTTGGCTTCAAAGAAGCATGATTCGATTTTGCAAAGTCGAAAAGTTCGGATCGAATTTGAGCTGGTCCCTGCTGCTGCTGCTGCTGCTGCTGCTACTGCTTCTTTTTTTCTTTTAATCTTTTTGGGAAATCGGGGGGCGATTCTTTGAGCACCCGTTTGTCTATCACTTCACGGGGTTAGACCGTGTAAGTAAAATTTCTATTTGCACCGGATGTGGTAGCCCCAGGTCCCATGCACACCACGTAAATTGACGGACTAGACAGGTTGGTGGATGGGGAAATTGCATCGGATGCACAAATTTGGTTGTTCGAACTCGGGCATCACGCAGAAAAGTCGGACATGTTTTACCAATTATCACCGAACAACCAATTGTGATTAAGCTGTCTCGAATCACCTAATTCATTACACTTTTGGATCGATTGCAAATAGTGTAAAGGTCTTGAATTCAATTGGGACACTTGTTATACGTGCTCAATGAGGAAATATTTGATTTTTAAGGTATTAATTGTGCATAAATTAAGAAAAGTCAGTGTATTAAAAACTACCTTATTTTCTTATTTAATCGCTTAAGAAATTCCCGATGACACTTTTTGATAAAATCCTTAATGATACTCTTCAATCAGCATAAAAGATCTATCTAACAATTCTGATCAGAGTTGAATTATTGTAAAACAATTATTAGAAGGCATAGTGCTCTTTCTCAAGGCGCAGAAAGGGCTAGAACTTCTACGATATATTTCACAGACACCTTAAAGCCGCAAGAGGCCGTCGCTCTCAGCTTAAGGTGTTGGAACTTTAAAACATGTATCGTCGTACACGAACGCGAATATATTACAATGTAAGATATCTATCATACAATCAAAGTAACAACAAATAACTCTATGTCTTAGTTCTGCATCGACTATAGTGTGTGAGCTTGCGTAGGCCATGATTGACAAAAAAATTGAAGTAGATCGTACATAACTTACATGTGTTAGTAAAGTATTTTTCTTGTAACAACTAAATGAACCCTACTTTTTAGGCATGCAATCCCACAAGTCTATCGGTTTAAATCACAAATCATCTTTCGGTTCAATTTAGATTTTCAGGTACAATTGGACCGGCATGACATATTCATGCACTTGTGAGTTAGCTAGTATTATCAACATAAGGAAAAAGAAAATCTTAATTGACTTTGTACAAGAAGGGGGTAAAAAAGTCTTTGTTTTTTGTCAACAAAATTATGAAGCTAGGCATAGTTGGCCCTCAAGATTCCAAAACCTTAGCATTGGGAACTTGTCAGCATCACCTTCAAAAAGAAAAAGGGAAGAGGGAATTTAATAAATAGGGTTAACAACCTATTTCATCACCAATGTCAATTCACATCCACACATCTGTCCCGTGGAGAAAATTTTTCATCTTGACATCTGCGGTGTGATGGTGATGTTAGCTCAATTTGAACATGAATTGAATACATCTATCTAGCTGGGGCTAAGAAAAAATCCGTGTGTGATTGGACATTTGTAGGGCCACGAAATCAATTCAATGTGCTTTGCATTGACCCTCTCCAAGATGCACCTAACATGCATCCCATGAGCACATTCATTGATTTAAAAGTAAGAAAGGAGATGTTGTGCAATTAGCTTGGAAACATCATCATAGGCAAGAATCAATCAAGAGATTTCATTACATTACTTCGCCAATGTGAATAATTTATTGTGGTTGGTCGGCCGAGATAGGAATAATCACGTGATTGCATCTTTCACGTAATTAGTACGTGTTACTTTGGAAAAGCTAGCTATATATATACTGATATTTAATCGATCAAGTATGTGATTTAGGTCACATGTTGGAGTCAAAGCACTTGTGCAATGAGTGCAAGATGTGAAGGAATGGTGCTGGTTCCTGTTCAGGGTTTTGCTTTAGGAGTTCCGAGTACGAAAAAGGAGGCAAGCCGAGAAATTTCAAGCACAAAATGATGGTGGCCACTAGTGGTGGGGTGTTATAAAAGTGAAGTGTCTTTTACCCTTGTCTCTCACTTGGCTAGTTTAGTACTCTCCTTTCTCTCTCTAGCATTATTGGAAATTCGTAGAGTTACATAAATAGATTCATTCGGATATATGCAGGTTCCCGAACATCTTTCAACTTAGAACTAATATTGCCTGGTGCTTCGTTTTATCGAGCTAGAATTAGATGTGAATGGTTCGGAAGAGGGATAGATCTCATTAACTACGATCCGGATTTTGCGACAAATTATGTGTTTGGATCACGCACGGTGCCTCGGGGGCAAGATTCGAACCCCTGTCAACTCCAAGTTAGAAAAGTGATCCAACTCCAATTGGGCCATTTCACCCTTTAGTATTTTCTTTTGTAAGGTATGTATCTATGGACAAATCATAAGGCCAGACGGCCAACCATAGAATAAAACGTGGCACACTGTGATCGACGCTTGGGAGTTTTCTCTTGATGCACCACTTTAGTATTTGTAAAGACATTGTCATAAAATTGTTGTGAGTGACTGGTTCTTGTTAGAATTTAACTTGATCATCCTTGGGAATAATCTACTTTAGTGTCAATAAAATGGCTTGGTATGGTTTGGCAATTTTTCAACTTATCAGAATTTATAATGTTGGGATTGCACAATAGAAGCTAGATATTGGAAGATTGCCAAGAGGGCGCCCATTAATATATCAAGTTGGACTCAACTTCATTAATAAAGCAAGTAAGTTACAGGCTAACTATGAATATTAATTGCTCCACTTCGCATCAATTATCCAATATAGGACCCTTAACACCATAATGCCCACCTTCACCCAAGCCTCTTTTGCTAGACTGAACCATGAAAGATGCTCGTAAGCTGCATTGGTCAATAAATTTGTTCATTGACATATTCATCAAACAACAATACATATGAGGAGTGCGCCACCAATCAACCATTGGTTATGATCTTATTTTTTGGGAATTAGCAGCAGAAGCTTGATACCTTTGCACTTGAGAAAATTGCCAAGAGAAATCTAAATTCAAACCCGTTAACATATTTAGTTAAACCCACGTTCACTCAAAAACTTGAGCCAATGAATTATAAGCCAATTAAGAGTATTAAGTACTCCATACCTCATCAATTTTTTGATGTGAAACTTTATTAATGCTGCTCACACATGTATCTCAATACATAAATATCAAAGGTTACATTTCAACCTTTGCTCACGAGATCTCACCTTATCTATTTACATAAATGTAAGCTTTTGGATTGAAATTTATTTTGACATGACTTCAGATGGAAATTCCAATTTCCTCGTGCTCATCTAATCAGTCACTCTACATTTTTTTGCCCTGTCTCCCATCCGTCTCTCTCTCTCTCTCTCTATCAACGGGGCATGTGGGAGCCAAGGGAAATGTGACCACAAAACAGCCAGAATTCAGGTTACTCTCATGATTCCTCTTCTCACATATTCCTAAAAAGGTTCTCCCTGTGCTGGGCATCCCCAACATCAGGTCCCATCCCCTCCATTCCCTCTTTCCTTCTTTTGGGTAACATCCTAACATGGCTCCTTCACTAGGTCTTCTCTTACTTTTCCTGAGAATAATTACCGTCAAGACCTTCCCAATGTAGGAATCCGTCCCCCACCCCCCCCCTCCCCCCCTTCAATAATGGAGGATGGAATTCCCCCTTTCCATTTCTTCCGATCCTTAGAAAGAAAGGAAGGAAAAAGGAAAGGAAAATGGTGATGCGGAGACGTGAATCGGAAGTTGAGTCGTAGACCATACAATTCGTTACTCGATCTCAACCTGACCTGCTGAGCCGAGACACTCGACGCCCATCCTCGAAGTCGACCGAGTTTGACTTTTCGATCGGAGATCGGGCTTGAGCTAAACTTCGTATGGTTATACAGAGTTGATGATCGAGTGTAGCTCGACCTCGAACTCCTGGGTGCTCAACGAGTGATGGGAATGGAAGATTGTTACGTACTTTCATCTTCCAAGATGTGCAAATAATGGCCTTCGACTATGGTTTCGTTTTTTTGATCGAACGACTATGGTTTAAGTTGCCGTTATCTTTGCTCTCTTTTCTCGAGAATGAAACAACTCTACAACCCCACCAAATCAATGCCCAAAATCTCGAATTTCCAAGGCTACCTTTGAAACTTACGGCGAATTGTACGTACTGTCAAGTATCATTGTTAGTGAGTTCGCTCCCCATCCTTTCTATTTTACTACTAATCCTAAAACTATCAAGATAATTATAAAAAGAATTCCTAAATTTATTATAAGAATGCTAATTTAATTCTTAAATCTTTCAATTTGTCCAATTTAGTCTTAAACATTTTGACGATTTACTAATATAGTCATTCTGATCAATTTTGGCCAATAATAATCAATGTAGAAGCTAACTATCCTACATGATTTTGCTGACACTGACGGCCAATGCTGATGTGGATATCTTTTAGAAAAAATTAAATTTTTTTGTCCTTTTCCTATTTTCCTTCGCCAGTCAACGATCATAGGTGAGGGTTGCCCTCGCCAACCGTTGCCTATAACTCCATAGCTGAGACCTCGGCAGCTGGTGGAAGGAAATAGGAAAATAGAAAAATTCTAAAAAATGAATTACCAAAATTATCCACGTCAGCACTAGCCATCTGAGCACATTGACCGTTAAGTTGTGCCACATAGGATGGACAATGTTGATTGGACTATCATGTCAGTAATTTCCGATCAAAATTAGTCGAAAGGAGTACATTGGCCAAATCAAAAATTTAAGACTAAATTTGACATCAATGCAATGAGTTTAAGACTTTTATAGTAATTTGCCCGGTAAAGCATCTCATGAACACGGAAAATGAAGAAATAGCGGAGTGATTCGATTCCAACCTATTTCATTTCGTGAATTGGATAGTTTAGGACTCAACCGCCGTTCAAACACGGGAGAATGCTCAATCAATTTCCTCTCCTTAAACTAAGAGAAAAACATATGACCAAAAAGACACCAAGTGAAAAACACAGGAAAAACCAATGGGAAGGTATGTATACACACATCATTATCAGTGGATACAACCTAAGTGCTTCCCTTACAACTCCGCACGGGCAAAGTCATCCGGTAGTATGATATATACATGAAGAGAGTGAAGTGCGGTGCCCACTTTTTTCTGTAAGGACACCTAGAAACCTACAAACGTATTAAACAAATGATTAATCTATGATTTAAATATGCTAATCCTGTCAGATCCATGTAAATCACAAAAGCTCTAGGAACATTATTTTCAGCCCTCGGTGGTTGTTGTGTAGGACTCCTAACGCTAGGAAGGAAGGAATGTCGACACATTCCTGGAAAGCTCATCCTTGCTAACCTCCAATTGTCTTAATGAGATTTGCATCCTTTAAGCTTAGTCTAATCCATTGCTATCACATCCGAAATACTTTTCATGCTGACAAGATGCCTGAAAGCTCATCCTTGCTAGCCTCCAATCACCCACGAGATCCTCATCCTTAGCTTAGTCTAATCCATCCAATTCCATCTGATTAAACGATGTGCATGCTAGGACTTATCTTTGAGGTAGCTTGGGACTGTTCTGTTCTTCACGGGATTGAGTCGTGCGGCAGTTGACACCTTAGCTTTTTTCTATAAGCTGTGTTTTCGACCAAGCCTCGGATCATGTAAGTGAAGAGATCTTGAGACTGCGTGTGAAAATCATTTATTCACCAACAGCAGAGAAAATGAAAAGTTCGAGATATCCAACTGTTTCTCAATTCCACAAGATCTCGACTCTGTACAAAGCACGAAAACTCCAATACTGGAGTAATTTAGAGCGAAAATGCAAATCACTTAGTAAAATGTAAACTAGGTGGTTAATCACAGTATAGAGAAAATGTTTTGAGTCTATACCTTTATCATAAGATACCTTTTAAGTACTTTTCCTTATCTGTTGTAAGCATGGAGAGAAAAAAAGACATGATCAACTTCAAAATCTCTTGGATCTTAATAACAAGGCCCGTGGAGAGGTTCGGTTACCCGAGAGCCCATGGAAACAAACCAGGCAATTTTCATGAAATGGTTAGGTCCGGACCATTGACTTGTACATATGGCTTTGACTCATAGTAGTCTGCACGCAGTTGATGGGATTTAAATATATGTATTCAATTCTCGAAATGGAAATGCCCAAATTATGCCAATCCTGATAATCACACAGAAACGATTAGATGCGAAAAAGTGTCGAGGGCCACAATCGTACAAAATTCAGGGACTAGAATGGAACAAATGGTTGAACTACGGGGATTATGGGTGTAATTTATTCTTAAATGAGACTTACAAGCATAATGGTTTTACTTTGGGCCAAACAAAATGGACTTAGGATGGCTTGATGACCAGGCATATATATTTTGGGCTTGACCCTTAGCAAGCAAGTATTTGAAATACTAGGCAAGTCTCTGAGCTAAAGAATTTTGGTATGGTCTTATGTTCACGCAAAAGAGAACATCTTCTCCTGTAAAAGATTCAGTCTTTGCACACATGAACGGGACGTTACCAACATATTTATATTAAAGTCTCTCCGTAATATTAATCAATTAGGACTAATTTGGGCCGCAATTATATTCCATCCTGGCCCGATTATAAAATATCACTAAGGTAATGATACAGTCAACAATCTGGTAAAAAGAACATGCGAAAATTGACTTTTTGTGATAAGTAAGAGTCAAGTTTGGATTTCATTATTTTCTCGAAACGAGCTTAACGTGAAAAAGGTTTGAGACATTATTTTCATATCGCCCCCGAGGTCTTTTCGTTCTCAGGACTTGTAGGCTGTGAGGGCAATGCTACAAAATCTCAAAATGCTAAAGCTTGCCGTGTAAAAAAGAAACTTTGGGTTACGAAAGTTCGCTAGGTTGATGAGGTGTTTCGGGCTACAAAAGCTTTTTGGGCAAATAAAATTCCGAGGTTGCGGTTGCACACCTAACGAAAGAAGATCACTCTAAGCTACTAAAGCTTGCCATGTGAAGTGGAAACTCTTGGCTACGAAAGTTTGCCGGGTTGATGAGGTGTTCTGGACTGCAAAAGCTCACCATGCAAATAAAATTCCAAGGCTGTGATTGCAGCCTAACGGAAGAAGATCACTCTTTTTTTTCGTCTGAGCACATAGGTCGGCATCATTAGGAGAATCGAGGAACTCGACCACTAGACAGTTGGCTTAGCGGCCACTCTTCTCGTCAGCGGAGGACAGGTAATTGGGCTTGGTTGGGGCCATGGGCCATGAGTTACATGGGCCTTGGCCCAACAGATGTTGTTTAATTTGCAACTGTTTTGTTATCTCCCAAATCGGCTCCCCCAACTCCACATTCTTCCTTCTTCTTTTCTTCTAAGAGTCATGTGAGTAAGGGTGAGCATGGTCCGGATTGGACCAGTCCAACACCTAACTCTGGGACCAATCCGCACAGTGTTGGTCCCCAATTTTTAGAATTGAGGACCGATCCTATTGAGCTTGGGACCGAGGACTGGACCAACCCTCTGGGTCCAGTCCGGTTCTAGGGTCAACCCAAGACCAACGAATTTTTTTTATTCGTTGAAAGGACAAATGGTGCACTTTGAAAATACATATCCATTGACAATGCAATATTGAGTAACCAAATTATGGACCCGGTACAAATCAAATAAAAATCTAAGATAATGCAATAACAAAAATCTCCACTCAGTAGTATACGAACACGTGAAATAAAATTAAAAAATAAAATGGTCAAAATACGTAACATAAACCATCAACTATACAATTTCATATCTTGTTCATTCTCGAAAGATTGCTTCAATTTTTTAAACACTTGAAAACGAAACAAACAGCTTCATATCTTGTTCATGAGACACTGAGGAGGGCCAAGTGAGGCAACCGACGTTCGTCATTCATGAGGCGCCGAAGCAGGTCAAGAGAGGCAAGCTAGTTCGTGAGGTGAGCAAGAAGAGGCAAATCTAGCGAGCAGCCGCAGAGAAGCAAGAGAAGAAGAGAATCGATGCTTAATAGTTAATAGGGTTTCTATTTTCAACGCCAAAAGAAAAGGAGGTAGGGGCGTTAGGTTCTTTGCAAAACAAATATGCATATAGGGTTGGTCAGGGTTAAACCAACCCTAAACTCTCAGGACCGAGGACCAACTCGCACAATGCAGAGTCTAGAGGTCCCAAGACCAAGGACCGACCCAGTCTCCCTAGGAACCGGACCAGGACTAATCGGATTGGGCCGAACCAGGACCGGTCCAAGGTCAACCCTAGATCGTTGCTCACCCCTACGTGTGAGAAGCTAATGTCATTTAACTCAACCCCACAAGTTCAAAAGCACTTTTTGTGCATATTAACCTTCGAGAACGCTAACCGCCCCATGGATAGAACCTAGACCCGTCAAAATAGGTCATAAACTCATTTCTTAATCTATATTTGATGAATCAAGTTGTTATATGGGTAAGTTATATTCAGTACATAGATCATAAATGGGTTTAGAAAGATAAAATCTAAAATAATATGAGTATTAAAAAGGTTCACAGCTTATTTAGACCCAACCCGCTTCTGTGACTCTCTCTTCACTCTCTCTCGCCTTTACTTGATCTCCAGTCCATGTTCTCACCTCATTTTGAATATGAGTTTTCCTAAATTTGATTAACTATGGAAGTGTTTTAACAATATGAGTATAGATCGAGTATAAGTCACTAAATTTGTATTGCATGGAAATTTATCAAAACGGGTTAAATCGGCCAATTTGGATAGGACTATTTTTTATTCGACCCACCTGTTTAACCGGTCTAATGAAATCTTAGCCGATGCGCGTGTATTCACAATTATTAATGATGTATATGCTCAATTAATCTCTAGAACGGCAATCCCACTTCCAACTATGACTTACCTCAGAGACGAATTATTCAATCGCGTTGGAACAGTTATATTCAACTTGCTGCTGGACAAATATTTAATTCGCGAGAGAATTGAAGTTCCTACTTCTTCCCATATTTTCCTTTTCTTTTATTTTCTTTTTCCATTTTCACGGCGATCAACTAGAGTTTGAATAACAAGTTCGAGTCGAAAACGTTGACCTCGAAAGCGGCCGACTCCGACACCGGCACAAGAAGTGAATCACTTTGTCCTGGAGTTGCGAGCTCTCGTCACAACGTGCAACAAAAATTTGAAACGAGGAAGTGATTAAAGTAGGAATTGATTGACCCGTGTTTTGTGCATTTGCTTGTTGTTTATTAACAATTGGGTATTGCAGCCTAGGCAGGCACTAAGGTGCTAATCCCCCTATTAATTGTTTATTAGCAAGCATCATTAACATATCAAGCACCTGTCTCTTTTCTCCGACTAAAAGCACTGCCATTGCTGTATAAAAAAAAATCTGCACGTGGAATAAGAATTGTCGGCAGGAGAGCGCTAAGAATCCGTAGAAAAGGCAAATGCCTCACGAGACACCAGACGCGGCTTGCTTATTGATAGAGCGGATGGATCTGTCATTACTTGAAGCTTAGGCAAAACTAATCCGTTAAACAAGATTTAGCAAACCCAGAAACGGTAATTACTTATAATTTTATCAATGTAAAAAAAAAATAAAACGCAGAGCGAGGGGAGTTTATTAGTACGTATTCATAGAAAATGCTTTCATTTTACTCTATACATAACAAGCTAATTATGAAAATCGTAATGAGCCTTTCGCGTGGACAGGTCCTCGGCTTTGAAGTCTTGAAATAACCAAAAGTTACGCCAATAAATTAATGTGTTGTACTGTTACATGAATTGGATGGTGTGGAATAAGTACACTCTTTTTGGCGGGGCGCAATTAGTGGAATAAGTACACTTTATAAAGACTTTTAAGTCATCAAGACGTTTCTCTGTGCGATCGCTTTTTTATGTCTCAAAAGTTTTATTTTCAACTCGAGCATCGAAACAAAATAATGTGTCCTCACGCGTACCACCGCGGCGGTTGATCTAGTGGCGTGGGACATGTTCCCAAGCGGTTGTGGCTCCTTGGGTCAGGTGTGAATTCTCTAGCCGCTCTTCAGGCTCATTTGATTCAATTTTTCAAATGTTATTTGGAGGAATGTAAATACCTTTAGATGAAAATCACTTGAGGAAATACAAGTGATGTTTAATAAAAAATTATTTGAAAGCCACTTAGAGAAATGCAATTGTGTTTGGTAAATTCCTTTGTACAAATGGGCATTATGAGGTTTTTTTTTTTTAAAAAAGTGCCCATCGCCAGCTCCTACAAAGGGCTACGGCCGTCGGCAAGCCAGATCTGGCCCGATGGCCGTCACCCAAGGAGGCCTGAGGTCGCACGACCTCAGACCATTGCCGCTTGGGTAGCGCGACCTTAGGCGACAGTCACCTGGGGTCGTGCAACAGCCCAAGCGCTGTCGCCTGGATCGCGTGACCCGAGTGGTGACGGCTTGGGTCGAGTGACCCAAGCGCTAGGCCGTTACCGCTGGGGTCGCGCAACCCCAATGGCCATCACGCGACCCAGGTGGCGACGGCCTGGGCGGTAGCTTAACCCCAGGCAACCATCGCCTGGGTCGGGCGACCTCGTTGGCCGCCCTAGCCAGCCACGCTTTGTCGAAGAAATTTTTTTTTTTTTGGGAACAGTCAGCATTTGTGGAATGCTGAAAGCTCAAAGCTGGTCTGAACCAGCTTTGGGTTTTTGGCATTTCAAATGCTAGCTTTCGGCTTTTTGGACTCGAAAAGCTTAACCTAACGGTTCAGCATTTTGGGAAAGGGCTTTCGGCCGAAAGCTCCTTCCCAAAGTTAAACCAAACGGGGCCTTCATCTGCGGCATGGGTTTGATCGTGCCATGATGGGAGGGTGACTCTACTTTCACTAGTACTATGGTGGAGCGATGGTAATGAGCTTGATCAAAAGGAGTGGTGGCTGATAACCCGAACTGAATGTTCTGTCGCGTGTGTAGAACTCCCGCGGCGAACGCCCAACAGGGTCACAGGTGCTGATTGGGCGCTCGCACCTTCTTCGTTCATCCAAAAAAGAAAGTCCTCACGCGCCACTGAAATGGCGACACATGTATAGCTTTTATTTTTACAGTTACTTTCATTCTCTTGTTGATAGATGAGTATTTGTTCTCCAATTGGTTGGTTGTGCTTATAACATAACCCTTTCATTTCTTGTTGTTGAAGTAATTCACAAGTCAATCAACTGACATGCACCCAATAATGTCTTAATTTGATCATGCAAAAAATTTACGTGTCAATTCTCATTTTCAAATCACCCCATGTCTCTACCTGATTCTCATCATCTAATTGCCTACTTCACTAAGAAAGCTCTAAATATGAAGCTCGCGGTATAGCATAGGATAGTTGAGATTCGATTAATAGTTTCGAGGTATCAAATTTATGCTGTCAAACTTAAGGGCTGATTAAGCAATCGGTACTTTTGAACGGCTAGATTAATTTAATACAATCTTTTCTTCATCTGAGTGCCGAGACTTGCTTTAAGCAAGTTTAGAGTCTTTGTTGTTGTTGAATATATTTTGAATTTTATGTACTCGGTCCAGTTCATCACCCAACTAGACATTTTTTGTGAGACCCAAAAATGGAGAAAAAATTGAGATTTAGTTCATGATGCGGAGGGTTGGGCCGATATAGCCAACCAAGAGCAAGCGAACAAATCTCTATGGCGGTCCGGCCAAACTGGAGCAAGTGAACAAATATCTCGGGGGGTTCGGGGACGTAGCCTCCGAGAAAATTTTTTGGGAGCTCTATTTATACTGCGGCTAGGTTTTTTCATTGATTAAGAGAGATTTTCGTTTTGGGAGAAATTTGTGAGCCACGAGATTTTGTTAAGTCATTTTTTCGACTTCTGAAAATTGTACTCTCTTTTATTATAGTAGAATCTTATTTTGCCTCGTCCATGGACGTAGATCACTTTGTGATCGAACCACGTAAATCCTTGTGTTTTGTATTTGTTTTTCCGCGTTTGTTTCGAACAATTGTCTTATGTTGTAAGTGTGATGGTCAAATAAAACATACATATATCTATATATATATAGAAAGTATGTGCATGTTGTGTTTTACAAGTAGTGTCTAGTGTTCTAAGTAAAGATATGTAAGGTACTTAAAAAACAATAAGCTGCTTAGAAAGTTTGCCTCTTCAATATCAAAAGTGAATCAAAACGACGACCGCTCACATGTGTTGAACAATCGTTTCTACTTTAAATAAAGAAAGAAGAATCTACAGCATAGTGGAAGTGTATCAACATAAACGAAGAGACTATTTCTACCGAAATCATACTCATCTCATACCCTAAACGTACCATCTTCTAATGAGTGATGATCACAAAGCATGTTATTTCCCATAAAACCAGCCAAACTCAAGGATTGCGCTTTGAAAGTCATCTTGAAACAAAGGGTTCTCTCGGGTGCTTTAGTTAAAACCAACCGATTTGGGGCCATGTTAGTCTCAGCTTTCTCTTGTCAGTTTTTTGATTGATCGGTTTCGAGCACGGATATCACCCGCACATATTTGTATTTAGTTAAATTTGCATGTGTAGTATAATCGTTGCCCGTAACCCACCATTTGGAGTTACGGTTTGGAGGAAATTTCCTCCAATGTGGAATGCGGGAAAACATAGCTCTCCTATTTGCGACCCAATGCCATTGCTCAAAACTTCCATGTATGATAATTAAGCAGCTAGCTAACCGAAATTCTCCATATTAGGAAGTTGGTTTGTTCGTGAAGTAAGATAACACATATATAATTATTCATCATGACAGATTATATGTGGAGAATCAGTGTCTTGCAAAATCTTAAATTGGGAGTGCAAATGTCTTATATGAGCCATCGTATCATTGGGATCCCATGTGTCTGATGTCTCACATGTGGCGGACTCACATAAATCTAGTGCATGCGTTTACTTTTCATAAATTAGATTTGTGGAGACATAGAAGCCAAATTAAATTCGAAGATAGTGATGGACAGAGCAATGAGGTACTGACAATATATGAATTCTAGATTTGTACTTTGATGTCATGTCAAACGACCGTTCTCCAAGAGTCTCAAGGAAAAGGATTCACAATGTATTTCCTAGTGAATCTCTTAACATGCATGATTTATGGCCACACATAAGCCTTCACGAGTTAGTTTTGGTGAGTACATGGTATCTCCATGAGTGATCACCAAGATAGAAAGAAACGACTAGATCATGTGTTTCTCATTAAACCCTACCGAATTTTCCAACTCCAAATTCCGGCCAAAAAAGTTTAAGAGAAGATCGCAACTCCATTCCTCAAACTCCAAAGCTTGCATGTGGAAGGAGATAACCCAAGTTATCCACGCATTAAGATGTAATGTCGACCAAATGAATCTTAAACACTAAGTTCATCACGCGATCACTCAATGCATAAGTGGAACTCCATCATGACAACATCCCGCGAGTGTTACGGCCTGGCAATACCTTCTATACAGTTAGGGCATGATTGCCCTAAGAAGAAAAAAACTAGTGAAAGCGACCAACACCCACACACAAAACACTTCAAAAACTTTCCCTCAACTTGTGGTGTTGAAAAGACTTGAAAAGAAGGGAGGAGAAAAACGAAAGCTTTGCACAATTCGTCCCATTACTAGCATTTCACTTTCGGCGCGAAGCTACACGCAAGTGATCGACGAACGCGATATTAAACATGACAGATGTATAGGGATGGGGAGGAATAACTTGGACTTTTCGATACGTCAATCACCTGGAAATGTAATGGCATGTTAAGAGAATGATAGGATGACTGTCCTTAAAGACCAAACTCATCCTGTCAAATCCAACCAACTGTTTATACATGAATTACACGGCTCGCCTTAGACTCCATAAGCTAGGTTTTGTTTTTTTATGCATTTGTTATATCGTGACTAATTCTGTTCACCGTATCATTTGCGGAACGAGTCTATCGGATATTTTCTACTGCTGCCAACAATCACCGTGTTATATTCGTAGAACTTACTATTTTGGTCCTCGTGAGTGCACATACGCTTGATGTGATGATTGCACATGTGCTGGTGTTGTGTGGAAAATTATGCACGTGGGGTCGTGGTCTTGGCTTCTGTTTGTGAAAGGGTTGCCCTAGCTGACGATGTGGAGGTTTTTCTGAAAATAGCAACGTGCGCTTCATCCACTTGATTGACGTTCGATTTGGAAAAGAAAGATCGAAGGGCTTTGTTGCAGATTAGATGATGATTTGAAAAGATGGGCTTCTATCGATTTCGTGGCTGTCGAACATGGGAAGCGTTGACTTTCCAGGATATATCACACCTTAGCCGTCCGTATACTTGCACTATTGACGTACACAAACCCTAGCATACTCTTCAGTAAGAAGATATCGCCAGAAACCCACGATACAGGCTTAAGATAATCGTATATTCTAAGTAATGGAGTTCAAATATGGTTCATGAAGCTTTGGAAACATTTATACTCTAATTATTTACAATTAATGCTACAATCAATGATGTGGCCGTTGTCCTTCCTAGATTTATCTCGTAGAAAGTGAAAGATTTGAAAACATTTTCCTAAAAATGATCGTTTATATTGCTTATAAAAATGAATGAACGAAAATAATTTCCTCGTCTACGAAAATACTTAAACATAAATTGTTGTTGCTAATGAAAACATTTTTGACTAGTTACTTCAATCAAAATAAGCGATCATTTTTAGGAAAATTTTTTTAAATCATTCATTTTTAGCAAAACAAATGAAGTCTTAGTGCAAATTTAAGCAAACGTATTGTTGTATTATATGAAATGTCAAATAAAGCTCCTATAATTGATAATCTTATCTTATCTCCACCCATCTTATGTAAATGTCTGCATGGATGACTAACACACACATATATATAATCTACATATCGCTGGCTTTCATTTCTATTGACGATCAGAGTAATAGTTCATAAATAATGAGCCATACTTTAATTTTTAAATGTTGGCATCACACATCGAAGTTGGGCTCTCATCATATTTTTTCACTTCAACAAGCAAATACTTGTTAATGGGAAATGTCTATTTTTCGAAAAGGAAGCTCAATGTGAATCCTGGCGCGGTTCAAGTTTGATGTCCCATTACTCTTTTCCTACTTTTAAAAGGCTTCCTTATAGTTGTCTACTTGTAGCTTCATCTTTAAGAATACTAAGTTTGAAATTTCAACTCAGAATTACAAAAATATAAAAGACTATCGATCATCATCAACCATAGGTTAAGCGCTCTTCAAGATCAACCGGTCCATGCAAGAAAAACCCTTGCAAGATAAAAAGAAGGCCTATTTAAATCACGATGAAAAGATCATAGTTCTCTGTCAAACGCCTACCGAAATCGGGTTGGATGGATGGATTCATTTCTGTCCGTTCATGGATATTATCCAAAACAGAACTCATGTTTGTTAGTGATGGACATAAGATCACACCATCTTAATTGAAGCATTTGATTTGGGGAAGCACAATCACGTCCACTTCCGGCCTATTGAAAGTTGAAACCCTACTTTGATTCTCGATTCCTTTTCCATCAGAAGGAAGAAAAGGGCGATGATAATCACATCACGAGGTCTTTCCCAGTTGTCTTGTCACTTCAACTACTAGCACTTAGCACTTGTCAACAAGTTAACGTTGTTTGACCGAAAGACGAGCCCCACCAACTTTGAAAAGTCTATTCGGCGAGGCAGGGCGCGCGAGTCTTACACTGATTGATTCATCTGAGACGGAGTTTATGAGATTAAACATGTTTCAATTCAAGGCGCGAGTGAAGGAGGAAGAGAATCGGTATAGGCGTTTATAGGCATGTGTAGGCGGGCATTTAGGGTCTATTAGTCCCCAACCCAAGTGCATTGTAAGAGAAGAAGGTCCAAAAGCAAGTACCTTTCTATTACCAACCAAATAGTGCTGACAATAACCTTCCACTATCAAAGGGAAGGAAAGAATTCTTTCCTTGACGCGTTACTATATATCAAATCACACATCTTTAGACCCCTCTAGCCCTAATCATGTGTCCATCTTTCAATCATATGCATCGCCTAGTATAGTGAATACGATATGCTTGATTCGTTAGCGACTAAGATCTTATCCACGTGTTGCTATATTCCGACGTGGAAGACGTGAGATTGTCGTCTAAACTTGATATACTCTGTTGCTACAGCAACAAATCTTTGGACAAAGCTATGTATTCAGCATAAACCAGAGAGTTTATATCGAATCAAGATCAATCGAGACACTTAAAAACGGACTCGACGGTGCTTTAGCCCCACCACCCCACACCCCCCCCCCCCTCCCCGCCCCCTCCCCCCAAAAAAAAATGATGGCAGGACGAGAAATGGAAACAGCCCACGTGGAACTTCACGTATGGCCCCCTGTCTTGACCAAGAAGGGAGGAAGTCTCTTTTGCCGTCGTTTTTTGTTTTTCCTTTTGGTCCACTTCAAGGTGGGCCGACAGATGAAAAATGAAGATTAGTGTTTGAATAGTTTGACGAGGAAACATGGAGAGATTAAGCAGAGTGCTTCTTTCCTGTTGAAAGGGAACGTGAATGGAGTCCAGTTGTACATTCTTTTCGTATCTTGGAGATGAAATACAGATGCATCTACCCATCTTTATCGTCGTTTAGAAAGAGGTTGCGTATCTTAATTAGTAATCGGTGATCTAACTTGGAAAACCCTAGAAAAGGAATAAAAACAGTCAATAATTTACATCATATATTCTATCTTAACGAGACCCGCTTTACGAAAATGTTGAACGATTTTGTGTTTTCTATTCCTTTCTAAAACACACCATAGAAGGGGAGCTTGGTTGTAGCTTCACCATATTATTACTTGCGGACACACTCACGTTGCTTTCAATTAATACTTCTTGAAATATATGCTTTTAATGTCAAATTTATCAACATAGACATTACCCATATTTATTTTGTGTGCAGTTTAGATGCAGATGATATTCGATTTTGTAATTCTTCAATCCCATATCTTCGCTACAATTGATAAGTGTACATAAGTACAATTGTGAGTGTAGGTCATTATAATGAGCACAGATATGTGGGATGATGAAGCAAATCAAGAAAAAGGATGTTAGGATGTCCAACTCAAAAACTTAACCTTAAAGTTGAGGGAGATTCCATGAATATAAAAAGTCTATAAATTCAGTAAACAAAGGATATGAGATACTTTAGCAAAAGATTAAAGACAATCAAGTCAAGAGTAAAATTACCAAAAATATCCTAAACTTACTGTACAACGGTCAATTTAGTTATAAACCTTTCAATTGTGACAATTTAGTTCTAAATCTTACGATAATTTGCCAATGTAGTCCCTCTAGCCAATTTTTCTCAGAAATCGTTTACATGGACATCGATTGTCCTACATGGCACAACTGACATTGACGTAAACAAATTTTGCAATTTTTAAATTTATCTAAAACTATTTTTATTTTTTGCTTCTCTTTTTCTTCTTTCCTTTCTTTTTTTCCAACTCTAGTCCGACAAGGTCCCCGATCGACTCTCACTGGCAATAGGCAAGGGCCTCCATGCCTTCATCAGCCACAGGCTAGGGTGTTGTCGCCCAAATCTAAGTGAGCGATGCGACCCTCACCTGAGGCCGGTGAGAGCATCACGGCCCTCGACCTTGCTTGTGACTGTCGAGGGTCGGCCGGCCCAGTGTTGAAAAAAAAATAAAAGAAAAAAAACAGAAAAAATATAGAAAATTATAAAAATTATCCACATTAGCACCGGTCGTGCAACACAGGAGAGCCGGCATCAATATCGGTGGTTCCCATCCAAAATTGGCCAAGATTGATAAATTATCAAAAGGTCCAAGACTAAATCGACACGATTAAAAAGTTTAGAATTGAAACCATACGATAGGTTTATGACTTATTAGGTAGTTTTTCCCGCAAGTCAAGAGCCAAGAGTTTCGATTTTCCAACACACAGCACTATTGAATAAATAAAAGCTAGTTATTTTTTTTTAGGGTCATAAATAAAAGCTAGTATACGAAATACGCGTACGATGACAATTCCATGGTTTTCGAAATAAAAAAAATAAAAAATAAAAGGAAACATGGCGTGGAAATGGGGAATCAATTAAATACGAAAAGTATAGTCATAGGTGGGACTTGCTAGACAAATGGGGCAAAGTTTCAATGGTTTCGGCTGTCAGTGCTTCAGTCCCGGCAGCCTCCCGATTGGGCTCCCAATTTCGTCCCTGCAGAAAATACAGAAAAAAATAATAAAGTATTATAATTTATATGTATATATATATTCAATCGTCATTGAAGGGACACGTGGCGGTTTCCCAACACGACGACGTCTAACTGGGGGTTGGGGGACCGCTTCGATGGCTTCTCTTCGAGGCACGCGGCGGCCTACAAAGATTCCCGCCGCCACAGCCATCCCGTCTTCCTCTCTCTCTCTCTCTCCCTCTCTCTCTCTCACTATTTCACCACGTTTCCGTCTGTCACTTTTGAACAGTCGCAAACAATGTCGGGTGCTTTAGATCCGGGGAGATTGTCTCGTGGATTGAGTGATTTCGTGGCCTAGCATCTCGTGCGATTGTCACCGGGGTTGACCGATTGGTTTCTGCCGACGTGGAGATATTTCCCGGGATGAAATCTAAGGATTGAGTTTCGATGTTTTCTCCCGGACGCGATATGCACGATCCGGGGCCGCTCTTTCTCTCTCTCTGTTACCATGAAATTCTCGAAATCCATGGATGGGGGTCATGATGTGTTCGGAAAGCCGGGCATTAAAGGAACCGGTGTAGTGCGGAATACCTAATCATCTTAATTGATTCATAGCTCATTAATTCAAATTTTTGAGTAAAGACGGATCTTACTGAACATGTCGCTGGACTCGAATTTGAGCAGCCTGCTAGTGATTTCCTCGAGCGAAAGATAATGCATATATATTTGCATTCCTTCAATTACGGGTTAAACTCGTGGAAGCATTCGATAAGATGATAACAGAGCAAAACTTTCCAAGCCCAAGCATCATCCCTCATAATTAGCCATATACTTTCTGTTTTGTCATTAATCAAATTCTGTCTGGACAAATGGGGTACAACCATTATGTGGACGTACAAGATCTCTCAAAAAGCAAAAAAAAAAAACAAGCAAGAGAGAGAGAGAGAGAATAGATATGATGTTTCATTTAGGCAACTTCAAGAAAAGCAGATCTCTCCCAACTCCAAAAGGCCTGAACTTTCTTCCCAAGAGCACTGATCAAGCAACGCCACGTCCCCCACGGTCTCATTGCTGCACAAAGAAGACCCCTTTTTGAAGCAATTCTAGAACGTGGCACTTCGATCTCCCCGTTCAGGCCCCATGGACACCGGTGGTTTATTGTTTGTCAAAAAGCTTGCCATTAAGATAATGGCTTTCGACTTTTGCTTTTCTCCCGTAGCTCAACACCCTTTTGGGAGGTAAAGATGGTGGAACCAATAATGGCAACCTCTTCTTGCTGCTGCATTAAACAAGCAACATCTCCTCTTCATGATCAACTTAGCCCCATGATCAGATCATGATCAAGCGAAGAAGAAGAAGATCGAACGAGGATATGATGGAAAGATAGCTTTCGCCGTTCGCTGATCGAATGGACTTTGTATCTTTTTTAAGCGCGTGAAGAGTTTCGCTTGCTTCGCGTCCTTTCGCTAGCGAATCACCGTCGAGATCGCACGGTTCGATGAGTGAGATCTGTTCTCGCTGATGATGAACAACGTTCGGGATCAAGAAGGAATAAATAGATCAAGCGAAAATAAGCCCGAGTTACAAGTTGGCCCCCCAATCAAAGAAGAAATCAAACGAAGAAAAGACGACCGAAAAGATACAAAATTAGACTCCGTACGAAATTATAACCGGACGCTACAATCTGTTCTTTTTTCGCTCAACAAAGTTATATTTTTCATGCTGAGCGAAACCCTATTTTCTTCACAATTTCCTGTTTACAATCGAACCTCGCTTTCGCCCTCCTATTTTTTAAAATTTTTATTTTATGAATTTCCATTTCGTCTTCTCAGAAGTTATTGTTGATAGAAGCTGGCTGCTGCTCTGGGTACCAAACATCCTCCATATTCCACAAGTTGTCCGATGTGTCCCCATCATCCAACCACTGAGTGTTGTTCTGATCCATGCATGGTTGGAAGTCCAATCCATAGTTGAAGTATCCACAAGGACTAGTAAGAGATGACTCCTGGTAACATCCTTGGCCATTATTAGGCTGGTAATAATCCGGGTTCAGGTTGTCGCCAACCGGGATGGGGTAATACTCGGTCAGGTCTGAGCCGGGCGAAACCTGCGCGCCGAAAGAGTCCGAAGATGCCGTCGTGCAGGAGTTCTCCGGGGTGCTGTAACTCGGTGTCACATTCACGTGCAAGCCCCCGTAATCGCCACCCACGCCCACCAGGGCCGGTGCGAAAACCATGTTGCCGATGTTCGTCGCGGCGGTGGCCATTGTGGCGGGCTCTGCCATGGCAGAGGCGGTGGCAGCAGTCGAGACGGAACCGGAGGCAGCTTGAATCCTCTCGACCAGCCTCGGCATCCACAGGTAGCGCATGGCGTCCTTGAATTGCTTGCTGTTGACATCGCATTTGAGCTGCTTCGCGTGCTTCTGCACCCTGGTTCTCCAGTAGTTCTTGATCTCGTTGTCTGTCCTGCCCGGCAAGTGTTGCGCGATCTTCGACCATCTATAGATAATTACCCAGAAAAAAAATCGTCAAAAATTCATCGAGAGGAAAAATGAACACGTCACCGTGATTTCTTTATCGAATAAATATCGGATCGACAGATACTTTGGGGCATATAGAGACACGTACCGATTGCCCCAACGAGAATGGAGTTCGAGAATCAAGAGTTGCTCTTCGAGGCTTATGTTCCCGCGCCGAACGTCGGGGCGGAGATAGTTCAGCCACCGCAGTCGGCAACTCTTTCCAGTCCGTTTCAAACCTGCAAATTTGTGGTTGCAAACACGAGCATTGATTAGATTGAATAAAGCTGAGCTCTTTCTCTGGGTAAAGTAGCCATCAAAGATACCAAGGGAATAAATAGTAGCAAGCATCCCTATCGATCTCCTGGTGCATATGCTTTTTTCGATGTCTGCACCTTTAACTTCTATTCAAAAGCGGACGCATTAAAAAGAAACCACCGGCCACGACAAGATACGTCCCATGTTTTCTTGATTCTTTTAAGGAACACGTAACTCACACAATCTGCCAATCTCAAACAAAAAGAGGAAAAAAGAGAAAAAGACTGAACAGTATTTTTCACATGTGGGTTTTCTCTTTCAAGAAAACGTGTACCGCTTGGCTTTCCACTTGACTCCAAGTCCAACACATTTCTTGTTTGGCTTCTTGGGTCTAGTACGATCCAAGATGGAGAACCTAGGCGAGATGAACTCGGACCGAAGAAAAGAGAGAGACACAGACCCGGGTTTCGTCTTCCATCCGAAAATGACTTCGGATCATCGACGGGCAAACCAATCGACCGCACGATGCTATACTATTCACCTTCTATATCCTACATACACATGCACCAGAAATCTTGACAATTCTTGATTATCGATCAGTAAATTACCTGCGCTGCGGGCGAGCGAGTTCCAGCGGCCGTCGCCGTGGTTGGCAATGTAATTGATGAGGGTGAGGTCCTCCTCCACAGTCCACGGACCCCTCCTCAGCTCCTCCATCATCGCCTGCTGATCATCTTCCTGGCTGTCGCCGCTCTGGTTGGTGCCTCTGATCCCACTCGCATCCATCTGTCCTCTCCTGCTACCGATTCTTGATCTTCCTCCTCCTGGACCTCGTGGGGCTGATTGGATTGATGGCGAGGAAGAGCAGGAAACGAAAACCGGGTCTTTGCGATGAGAGTGAGAGGGAGAGAGAGAGAGAGAGAGAGAGAGGGAGAGAGAAAGATTGATGGGATTAGTACAGGGAGGGCAGAGAAGGTGGGGCTTTTATAGAGAAATAGAGATTGAAGGAGGAGGAGGAGGAGGTGGTCCAGGCGGGGCTGGAGCAATAAAGAAAAAGCAAAGCCAAAGAGAAATGAAGAAAAGAAAAAAACAAATTTTTAAATATTTAATTTATATAGTGAACGTGTGAAAAATGCAAAGCCGCAATAGGGGAAGCTATTAGAGTAAGTGTTTAATCAACACTTTAACAAGAGGGCCTTGGGGGTGTTTGATTAGAGAGTGTTGTGGGATCGGGGCAGCTTGTTCGACTCTTTTGACTTTCTGGCTTATCTTCAAAGTTTGTGAGATGGGGAGAGGGAAAGTTTGAAAGTGTTTTCCGTCGTTAAACAATTTGCTACTCCATTTGTCATTTTCTTTCTCATTTTCTTCTTTTTTTTAGGGTTACGATCTATCGGTCCAAAACATGAATAAGCTGTGATTGGATTTTTTTTTGGTAATATTGTGAGTAGACTTGTTAAAATGGTCCATAAATTCATTTCGTAACTCAAATTTGATGAAATAAGTTGTTATATGAGTTGATTATATTTAGTAAAAGGATTATAAATGGGTTTAATATAAGTATTAAATGGGTTCACAATTTACTTAAATTTAGCCGACTTTCATGGCTCTCTCTCTCTCTCTCCTTTACTCGATCTTGCGCTCGCTCACTCCGTGCTTTCATCTTAATTTGAGTATTAGCTTTTCTAAATTGGGTTAAATATAAAAGTGTTTTAACAATATGATATGAGTTAGATATGTGTCGGGTCGGGTATAGGTCCTTATATTTGTATTGCACGAAAATGGGTCAATTGGGTCCGACCATTTTCTCTCTGATCCAAATTTGACCCAACTCACCCATTTGACAAGTCTAATTGTGAGTGACAGTATCCATCTTCTCTTAATTTTAAATTGCTTTTCTTCTTGGGTGGATTTGGTCTATATTCGTGTGTTCTTCCGGTAAATTTTGCTCATCTTTCGCACCGTTGCTATGTGGAGGGTGAAAAGATCTAGATTTACAATATGGATGGATAAAGATCAGCGGAGAGCCAAAAAATTGCATCTCGAGAACACAATTTCGTGATGTTATAAGTAAAACCATACATTATTTCTTTTTTATGTGTTTGTTTTTTTTGGGTTTTGGGGGGGAGGATAATTTATACTCATGCGTTTATGTAGTAATTTCATTCCTCTTTAGACTTGTTAGTAAGTAAAAGATGATAACATCGAAATTTACTGTATGAGCCAACAAATATAAGTAGAGAGAGAAAAGATTGAAATGCGAAAATTATATTTATTTTTCCTTTATTATCTTATCTAGTGACTGCTGTAGCATGAGCTAGATTCTTGGTGCACAAAATAATGGCACTAAGTGTTTCACTTTGGCCCGTCCCTAAGCTAGCATCTTAATGGGACTCGTTAAGTCAACTTAATTATAGAAACGACACATATTCCACTCAATCCACAAACTTCATTCCGTTTCACAAAATCCCACGTAAATATGACATAAGGTAAAACCTAGCAAATGCCGATTTTCAGTCGAGTTGCTTTGTGAGCCGAGTTCATTTTTATGACTTGACATGACAAATGTTGGAATGTCCAATGTAAAAATTTTAAGTTAATGACTTGAGGAAGACTGTATATGTATAAAGAGTGATAAAAACTCCGTAGACAAGCAATGTGAGATGTTTTGACATCCTCTCTCATGTACTAATCGGATTATGGATGACATGTGGAATTGGACAATTAGGGGGCCGCACAGGCCACATAAACTGGGATAAAACCCAGCTCTAATATCATACCAGAATGTCCAACCTAAAAACTCAAATCAATAAGAGGACGTTGTTCCCTCCTAAGTAAGAGGTTAAACTACTTCGTCCAAGATCTCGTGCGGATGTCGGCATCTCTTGAACATTAAACACTTACAGAAAATAATTTAGCAACAAAGTCGAGAGAAATTGTTGTCATTTGTGAGAGTGTGTGGGATGTATGTAGAGTACTAAGATTTTCTTATTTATCGTATCTTGAATATTTCATGAAGAAGATTACTGTTAGAGACATTATCTGATAGATTAAGAATATTATTTGATATGTTGTTAATTCCTTTCAGAAAGCATATAATATCTCGCATGATTCCATGAATCGCACCGGATTATTTCGTATGCCATCATGCATTTACCTTTTTAATGTATAGATTCATTAAATACAGTCTTTGTAACCTTTTTCAATATATTATTGAATGAAATACAGGGTTCCTGCTATTAATTTATCATATTTCGTAAAATACATATAATATTATATATATAATATCCATATATAATGCACATAAATAGCATCAAAAGTAAATTGAGTTTTTGTTTCTCTTTCCGACTCTTTGTGTTCAAGTCAAGAAACGGTACACTGATTTAGTGAAACTCAACCCCACCTCCAGAATGGCTACAATCACTGGCAATAGGGTGGCTTTGTGTCCCCGAATTGATTCTTTTCAATTGCTAAAGGACTTTTTAGTGCGCCCATCCTTCATTTATGCAACTTGCGAGGATTGATTTGGGGTTTAGTCTAGAGGAAATTAGGAATTGCCTATTTGAGGGAATTGTACAGTGCTTAGTGTTGTTTCCACTCAACCACCCCAATAGACAGGAATCACATGCGAGCTTGTGTATGTAAAAATTTTTTTTTTTAAAAAGATTAAAAAAAAAGAGAGAGTAATCTCTCTACTGCTTCTAGTTTTTTATTCCGGAGTAATTGCGTCGTTTTACATTAATTTGTTTTAGAAAAGTGATGAGAAACTTGTCTTTTTAAAAATTAATCTAACTCACCACGACACCTCGAAACAGAAATTATGAAAGTTGTTGACACCTATTTTTATATTTGCCCAAAATAAATCGCACAAAATTTAGGAGTTAATTTCTATTAATTCCTAAAACAAAAAATATATATTTTCATGCATTGCATATAGAAATTAGGTTTTTTTATGTGTGTTAATATGATCTATTAATTTGTTAAAAGAAAAAATTTCCAAAAAATAATAATATATATTTTATTTTTACTTTTATTATTATTATTATTATTATTATTAATAAATGAATAAATAAAAAAAGAGAGGAAATGGTCGGGCCGAATCGGGGCCGGGCCAACCGGCCCGTTCTCCCCTTTTCTCTCCCTTCCCCCCACGCACGGGCCTCGGCCCTTTCCTTTTCTTTTTCTTTCCCCCCCCGCGTGGGCCTCCTCCACCAGCCCACTCCCTCTCCTTTCCTTTCTTTTTCTTTTTCTTCCCCGACGGCCCAGCCCGTCTCTCCTTTCTTCTTCTTCTTCGGCCCAGCCCGCTGCTCCTTCTCTCTTCCTCGCCGCTGTTCACTCCTCTGTTTTCCCCTGTGCGCGACGGAAGCGATGACGCACGGCGGCGCCGCTTCCCCTTCGACGTCAGCCGGTCAGAGCAGGCCGAAGCAGACACGCCACGGGACCGGCCTCAATGGCCAGTCCCGTCTCTCTCTCTCCCGTTCAGAGTCGCCCTTATCCTCTTCCCCCTCTCAGTCCCCTGTTCTGTCTCTGCCTCTCCGACTGCCCCTCCCTGCGCTAGCCTCTGCAAGCCTCGCCGGGGACGCCACCATCGTCACGCAGACGCCATGGGGAGAGGGAGAGCCGGTGTCATCGTCGTCCAGCCTATAAAAGGCCAGAGAGAGAGAGTGAGAACGGTCGGAAAAATTTTTACAGAACACAGAGAGAGAGTGAGAGAAATAGAAAGTGACCGAGTGAGAACAGAGAGGAAGAGAGAGAGTTTGGTCGTTTTTGCAGGTCCCAGTAGCGTCGCCGTCGTTCCTCCCGCAGCCGGAAGTCCCCCGTACGCGCCGTCGACGGTGAGCCTCCCCCCGGCCCGAGCCTCCCCTGTTTTGCTCTGTTTTTCTGCTCGGTGTGGCCGGGGCTCACGCCGGCCGTTTCACGCGAGTCCCGGCCCATGCCGCCGTCCTTCGTCGTCCACACGTTACCGTCGTAGGCGAGGTAAGGCCCCGGAGTCGACCGGCTCGCCGGAGGAGGCCAAAGTTCTCAGTTTTCTTCATCGCCCCCCACCTGCTCGACGGTATTCCTCAATGAAGCCGGTTTGTGAATCGGTCGCCGTCCGGCGAACGGCGGTCGGACGACGAAGCCGGAGGGTGGAGAGGATGGTCACAGGTGTCGGGGAGCCGGCTGAGGTGAGCCGCCGGTCTGGGTCGGCCGGCGATCAGCCAATTTTGGCGATCGCCGGCGAGCCCCCGCGGGTCTGTTGGTCGGGTCAGATCTGACCCGAATCAACAGATCCGACCCGGGTCAACGCCCGGGTCGGATCCGTTGACTCGGGTCAGCCCCGACCGACCCGGATTGACGGATCCGACCCGGGTCAACGCCCGGATCGGATCCGTTGACCCGGGTCGGATCGGTCCGACCGGATCCGACCCGGACCGATTTTTTTTATTTTTTTTATTTTTTATTTTGTTTTATTTTATTTTATTAAAAAATTGTTTTTAAAAAAAAAAGTTTTTATTTCTTTTTCTTTTTATTTTATTTTCTTTTTTATATATATTAAAAAAATATAATAAATCTTAAAAAAAAAAAAATTTTTTTTTCTTTTTCTTTTTGTTTATTTCTTTTTCCGCTTTTTTTTTTGTTTTGTAAAAAAAAAAAAAACTTAAAAAAAAAAACTTAAAAATTTAAAAATTTCTTAAAATATTTTTATTTCCTTTTTATTTTATTGTTTTTATCTCGATTTTTTTTTTCCCGAAAAAAAAAAATTCAAAAAAAAAAAAAATTCAAAAAAAAAATAAAATAAAATATATTTTTTTTTTTGACTTCTTTAAATGTTATAATCCTTTTTAATTATGCATGTTGTGGTTTTATTTAAATTAAATATGCATGAATTGCGTGATAGTATGTTGCGTGTTTATTTAATTACTGTAGTGTAGTCAGTATGCATGTCTTAATACAATTGCATGAACTGCCGAATTTTGAATGTCATCTGGCTTAGTTAGAATTAGAATCCTAGGCTGCATGACTTGTGTTCCTGACTGCTGGTCATTTTGATTATGCACTCGCTTGATCACCTCACATGTTAGGAGAAAGGTCCTAAAATCAACCTAAATTGCCTGATACATGTTTTCAAAAAATGAACAAGGTAAATTGGTACCGAAAGGGCATTAGTTACCCAACTAGTGTAACCAAGTCCCCGAATTCAGTTAATCTCTGGTTCGTAGGAATAGGGTGATTCTCCCATCACCCTATTTGGGTTTCTAATCGACCTACCACAAACTGATTAGTGGCGACTCTTGCATGCAAATCACCTACATGTTAAAAAAACTTAAACCCTAAGTCGCGATATGGTATGGGCTTGGGAGAGCCCGAGTTAAGTCCTGAACCTAGACTTAGCACATACCAGGCGAGCCCCCTCTCCTTTTTCCTTGTTATTCAAAGGAGGCCCGGGAGTTTCGGTCGCGACAGACTGGCGACTCCGCTGGGGACTTGTTTTTAAAGTGGACTTAAACCAATTTTTTTTACCCTGTTCAAAAAAGTTTTGTTTGGCAGCAAGGACTCCAGATATGGGCCTGACATTAAGGTGTTATTTGTTTTGCAGGTTTGAATTGGTTGTTTATATTTTTTGTGCATGTTTTAATGATTTAGCACTACACTATTGCACACACAACCACGCTGCCGGACCCGGGCCGCGATAGGACATTTTAGGATGGTGTTAAGAAAGATACGACCTCGAACGCGAGTCCGCGATGTAGAGGTTGCCTTTCTTTTCCCCGATATTTATTTCTAAAAATTGTAAAGAAATATCTTTAGCCGCTATTCGCGTGACTATAAGGTATTCCTTTCGATTTGGCCGAGGTTAAAAGGACTTGACACCAACGCGAGACTGCGACGGTCAGGCACCCTTTTAATTTCACTTTGTTAAGCCAGTCTAGATAGAAATCGAGCCTCACTCCTCATGTGTATGTCGTTGTGATTGCCATGGTTTAAGGAAAGGTATATATTCTATCCCTTCTTATTTTATTATTAGATAGCCTACTGATTTAATTGATTTGTTGTTGTTAGGTCACTCCGTTGATTGCATTCTATACACGATGGGAAGAGGTGATGTCCAATTTGTCCCTATTCCTAAGAAAGAGCTTTTGGCATGGTGGGACCAACTCGATCAAAATGCCCAGCAGTATGTCAAATCGAGGATTGGTCGCCTACTCCCCTTGCTCAAAATCAACATCCATTCTGGCATGATGCAGGCATTAGGACACTTCTGGTGCCCACAGACATCCACTTTCATATTCGGTAAATTTGAAATGACCCCGACCTTGGAAGAGTATAGCGTTATCATTGGAAAGCCTTTGGGATTCGATCTCATCAAACCACTTTTGGGTATACCCCCTCTGTCTGAACTATCCCAATTTTTGCGCACCGATAGCAGCACTGTGAAAAGAGTTGTCAAAGCTCATTGCAACGCTTGCCCTTGGTTTTTTCTAAATGAACGTTTTGAAAGTCAACCTATGATCCAAAAAGCTAAAATTTTTATCCTTGCTTTTGTCGGGTGTGTCGTTTTTCCCCATCGCAAAAATTCCATAAATCCCTCGATTGCGTATGTGGCCAAACAAATTTGCACTGGCTTGGGCTATGTTAACTCGGTTTTGGCAGAAACATTTTTATCTTTAAACCGTTTTAAACAAAATGATGATAAAATCATGCGAGCCGCCCCAGAAATTTTGCAAATCTGGTTTTTATCTCATTTGAGGGGATTTGGGCATCTCATGCAGCTTTTTGAAATAGATGACCTTACACATCCGATTCAAAGGTTTGAAAT
This sequence comes from Syzygium syzygioides, assembly GCA_031216285.1. NCBI lineage: Eukaryota > Viridiplantae > Streptophyta > Magnoliopsida > Myrtales > Myrtaceae > Syzygium > Syzygium syzygioides. Next base: position 33,913,634 of record CM062249.1, read on the forward strand.
TTTACAAAACAATTCCCCTCATAAAGATTATTCCACTTGGATAAACTTTTTGAAAAACCCCGATCCCGAGGCTTTCTTATGGCACGCTAAGTGGTTCCAGGAAGGTCAGGCCCGTTTCGCTCATCGGTTTCATAACCCTGTCCCGCTGCTCGGCCTGTCTGGCGTTACTTCATACTACCCCTACCGGGTAGCTCGCCAGTACAGGGCCCTCCAAGAGACCCCGCCATCCCTCCAGATAGACATGTTTCGAATCCGGTTCACTCGCTCAAACTACAACTATGCTGAGGAAATTCATGACATTCAGAAAAAATGGACTCAGTGTCAACCCGAGAACATTCTCATACCCAAGCTTTTGAAAGGACAGGAAAAGGCTCACCATGCCTCCTCACACTACATCATACATCACCAAATCCCAGCCAATCTCCAGCCGAAAGTCCCAGATGTGACCAACAAGCCCAGTCGTCAGACACAAATCGACCAGCTAGAAAGGACAATGGGGACAAAGGATACGCTTATTGCGGAGCTTGTCCGTGAAAATAAGCGGCTTCGGGAGACTGTAGCTTCCCCATCGTTTATAGAATGAACAGCCGGGAGGACCGCCCTTTTGTAAAAAAAAAAAAAAAAAAAAAGGGGGGGCCTTGTGTTTTATTTTCTTAATTGTTATGTTAGGGATGTTAGTCTTTGTCTGTAAAAACGTTTATGGTTTGTACTAATGTTAATGTAGCTCGCGCCGTTTTTTTAAGCCTTAAATGATTTTCCCTGCCCCTTTGGGACACCACCGCGGCCTTTGGCCCAGTGGTATCCGGGAATGGGGAAAAGGTCCGAGGCGACCGGGGTTCGAATCCCGGGGACGCCGCTTGTAACCTATATATATATAAAAAAATTTTTTTCCTCATTCGTTCTCTCATTTTGTTTTGTTTTCTTTCTTTTCTTTGCAAATAAATAAATTATGCAGCAATAATATCATTAGATTATAGAATGATTATTAATTGAACATTATACTCATTTGTCTCAGCGTTTTCGCAGGTAGTTAAATAAAAATGGCCGAAGAAAACGTTCGTCTCAACACTATGGAAGAGGAAATGAAATTGGTTCTCAATGCAATTCAAAACCTCACAAAACAGGTGGAATCTATTCAGGGCAAACTCACATCCTCGCCTGCAGCTGTTGAGGTGGTGTTGCCACCACCTCCTACTGGAAAAGATAAAGCCTCTGCTAGTGAAATCAAAATGCCTCCGTTAGAAGACGATCCGCTTCCCCTTGCTGTCAGGAAGCCCGAATCTGAAGTTGCACCAGTAACAGAACATGACAAACGCCTTGCAAAAGTCGAAGAGATGCTGAAACAGCTCCAGGGTCCGCAAAATACTGTCCCACTCGACCTGTCTATATATAAACGGGTCAGAGTACCAGAGAAGTTCAAGATGCCAGAATTCGAGAAATATGATGGGACCACATGCCCCAGACATCATTTGCACATGTATCATGTGCGAATGACCCAGTACGTTGATAATGAACCCCTTATGATTCAGACCTTTCAGGCAAGTTTAACGGGGCCAGCGCTGACCTGGTATATGTCAAAGGATATTGATGCTTTCAAATCCTGGGACGATGCTGCTGATGCATTTCTCAAGCAGTATCAATTCAATCTCGATGTCACCTTTACTCGGGATGATCTGGAACGTACTGAAAAGAAAAAGAATGAATCCTTCAAGGAATACGCTACCAGATGGAGAAACTTGGCCGCCCAGGTTACTCCACAACTCACTGATCATGAACAGGTGAAGTTGTTCATAAAGTCCCTTCCATATGAATATAGACACCGCCTGGTTGGTGCCACTGCTGAATCTCTCAATCGTCTTGTTCCTGTGGGAGAACGAATTGAAATGGGATTGCGTGATGGATGGTTTACGGATCCCTCGTCTACGAGTAGAAGACTGAGTACACGAAAAGAGAAGGAGCCCCTCATGGAAGGGAACGTTTCGTACACTCAAACAGTTCATCCTCCCCGGACGGTCCAAGTAAATGCTGAGCGGCAGCCTACCTCAAGTCGTCAACCTCCAAGGCAGTATAAGAAAAGACAATTCACTCCGTTGCCTGGAACCCCTTCCCAAGTCCTGGCCATACTCCGAAAGAAAAATCTGCTTTCTACTGAACCAAAACGGCCCAATTCAGAAAGTTTTTCGAATTATGATCCGTCCAAAAAATGTGACTATCATATGGGCGAGGTAGGGCATTCGACGGATGACTGTTATACCCTCAAACACCGAATCCAAAACCTGCTAGACACCAAAGCTTTTTCCTTTCAGACATCTAAACCGAATGTTCAAAGCAACCCGCTACCCGAACATGAAAACAGAATCAATGTCATATCCACCTTTGATGCTGTCCGAATCAGAAGTGAGAGGGTACACACCGTTGATGTTTACAATGCTTTGGTGAGAGTAGGGTATTATCCTACTGGTGAAATACTACCTTTGTCCCTGATGAAAGAAAGGGTTGCCAGCATGGCGAAGGCAGGTTTGATCGTGTATACTGACGGTACTGGCATAGTCGCCACCATCTCTGAGGTCATCATCGACTGGGATAAAGAATTCTCAGCACTGAAGGCTGAAGCAAGTGAATCCACCCCCACGCTTGTGAACGAACATCTGTCTAAAAGTCCAGATGTGGAGGACGAACTAACAATTGAGGTACCCCTACCCGCGGAGCAAGTAGTGATCGAAATACCTCAGCCATACCGGTATGAAAATGACAGCGCAGTCCCGTGGTCCTACGAATTAGATGTGGACCTAATCACCAGGTCGGGACGAACGTATGCTCAAACAGATGCTCAACCTCCGAAGCCTGTCTCTGATGAGGAAGCCAAAGAATTCCTGGCCATCATCAAGACCAGTGAATATAACGTAGTAGATCAGCTACGCAAATTACCGGCTCAGATTTCCCTGTTAGAACTGCTCCAAACGTCCGTAAAACACCAGAAAGCCCTGATGAAAGTACTCAGTGAAGTAAATGTGCCGGAGACAATTGAGCATGATAAGCTGGAAGCATTTGTGGGGTCCATCCTTTTGAAGGATCAGATAACCTTCTCAGAAGACGAATTTCCAGCAGAAGGAAGGGGACATACCAAAGGTCTTTACATTTCTGTCAAATGTAAAAACGCCCACGTAGCTCGAGTTCTGATAGATAATGGGTCCGCACTGAATATTTGCCCGCTGGCAACTTTACACCGTCTTAATGTGGATACATCTAAGCTCCGCGCCGCCAAAACATCTGTCCGAGCTTTCGACGGAATGAAAAAAGACACAGTAGGTGAAATCGACCTGGATGTCCAAATTGGCCCAATAGTATTCAACGTCCTGTTTCAAGTAATGGACATCCCTACTGCCTTTAGTTTCCTGTTGGGCCGGCCATGGATTCACTCTGCTGGAGCTATACCTTCTAGCCTTCACCAAAGTGTAAAATTTGTAGCCCAGGGAAAACTGATCACTGTCCTTGGAGAGGAAGACCATCGAGTCTACCAGGAAACTGCCATCCCGTATGTTGAACCAAGTGGCAAAGTGGAATCTAGTTATCAATCTATTGAGCTCGTTTCAACTGTTCATGCTAATCGAGGAACTGTTCCTCTTATCCCTGATATGTCAAAAGCTTCGGTCATGGTAGGGAAAATCATGATTGGAAATGGTTTCACCCCAGGTCAGGGACTCGGTAGAGGAGGCCGGGGGATTCGAGAACCTATCCAAGTTGCCAAGAATCACCGTACCGCGGGCCTAGGGTATCGCGGAGGAAATTCACAATCCAGCAAGGGGCATATGACAGGTCAGGTCGGTTTGTTACCTCCCCATATCCGGGAAACTTTCCCGTCACCTGCTAAGTTGTTACAAGATGAAAAAATTTATCTTAATCCCTCAGAACGATCTAATGAGGGATCCAGGCGTCAGGTCGAAGGGGCCAGCCAGCAGAGTTCCTCTACGTTTCCCTTAACTGTTGCTGTTAATCTACATCAGAACCCAGATAAGCCACCAATTGAAGGAGACTGTGAACAAGAAGAAACGCTGGGTAACGTGGTCGCTCTATTTGACAACATCTTTATAGGGGCCATACACGAGGACTCGACCTCAGAATCGAGCACAAACCCGCCCGATTTGTTCGCGCGCTTGCAGTTCCAGTTAGACGAGTTAATAGAATTGCTTGCGTCACTGACAGATACCGTTCGCCAAATCTCAGACGTGTCACTACCGGTTCCAATCACGAGCAGGTGACCCAGATAAACCGTCCCAAAGACAGTCCGTCTTCAGAAACTTTTCCCGACAGAACTTGGCAAGACCTCCAACTCTTACAGTGGCAGGGCAATGTACGACGATATTCGCCAGCCCCCAAATCCTTGGATGTCATATTTCCTATCCTTTTGCGAAAAGGACTAATCACAAGGAGGCCAGGCCATCCTACTCCCGAGTATTTCATTAATTATGATCCCTCCAGGGCTTGTGACTTTCACTCAGGAGAGATTGGGCACTCGCTGGATGATTGTGATGCTCTGAAAAATAGAATTCAGGACCTACTGGATGCCAGGGCATTTACTTTTCGTGCCCCATGGCTATGTCATGGTGAAGATGACCTTTTGGTAGTACCCAGCCTTCGCGCTGCTGTCCCTGAATTTTCTGATAAGGCACGCAAAGGAATAGCTGTTATGGATACCCTGGGCCAACCCAGTGGTAAATTCGACTATTATGTTGACTACCAGATGCCATCTAGTTTTTATGAAAACGAGCAGAATGATATTCCTACCGGATGGAACGACTTGGAAAAGCTGACACCAGTGAAAAGAAGGGCAGATGAACTGGATTCCTGGAATGATGATTTGGGAGATTTCTTCGTCGGCGCCATAGGCGAAGGACCAGTGGAGGGAATGGGCGCAAGCCCGCCTGAGTAGAATCCCTCTTCCCCTTCTTGCATGAATCCCTGAAAAAGGGGCTATCCTTGCGTTTTGTTTTTTGGTGTTGTTTCTGTTAAAAGCAGTGTCTTTTCGAACTTTCCCTCTTTTGGGGTTGTAAATTTCTATAAATAAATAACGTTTTGAGGGCATGAGGTAGTATACCAAACCGGCCCGTTGATGATATCCAGCCACGAAAAAGGAAAGTATTCTGAGGCCCGGACTACCCCGTGCTTCCTCGTTTCTAAAAATTTTTTCGAAAAAAAATCTCATAATGTTTTCAAAAAAAAGTTTCAAGAGAAAAAGGATAATGAAAAATTTTTATATCCCTGTTTGTTTGTCTGATCGATTTACCTTGTGTTTCAGGCATGATCCTGCGGCTTGCAAGGGAGTTAGTACGGTCCAGCCTAACGAGATAAATGCTGACAGTAGCGATTCTGACAATTCAAGCGATGACCCTGCTGAAATCCAAAGAAGTTGGGAGCAATATGAACAAATCAAGCCCCTTACAACCGAGGATACCATTACCATCAATTTGGGTGACACTCAAGATCCAAAAGAAGTGAAGATTGGGACTAGTCTTCCTGAAGAAAAAGTCATGCAGCTGATAACACTCCTCAAGGAGTACCAGGACGTCTTCGCGTGGTCTTATTCTGATATGCCGGGACTAGACCCTCGGATTGTCGAGCATAGCTTGCCTACCAATCCCGACATGCCTCCCAAAAAGCAAAGGTTACGAAGAACCAAGCCCGAGCTGTCGAAAAAGATTGAAGAAGAGGTGATGAAGTTACTGAAAGTTGGCTTCATCGAGGTTTCACAATATCCTGATTGGATAGCGAATATCGTACCGGTAAAGAAGAAGGACGGTCGAATTCGGGTTTGTGTGGATTACCGCGACTTGAACAAGGCCAGTCCAAAAGATGACTTTCCGCTTCCTCATATAGATGTTCTTGTGGATAGCACTGCTGGATTCGAAATATTTTCTTTCATGGATGGATTCTCTGGGTACAATCAGATAAGGATGAGCGATCAGGACAAGGAGAAAACAGCGTTTATCACTCCTTGGGGGACCTTTCATTACAGAGTTATGCCTTTTGGTTTGAAGAATGCTGGGGCTACATACCAACGTGCTATGGTCACCCTCTTTCATGACTTAATGCACAAAGAAATTGAGGTTTACGTCGATGACATGATCGCTAAGACCAGGCGAGGAGAAGACCATATTGAAGCCTTGAAGAAACTATTTAGCCGGTTGCGTGAGTTCAAATTACGCCTGAACCCTGCAAAGTGCATTTTCGGGGCAACCTCTGGTAAGCTACTTGGATTCATCGTAAGTAGCAGAGGGGTCGAAATTGACCCATCGAAAGTCAAAGCAATATGTGAATTGCAGCCCCCATCCACAGTAAAAGAGGTAAGAAGCCTCTTGGGAAGGTTGAACTACATTGCCCGGTTCATCTCCCAACTCTCTGAGACTGCGCGACCTTTCTTCAAACTCCTCAAGAAAGGCGCTCAAATCAATTGGGGTGAGGATTGTCGGGAAGCGTTTGAAAAGCTGAAGCAATATTTGATGAATCCCCCGGTACTGGCGCCACCAGTTCCAGGATATCCTCTAACGCTCTATTTAACGATTCATAGTGAATCGTTAGGAGCCTTATTGGCCCAGAGTCACCCTGACGATGGAAAAGAACGAGCCATCTATTATCTGAGTAAGAAATTCACCATTTCGGAACAGAATTATTCCGAATCAGAAAAAACATGTGTTGCATTGGTATGGGTGTTACATAGACTCCGACAGTATACTTTGCACCATCAGACGTTCCTCGTGACGGAAAACGACCCTATCCGGTATTTGCTTAATCGACCGGCGTTAGTAGGAAAATTGGCTAAATGGCAGATTTTAATTTCTGAGTTTGACATTCAAATGTCATCACAAAAGTCAGTAAAAGGTCGAGTGATCGCTGATATGCTGGCTGAATGCCCTGGAGAAATACATGAGGATAATCTTCCAGATGATCGCATTTTATCAACAGAGGAACAGACGTGGACCATGTTTTTCGATGGAGCAGTAAATCTATCTGGTTCTGGTACTGGGGCAGTCTTGATATCCCCAGATGGTCAGCATTATCCTGTAGCCGCAAAATTGGTATTCCCTTGTACCAATAATATAGCCGAGTATGAAGCATGTATCCTCGGTTTACAAACAGCAATTGATATGAAAATCGCCAAGTTGAAAGTGTTCGGCGATTCTGCTTTAATCATACTCCAGACTGTCGGAGAATGGAAGACTAGGAACACTAAATTAATACCCTATCATGATTATCTGGAGGAGTTGGTTTCGGAATTTGATGAGATCTCGTTTGATTATCTATCTAGATCTCATAACCAATTCGCTGATGCGTTGGCTACGCTATCATCCATGCTACAGGTCACCAATGGTTTGGAAGTAGAACCTTTGAAAATTGATGTCCTGACCAGACCTGCCCACTGCATGACTGTGACTGAAGAACCCGATGGTAAGCCATGGTACCATGACATTATGAACTACATCAAGGAACAACAATTTCCTAAAGGGATTACCACTGCAGATAGGAAATATATAAAGAAGATGGCAACGAAGTTCTTCATCGACGGAGAGAAATTGTACAAGAGATCCTATGACTCTGTTTTGCTAAGATGCGTGGATGCAACTGAAGCAACGAGAATCATGCAGGAGTTGCACGAAGGAGTATGTGGTCCACACATGAATGGACACATGTTGGCTAGAAAGATAACCAGATTAGGTTATTACTGGCTTTCTTTAGAAGGCGATTGCATCCGACACGTTCGAAATTGTCATCGCTGTCAGATCCACGGAAACAAGATAAACGCTCCACCTACTGAGCTACATCAGTTGTCAGAACCGTGGCCATTTTCAATGTGGGGCATTGATGTGATTGGCCCAATTAATCCGAAAGCATCAAATGGGCATCGTTTTATCTTGGTCGCAATTGATTATTTTTCTAAATGGATCGAGGCTGTGTCATATGCCAATGTTACTGCTCGGAATGTGATGAAATTCATCAAGCGTGATATAATCGCCCGTTATGGCATCCCTGAAGCCATCGTTACCGATAATGGAACAAATCTAAATAACAAGCTTGTTGATGATTTGCTCAATGAATTCAAAGTCCGTCATTTGAACTCGTCTCCCTATCGTCCCCAAATGAATGGAGCTGTTGAGGCCGCTAACAAAAACATTAAGAAGATCTTAGCCAAGACCGCTGAAAACTACCGAGATTGGCATGAAAGATTGCCTTTTGCATTAATGGCATACCGAACATCCATTCGGACGTCCACTGGAGCAACCCCTTTTTCTCTAGTGTATGGTATGGAAGCAGTTTTGCCAGTTGAAGTAGAGATTCCCTCGCTCCGAGTTTTGTCCCAGGTGAAATTGTCTGAAGCGGAATGGAGGCAGCAGAGATTGGAGCAACTGAATATGATTGATGAAAAACGGTTGAAAGCTCTTTGTCACGGACAATGCTATCAACAAAGGATAGCCAGATCGTTTAATCGAAAAGTACGCCCAAGACATTTCGAAGTAGGTGACCTTGTCTTGAGAAAAGTACTACCATTACCCCCTGAACTTGGAGGTAAGTTTGCACCGAACTATAAAGGTCCCTACGTCGTGAAGAAGACACTTCCGGCAGGAGCCTTGATTCTGACTGAAATGGATGGACGCCAATTCTCCAATCCGGTCAATTCGGACGCTGTGAAGAAGTACTACCCTTGAAATAATTGCTATGCCTTGATTGATAACAAGGGAATTGGCAGAAAAGTTATTAATAAGAATCCTTGTTGGCAAATTTAACTGGAAATAACTTTGTACATGACAAAATTGTGTCAGAACTGATCTTGACAACTATCGAGGTCTCGACGTCAATCATGCCCACATTGGTCAAAGACCTTTAAAGTAGAGATTAGCTTTGCTGCGAAGATCTCCATGCAAGCAATTGCATATGTCCTGTGCATGTCGGGAATCAGAGGATTTTCGAGAAACTCCTCAGCATGCCAGAACCCTGATGGCACAGCATGCGCCAACAATAGGACTTTCCAGTGGGAGGCAACCCTAACTATAGAGGATCTCATTCGAGCTTCGACACCAAGAGCATGGAGGAGCACACTGAGATAGAGAAGGCTAAACAAAGTAAAGAGGATAAAAGACTCTGCTAGCTTTGAAGGCAAAATGGAAGAGGGGTAATCTGTATCGTTCTCAATTTGCCCTCAATCATCTCACTTCTAACAAAAGCTTATGTTTTTGTCAGAATGGAATCACTGACATCCGAGAAAACTCAAGGAGTTGTCAGTCAAATCTCCAATGAAGGGAATCACGAAGGGTAACGTTGTATCGTTTCCAATTCCTTCCCTTTAAAAAGCCCATTCATTAACGCGATCTTTCTTATTACCTTGCAGGTATGCCCCGTTGTCCCAGCATAGGTAAGTATCTCTCTCACTAAAAAGCTTTTCTCATTAGAGTAAAAAGAAACAAGAAGGAAGAAATAATTAAAGAAAATGGATACTATTTTCTTCCTCAAGTGCATTACAGGGAAGGGACTCTTGTATGGTAATTTTACCTGTTTAATTCACCAATTCCCTGTGAAAATTTTGACAATTCGACGAATGGTGTCAAACTGCTCTAGTGTATTGAACGAGGTGTGTCAGGATGATGAGAGGCAATCCTTGGTCTATACACATTCTCACGTACCAAACTCGTGCAAGATGAGCGAAAGAGCTTCATTTCTACAGGGTAAAGGGATTTCTCGCATAAGGTACGGTAGTCAAAGTGACGAGAGGCAGTTAATTTCCTTGCCTCATACACTACCATTGATCCTTTGCTTGACCATTTTTGAGCCCATACACTCAGAGATTCCTTTCAAATTACCCCTGTCAAGAACCACCCCACATTGGGGCAACTTGAGATAAATTAACCTCACAGGATGGATTCAAACTGAGAGGAAACAAGGAAAACATCCCTTCCTTTCGGCCCCCTGACTTCGACCTCGCTGTTTTCATGAAACCTGTGGTCCTCGACAAAGTCCTCCAGGACAAGCACTTCATCGACTGCCAAACAGTCGAGACTAAGAGGGCTTTGTCAAGAGAGAAGCAGCAAACTAATGCTTGCCCAGAATACCAATAATATTATTGATAACAGTGATGTTTTCACTGAGCAAGACAAGAAGGATGAAGAGTTTGTAATATCTAAAATTTTCTATGATCATCCGCTGCAACAGCTCGCACAAGGCGAAAAGATGTATAGAAATTTTCTTGCTCTCACTTGCATTCTTTGAATGTTTTTATTGCAGATGAACTCTCGCGGTAATCTAAGTGCCCCAGGATGATGAAGAGCAATTTTTCTTCTACCCCATACACTTATATCCTTTGCTAACCCAATTGAGCCGGCAATTTCATTTCGTACGAACCCAATTGGTGATCATCCCCCACACTGGGGCAAGGTATAAAGTCACCACAATCTGAGCATCACAGTCTCAAGTACCGAATGAAGATGAAGACTCCAATAGCCTAAAAACATTGTTCTGTTCGACTTTGTTTAGGCTAGTCCTGATAACATCAAGAGTACAGCAAGAAAATGCTGAGGAATTGGGGCATGAAAAAGCAGTGTGCCTGGTAAAAGCAAGGCCAATGCCCATGAATAAAAAGCAAACAAAAGAAGAAAAGAAGAAGAAGAAAAACAATGAAAAAGATGAGAAGAAAAGAGTCCTTATTTTCTGAGAACTCTGTCTTGGCAAAGATCTGCTACATGACAGATAAAATAGTGTCCAGGAAGATGTTTGACACAAAAGTTCCCCGAGAAAAAGTTGTTAAAAATGCTAAAACACGAGATTATCCGGGGAGTCTTCCAAAAGGATCCTGATGGTAGAGAAGAAGACTGGTGACAATGCCAAGATGATCACCAATTCTCACCCTTACACACACTTTTGAGCCCAACGATCATTTCGTTCCTCAACCTATGAACCAAGCCCATGTTATATCCCTCATGAAGTCTCTTCTGACTGGGGCACTCGAATTAACGCGGGATTTTAAATGTTTATAAACAATGCTCGAGGAAGTGCGAGCAAGACTATTTCTATCTCTTTTGCAGGGTTCTTGACTTGTAAACCCGGAGATAATTGCAGAATATTTTCTTTCATGGCCTTGACTTGAACAGTCACCTTTGTTAAGCCATTAACCAAGCCTACATTACGACCCTGAAGAAGATCTCTCAGATTGGCAGTGTCGTACCGCTTGCGAGAAAACTCAGACCCTTGTTGATGTGATAACGGTCAGATTGAGTGTTGTCGATGTTCCTGCATTAATGGACAGGACAAATAGCCCTTTTCAATGAGAGTGAGCGGAAAGTCCTCTCTGACTGAAAGTCCCTTGTTCATCATCTCTAGAAAGTCCACCTTGTGAAAAATTGTCTTGATTGACCCACGGTGGATGTTTGGTGATGCAAACATGGCAAAATCATCATACATAAACATACAAATGCACACTCTGGAATAGCCCAGCTTGTCTATCCTTGATGAATGCATGCATGTCTGTGCTAACCAACTTTGACAGCTCAGAATTTTAATCCCCATTGATGAAATACAAAATTCGGGCATTGGAGAAGCCCTCATTATCATCCCAAGAGAGATACCCTGAAAAAGGTTGGTTATTCAGCAGATGATACATCAAACCTCCAGGAATGTGCCCAGAAAAACTCGTCTGACAGGAGACATGTCCTTAAGAGGCAGGAACGCATCCAACATGGAACTGACTCCCTCTGTTCACAACAAATCCTTGGGCGAGGACCCTGAGGTGCTCATCATTTGAGTTTCCAAGACCTGCTACCAGAAGCCCAGCGGGCAAACCATCAAATCCTCGGGTGAGGACCCCGAGGTGCTCATCGTCTGAGCTTCCCAAGACCTGCTGGCGAGAGCCCCCAGGCAAACTGTCAAACCCTTCGGCGAAGGCCCTTAGGTACTTTGGCAAAAATCCAGACAGTCAAGGCGACCGAAGAAAGGTTCGGGTCCTAGACAAAATCCAGACAGTCAAGGCGACCGAAGAAAGGTTCGGGTCCTAGACAAAGTACAGTCAGTCAAGGCGACCGAAGAAAGGTTCGGGTCCTAGACAAAGTACAGTCAGTCAAGGCGACCGAAGAAAGGTTCGGGTCCTAGACAAAGTACAATCAGTCAAGGCGACCGAGGAAAGGTTCGGGTCCTAGACAAACGAAATCCAGTTGGCGACCGAAGAAAGGTTCGGGTCCTGCGTAAGCGATTTCTCCCCAGTCACGGCAGCCGAAGGTAGATTCGAGTCCGTGACAAACGAAATCCAGTCAAGGCGACCGAAGAAAGGTTCGGGTCCTGTGCAAGCGATTTCCCACAGTCAAGACGACCGAAGAAAGGTTCGGGTCCTAGACAAAGTACAGTTAGTCAAGGCGACTGAAGAAAGGTTCGGGTCTTCGACAAACGAAATCCACCCAAGGCGACCGAAGATAGGTTCGGGTCCTAGGTAAGTGATTTCCACAGTCAAGGCGACCGAAGAAAGGTTCGGGTCCTAGACAAACATTCCCCCCGTCAAGGCGACCGAAGAAAGGTTCGGGTCCTCGACACCAACTATCTGGAATTACTCTACCCTTCGGCAAGGTAAGTAGCCCCAGGTATGTTTTTATTTGCTTTAGCACGCATCATCTTATCACATCATAAAATGAGACTCACAGTCTCGCCAAAAATAACATTCATGGAACATGCATGGGCTAAGTTTAGGTGTCATTTTATCTTTGAATGTAACCTCTACGAGCTCAATCTCTACGAGCTCACCTTCAAAGAGGGGCAGCTGTTGACACCTATTTTTATATTTGCCCAAAATAAATCGCACAAAATTTAGGAGTTAATTTCTATTAATTCCTAAAACAAAAAATATATATTTTCATGCATTGCATATAGAAATTAGGTTTTTTTATGTGTGTTAATATGATCTATTAATTTGTTAAAAGAAAAAATTTCCAAAAAATAATAATATATATTTTATTTTTACTTTTATTATTATTATTATTATTATTATTATTAATAAATGAATAAATAAAAAAAGAGAGGAAATGGTCGGGCCGAATCGGGGCCGGGCCAACCGGCCCGTTCTCCCCTTTTCTCTCCCTTCCCCCCACGCACGGGCCTCGGCCCTTTCCTTTTCTTTTTCTTTCCCCCCCGCGTGGGCCTCCTCCACCAGCCCACTCCCTCTCCTTTCCTTTCTTTTTCTTTTTCTTCCCCGACGGCCCAGCCCGTCTCTCCTTTCTTCTTCTTCTTCGGCCCAGCCCGCTGCTCCTTCTCTCTTCCTCGCCGCTGTTCACTCCTCTGTTTTCCCCTGTGCGCGACGGAAGCGATGACGCACGGCGGCGCCGCTTCCCCTTCGACGTCAGCCGGTCAGAGCAGGCCGAAGCAGACACGCCACGGGACCGGCCTCAATGGCCAGTCCCGTCTCTCTCTCTCCCGTTCAGAGTCGCCCTTATCCTCTTCCCCCTCTCAGTCCCCTGTTCTGTCTCTGCCTCTCCGACTGCCCCTCCCTGCGCTAGCCTCTGCAAGCCTCGCCGGGGACGCCACCATCGTCACGCAGACGCCATGGGGAGAGGGAGAGCCGGTGTCATCGTCGTCCAGCCTATAAAAGGCCAGAGAGAGAGAGTGAGAACGGTCGGAAAAATTTTTACAGAACACAGAGAGAGAGTGAGAGAAATAGAAAGTGACCGAGTGAGAACAGAGAGGAAGAGAGAGAGTTTGGTCGTTTTTGCAGGTCCCAGTAGCGTCGCCGTCGTTCCTCCCGCAGCCGGAAGTCCCCCGTACGCGCCGTCGACGGTGAGCCTTCCCCCGGCCCGAGCCTCCCCTGTTTTGCTCTGTTTTTCTGCTCGGTGTGGCCGGGGCTCACGCCGGCCGTTTCACGCGAGTCCCGGCCCATGCCGCCGTCCTTCGTCGTCCACACGTTACCGTCGTAGGCGAGGTAAGGCCCCGGAGTCGACCGGCTCGCCGGAGGAGGCCAAAGTTCTCAGTTTTCTTCATCGCCCCCCACCTGCTCGACGGTATTCCTCAATGAAGCCGGTTTGTGAATCGGTCGCCGTCCGGCGAACGGCGGTCGGACGACGAAGCCGGAGGGTGGAGAGGATGGTCACAGGTGTCGGGGAGCCGGCTGAGGTGAGCCGCCGGTCTGGGTCGGCCGGCGATCAGCCAATTTTGGCGATCGCCGGCGAGCCCCCGCGGGTCTGTTGGTCGGGTCAGATCTGACCCGAATCAACAGATCCGACCCGGGTCAACGCCCGGGTCGGATCCGTTGACTCGGGTCAGCCCCGACCGACCCGGATTGACGGATCCGACCCGGGTCAACGCCCGGATCGGATCCGTTGACCCGGGTCGGATCGGTCCGACCGGATCCGACCCGGACCGATTTTTTTTATTTTTTTTATTTTTTATTTTGTTTTATTTTATTTTATTAAAAAATTGTTTTTAAAAAAAAAAGTTTTTATTTCTTTTTCTTTTTATTTTATTTTCTTTTTTATATATATTAAAAAAATATAATAAATCTTAAAAAAAAAAAAATTTTTTTTCTTTTTCTTTTTGTTTATTTCTTTTTCCGCTTTTTTTTTTTTGTTTTGTAAAAAAAAAAAAACTTTAAAAAAAAAAAAACTTAAAAATTTAAAAATTTCTTAAAATATTTTTATTTCCTTTTTATTTTATTGTTTTTATCTCGATTTTTTTTTTTCCCGAAAAAAAAAATTCAAAAAAAAAAAAATTCAAAAAAAAAAAATATATATATTTTTTTTTTGACTTCTTTAAATGTTATAATCCTTTTTAATTATGCATGTTGTGGTTTTATTTAAATTAAATATGCATGAATTGCGTGATAGTATGTTGCGTGTTTATTTAATTACTGTAGTGTAGTCAGTATGCATGTCTTAATACAATTGCATGAACTGCCGAATTTTGAATGTCATCTGGCTTAGTTAGAATTAGAATCCTAGGCTGCATGACTTGTGTTCCTGACTGCTGGTCATTTTGATTATGCACTCGCTTGATCACCTCACATGTTAGGAGAAAGGTCCTAAAATCAACCTAAATTGCCTGATACATGTTTTCAAAAAATGAACAGGGTAAATTGGTACCGAAAGGGCATTAGTTACCCAACTAGTGTAACCAAGTCCCCGAATTCAGTTAATCTCTGGTTCGTAGGAATAGGGTGATTCTCCCATCACCCTATTTGGGTTTCTAATCGACCTACCACAAACTGATTAGTGGCGACTCTTGCATGCAAATCACCTACATGTTAAAAAAACTTAAACCCTAAGTCGCGATATGGTATGGGCTTGGGAGAGCCCGAGTTAAGTCCTGAACCTAGACTTAGCACATACCAGGCGAGCCCCCTCTCCTTTTTCCTTGTTATTCAAAGGAGGCCCGGGAGTTTCGGTCGCGACAAAAGTTATATATCTAAGGATGAAATTAATTCTTTTTTCCTAATATACATCTAACTCGACTTCGATCCTCGCATCCAAGAATTCACTTAATGAATATAAATTCTTGGTTTTTTTCTTCTTTCTCTCTCTGCTTCTTTTAATGTTTTATATGTGGAAACTTTTTAAGAATACTTTCGCGAGCCTTTTTAGTTCTTGCTATTTTGTCGAGATGGACCACGTAGGAATTAGATGGTGGTCCGCTTTATTGAATTGCGGCTAAGCGTGTAGACGTAATGGTAACTTTTATTTCGAGGTATGAGTTTCCTGGCGCAGGGAATGTTAAACGAGCTATCGGGCCGCTCGTGTCCATGTCTTGGAGATCCCACGAGGGGGTGGGGAAAGGGAGTGGTCACTTTTCTTTAAATGAATGGGGACTACTACGGATAATCATATCTTAGGGTATGATATCTCGTTGGGGTTCTTGTTTTTTAAGCTGCGAAGATGTGAAATAGAGAGAGATGTGGAATCTTTGTTTCAACTCGTTTAACAAGATCGTTTGCTAGGCTCGACTTGGATTAAGAGATAATCGATTGCCTTAGGTGCACATGACGGGAGAGGGGGATGCTGTGACCGAGCGTCGTGCCCATCTCTTGTTACCGCCCGATTCATTGTTGGATCTACGCCACGTGGGGATCCAACGCCTCTGAAGGAAGAACCCTAGCTTCTTTGTGTGTGCGCACGTGCGCACGCATGTGTCACCCTCCCCCAATTGCCGAACTCCCCGGCTTAGGAGTAGATGACAGTTTTTCGACCTCGCAAAGCCTAGTTATGGCCGCTTCCGACCCCGATTGATCTCGGATCGAGGCCCATTTGAGCCATTTACCTTAGATCAACCTTGATTAAGGCGAGTTGAGACCCAGATCTCAGATTTAGGCTTGGCTTGAGCTTTCCTCGAGTTAAGGCCGTGTGCAATGGGGGTGTGGATGTGGCCTTGTCCGGCGCAAAGGCTCACCTAAGGAGAGAAAGAGTTTCCCAAGGAAGGTGTTTAACAGACACGGGACGCAAATCTAACAGTCAATAATAAGATGTAACAAGTGATAGGCACGAAGGGGGTGAGAATAGTACCTCCACACGCATGTACAGCAAGGCAACGTTACGATCTTATCCGCAGCTTTCTAAAGGATTCCATCAAGTTTGTGAGGGGGTTGTAATAATTAATCAAAATTTTGTTGAGTACTTGGATACAAAACTCAAACTCATCTTGAATCTAGGTGAAATTCATTTCTAGCATTGTGCTTGGAAGATTGCTTGAGAAGTCATGCTCCTTAGAAGATTGCTTGACCTACTTTGTAAGTAATATAATAATTGTTTTTAGGAAAATATTTTTCAAACCATTCATTTTTCGCGAGACAAGCACACTCTAAATTAAAGATAGTGAGAGCTGTTAGAGAATGGTTTAAAAAAACATTATATTTGCCCAAAAATCTTCAAACCAGTTCCAAAAATTTATCATAAAATCTTGAATTTATGCTATGCACGTATATGATGATCTCGCTAATGATTTGAGGCGTGCTCGTGATGATTTTTGGCCCCGAACGTTAAACAATAATAATAATTGGGTGGCAGAAAAATTACTCAATATTTAAAAGTCATAAAAACAAACTTTAAATTGCTTTTGATTGCAAATTATTAAGGATCAACGTTACACTAAAATCATCACAGTCATAAAAAGTAAATTGCGCCTACTATATTTTCTATAATATTACACAATGTGGATAATTTGTACTTAGGTCATGACAAAATTCAATAGAAAGATCACATTTTACAGCGTCTCTCGTACATAATCACTAGTGGTGTGCAAAAAAATTGGGAACTACTCGGACCACCTGGAAGTGCCCAGAATTGGTGGTTCCTAAGAGAATCGATCCGGTTCCCAGTTTCAATTTTTGGGAATAGGTGGGTACCGGTCCGGTTTCTGGTTCTAGGTATGGAACCGCCTGCTCGCCCACCTGGACTAGACCGGTAATATAATATATAATATAATATATTTTATTTAATATTTATTTTTTTTAAAAAAAAAGAAAAATCATAAATCCCTAAACTAAATCTAACTCGCTTGACGTTCACAATCTTACATTGAGCTGAGAAACACTTTATTTCACTTTCGCCTCACGCTCACGCTCACTCTCACTCTCATACTCTTCTTGTCATTTCTCACCTTACCGTCTCCGACTCTCGATCTCCGTCTCTGTCTTCGTCTTTCCGTCTCCGTCATTTGCTAGTGGGACCGGTTTCATGGTCCCAATGGGCGGTCCCAGTTTCAATTTTTGGAATTGGTCATTAGTAGGTGGTTCCCGATTTCTAGGGTGGAAAACGCCCATCCATACCATGCTCACCCCTTATAATCACGTTGAAGAATGATGATATCATACAATGTTAACATTGTATCATAGAGAATTCACTTTTCTTACGTGGACCAATGAAGGGTCGTATTGCAAGGAATTTCTCGCACTGGAGAACATGCGCCAGCGACAATCACACATTTGTCGCATATAAGACCCAATCGAAGCACTTTCTATATGAAAATGGAGCAGCTTTTTCAACAATTTCAACGAAGGAATTATTTTTTTTTTCTGTGGGAATCAATTAATTTAACCTACCACCCGCCTGGGTGGTGCTGCTGGAACGCGCACTTTTCCTCTCGCAAAAGGTTGAGTGTTCGAATCCCGAGCGCCGCAGAGTGACTTAACCGGTGGCACATGTGTGGTGGCTAGCATTTGTCGCCCCCAGGATTTACTCCCCGGTTGTCGGCCGTGCGGGGGTTCCCTGGGTTATCAAAAATAAATAAACAAATAAAAAATAATTTAACCTATATTTTTAAAATCTAATAGCCCCTTCTAGCACTCTCTCTAATAGCTATGAGCTAAAAGGTGAACTATTAGTTGGTCAGTGACCATGAAATAGTTATATAAACTGACATATATTCGCAATTTTTTTACATTTGTATCCTGTTTGTGGAATTTTTTTTGCGTCTTAGCTGTTGTGTATTGATCATATGCATTATAGTTCCTACTTTTATGGAGAAAATTGAGAGCGCATATATTAATTCTTAACATATAATTAAAGCATGACCAAACTTATATTCAAACTCCGACCCTCTCTCTTCTCATTATAACAAGTTTACGTAGTCCCGTGACTATTATCGACCCCTCATCTTGCCCGTATTGGTTTATATTTCCCACGTGGCAAGTGATATTTTCAGCCAATTTTTATACGTCAAATTGGCCACACCATTGTTTCAAAAAAAAAACTGACCACACCTTTTGGGTCATCCAGTTAAAGGCAGACCATCCACGTTAGGATCATGGAAACCCGAAGGGGTTACTTACTTACAGTTATAGGCTGACCCGAGTAATTATGTTGAAGTCAAAAGGGCCTCACACTTGTCAAGGTGCAAGAGTTACTCGATTGATTGTTGGTTTTCATTACACTTGTTTTTAGGATAATGTCTCCCAGTAGGCCCAACTCCATTACTTTATATTATTCGGGTTGAATTTCGTAATCCTAAATGTAAAATAATACTGTGGTCTCAATGATTAATCACCAAGTTTTAGTATATTTAAGTTGAAGAAGGAGACTTTAATTAACATGCCGCCCTTATTGAATTGGTTCTCTTGATGGGCATCTAATATTACAAATTATACAAATCATGATGGATTTGTCTCGCAAATGAGCTGTTTTATTCCATAAATTATATACGGACACAATATATTAATTGGTTAAAAATAAGTAGGAAAATATTAATGTTTAGCAAGGTGGTGTGGTCAAATTTTCAATGGGTGTACGTTTCTATGACGAAATAGTCATTCCACTAACTAAATTTTTGTCCACAAGCAGGTAAAATAAGTCAATTATAGAGTGAAGGAGCGAATAAAATAAGCAAAAGCTGACATGTACTAAGTTAAAAAAATTAAAATAATAGATATAATCTCAGTTCACGCAAGTCGTAGCAATGACCCCATCCCAATGGGGGACATTAATCAACATTCTAAATCACTGTAGATGTGTACTTTGCTTTCCCCTAGCACATGATATTTCCTTTGCCCATCACAATCATCAACTAGAAAATTTGGTTGTGTTTGCAACCTAACCCCATTTTTATTGTCTTATTATGCTCATTTTGAAATGTAATTAAACCATGTAATTTCGGATTTACAAAAAAAAAATAAATGAGCGGGAAAAAACTAGTAAGAAAATAGGGAAAATGGAATGTGTTGGAATGTTCACTCAAAAGTTTAAGCTTATAGATGGAGAATGACCACATGTTAATTGGATGTTTTAACCCCTCATTTCACGTACAAGCCATGTCAGCCAGATTAGGAACAACACATGAAATTTGATGAATAGTGGGTTGCACATGCGAAATAAATTGGAATGGAGATTCCAATACCATGTCGAGTGTTCAATCCGAAAACTTAAATTTATAAGTGGATGGAAATCATGTGTATACAAAGAGCATATAAAACATGTAGACAAACCATATAAAATACTTTAACAAAACTAACAAAATCAATGCTAGTTGTGTTTGCCTGATCGACTCCTATTTTTCTTTGTACTGCCATATTTTTCGTTGGTGCTCGTTCTCAATTGTAAGATATTCAATGGAATCAGAGAAGTATTAAACCCACCAAAAGAAAGGGTTGTAGAATGTAATTCTTATGTAACGTGTGAGAAGGGTAAATCATAATGATTATGGCAAAAAACCAAAAGTTAGTATGATTAAAGTGGACATCCAGAAAGATTCTGGTGGTTCACTTGCATACTCCCCAGAAGCAAACTGCTAAGAACAAAACAAAACAATAAATAAAAAAACACATAAGTAAGGAAAAAGAAAAAAAGATAAAGTCATTATTTCTTCTGTCTACGTTTCTGATGCGTGCCTCCTAGGCTTAAGTTTCATTTTCTTGTTAGCCATAGCTTCCTAGAGAATATTTTCCATAGGCATTAAAACAGAATTTGTAGGAATCTTAGTTGTTGGATCCGGAGATTTTTTTTGACATAACCCTTTGAAAAGACACAAAAAAATAAAAACAAAAAACAACAAGAAAGACAACCTTAAATACCAAGACGATTACCTAACGTCTAAATTTCATTTTGGTCGGGCTCTTTCCATCATCTACTAATTTAAGAATGCTATTATCGCATTCTTTTTAAATTTCCCTAGATAGATCTTGTGTTACACTGGAAATGAAGTAGGGTTTTTCTTTTAGTGACTTACGAAACACTCCATTTGAATCAAAGTCCAAATTCAATAACCACAGGATGATAGAGAAAGGCAAAGATCTATCTATCTCTCCCCTCCCCCCGTCGTGTCCTGAAATCTTGAAACCTCTTCGTCGAATGTTGCAGAATCGCGGTGCATTATGAGCGGAATCTGGTCCCCCCTAAAGGGTTAGAAAGTGTTAACCAAAGGGTTTCGAGGATTAACTTAGTGGGATAATGATGAGAATGGAACGACGCTGACACACCCCCATCCATCGCTTCGCTTCTTGTGTACTCTTGTCAAACTGCAAAGCCGTTTTTTCAGGGTAAAAATGGAGTTTTGAGTTGACATTTCCACTTGGACGGTGAAGTCTCTAGAGAGAGAGAGAGAGAGAGAGAGAGAGAGAGAGGGTAGGATTATTCTCTTGGAAATTCCATAGCTGAAGCGTCTTTGACCGAAACTTATATGGGTTAGACCCAAAAGCAATATATTATTTTTTGGGGAATTCACCATTTCTTTGACTCCTAAACAGTTCAGGAATGCGGGCGTGATTATATGTTTTCCTCTAACAAAGCATGTGTTAGGTATCGGAGATGGATGACCGTTTGACGAGGATGTGCTTCGTTGCTGTAGTAGAATAAACGTAGCGAAAGACGGGACGTGGAATGATTCTTTTGAGTGGTGATAGAGTATAATATAATGGGAAGTATATCAGGTTGAAGCTAGAATGAACAAGAAAGTCTAAACTGAGACAGCACACAGATGAAGCTTTGCATGAACCCCAATTTGGTCTCCCATAAGGACATTCCACTCTCTTTCTCTCTGTCTCTCTCTTGCAAATTGGGTTTGATTAACAAGGAGGGAGGCTTAGGGTTTGCTTTACGTATAGCTTAAGTTAGTGGTCAAAACAGCAATATCTATTTGATACTTGCATGTTTTTTCTCAATCCGAAGACTAGATGATAATGAGTCCATGTTTGTGGATGAAAATTCGATTAGAATCTAAGATGTATATAAAAAAAATAAAAGAAATGGAGATCAAAGTGGATGAAAAAGAGAAGGCGAAAGTTCGAGCACAAGTCATCGTAAAATCGATTCTATTTATCCTTTATAGTAGGATTTACTTTTTTAAATGAGATGAAAGACAAATATCACAAAAGATAAACCTCTTTCTTGGATGGATTTGGCTTTTCTCTTTTTTGTTGAATGTGGCTTGAAGTTTGTGTTAAGATGCACATGTGATTTGTGTTAGAAAATCCTATGTTGAAAAAATTAGTGTGGTGTGAAGAAGTGAATATATCATAGTTGGTTCACAACTTATTAATTTAAAATTTTGAGAGAATGTAGACCTAACTAGATATATTGACGGGACCTCATTCATTTAGGAACCAACTTGACTTTTGAGTTTGAGGGCATCCGAAGAGATTGAAAAAATTTGGAGTGCACGACATCCGAAGGAGGCTCTGGGTAGGGCTTGAAGTCCAACTTAGACACCATCGACACAAGTTAAAGCACTTGGGATGTCCGACCCGGCTCTAGTTTTCAGACAAGAAAATTTGCACATCCAACCCACTTCATGAGACATGTGGACGCACATGAGATCATAATTAAGTTCGTGCTTTCAGCCTAATTTGCTCAAGAGATCAAGCATAACTCGAGAGATTTATGGGAACCATAAAAAAGTGAGTTTGTAAGGAGAATACTATTTTCTCTTCGGTTAATTATTGTAAGTATTTGAACATAATTTGAGTATGAGAAACACTTATTATAGGTATTTGTAATCTCTACATCTTGATTATAGTAGAACTATCTTATTTCACATTTTCTTGCTCTACCCATGAATTATCTAGTGATAGATCATACACAACGAGATCTACCTACACAGAAACATAATCGAGGTATAAAGATTAACTAGGTAGCTAGCCCTCTTAGTTTGTTTTTGTAAGAGTATAGGCATAAGATTTCGGTTTTTTACCACCCGCCTGGGTGGCGCTGCTGGAGTGCGCACTTTTCCTCTCGCAAAAGGTTGAGTGTTCGAATCCCGGGCGCCGCAGGGTGATTTAACCGGTGGCATGTGTGTGGTGGCTAGCATGTGTCGCCCTCAGGGTTTACTCCCCGGCTGTCGGCCGTGCGGAGGTTCCCTAGGTTACCAAAAAAAAAAAAGATTTCGGTTTTGAAAATAGGACTTCTTCGCTCAATGGATAATCCTTTGCACCAATGAAGTTTTTTTCTCATCTTGAATTTCAAATTGAGGTGATTGGATTTGCACTAATGGAAACCATAAATTTCATATACAATAGAAGAGTGTTTCGTTAGATCTTTTTTCAGTTTTAGAATGTGAACGGACGTCTTCCTTCAATTTTATACTATTCAGTAGTATTGATCTTAATACTGGAAAATTTCTTTCCCTTTTTTTCTACCAATGGGGATCTGAATGAGTCATGCATACAACCGAGTACATATTCCTCAACGCTAAGGACATCCTTGAAGAGCGGGGGCATTTCGTGACATTCTTTTATCGGATGTCTTGTGTTTCTCATAAGTTATTTAATAGTTGACACATTAAACCGTACACACACAAAAAAATGGGCAGGTTTGGATTGATCCTAACCGGATGATTATAAACCACTTAGGCATAATTTAGATCGATCCGAACCAGATGATTATGAACTACTCAGGCATACCCCCGGGCCACGTAAATCCTCTGTGTCAATCCTTTGCGTAAGACTCTTCTTTTTTGTTTTTTTTTTTTTGGTTGTCTATACGAATTCCAATGACGGCTACTGTAGGTCAGTTTAGTGGGTAAATATCACCTTAGAGAACTTATAGAAATTGATTACTCTATCAGAGTTGGGTCGACGTATCCTAAGGATTGTGGTTCATTCAATGTAAACATGTCAAATTCATGCAAATTTTCTTAGTAATCACATCTAGCATGTCTCCCCACTGAAATATAACTGACGCACTTCTCGTTTGATTTCCATAAGTAGCTCCCACCATTTTCGTTATTTCTTCTTCTAGCAGATTCAAGTTTCAACCATCGCTAGGTCAGCTTCTTGACCATAAAATATATACAGGCACTCGCATAATCTATCTAACCTAGGTCGACGTACCCAACTTCGAGTCAAAAAAAGGCTGAGCAAAACTCTAATATCAGCCCCCAGCTCAAGCTGTTTTATTCACATTCCATTGTGATCAGATCAAGATCGGAAGCCAAAACCAGGGAATTCAGTTCAATAAAACTTTGGATTAATCAGACAATAATTACACTTCTTTAATCTATATTGCTTCTTTCTATCTAAATTTTTATATTCAGTCACGTGACACCGGTTCTTTATAACTTTTTTTAGTGAAATAAAGAATGCAAAATGGTACAGACGAGAGAGCAACAGTGCTTCGCCAGAGTCGATGGATTTGCGCGATGTTCTAATCAAGATGTGATTATATTTTAATCAGTATTTGCTTCCATTTCTCTCGTGGGGAAATTGGGACGTTATTAGGATTATAATTATATGGAGGGCAGTATTAAAATATAGGCGAACGATACGGTCTATGCTAATCGCAGCTAAAGAGTAGGAAGGAGGAGGAGGAAGAAGCCAAGAAGCATTTTCTTCGAGAAGGGCCAAAAGCGATCAAAAGGAAAGGGACGACCACCCATTGTCTCATCCGTTAGACGCACGCCTCAAAAGAAAGCTAAAAAGATTGAAATGAAAATTTTAATTTAAGTTCAATCGGGTCTTTATGTTCCCCATAGTCTTCGCCAATATTATAATTTAATGTGCGTGACTATGTTGATTTCAAACTCCACATTGGAAGCATTTGCATATCAAGATAGAGTTTGCCTTTTGGGTCCTTGAAACTGTGGCTCTTCTCTTCATTTTAGTCCCCCGAGTGTGGTTTTCGCACTGGTCGGACCCCTTCCAATAGGTGCCTGGTATATTTTTAATGCACACACTTTGGTTTCTATACTTTTCTTCGAATATCATCTTTGGCCCGTGTACACACTCTGAGATGCGAGAATCACTTATTTAGTCCTGATACAATAAACTCGATAGTTGAATCGTAGAAATACCGGTAACTCCTATACAAAGCTCAAAGAAAAGGGGTTTTTTTGGGAATTTGGAATCGATTTCAACTTTTAACTTTTTATTTACTTTCTCAGATAGTATGACTTTTATTCAGCTTGAAATATCACAAATTACACAAAAATTGACATGTATTAGCTTGCGCAAACTTTTCCATTACTTTCAAAACTTAAAATATAAACTTTAGGATTGGCATAATTGGTTATGTGTCATATGTTTTTCAACTCAGAAACTAAAGGGCACATGTTTAAACCCTACAAATTTGGTGTAAACTGCTCTAGGTTTAGCGATTGCTCTTATCTAGTCTTGCATTCGTATCCCTAGATTATTAAGAAAGAAAGAACAAAACATCTTCAAATTCTCAAGAAGTGTCCACAAAATAAAGTGATGAAACACGAGGTCCACAACAGTGCCTCAACCTTCAAAGACCGAGTACAGTAGTACATGGTTCCAAATGGATGTTTCAGCTAAAAGATTGGGCCAAAAGCATAAAACTTTCTTTGTCGTTGCTTCTTTTTTACCTTTTTTTGGGGAGAAGCGTGTGTTCTTGATTCTTGGACCGCCGGGGCAACCATTCATGAACCATCATGATAAGTCTTTCGGTAGTTTAATGATTTGATTTGATGGTTCGTGTGGGGTGGGATTGCTGTGTTTTTCTGTGGTCCCCTGTTCTTTTTCAGTATCTTTTCTGCACCAGATTTCACACCCAACGCACACCGCACGTTTGTTCAGGTGAGACGGGAGATCGGACACGGGCGTGCTGCGGAGGCAGGCGGCCGTAGCTGGCCCGTTCGGCTGCTCCGGCACGTGTCCAATCCAACAGTCACCCAAATCAAATTATTCGACATGGTAGAAAGCCCCACTTCCGGGGTTGGTGACTTCCTTAAGGGAAGTGAAGATGGGAGGCTTTTTGCCTTTTGCAATTCTTGATTGGTACGGCTCGGTTCATTCTATTGTCGTTTTGGGAGAGTTTTTCTCAACTAACTTGAGAAAAAAACTTATCTTGGTCAAAACTATGTCGAATCTTGCCTATCAAAACCCTAAAATCACGAGGTCTCAAATTAGATTTCGATTCGGCACAATCGCTTAAGGTTGGATGCATTATTAAGAGTAAAATTTTTCCAATTACGTGGATTGTCGCGTGGATAGCTTGCCTTTGATCAAAATGAGAACATGGACTCAATCGGGCAAAATGCAAAAAAAATCCAAAGCACTATAGAAGATGAGTTCTTTTTTCCACAACTGTCACAACATATGATGATCTTATTTCGGAGAGATATTTCATTTATACCTGACGAAGTTACTTTTTAGATTTTGAAATTTTGTGGATCTTATATTTACCTGTAGTCAATGGATTCCAACTGCCATAATATTATGCAAATACAAAACAACAAAAAAAAATCATATAAAGACGATCCATATGACCTACTTTCTTTCTTTACTGGTTTAGCTTTCGCTTTCTTCCAACAACTTTTGAAAACTCACTAAAGATTCGAGTAGAACGCGGCATTCTTGTCATTCATCGGAAGCGATATGTAAATGTGCCCTCAAAATATGTGATAATCACTTAGGTGGCGTTTGGCAACTTGCCAAATAGTGATAATTTCTGTTCTTTTATTTCCAGAATCAATTTGGAAACAGAAATTCGTTTGTTAAATTTTTTGTGCTCGGACACAAATTTACAAAAATTGTTTCCAAAATCAATCTTGGAACAAAATCAAAAGAAAAAAAAAAGTAGTTTCTTGATTCTAGAACAATTTTTTTCATTTCTGATTTTTCTTGGTTTTCTTCTTCCTATTTTATTTGTTCTTCATCTTCTTTCTGGTTTGCCGTCGGCCCGCCGCCGACGATTGACCCCCCGCCACCGGCCAAGGCCAGCAAGGTTGACGCTCGCCACCCGACGACAGCGAGGTCGGCCTCGCCAGGCCCCGGTGACGGTGAGGTCCAACCTCGCCCCTGGCCAGGCGAGGCTTGACCTTGTCATCGATGGGGGTGGCGACGGCGAGGTCGGCCTTGTCAAATCTGAGCGAGGTTGAGCCTTGCTCGGCCAAGGCCAAGCGGACCTCGCTGTCGCGACTGGCGAGGCCAGTGGCGAGGGCGGCGGCCAGGGCCGTGACGCCCCCGCCGGCCAGGGCCGTGACGCCCCCGCCGGCCATGGCCAAGGAAAAACAAAGGAAAAAAAAAGAAAGAAATATTAAAAATTTCAAAATATTGTTTATAAAAAGAAATTTTGTGTAATTACCAAACGCATTTATGTTCTTTTTATATTCTAAGAATAGAAATTTTGGGCAGTTACCAAACGCCTTTAAATGCTTAGAAATTATTATCGGGCATATAATAAAATAGAATCATTTCTTAGCAGAATCAGTTCTCGAATACAGAATCGTTACCATGTGCACCCTTAACATAACAACTTTCTATATCTACTTAAACATATCTAGCGTCACTCTTACAACGTATTGCTGGTTGAGACATCTAGAGTTACAAACTTAACCATATGGAATCATTGTTTCTCGGTTCGTTGTACTATCCTTGTGATACCTAAAGAAAACCCTACTTTCCGTCTAACCTTAATGCAGTCCGGGTCTCGGATTTTACTAGATATCTCCCCTAAGTTCGCATTTTAGTTAAATGAATCGAACATTTGTAAAGTGTTATTAGGAGTCCAAAAGCACCAATATTATATGTTATCTCAAATAAAGCAGGCACCGAAAGACATTCAAATGGTATACACATCAATTTTCCATTCGACCCATTTGAATAATGCTTCTAATTCGGACTAAATTCTCGGTCAAAGATAGAAACATAGGCACGGTGTTAAAAATGAAGTTGGTGATCGTTTTGTGGGTGACATTGACCAGATGACATCAGCGGTGACGCGATAATGATGGACTCGTGCGAGCATAGTTTCGAGGAAAGCGACTTGGCGACGTCGATGTGCATAGGGAGCTCGAATTTCACTTGTTAGAAAATGACCAAAAATTGAAAAAATTCTAATTTTCAAAAGACACCATAGTCCAGATTCAATGGTGCCTCCATGTTTGTAAATTGACACATCTTTTGAACACCTTTCTCTCAAATTTTAAATCCATAATCTTGAAATTTATTCTTTTGGATTTATTCGATTGCTTGTGGCTTGTTACTCATGAGCAGTGGTCTTGCCCCTCCATTATGCCGTGATTACCATCTCTTCCAACCTTGGCTTGGTCGTCTGCTTTCGCGATCCAACTTAAGTTGACATGTAGTGCTTGTCATGCATGCTATTTTTGTCACATTATGTGACGCAACGACAAAATTTTATAGCGATATTTTTTAAAGCATATTATTCTTGCTAAAACCGCACCACTAAATCCTCGAGCTTAATTATATTCTCGTTGAATCCGATTCGTCTAGACAAAACCGGTGGTGCCATTCACGATTGTGGACTTCGTGGTCCTGTCTCGGATTGTTTAAGGATTTTAATCAAGGACGGATGGAAAACATGGTTGGTCAATTAGTCTAAACTACCGAAAATTCAACAAAGAGATCGATTAAGAACGCCAGCAACGCGTATGGTTAATTGTCGTGTTAGTTCGCAGTTGTTTGCTAATCGGGACATGTGTGCACGAGAATGGTGATACTCGGGGAATTTTGACTTTGTTAATACTTAAGATTGAAATAAGAGGGTTATGTTCGATGTCGAAGATAATGGTTCGTCATAGCATGTTGTATACCTATTTTGTGAACCAGGGACTCAGGAAGCTCATTATCAAGGGTTCGAAAGCTCTGAAAGCCAGCATATTACAGGAGAATTAGTAGTTATAAGAAGCGATTGCGTATCTTCACATGGAAAAAGGGTAAAGAACAACGAGAATATTAATGAAAATTACACCGAGCACCGATCGATTAGTGGGGTTGGCCACCACCGCTAGCCCTCGGGCTCATTTTGATTTCTTATTGTTTCGATGATTCAATTGTATCTTTCATTAGAAGGTGCTCAAGGATCGACAAGGGCCTGGGTGAGGGCTCCTAACACCCTCATCGGTCAAAGCCAAGGCTCGTTGGCCCTTGCTAGATCCAGCGAGGCGAGAGTGCCACGGCCCTCACCTAGAGGCGGCAGCCCCACCAATCCTATGAAGAAAAAAATATAAAAAGAAAAAGAAAAAGAAAAGAAAAGAATAAAAAATCAATTAAAAAATAGTTAACGTCAGCACCGGCTGTATCATGTAAGACGGCTGGCGCTGACTGAACCGTCATATCAGCAATTTTCAGTCAAAATTATCCGGAAAGACTACATTAACAATTCATTAAAATGTTTAGGATTGACAAATCCTCAAAAAGTTTAGGATAACTAAATTGGCACAATTGAAAGATTTAGAACTGTCATACAATAGATTTAGCAATTTTTGGACTATTTTACCAAACAAAATATCACGCAAGTAATCCAATCACTTTGCTACTTCCGCTAATCGCTGCGCACTTATTATGTCAGCCTTAGGTAAACAATTCAAAGCACAAGCACAAAGCCAAGTTTCTAGACATGGTGGATTCATACAGTACAATGGCGAAAAAAAAAATTCAATGTTTTTAATCATTCTTATGCGGACCGTCCGACATCTTACCCCCATATTCAATAACACGATTCATTATTCAGTCTTTGTAATTATCAAAATGCCAAAAGAAACGGGGAAGAAAAAACACGTGCACACACATGCACGTTGACATGCAAAAGCTACAAATTATTCATCGTCGTTGATAAGAAGCGATTTGAATAAATTTTACGAATATGTCGAATTAATAGAAAAATAATTAGCTTTTTAAAAAAAAAAATTGAATGTGAACACAGATGCATGGCGATCAAGGCTGCTTCTCGAGTTTTCTTTCGCTTTTTTTAATCGGACAACATCCATAGAAACAATAATCCAATTTAATCAGAATTTAGTTACACTCAATATACCACACAGAGACAAAAGGCGCAGCCCCCTCTTTCTCGTGTGCAAAATCAGGACGACAACCTCGACCATGCCTCGGAAACAATCTATAATCTAAGCATTGTTTAATAATGGCATGATGGAAAGATGCTAAAATTCAATTAATCAAGTCTTGACATGTCTAAACGCATGATTAATTGAACTTATCGAGGGAACAGAGAGCGACCCTTTACTCTCAATATAAAGACAAGGACGCGACAGCCTCCTCTTCTGTTCGCGAGACATCCAGGCGACAACCTCGACCATGCTTGGGAACATTCTATTAGTTTTTTAAGCACCACATGTCGTCTAATTAACGGTGCGAGAGGGAGATGCTTTAAGTTCAATTGATCATGAGTTCGTGTCTGAACTCAGCAAGCCTCAAGAAACCCATTAGCAAAAAAGCGCTTTAGAAGTGATACCCTTTTGTCGTTCTTGTTCTCTCATTCCTCTTTGCTTTCAAAGACACATGGTCTGGCTAAAGCCCAACACTATTGCGCGTAAAGTGGAGACAAGTTCGAACGTGGACCCTCCTTTTCGACACTATTATATGCGACCCGTGCTTGGATTAGGACTTAATATTATGTGAAAAAGGGAGGGTTAAGCGAACAAACTAATCCATAGGGACAATCTAAATGTGAATGCTGCAAGCCATCACGAACCTTGAAAAGAGAAGCGGATGGAGGGTTTAAACAAATGGTTCTTCTGCGTCATGATGGACCGATTTTAATGTGGGCATGCACAACGCGGAGTAGTGAAAAGATGGGATGTCGCTCGAGCAACTAAAGCGATCTTGCCCCTCTCTTTTTTCTAAGTAGTGATCGAAAAAAAGTTTCAAAACCTATGGCATGTCTATAAAGTGAAGATGACCCTTCGTGCGCTCGGTTTTCGGTTGTCAACAAAGGAAGCTCTCTAATGATTTCTATGTTCTTGTTGCGACCATGTTTTTCTTACTCCGTCGAAACCTTTTCCAACCGCGTTAGGTTATTATATGACTTAAGGATCCATTTGTTTGAAGGAAAGCGGTTTGCGGGAAATTATTTCCCGACTTTTCAGTGTTTGTATGATGGAAAACTAATCGATTCACGGAAAACATTATCCATGGACTAAAAACAGCAAACTTGGAGTCAAGGAAAAAATTTTCCCTTTTGGTAAGAAGGAAATCACTTTCCCTGATCGAAAACTAACCATATTCCTTGAAAATAATTTCCTTAGAAAGTATTTTCCTTTATCATGAAATTTCAACAAAGCAAACGCACCTTAAGTGTCTCGATATCGGGAACAAGAGTTCTTGGGGAATGAAAATCCAAAATAATGTGTTGGGTAATTAAGTGTCTCGACCGTTTTGTGTGATGGAGCAACTCTTCGATGCATGGTCGAGAGACTACTGTCAGAAAAGATAGCCATTGATGATCGAGGGTTGAGATTCAATATTCGCGATTCAACAGCGCCTTTATATTGTAAGGGCACGATGCCCTCGGAAGTCAAAATGTAAACTAACACGCACCGGGGAGGAACAACCAAGGAGAGTGACAACAAGAAGTCACTTGCACTTTATGGCAACATTGACGGCGACGATGCTCAATTAACTGGGGGCAACAACGGGTGGTGGTTAATTCACTAGTATTAATGAAATTTGCGGCCCTTAGAACGTGCTCGCCACGGGCATGGCTTCGGCGTCGTGTACAAAACCGATTTCACCTTCCAAAGAAACAACATAAGTCAATGCACATGTAAATCTCAAACGACTAACCATATTAATCAAGAAAACGTTTTCAATTTGGCTCATCGCTTCCTTCTTCTTCTGTGCGTCCAATGCAGAAAATTTTGACTATGAGTTGGGGGGGCGCAAAAGCAACATCTTTCCAAACCGTTACCTCTATGGTCAAAGAAGATCCAAACCCTAGGTGAGAAACCATGGGATTGTTGTTGGTCATTAGCCATTTCCTATAACTCAAAGCATATCCAAAAGCTAGTTTCGAAGGACGAGGTCGAGAAAGGTCAACTTAGTAATGATGTGAACAAGCACAATGCCCAAAGAAGTTGCCCATTATATTAATTAACCAATAAAATTAGATTGTTTAAGCAAAAGGAGAGTCACTAGGTTTCGCTTAATCGCACGGATACATGTCGGTCGGTCGGTCTATATGAGCTAAGCTAGTGTTGTTGACCGACCAAAGTGGCTGAATCAACGACAACTGACGCAAAATCTTACAATCCCTCTACTGCAAGAGAAGAAAATAAGAAGGGAAGAGAGAAAAATTAAGCCATATCCCTTTGACCCTTCTAATGATTCGAAAGTTGAAGTCAAAGTCCAACAGCAAGTTCCATCTTCGTGAAATTTGAAGAGTGTTCGGGAATCGGGTCGAGAAGCATATTGCCAATTGGGGGTTGAATCAAATTGGAATTTTATAGAACTCGGTGTAGCTAGCCGGATTGGAAAATGGACAATAGAAAAAAATTGGTTGCTTTTGCCGTAAGACCTAACTGTTGTTGACATTTGGAGTTGCGAGTACGTACAAATACGTTAACTTGTCCTTTCGTTGCGTGGGATGCAAGAAATTTATCATTGATCTATTGATTATATGAGGTTTCTATGAAGCTATGTAGGAGAAAAATCATCGTCCTTAGTTTGAACTTTTTGAAGACTTGACACGGTGGCAAAATGAAATTATTAAGTCCAATTGTAATGGTTTCCACGAGTCCTTCGCACGGGAGAACTACAATACTATTAGACAACTTTTGCGAGGTCAACGAAATGTTGGACTAAAGTAGAATAATTGCAAATGTCAAACGTAGAAATAAGATACAAGGAGAAATGAGGCATCGACGGTGTGGAGAGGGGCCGTTGAACTTTCGAAACTTGGCTACTCAAGTACGACACTCGAGACTAAAGTCGACGCAAAGGGAGCTCCAAGGGTAGTACAATTGGACGTTGAGTTTATGGCGGTTAGCATCTAGCACTAGATAGTAGCGCTTAGGCAAATATGGGCTAAAGGGAGGCGAGTAAAACGAAGGGACGCCTTCATCGCAGGCGATCGACGGGTAGGTGACGCGCCTGGTCCTCCCCGACTCCGAAAGGCAAATCGGTTGGCTCGGGCAATGCCCTCGCACGAGAAAGTCTGGCCAGCCCAACTTTGGCCCGATTGGGCCCAGCCCAAACATCCATACGTCATTAGGCTTGCCTTGTGGCCAATGATCAACTCTACTCGACAGATCGCAACACTCAGAAGTCGAATAAAAAAGGAAAAAAAAAAAAGGGAATTTGCGGGAACTCGCTATTGAGAACTTTTTGTTACTATGGGCTCGAGAAAAGCCGATTCTCATTGGGCCTTTCGCTGCGCCGCAGTTGGGCTATTCGGCCTGTTCTGCTTTCTGAGTGGGCCTGAGGCCCGGAAAGAAAGAACGAAAGCGTAGGAGCGTCCCTTCGACTGGTCCCGCAACTTCTTCATCGCCGTTCGGTCGTCGTCTCGAGATCGACCGGAGAGCTGCGGCGACGGCGAGCGCGGAGGCTCTCTCGGTGGCGTTCCGCTCTCTCTCGTTGGGACCGGAGCTCGATCCTTGCCGCCGCCGGTCGGAGCTACCTGGTGAAGTGCGCGAATTGAAGGACGGGTAGGAGGTAGAGAGAGGGAGAGGGAGAGATGGTGAAGGTGCGGATGAACACGGCCGATGTGGCCGCGGAGGTGAAGTGCTTGCGCCGCCTGATCGGCATGCGCTGCTCCAACGTCTACGATCTCTCTCCCAAGGTTCTTCCCAGCTCCGTTTGCGGATTTGCCTTCGCTCGCTCTGTTTTTGATTTCGTTTCGTTTCGTTTCCGCTTGCTGATTGTCAGTTCTAAGGGGGACAAAAAAAATTCATATTGCCGCGCTGGGGAGAGTGCAATTGAGGTTGGGTTTGGGCTGAAGTCGTTTGATTTTACGTAGAGCCTGGCTGCTCTAGGCTCTGGTTGTCGTCGGTATTGTGTGTTTTGTTAGGAGGAATTCGATTGCTGGATGGACATTGGTCTACAGAATTTGATAAGTTTTCTTGTGCGTGTGTGTGAATCTCTCTTGTGTATACTTACTTGAGCTTATAAATAGCTGTGGGGTGGACCTCTCTCACGTATCCTGCTTAGTGTTGTGGCTGCGGATGGAGAATTTCAGGAAGATTTTTGCTTTCGAGTGATATAGTTTCTACTTTCCTCGATGTTGTGTTTTTGGTTTGAT
This sequence comes from Syzygium syzygioides, assembly GCA_031216285.1. NCBI lineage: Eukaryota > Viridiplantae > Streptophyta > Magnoliopsida > Myrtales > Myrtaceae > Syzygium > Syzygium syzygioides. Next base: position 33,947,515 of record CM062249.1, read on the forward strand.
GAAATGGAAAAGGTTGAATGAATTTTCTTCTTTGGTGTTGTTTGTGGAAATTGGTTGACAGACGTATGTGTTCAAGCTTATGAATAGCAGTGGAGTGACGGAATCGGGAGAAAGTGAAAAGGTTCTGTTGCTAATGGAGAGTGGCGTTCGTTTGCACACCACCAATTATGTAAGGTAATCTTGCACATTATGGGTCATCATTTTGAAACATGGTTGTATGAGACTCTGGCAATATATGATTATACTGTGGAAGTTGATCTTATCTTTGAATTACAACATTGATGCATTGAGTATATATTACCTTAGGGGAAAATACCAAAAACATGCCTCGCATTTCACCCAATGGCCACTTACATACATATCTTACCTTTGGAGACTACTTTGCACCTAAAAATGAATTATTCTTGTGTTTTTATTTACAAAAATGTCATTTTCTTTCTAAAAGTGCCAATTCCCATATCTTAAATACTACGGGTGATCGGTTCTTGGTCCGGTCCGGCACCACCTAGGAATCGGGAACCGGGGATTGGACCGGACCAGTTGGGCAGTCCCCTGGAACCAGTCATTTTAAGCACTTCATTTTGCAATGAAATTTCACGCCTAAAGTAAACAAGCCTGTCCAGAACATAACCACCATATTTTCATCTCACTGTGAACACTTTGAAATGGTATAAAACAAAATCTCACGTTAGCCAAATAGATTTCCCTCATAAACGAGTATCTTGCCTGCATCACCTATATTTGAACTACAGTCTAATCAATAAACTTTCTCTAATTGAATGCATATTTTGGTCAAACGTGCCCCAATGTGAATTTAGCTAAAGAGGAGGCGGGAGTGTCATGGGTGAATTCGGAAAGACCAAAAGAGGAGAGCAAGAGGAGGCATGCATGAGGGGTTTTAGATTATTAAGTTTACATTTTAATAATAATAATAATAATAATAATAATAATAAAAAATCCAAGCGGTCTGGTTCGGTCCGGTTCCCCCTTTGGAACTGATAACCGGACCACTCGGACACCGGCTCTACTTTTAGGAACTGGGAACCGTACTAGCACCCCCGAGAACCAAACCCAATCGGCTGGTTTGGTCCTGTCTAGGCAGTTCCTGGTTCGATCGGTCCATTTTTCTAACCCCTACTAAATATTCACTCCCACCCAACACACTCAAAATCAACTAAAAATTAAACCACCCAAACCTTAAGCAATATGCTAAAATGAGTTTGTGAAGAGGGGCAATTTGGTATTATCAATGTTGGGTTTTGCTTTGAGATACGTGAAAGGTAATCGGTAAAAATTAAGGCATTTAGTGGACATTGGGTCAAAAGTGATGTTTTTGTTGTTTTCCCTTATTTTAGTTCAGTTTTACTAGGCTTCCATGTCAACACGACAGTTTAACTAATGACTTATAAGTGGAATTTCTTAGAGGAAGTTAGAGCTAGTGCACAACCATTGTATGGAGTATGTGTGCATTACAGCTTATACCTTTATATTCCCCTTCAAAGAAAACTGATATGATGAGGAAAGCATGAAGCATGCAAATCCAATGGGTGGCTTGCAAGTTAGAGGGTTGTTAAAACCCAAAGGCATACATAGAAGGGAAACCCATTAATTGGTGAAAGGTAGTGTAAGGAACTGAACTCAGTACCTCTAGCTCCAATACAAAGTTGAAGTTGAGCCCTTAACTTTACTTTTAAAAGTTTGATCTGATAGAGATTGATGCACGTTTCACTTTATAGCTCGTCAGAGGCTATGGGCGTCTGGGACTACCTCCATGTAGTGAGCTAAGAAAAATAAACACGAAAACCTTGTCAGTTAATCAGCTCAAGAAAAACTAATCATGGTATTGATAGTAACTGCAACTAATTGATGTTGAATTATTGCACTGAGAATGTTATGAGTTTGCTTTAGGGATAAGAGTAACACTCCTTCTGGGTTTACCCTCAAGTTGAGGAAACACGTACGTACAAGAAGGCTAGAGGATGTGAGGCAGCTTGGTTATGACCGGGTATACTCTTGTTAACTGAACTTTCAGTCTTCTATGTCAATCGTATGATTTTCATCGCTTACTTTCAGGTGTAATTATATTGGTTAGTTGCTTATTTTAATCGTTCATACCTTGTATCAGATAGTCCTCTTTCAATTTGGCCTGGGTTTGAATGCATACTATGTTATATTGGAGCTTTATGCCCAAGGAAATATTATCCTGGCAGATTCAGAGTTCACGGTTATGACACTTCTCCGATCACACAGGTATATGTTTTGCTATTGAATGCTAAGTCCTTACCTTTAGGATGAAACAAGCTTAATGTTCTCACTTCTCGCACTTGTTTGTGTTTTTCCTAAAGAGTAGATGTGCATCTTCTGTCTTTGTGGGAAGGAGGTTTTTGATAATCTGAGGCTAATTACTGAGCTGACTAATGCGTTCAGCATAGTCTCATATTGCTTTCTTTGACTAATTGTGAAGAAAGGGCACCGTATTACCAATCAGCCTCCCCTGTTGGTGTGGGCAGCTTGCTCAATCAGGGGATATGTGTTGGCTTCACGTGAATGGCAAAACCTGTTGATGAAGAGAGGAAATCCTGTACCTGAAGTGTTTTCCTTTCTTTTTCATTTCATCAAAGCGCATTATCTAACAATTGATTCTGATGCATCTTCCTCTTGTCTCCTTATTGGATAATTTGGCAGCTACAGACAAACCTAATGAATACAGACAATTTAGCTGTCTTGTTTTCTATATTTTTCTTGGAAAAATCGTGTCCACATCTGTTGACATGTTGTCTGACTTCTATCAATACCATAGACCCTTTGTTAAAGAAAAATACATGGGAGCTTCTTGGTAAGATGTATCATATTATGGCTAATGAGCCACCTAAATGTATTGTCGACTATATTCTTTTAGGTCCTGCATGGTCTTGATCTTGACAGTTATAAGCATTCCATGTTCCCCAAACTGAGGGCAGTGCATTGGCCACTTCCATGCTAGCAAATCTAGTTGAATTTACCAATGAATTTTATTCGTGATTTAGTACTTTGACTGCTTGAGAAATAACAAGCTTTCTAATAAAACAGAGATGATGATAAAGGGGTTGCAATAATGTCACGCCATCGATATCCTACAGAAATTTGCCGGGTATTTGAGAGAACTACCCCTCAAAAGTTCCAGGCTGCCCTTAAACTGTCTGAAGAACAGAATGATGATAAGTCTCTGATTAATGGAGGCAGAAAAGATGCATCTGAAACATCGACTGAAAAGAAAGGAGGTCGAAAGGGAGTGAAGTCATCTGTGTCAGGCAAAAATACCAATGATGGTACTCGTGGCAGACAAGCCACTATGAAAGTAGTTCTTGGGGAGGCCCTAGGGTATGGACCTGCACTTTCTGAGCATATCATATTAGACTCTGATCTGGCTTCCAATATGAAGTTTCCTAAAGAAGACAAGTTAGATGATGAGACTGTTCAAAGATTGATCAAAGCTGTTGGGAAATTTGAGGATTGGCTGCAGGATGTGATCTCTGGAGATACAATTCCTGAAGGATACATTTTGTTGCAGAATAAGAATCAGAAGAAGGAGCTTTATGCTCCTTCTGAAACTGGAAGCCAGGTGCTGTTTTTGTTTCTTAAAAGTGCAGTATCAGTCCCTCTAGCTTCAAAATCACCATATATTCTTTCAAATTTTCAACTGCGCAATGTTATTACTGATTGATATTTCTACAGATCTACGATGAGTTCTGTCCCATTTTGTTGAACCAATTCAAATCTAGGGAGAATATCAAATTTCAGACTTTTGACGCAGCTTTGGATGAGTTCTATAGTAAAATTGAGAGTCAACGGGCAGAACAACAACAAAAGGCAAAAGAGGACTCTGCGGTTCAAAAACTTAATAAAATACGCTTGGATCAGGTATTGATCCCTTTTTTTAATCTAGTTAACTTCTAGGTTCTCTGAGCATTCTAATTGCTGAGTCCCTTCTAATTCATATATTTCTTTGTAATTTTCCTTGTGGAAGTGGAGGTTTTGATTGTGGTGGTATAGCTGCTTCCTAAATGTGTCTTACTTGCATATGTATTTGAGCTGATGTATCATACAGACATGTGTTGTCCTCCCTTATTCTGCGCCATGTTGATTATTAATGATTGCTAGTTCTTGCTACTCAGAAAATTTTTTCTTTTGCTGTTGTTTACATTGTTAAACCTCTTCCTGTTGCGCATCCATGCTGGAGTTGATTTCTCATGTTCACTATGTGAAGAGGATGGGTCAGTTGCAGGAGTAGTTTCTAATATCGACTTGAAACTTGCTTATCATACAGGTTTACCTTTATGCTTTATGTGGTAACTTTTTGTTTTTTCCTTTTCTTTTTGACTTAGGAAAATCGTGCACACACACTAAGAAGAGAAGTTGACCGCTCTGTTAAAATGGCTGAATTGATAGAGTACAACTTAGAAGACGTTGATGCAGCCATATTAGCTGTTCGAGTGGCTCTTGCAAAGGGTATGAGTTGGGAGGATCTTGCTCGCATGGTGAAAGAAGAGAAGAAGTCGGGTAACCCTGTGGCTGGTCTTATTGACAAACTCCATCTGGAAAGAAACTGCATGACGTTGCTGTTAAGCAACAACCTTGATGAGATGGATGATGACGAAAAGACAGTCCCTGTGGATAAGGTATCTGTTGAAATTGGGCTTTAATTGCATCAAAGGGAAATATATTATCTTTGTTCAGACCATTAGCACAGGCATCCATCACTTGATCTAGCTGAGGTTATTCATTCTCTTGATGATAATCTTTGGATAGAGATAAAGAGATATTAAATTTTATGATGATGTTTGGCAGAAATATCTCTTGCTTATGAGTCTTGTTATACTTGATACAATGGGTGATTTCCTGGTGAAAGTTTTAGTCATTCAACTTTGAGGTTACTTTCATTCAGGTCCTTTAAATTTTATATTTTCAATCAAGTCATTGGATTTTTAGAACTTTCAGTTAGGTCACTGCACTTTTGAAGTACTCAGACAGCTTGTCAACTTTCTGTCGTCAACTTTCTGTTGATAATGTAACAGAAAGGTGACATGGCTCTGTGTACATGTCACGTGGCATGCCACATTAATATTCCTGTTGCTTTTAATGGATGGTTGACTGAGCCACCTCATTCGAAGTGCTTGCACAATTTATTCAACTTGTTGAAAGTTTTGAAAGTTCAATTTACTGTATCTCGTACTTGCTGAAGACGGTCTTTCTTCCTTCTTTCCTTTTCTGTGACAAGTCAAAGTTTTTTACTTTGAATTTTCCTTCTGTCTTACATATGTTATGTTTTGGAAAGAACATCATGTGCAGCTGTTTGGCACAATTTTTGGTTTAATTACCTTCTGCTTTTTATAGGTTGAAGTTGATTTAGCATTATCTGCTCATGCCAATGCTCGTCGGTGGTATGAACAAAAGAAAAAGCAGGAAACCAAGCAAGAAAAGACCATTACGGCACATGAAAAAGCTTTCAAAGCAGCTGAGAGAAAGACGCGTCTCCAGCTTTCTCAGGTACACACTTCCTTGTTTTATCAATACTTCACTTGATTTGGGGCAACAGCTACCAAATATGACAGCTTTGGTGGGGTGTTAACAATCAGGTGATCTGAGTTCATAACTGTCATCAATGAACTTTTTGAAAAGAGAACATTATGCTAAAATACGCATAACCTTTTCAGTTACTTGAGGTGGTACAAACCAACTTATTGGTGCTGTTTGTACTAGATATAGATTTGATTTTATTTATCAACATGATACCTATAAAGGTATACCCCTGGACCAAATCATTGAGAGAAACCAGAAAGTTAGACAATATATGCTGAATTAGCAGTTGGTACCGCTTGATCAACTTACGTTTTCCAAGTGGACAAGGGATAAAAAAAACTATTTTAAATGACACAGGCACTGAGGTCAGATTCGCTTTTTCCTAATTCGCAGTAAAGAGTATGAGAGATCTGTCTGGCCACTATGATTTTGGATGAGTAAACTTCATCAAGCTTTGATATTTACCAGCGTATTTTCATGTTGTTCTTGAAATGAAGGATAATGGAACGACTGTGGATATTAATCTTCCAGCGTCATATACTTTAACATAAAAAATTATCCTTATGGACTTCACTTTCTGATGCCTTTCCCTGATTAATCCAGGAAAAGACAGTTGCAACAATTACTCATATGCGCAAAGTCCATTGGTTTGAGAAATTTAATTGGTTCATCAGCATCGAGAATTATTTGATTATCAGTGGCCGTGATGCTCAACAGAACGAGATGATAGTGAAGCGTTATATGTCAAAAGGAGATCTGTAAGTTATTATTGCAGGAAATTAATTTTTGAAGGATCTTACTTATTTTTCCTCTATTCTTTTGGTGTTTCGGGGTGGGGGTGGAGTGGGGGTAAGGAGGGCATGCAAGAGGAATAGAATCTTGTCATTTGCATGGTGACATTATAATGCAGAATGGGGTGAACTTTTGTAAACATACAGAGATGTAAGAAGAATTCCCAAAAGTCTATCATCTCTGATACTCAATACTGTCCGTTTCTCATTTTAATTGCCATCGATGGAATTATAAATTATGGAAGTCCTAATTTCTGTCTTCGTCTGGCTACCTTCCTTGCACTGATTAGGTGCAATTTGAGTGAGTTTATGCGATCTTATCCTGGATCATCTAACGAGATTTTTGTTCTTGTCCAACTTTTAAAGAATTGAATTCTTATTGAAGCTTGTTAGTTGCTGCTTATCATGTCATTCAATTCTTGAACAGGTACGTACATGCTGATCTTCATGGAGCATCTAGCACAGTGATAAAGAACCACAGGCCAGAGCAATCTATACCTCCTCTTACTTTAAATCAAGCTGGATGCTTTACGGTAATCTTCTTCCTCACGGTCAGATTATATTTATGCTCTTTATTATTGTTCAGTAATCGTCTTCCTCACTGTCCAATTATGTATATGCTTTTTATTAATGTGAAGCTGAAAAGGTAAATGGTTGCACTGGGGATGATCAATTGGTATTTTGGTGCTTGTTTTAGGTTTGTCACAGCCAGGCATGGGATTCAAAGATCATCACCAGTGCTTGGTGGGTCTATCCCCACCAAGTTAGTAAAACTGCTCCCACTGGTGAATATCTTACTGTGGGAAGTTTCATGATCCGTGGAAAGAAAAACTTTCTACCCCCTCACCCTCTTGTGATGGGTTTTGGGTTGTTGTTTCGGTTGGATGAGAGCTCTTTGGGTTCACATTTGAATGAAAGGAGAGTGAGAGGTGAGGAGGAGGGCATTGATGATACAGAAGAAAATGCGTCTCTCCGAGAAGAACCTGATACTGACTCTGAGAAGGAAGTGACAGAGGAGAAAATCTCTGCCGAGTTGGAAAGAGTTCCTGATTCCACAACAGAAAATTTTGAACAGGCATCAGAATCCCCAGCTAAAGATAATTTCACACACGATGCCTCTGCAATCTCCTCTTCTAGAGGTAGTGACCACGATAACTTCCGTATTGCGCAGAATGGTACCCTGAATGGTGGCGATGGAAACAATATAGCTGATGGTTTGGTAAATGGTGCTGCTTCAATGAACCCACAACTGGATGATCTCATTGATAGAGCACTTGGACTTGGATCTGCCTCCCAGCCTATTATGAATTATAGGCTTCAAGCTTCTCAATCAGATTCGTTGGGAGAACGCAATCAGGAAGAGAAAAAAGTTCCAACTAATAATAAACCTCATACTTCAAAAGCTGAAAGAAGAAAACTCAAGAAAGGTATGCAGAGTAATGTTTCTGCGGAAACGCTTGTGGACGAGGGAGTCAATAAATCAAAGGAAAGTGGCGTTTCTGCTGATCATTCTGAAAAACAAGTTCAAAGCGTGAAACCTGGCGGGGGGAAAATCAGCCGTGGGCAGAGGAGTAAACTCAAAAAGATGAAAGAGAAGTATGCTGATCAGGATGAGGAAGAAAGAAGTATTCGCATGGCATTATTGGCTGTAAGTTAAATATTCTGCAACGCGATTTACACTGGCCAAGTTGCAAAATGTTTCCTCATCAATATCTTCCGTTCATTTTTCCCTTCATTGATTTGGTGCTTCAACATCTCTTTGCTGAAGTAGCTTCTTCACCAAGCTAATGGATGCATAATTTTTTCTTATTATTCTTCATGTAATTTACAAATTTAATGAATTGATGGGAAGCATTTAATAACCTTTGTGAAAATAAGAAGTAATGTACATAAATATTTTTCCAGAAAAGAAAGTTGAATCAATAGCACTGTCAATCTATAGTGTCGTACTAAAACACCCTCATTATCAGAACTCGTGGCAAAGACCGACTGACCTAGTAAAACCAAACCCAAAAGCGGCACCCTTTCACCCGAACTCACATGCACACACTCTGACAAAATAGGCAAACTTGGAGAGGCTTTGATATACATCTCCAACTGAGACACTGATTGGTGGAAGATACATCGTGTGAAATGCATTTGACAGTATGGTATGGAAACTGTCGCACGTAGTTTCATTTTGAAGGGCCCTGTGATATCGTGATAAATATGAACATTTTCATTGATTATTTGTGTCAAAATTGCATTTGACTTGAATGCATTTCGTTTTGTGCATATGAGCTTAGTTGTGCTCTAATTGTTTATCAGATGAATGTGGACCACGTCATCTTCTCTATAGTTTTTAATGACGTTTCTTTTAAAATTTTATAGTCTGCTGGAAAGGCGCAAAAGAATGATGTTGAGTCACTGAAGGGAAATGCAGCTTCACACAAGGAGAAACAACCTGTTAGTGGTATGTGTACAGGTTTTAATTGAAATCTTAATGAACATCGTTCTTACTGAAAGGAATCTTTGCTTTGTCGGCTGTTTCAAATTGCCAGGGAGGTAAGTAGTAATTGGATAGATATCATCATCAGAGAAGGTGGTAGCATGTAGGCTACCCGGATGTTAAACATCTTGAGAAGAACTTGATTAGCTAGAAATTAAAGTGATGAAAATAGGGGACTGTACCATGTCTGTCCTCAGTTCATTTATCATCGAGGAGACAGCAATCTCTCCTTCCTAAACTTCTATTTTTGGACTATCCCCTTTTTTATACCCTTGTCCACTTTCAAATTTGTCATTTTTTTTTTCACTCTCAGGAGAGCCCAAGTTCAAATAAAATCTTGTTTATATTTGGCCACGATATGCAGGTCCAGAAGATGTGCAAAAAATATGTTACAAATGCAAAAAGGTAGGTCACCTTTCCCGTGACTGTCCAGAGCATCCAGATGATGCTTCACAAAGTCATGCGAATGGTGAAGTTGAGGTTCCGGGTCACTTGTCTTCAGGAGATACTGTCTCTGATATGGACAGAGTAACCATGGAGGAGGAGGATATTCACGAAATTGGCGATGAAGAGAAAGAAAAATTAAACGATGTGGACTACTTGACCGGGAATCCACTACCTAGCGATATTCTCTTGTATGCAGTCCCCGTCTGTGGGCCATACAATGCGGTACAATCGTACAAATACCGTGTGAAGATTGTCCCTGGAACTGCAAAGAAGGGAAAAGGTACTTATGCTTGAGTATCTTATTATTGGAAGGAATTACTGTCTCCCTCTCTCCTCTCCATGCCTGCCTTTATGCTTTTTGAACACGATTAGTTCATCGAGAATTTTGGCTATTGCAGCTGCAAAAACAGCAATGAACTTGTTTAGCCATATGCCTGAGGCGACAACTAGGGAGAAGGAGTTGATGAAGGCTTGTACAGACCCTGAGCTGGTCGCCGCGATTGTCGGCAATGTGAAGATCAGTGCCGCGGGTCTTAATCAACTAAAGCAGAAGCAAAAGAAGGCCAAGAAGAGTGGAAAACAAGAGAGGTAGCGAGAAAACAGTAGTCTGTGATCTAACAATAGTTGCTCTATAAGGTTTGAAGATGGAGATACCGTTTTTCTTTTGATAGAAAGTTAATTTTTCTTGTTTTTTAAAACTTTTACAATTCTGGAATTCAGAGATGTGTAAAGGAGTACTTTGTACAGAAGCTACAGGTCCATGCTGCGCAAATACGTTGGCCTAGTGAAAGCATGAAATGTTGGCAATTTTCACAGAGAGAATAACGTAAACGCATGCGGACTTAAATGTAAGGCATGTCATGACATGCGCTCCAGTCTTTGGTTGGTCGGAATGATTTTCTGCTGGCACTTTGGAAGGCCACTAGAAGAAAAAGGATGCTGCTTTCCTACAATGCTGCGGTGTATAGGACAGATAAGTCCTGTCTGGACGCAACCATCTACAGCTGATATTTGCTACCTTCTCTCGATATGATGTTGCATAACCGTCTTTAACAAAATACATGTGATGCGTTGTGCATTTGCCGAACATACATTTTGCTTAGATTATAGCGTTTTTCTTCTCTCGATTAAGGAAACATGGAAGAGCCTGATTCTGGCAATGTAGAGGATGGTCGAATCAACAATTTCTTTTCCTTGCTTACGGCCCATGTGCCAATATATTTGCAATCCGCAACAGTTTCTCTACAAGAAATGATTTAATTGGAAACAATACACCATGGCAATCTCAATCACAGTTCATTGGCAGCTGCGGGAACATCGCTCAAGTCTAGGCCTTCTGCTGGCAAATCGGAAGAAAGCGGACCCAAGATCCCATCAGAACTCAGAGTCAACCCGCTCTGCAGTATCAAGAAAAGAACGGTTATTTCATCACCTGAATCTGTAAAAGCTATGACTAAATGTGCACTGCTCACAGTTGCAGACCCGACACAGCAAAAGAATGACAAAGCATTGTATACATCATTCTCAATGTCCAGGACAAAGTAGGCAATCAGAAGTATGAAAATGTTAAATTCAAATGTGCGTCAAAAGTAGAATAGCCCATGCTATGGAGCTCCGTGTGGATCCTGGCGACGGGAACACCTAAAATTGGTCATGCCTTTACGACAACCAAAGACGCAAACAGGAGAAAAGTAACTCACGGGAGCAACATGAAAAATTTCCTCACTAGTTTTAAGCTTCATTAAGTTATGCAATTACAATATAAATCATTTTCCAGTTCTTTAGGATTCAGGATGCGTTTGGTAACCACTATGTTCCCGGAAACAATTTTTGGTTGGAAATGATTTTTTTTTTATTCTGTTTCCGGAAACAATTTATAAACATTTGAAGGCATTTGGTGACGAACCAAAATTTCCATTCCTAGAATAGAAAAAGAACATAAATGCACTTGATAACGGCACAAAATTTCTTTTTATCAATAATATTTTAAAATATTTTAATATTTCTTTCTTTTTTTCTTCTTCTCCTTGTTGGCCATGGCCGGCGACCGGCCACAGGCCAAGGCCAGCGAGGGTGTCGCGGCCTGGGCAAGGGTCGCCCTAATCGGAAGCCACCAATGGCGAGGGCGGCCCTAGCCTGTGGCCAGTTGCCGGCCAGGAAAGAAGAATAGAAAAGGAGAAAAAGAAAAAAAAATTCTCCTCTATTTCTGATTTTTGTTCCTAGAATCAAGAAGTAAATTTTTTTTTTATTCTTGATTCCGCTCCAAAATTGATTCTGAGAACAAATTTGTGTAAATTTGTGCCCGGGAATAAAAAATTTACTAAACAGATTTCTGTCCTTTTTCTGTTCCACGGAACAAAAAAATAGAATCAGTCACTATTTGGCAAGTTATCAAACGCACCCTTTTTGGTATCGAGGGCAAAACCTCAAGTTCAAAGCATCTTATGTAGCACTTCCACTTTGTTGCAATAACCAGTTATCCGTCTTTATATAAAGCCCGGAATGGCTGGAAGAGAGATAAATCAGGGAACAGCCCGACTAAGCACAGGTAATTACCTCAGGCTGGAACCTAAGCATATCCGCACGAGCCATCGCTTCTGCTTGAGCAATCCTCTGCCTGAATGTCTGTGCCATCTCCTCCGCCTATGACATTGAGGCCCATTACAAAATCAGTATGTCATAAGGCAGCAATATAAGATTCACGATTGTAACAACAAAAAAAAAAAACAAAAGCAAAAGAATGAGATCCAAAATCACTAATAAGACTAGTCAGAGATCTTGGCAGTCTTAAGCAATAGGTTTCATGTCTTTTATTTCTCAGCATTCCTCACCAAAGGCTTAATCATTCCCAAGCGCTATTAATGTTCTTTCACTAATCAAGTAAGATCCACATCCCACCATCGAGAACTGAAACCTTACCAGAAAGAACTAAGTTGTAATGTCATTAAAGCAACAAGAAATCGTGTATTTGAGACCACTACCTTCTCAAAAACAAGCTTTGGGTTGCGAATCATGTCACCAGGAGTAGGTTCCAACTTCTTGGTTGAAAGACTCACTCTACCTCTCTCGCGGTCGTGGCTCAAAATCATAACCTACACCAGGCGAGCTAGTTAGAGGTTTATCTACTAATCAAAAGTAAAATTTCCAGCAAACTAACTATACAAACTAATTAGGCATATAACCTTGAGAGTATCTCCAGGTTGAAGAACGGTTGCTATGTCGGAGACACGGTCATGGCTGATCTGACTGACATGGAGGAGTCCGTTAATTCCACCAATATCAATGAAGGCACCATAAGGCTTCAGACTCTGAACTGTTCCGATAACCACTGATCCAATGCCTAACTGGGCCTGGCTATCTGCCATCGCCTTGCGGTTACTGAGGACAAGCCTAGACTGCTCCTCATCAACTTCCACAAACTTCAGTGGGAGTTCCGTCTCAAGAAGCTCTTCTGCAGCTGTTTTCTGATGCATATCCAAAAAATTGTTGAAGTTAATTACAATACCAGTTCAGAGCAGAAAAAATCCATAGACAAAATTCAACCAATGGTTCAGAACGAAGAAATAGATAGCATCATGAATTGATAAAATAGACATCAGACAGTAACTTTAGGGCCTGATAACAGTATGACACACAAGCAACCAATTCAACGTAAAAAAATGGGGAAGCTGTGTCAAAAGATGAGAGAACTTACGGTTGATATTTGAGAGAAAGGAACAAATCCTCGCAAGCCCTCCACCACGGCAACCACTCCACCTTTGTTTGCACTAACAACCTGATATACAAAAAGACCCTTAAATTAACCAATTGTTTAATTGGAAAAAAGTAAAAGAAAATAGCTGAACACATGAAAGAGGAAGAGAAGACTATCACAAGATCTCCTGGGTCATAGCAAGGACAGGAAATAGTTTAGGGGTCAGAACTATTACAGAAGGAATTTGGATATCAGCAAGACAAAGGAGTGAGTAGGAGGTGCAATTTTGCACCCTCGCATTCAGTGAGACGCCAAGAGAACTCAATGAACAACGCAGATAGTGCATTTGAGAGCTGGGAATACCAACAGGATGGTAATGCTAAAAGCAACAATGCAAACCTTGCCCTTAACCACGACATCTTCAGCTTGAAGCTGCCTACATCTTTCCCAAGCAAGATCATATTGTATTGCTCTTAAGCTCAAGATCAAACTATCATCAGCTTCATTTTCTCCGATAATTACGAACTCCTCTTTCAAGCCAGGAACTATACCAGCTTCTCCAACATGCTTTATCTTGTGAATACATGCCTCTTGGACAGGCAAGAAGGCCGAAGATTTTGCAGTTATATCAACAAGGGCCCCGTTGGCATCTGTACAGAAAACGGTTCCCTTCACCTGAGAAAAAAATGCGCATAGTATGAACCTAGCATGCTCAAGCACACTCATATACATAGAAAAAAAATATTTGCCAAGTGAGAAGGGTAAATCTTGGACAAATAATGCGGTAAATAAGTAAGGATGGTAACACCATTCCAATATTCGACGCTTTGAGGAAGTTACAGCGTTTGTCAGTCTCGGCCAGGAAACGGTGGTCAAACATTTTATTCACTCTTAGACGGCTATTTCGATGAGGAAACTGTCTCTGTCTAGGAGTAGAAGTTGTTCTCACTTCAGGTAATTTTCCAGGAAATGCTCTCCACTAGACAAGCAAGAGGCAGAAAGAGCAGACACAACTGGCTTAACCTTATCATTCTCCGTGATACCGCTATCTCCGGCCACCAACATTTACAGTGTCCGGTTTCACAATTCCACCAGCGAAGTGCATCGAGCTGGCAAAAACCCAATACAGGACATCATAAAATCAATCACACAACACTCCCATCACCATAGCCACCGACAACAAATTCATGCCTTTCTCTCGGCCCCTCGTTCATATTGCAAACTCTCACCAATCAACTCCCTTCCACCCTTCACTTTTTTCCCATAAAGTCACACATTTGCCACATCAAATTCAACTTCGCATCACACCCAACAAAGACCCATCTCTCATTTTTTTTGGTCGGAAAAGACCCATCTCTCCACACACGCATTAATTCACAAGAAAGTAGCGCCACTGACCTTGGTTCCCAGCTCGGAATTGAAGTCGTACTTATCGAGGGCGGTGTGGAAATCCTCGAGCGTGAAGGCGACGCCCTCCATGGGGGCAGTGCGGCACCGGTCGTAGGCGTCCTCGAAGAGCTGCTTCAGCTCGGTCCGCTCCCGGGTCTGGGCATTGGAGATGGCCACCGCAGAGACGACGGTCAGCGAGGAAGGCTTCTTGGGAGAACCGCCGGCGGCGTGGGTTCGCCGGCGAGCAGCGAAGGGCTTGCAGGAGAGGCGGGAGCGACGGAGCGGCGGGCATCTCAGGCCGGTGAACTGCTGCGCCAAAGACGCCATCTTTTTCCGGCTTCCCCGCTCGCTGCAGCAGCTGGGGTGTTGTCTCGTGCGCCTCCTTTGGTTTCGTTTTGCCGGGATTGGGTAAGAGAGAGGGTCTTGTCGGGTTAGATAAGGTAAGGAGGCCAAGGTGACAGCCTTCCCTGTCAGCGGCAAATGGCAATGGCCAACAGGTATTCTTGTTAGGTTATTTTTTTTTTTTTTAAGTGGCTGTGCTTGAATGTGTGTCTAAAGTCATTGGTTATTGAAGTGAGTTGTTGAGTAAGTTTCATACTTTCATTGGTGTGTCGGATTTAATTCTTAATGATTTCAAGTGCGCATGCATCGATTTGATATTAATGGCTTCGAATTGAATCGATTCGGAATTGTTGATTCGGTTTTTTTTCTCTTTTTTTTTTGGATCGATAAGTTTAGTTCGGATTGAAAATGTACTTAGATTGTGTCAAATCAACATGAACACCCTTATTGGCCGAGAGAGAGAGGGAGAATTTTGTAGAAGTGACCAGTCAAGACCTTATTACGAATTTGTGATGGTGGCGGAAATGACCCTGCATTTTAGGCTCTGTTTGTTTTACGGAATATAAATGATTTGGAAAATATTTTTTTAAAAATAATTGCTTAAATCTCTTACGAAAATGAATAAATGAAAAGTAAACATAAATTATTGCCAATGATGAAAATATTTTATATTGATTAATTGTTTTGAATTGATACAAACAATCATTTTTATGTACTTTACCAAAAAAAAAAACAATCATTTTTATGTAAATATTTTTTAAATCATTCATTTTTCTCGAAACAAGCGGAGTCGAGATTTTAGAATGGCAAAATAGCACCTTATTCTGGTAATATGTTTTGCACTTGCCTTGGTAAGGCCTAAGAGAGGCGCTGCGAGGGGACTAAATACCTACATTTGCAAAAATAACAAAAAAAACGTAATTTACAGTGATGGTATGATATAAATTGAATATAGAAAATGACACTTAATATAACCCATGCATTTTGCCGAGGCAAAAATAACGAAAAAACGTGATTTAATCAATCAAAATTATTATATGAATTAATTTACAAATTACCACATATCCCAAATAATGAATTTAATTCTCCTAGTTTTATTTGAATTTATTTTCTAGACCAATTAAAAACCATGGATTATTTTGTTGCTCTTGACACATAACAAGTCTATTTCACGGCAAAGGAAGCTTCCTCTCGCTGCTCGCGCGCTGTTATGCCCGGAGCTCAATCGCTGCTCATCGTCTCCAATGTCGTCTGCGACCATCAGCCCCGACACCTCAGGCTCAGGTACCCTCTCCTTGACGAGAGCTCAAACGGGTTCATCTTCATCCTCCTCGATTACGATGTGTCTGCGCAATCTGCTCTCTTTTTCGCGCTGAGATTGGTGAAGTTTGGAGGAGAGTCGATTGGCTCTTCTCGTTTGAGATTGACGAAGGGTACCCTGCGGCTTAGGGCTTCGTGGGTTTGATTCTATTTCTTCTTTCCTCCCTCGATTCGCTTTCAAAATTCGAGCTTTCCTCGGGGAGGGGACAAAAGGGCAGGTTTTTTCTTCGAAATTTGCGGCAGCTTAGAAGGCTTTCTGTGTCGTTAGGTGGCTTCTTTCGTTTTTTCCTTCGTGTCGTCTGCTGGATTAGCAGGAAAGAGGAGGAGCTATCTTGACGTGCATTGCTCTCATTATCTGATGTGTTTTTGAAGAGCTTGATGTTGCGAAATTACGAAATCTGTGCGTGGTTTGTTATTCAGGATAGAGAAGTCTCTTTTGTCTATGTTTTGATGATTGGATGTGCTCCAACTTTCAGATAAAGTGAGAGATAAGGAGGGGACAGGGATGGAGGCAGTCAAGGAAGGAGGTTTTCTTGCAAGCTCAGGACCTGAGCCCTCGGAAACTGGTGAGCCCATGTGCTATTTCTTTGGTTTCGTTGTGTGTATCTATTTGTTAAGCTCTGTGAAGCGTGAGCTTAAAAGCAGCGGAGCTAAGATTTTCTTATGAATCTGCTAGATCCAAAAGCTCGGATTGATGCTATGTGGGAGCAAATGAACAAAGGGACCTCTAAGCAGATACTCCAATCCGTTTGCAGAAAGCCTAGTTCAACCATGAATACTGCTAAGCGCAAGACATCCACCGTGAGAATGCTGCTTGCTCTGTTATGGTTTGAGTGAATCTAATAGCTACCGTTTAACCTTTGGCTTTACTTTGTAGAGTTGGATGAATTATCTAGGCTTGGCTCCTAAGAAGGCAGAATCGTTGTCACGAGAGCAACCCCAGGAAAGGCCTAATCTAGTCCCGAATGGAAGTAGTGATGAGGCTAAGAGGCTTGCCGCTGCTGCTCTCTCAGCAGTGAAGGAGGCAGCAGCAGCTGCTGCTTCAGTGAGGGGTAAAGTTGAGGTAAGTACATTTCATAGTAAGGGGGAAGAACCTGCATTTACCTTTTCAATCTGTTGTACCTGCTTTTCAGCCTAGTGTTCTGTCATGTTGGTTTGTGAAGTAGTTGAACGGTCATTATTTGCTCCCTATGTTAGAATTGGATGTGGTGGAAAAGTGAAATATGAAACATTTTTATCATGTGAGAATTTTCCCCCACTGAATAGTCCAGTTCTTATGTGAATGGCTTGTGTCTGATTCTTATCTAGATCACTGAAATTCGGGACTTTGCCGGTCAAGATATAGAAGTCAAGAAGCTTGTGGATTCTGATTCGAAAGAGGCATCCGACAAGGCCAAGGCTGCTGCACCTTCTGCTGTTGATGCCGTTCTTGAACAAATAAAGAAGAAACCGAAGCTGAGCGTGCTTGATAAAACAAAGAAGGACTGGGGAGAGTTTAAAGAAGAGAACCAGGGGATGGAAGACGAGCTTGACGCCTACAAGAAAAGCTCGAATCAGTATCTGGACAGAGTTTCCTTCTTGCAACGAGCAGACTACCGTGAGTTCGAGAGGGAAAGAGATGCACGCCTCGCCATGCAAGCCAGGAGGAAGCCAGACATGCGGGATGAGCCCTGAACATGGAACATTGTTGAACATACGTGCTGGTGCAACTTCTGGAGCAGTGGCCACCCTATTCACTAAAAAGAGTGAAATTCCCTAAAAGGGGACATGAAGACCAGTCATAAGTGGTGCTTTTCCCGGGAGAGGTTTTGAAGAGCAGTCTCTCCTCTCCTAAAGAAACTAGTTTATTGTGGGAGAGTTTTTTAAGCCAATTCTTGGTTTCACCGATCCTCAAGAGCCCGTTTTCTGGTTAATGGGGGAATTCTGCTTCGCGGTGATGAATTTAACGGATGTATCTCCAATGTCGCGTTGTTTGATGTGTATTGTCCATGATGTTAGTAGAGTAGGACACAACCAATGCTAATGGTCATGGATTGTTGTTTCCAATTCCAAAGATCTCTGTATTAGCTTTTGCACGAGAACGATAGCCTTAGTGATGGGTTTAAAATTGCACCTGATACAGTCGAATCATCTTTCCCTCTTAATAAAATTTCTAAAAGCTTGATTGCATGAAGGGCGATCGGATCACTACGATGAAGTGAAAAGGAGCAACTGAGAAGGCTAAAGCTTCCTTCAAATGAATTCGCGAAGTGGAATTTAGGCCTCATTTGAGACGGGTTTTAAGAGGAGTTTTCCTGACATATGTTCCGCCAACCAAAAATAAAAACGACAAAATCGAGGGTAGATGGGATGGCAGAATCAGACGGGAGCCACCCCAGCAGGGACGGAAACCGACCGGCGAACAATGGCCAGACTTCAGTCCAAACCAGGAAATTGAAGTGGAACATATTAATGCTGGATGTTGGGATGCATCTCCTACAGTTCGCATGCAATACCGGGCAACGTTAAGACCCAAGTTTTTATATCGTCCGTAACTGGAAGCTTCCACGTGATTTCAATGTTTCGAGCAGAAAGCCAATCACATTTGTATGGACAAAACTGCCTCCTAACTTACAAACAAAAGAAAACTTCAATTCTGGGGGATGGCCCAATCCCTGCATAGATCCTGCTAATGTGTTTATGAACATTGATAGCAAAAACGCTACAAGGTCATTCTGTTATTGCAGACAGAAGATGACAGCAAACTTCTCTTTGGACACTCGGACTCTTCCAAATAACGTAGACAAGAAGAAACAGGAAGTTTTCAGCCAGAGATTTCAAAATCGAAATTGCAGTGAATGTAAATCAAGAAATCTAGATGTGAATGGGCTTGTCATAAGTTGCCATAGCAGCTTCCTTCAATGCCTCGCTCATCGTCGGGTGTGCATGGCACACGCGTGCAATGTCCTCACTGGAAGCATCATATGCCAAGGCTAACACTGCCTCATGAATGAGTTCACCAGCATTTGGTGCCATGATATGAACTCCCAATATCTGGTCTGTCTCCTTGTCAGCCACAATCTTGACAATCCCTTCTGCATCATCAATCGCCTTAGCCCTGCTATTGGCCAAGAAAGGGAATTTCCCCACACGGTAATTAACACCAAGTGCCTTCACCTGTTCCTCAGTCTTTCCAACAGATGCAACCTCAGGATGTGTGTATACAACACCAGGGACCTTGTCATAGTCCACATGGCCAACTTTACCGGCTATGAACTCTACACAAGCAACCCCATCCTCTTCGGCTTTGTGAGCCAGCATTGGGCCTGGAATTACATCTCCAATTGCATATACACCGGGCACATTTGTAGCGAATCGGTCATTGACTGGTATCCTTCCAGCCTTGTCGGTCTCCACTCCTATCGTTTCTAGCCCAAGACCTGCTGTAAATGGAGTTCTACCAGCAGAAACGAGGACAACATCAGCTTCAAGGGTTGTCTGTGCACCACCGGCTGCAGGCTCGAGGGTCAACTTTACACTGTCTCCAGATGTGTCAACTCCGACAACTTTGGTCTTGAGCATGAACTTCATCTTCTGTTTCTCGAGGGCACGTTGAAATTGCTTGCGGATTTCCCCATCCATAGAAGGCACTATATCTGGTGCAAACTCAACTACCGTCACCTCTGATCCTAGTCGGCCCCACACTGAACCCATCTCTAGGCCTATGTAACCTGCTCCAATCACCACCAGCTTTTTTGGAATTTCTGACAAAGCTAAGGCCCCAGTTGAAGAGACTATTCTCTTTTCATCAATGGTAATCCCCGGTAAAGATTTCACGTCAGAGCCAGTGGCAACTATTATGTTCTTGCCCTTTACGACGGCATTGCCACCATCAATGGTGTCTACTGAGACCTCTGAGGGGGAGATGAACTTTCCATACCCTTTGACATAGGTAACCTTATTTTTCTTGAACAGACCTTCAATACCTTTGGTCAAACCGGACACAGCTTTGTCCTTTTGGGCCATCATGGCAGGTAAATCAACCTCGACAGATGGGAATTTCACACCATGGCTGGCAAAAGAATGCTTCGCCTCATGATACATGTGCGAGGAATGAAGCAGTGCCTGGTAATAGGAAGGGAAACAACAAAGGGAAAATGGAGTTGGAAAATATTCTGTCATTACTAAAGCATTGTCCACATGCAAAGTAAAGAGAAGTGTAAAACTAACCACCGAGACAAGACTTCAAGTGCCCATAAATGAAGGTTTAATTCATTTCCACTGAAAATATATTAACGTAAAATCTAACAAACAAAAGATGCCTGAAAACATGTCTTGAGGATGTGAGCGAAAATGCACTAACATCCGCATTGCAGAAAATCAATGGCAGATAAAGAACGGCAAGAACCAAATACTATATGAGCATACAAACAGCTTGATAGTAATAAAATAAATACAAGGCTCACAAAAATTACCCAAAAAAGGCACTTTTCAAATGAAGAAGCCTGTTAGTCAACCATCAAGAGAAAAGGTGTTCTAAAGCATACAAGCTGAAGCACAGCAAAAAACTCCGATTTGCTCGCAAATCAAATAAGAATGCTATAAATTCTTCAAGTAGCGTAGGCGTCCGCAAACAAGACTCATCTTCAACACCTATACAAGTTTCTCCATCGGTTTTCTTGTGATGCCACGCTCCCGCCTCGACGCTCAAGCCCAAAAAAGTAACAGACTGAATCCTCACGTCACTCAAGAATCAGTATTTACAGAGATTGCTCTCCTAAGTTCTTCATAGGTACGGAGGATAACACTCTCCTTGACAATTGAGAGTCCTTGGGTTAATAATCACTACACTTGTGGACTTTTGTCAGGTCCACCACAATTCATTTCCCACTCTAATCTACACAAGGAGAGACATATTCCACTTCTACGAAATTTGACAACAACATAAACAGCACTTGGGGGGAAAAGCGAGAACTCCCCCCCCCCCAATCTCAAATCATCGCGTATTCCAACACACATCCCCTACGGAATTCGCTCCTCTAATCCAAACAAACAGAAGGAATCAACACCGAGACAAAACCGCTAGATCCAACCACAACCTCCAAAAATCGGACGCAGGCACACCACCACCACCACCACCCCCCACAAAAGAACCGACCGCGAGCACCGCAAGAATCCCTAAACCCCCCCAAAGGAGACAATCACCTTCGAAGGGATACAACCGACGTTGAGGCAAGTCCCGCCGAGGGCGCCGCGCTTCTCGATGCAGGTGGTCTTGAGCCCCAGCTGCGCCGCCTTGATCGCCGCCACGTACCCGCCGGGGCCGCCGCCGATGACGACCACGTCGTTGTCGTCGGATCCCGAGGCGAAGCCCCGGGCGAAGGAGCACCGGAGCGCCGCCCCGGCGGAGGAGGTGCGGCCGAGGAGGCGCGACGCCTTCCTCCTCGCGATGCTCGCCATCGCCATTCGCTCGGAGCGCCGGAACCGAAGCTGCCGGGAGGATCGGACGGTCGAGCTCGCGCGGTCGGAGCTCCGATGGAAGGAAGAGGAACGAGCGAGCGAGAGACAGAGATGAGACTTCGCCAGCGTTTGCTTGCGAGGAAAAAGAATAAGAGGGGAGCCGCTGCCGTCGGGTGCGGCGGCGGCGCACGGTAAGGTCTCGTGATCGAGCGGTCCGGATCCGTTGGATCAGGGCTGGGGGATCGGGAGGACGGTGGCGATGAGGTCGCGGGAGTGGTTGGGGTGGCGTCCGTGTGGTGCGCGCGTGCCGTATTTGACTGCGCGGGGGAGGAATGGAAGGGAAGGGTCGATATTTTTAGCTCCTGCTCGTCGGCCAATCGGAACCGTCCATCTTGTTGATTCCCGTTGACTAAAATGTGTTTTTTTTTAAATTTTGTTTAGAGGACGTTTGATCACGTCAAATTTTACTTTCGCTAATGAGCAATTCTCTTATTTTGTTAAAATAAAACTTATTTATTTGAAAACAATGCTTGGTTATGAACAAATTTTTGTTTAACATCGTGTTCATCAAAGAACAATTATCATGTCTGTATTTTACTATTTTCATTTGTTTCTCCATGATACTTTCACTATCTTCACATGATTAACAAAAATAAGAATATTAACATAATCCTATTTGATGCAAATAAATTGATTAATTCCATCAATATCGATTATAATTTGGAAAAAAAATCATTAACCATTCCAACAAGAACGTTAATGTTTAAACATAAAAGAATAAAATATCGACACAATACTTGACACAATACATTATTTATTAGAAAACAGGAGAAAAATCCACAAAAGTGATATACAAATTCGTGAATTTTAGCACAACGCATATTAGAACAAAGTTTGAGTGATCTCGAAGATAGTATGAAAGCACTATAATTAATTTCGTTGCGAAACAAAAGTAAATACAAGTTCTCAAATAGAACAAAGTTTGCAGTTTTAACGTTAGTATTTCCTTCCATTTACATAAAATTAGAGAAATTTCCGCTTTCAAAAGAACACGTTACGTTGAGTTTTGTTTCCGAAATAATTGATTTTTAATCATAACTAATAAAACAACGTTTTCATGTGGAAAATTACTTTTTTTTTCCTTTTAAGAACATAAAAAACAGCATGAGTAAACGTAAGGAAACGGCTCTTGAAACGAAGACGAGGGTGTTGCGTCGTGCGGCCGTAAAATTAAAAAAAACACGGAAATAATATCCGCGTAGAGTCGTTTTTATAGGCGATATGAGAAACGAGGCTTGTTATATTAAGAAGCTGCACAGAAATTTTGTATGCTCCTGTGATGTTCAATGTTGGGTGTATCCATTTCTCAAGATATAAACTGGTTTCAACTTGAAAAATGAGTTTGTTTAGACTGTAGCTTCTCGAAGCTGATAGGACGTCCTAACATAGCGCAGCATACTGTCATCCTTTCATTGCAATGAGATGTAATATTAGCTCAAGCTTTTTTACATTTAATCCTAGAAGTCTTCTTAACTAGGTAAAAAGACTAGGAAGATGCAGAGACTTTCAAAGAATCAGAAGAACACTCCCCTCTCCCTCTTGCCTATTGATCTCGCACTTTATTTTTATTTTTATTTTTATTTTATTGTTGATGAGTTCTTAAACATCCAATGATTTGAACTGTAATCCTTGAATGCATGGTGTGTCGTCCAACTTTAGATGCAGCAATGGGTTTTTCTTCTGGTAAATCAATAGATAAATCGTGTGTCAACTTCTCATCCGCGAATAGGTGTTACATTCAGAGGCGTTCTTACAGTAAAAAGGGAGTTTTTCTCTCGTATTTCCCTGGGAAAAAGCAAGATATTTGGGTTGTGGAGAGGAGATCGGGAATGGTGTGTCCTCACAAGCCCTACCACTTGATCTAGAGTTCGGTGGAGGAGAATAATCATATAGAAATAGCCTTCCAAAGGGCTAGGATTGGATGTGGCGAGGACGCTTGAAAACTCTTTATCTCAAGCCCAGGAAAAGGACAACTTCCAACACTCTGGCCACAAGCCCATTGAGTTGGAATCTCGTTTCATCCAATCTTTTGGAACCAGCAGAGAGAACAAACGGAAGACAGCCACAACAGTCGATCGAATTGTGAATGGCTCTCGCGCACTTTTGAAATGAAACAAATCAAACCCTCAAAGAGCACATTCTCATTTGCACATGAATTCGAAAGGGATACAGAGAAGGCTTTTCAGCAAGTCGGACTGTCAATATTTTACTAAGAACCGCAATCTATAACAAAATGGAGCACAGCATCCCTCGTCCATGGAGTTTTTTGGTCGATTTAACATATCGTCTCACAAGTCTTTACAAATGACGGGACAAATATCTCCGAATGGTAAAAGTTCGGAACAATACACTCCAACAAACTACAAAAATAAAAAAAAAACAAACTACAAAACTGCTGGCTGTTTTTTCTTTTTCTCTTCTAAATCATCTGAAACAGCCACAAACAGATAAAGATCATCCTCCATAACGATGTGCTGTGAAAAATAATGGTATTTACAATAAAATGCACTCAATTTCCTTCTAGCAAGCTCTTCAACCTGTTCCTTGCCTCCTCAGAGAGACTGCAGCATCTCAGTCTTCGCCTCTGGGATGGGCATGACTCGGGCCGATCAGGGGAGCTGAGGCATATCACTATCACTGTGAGGTTGTCAGTAGTATTAAGGCGCAATGCTTCCATGACCAGTTCTTTGGCACATTGATGCGGGTCACTGTGCCGTCTGAGCCCTTGCCTGACTAGACTAACCGCGTACTGACTTGTCATCACATCCCAAATTCCGTCGCAACCGATTATCAAAAACTCATCATCCTCTGTCAAGATAACTTGTTGGACATCAGGATCAGCGATTAGCGGCGAAGCAGACGGCAGAGGAAGCTTCAAGTCCCAATCCCCAAGAGCACGGGTAACAGATAGGGAGCCGTTTAGATATCCATCACTGAAATAACCACCCAGTTTCTCCACACGTCTTCGCTCACGTAAAAGGGACGGCCTATGATCCTGGGACATCTCAACTGCAACTCCTTTCCTACACAAAACGGCTCGACAATCGCCGACATTGGCTACAAGCAAATGTCTCCCTAGTATCAAAGCAGTCAGTGCCGTTGTTCCACATGAGTTGCTCACACTGCGATCACCTGCCAAGGCCAGGTCTGCTAGCCGAAAAGATTCACGATGATAGCTCTCCAGCTCTTTCAAGAAGATATCATCAATTGCAGATGTCTCTGGTAAAACAGCATCTTCAAAGAATAACTTCATTGCATTCCTCTTGATGTATGCAGCTGCCTCAGGGCCTCCATGGCCATCGAAAACTGCATAAAAGGCACTCGGTGTGCATAATTCAGAACCCAAATGGGCAGACAGATCATCAACCCTGATGTGTTCATCTTCCATGGAATTCCGAGAGCCCATGTCAGCGTAGCTACCAGAACGAATCCTTGGAAAAAATTTAACGACATCAGACACAGCAGCAGCATCATTCGCAGTCTCGAGGCAGTTGACAACCTGCAGAACAAAGAATTAGATAAGCAACATATTTAAAGTCATCGCGAACAACATCAATCAAACAAGAGACCTGCAGATAGAGTTAAATTGACTCAAGCTTGCAGACACAGAAAACTATTAGCAGAATCTCCACATTCCATCCACGAATGTTACTGGCTATCAAAACTTCTTTACATGTCATGCTTGGACTCATGAGATGGTTTTGTTCTATCATAATTACGAAAAGTTTAGATGCAACCCATGAAGAGAAGATGCACCCAAAGCTCCTCCAAGCAAAGCACATCCAAAGCATGAGCCAAATGCCATCGCAGCAACATCATAACACGCCCCAGTTCACTAATAACACTACGCCTAAAATTCAAAGAGAAGCTCATTACCTAGAACAGGAACATCAAACCTACATGTACGACACCATAGATTTCAAAAGATATAATCTTTGATGTTGCACAGCTAAGAAACCCCATATGAAGCATCACAGCGCCAATCATCCTCCCGAATCATGTCAAACCCCGACGGCCGAATAATCCCAAATTCAAAACATATTGGCCTATTCCACTCAAGCCAAACTTCCTACAAAATCAGATCCCAGGCCCAAAAATTCTCTAAAGTGGAAATCCAGAAAACAACAGCAACAACAATCCCGCGTCGAAATCATCGAAAACATCTAGTTAACTGACGAGAGCAACTAATCTTATCGCGAACAAAACGACCTCATCCCCCTCACAAAGCACGCGGATTCAATTAAATCGGGCTCCATAAAATCCCAAAGCAACTCCCGAACCCGATCCGGATCGAGCTCGGCGACTCCAACGAAATCACCCATCACACACACACACACACAAAGCCGGGAAAACGACCTAAACAAACCAAACCGCGCCGCGGCGCGCGCCACTCGAAAACCCGGCGGAAATCCAAACGCTAACGAGAATCGCGGTCGAGCCGAGCGGCGTACCGAATCGATGCGGGAGACGGCCGCGGCAGGGACCAGCGGCTCGGGGAGGACGACGCGTTGCGGGGCGGCGGGGGGGGCGTCGCGGAACATCACCGGGCAATGAATCGCGGCGGCGGGAGACGCCTGCAAGCTGGGCGGGCAAGCGACCTCCGCCTCCGCCGTGACCATCTTCTGGCTCACGATCATCCTCTCCTTCCCAAAAAAAAAAATAAATAAAGGCCCAACTTCTCGACGACACCGGAAAGCTCGATCGGGGGTGGGGGGACAACGGAGAAAGCTAGGGCTTCGATCGGAAACGCTCCTCGACTTCGACTTCGAACAGCTCCTTCTCCTCCTCCTTCTTCTCCTTCTCGTCGTCGCGGTGGCGGTTGGTGGTGGTGGTGGTGGTGGTGGGACGCGCTTTAGGGTTTGCTGAATTTTGGGGTTTCGCGAAAGGCTGCTCCGTCCGGGCGGTGGGGCGGAGATTTATAGCGGGGGCGGGGCACGAGGGCGGGCGGTGACCGGCATGACCGGGGAGGCGCGTCCCGGGCGCTGGACACGTGGCGGTGGAGGCCGTGGCGGGCACGGACCCGGCTGGAGGGCGTTTACTGGAAGCGAAAAACTCTTTTTTCCTTTTTTTCAGTATGTATAATTTCATTTATTTTATGTTTTTCCGCCTCCCCCCCTTTTTTTTTTTCCCGTGGTCGGGTAATTTTATTTTTCCCCTCTTTGTTTTCGGTCGAGCTATTTTACTTTATTTTATCTTTTCCTTTCGGGGAGGAGGGAAAGCGCGACTTTCTGGCGGTTCGCGCGCCGGCGTGGATTTACGGATTTGCCCCCGCGGGGCGCGGTGGGATCGAGCCGGCTTTTTTGGCGGCTCGTCAAAACGCGCGCGCGCGGGGGCGGCGTCGTTTTTGTTTTCGGGGGCGCGCGCGGGGGGAACGGCGGGCGCCCGGGCTTTGCGATCGCCGTTTCAGCAAGCGCAAGCAACGAAGGCGAGTGATGAAAAGAGTTTTCATTTCCATTTTTATTTCAAAAATAGAAAAAGTTAAAAAATTTCTCCACTTCTCGTTCTTGCTCCATACTTATTTCTACGCTAAAAATTTATCTCAGAAATTGAAAAATGAAATTGCACTACCAATCGGATTTCCATTCTAAATATGCTCTTGGGATTAGAAAAATAAAAAAAAATGATAAACGGAATTGCTATCATTCGCGTCATTAGCAAAGGATATCGCTGCGTGAGTCCCGGTTCGCATAACTCCTCCCGCCGACGGCTCGCTCGCTCTCTCGATGTAGAACCGGGTGCCCATCGCCTCTCCCGTGCTAAGAGGCCGAGAGCTCCAGGACAAGAAAAGAGGCGGACACGGCGAGAGTTCCCATTTTCTCCGAATCATCGCTTTTAAACCTAATCGAACGGCCAAAAAAAAAATGGGTTCGGTTCGGTCCGGACCGTCGTATGCCATGCTCACCCCTACATAATTATACCGCAACTTGTGCCTTCTGTGGTTTTTTTAATGGCACGTAAGAAGAGACGCTTTTTTTGTATTAGCACAGCCTCACGAAACCAGTAGCTTTGGATCATAGGTGTAAACGCGATCGAGGAATTTGGTAGACGATAGATCCCCTCGAATGTGGATGGAGCTCGCCCTTCCTCTTTTTGGCGTGCGTGGAGCTACCCCATTTAGGGTTTTAATTATTCATAAGCAACGACTTTGGCTTCTCCAACACTCCTCAACCTCCTCTAGGGTCAATGCAATTACCGACTCGAGTTGCTAACCACACGCACACGCCAAAAAAAAAAAAAGAAGAGGAGGTCTCCTTCCCTCTCTCCAATTTTATTATGGCACGAGTTGATTAAACTAGCTGACTCGGTTTACCTGAATTAAAATGGTGCTTTTGAATTAGGTAGGGTCCAAGGTGCGGGATCACCTAGCACAAATTACATATGGGAATCTTACGAAAGTGACATAATCTTAATCGCCCGAGGAGTCATTGGCCCGTGATTTCTGATCGCACATGCAGTATTGATGTCGACCGGGGCCGCCTGTGGAGGGCGATTGTTCGGTCCGCCGCCGTCGGATTTAATCCGGGTTCGATTCGCTGGTTCTGTAATCAATCGCGGGCTTGGTGATGGTGAATTTGCTGATATGGATTAACAGGGCTTCTCGAGATACGTGAGAGATTTGAGAAAATTACGATTTGTGTTTTCCGCGTGGTTCACGAGTTGACCCCGGCGCGTTTCACTTTTCGGGACGGACAAGATTACCGAAGGCCTGACTTGGCCACACGGCGACCGACATCGCATTCGTTTTTTTTTCTGTTTCTGCTTTAGTTGCGGTCATGTTGTCTTTTATTGTGTGCATTTAGCATTCGATGGTTGACTAATGTAAAACACGCGTGCAGACCGCAGAGTCGAACGCAAATACGTAACAAGGGAAAAAAAAATTACCAAGTTCAGAATTACCTCGAAAAGAGAAAAGATTATTAAAAAAGTTATAAATTTATTGCAATTGTGTCAAGTCAGTTCTAAACTTTTTTTTAAGGTCAATTGAGTTCTAAATCTTTTGTATTTAAGCAAATTAAGTCCATAAGGGTAATTTTGGCCGGTCGACATCGGTTACTTACGTGGCGAGGCCGGCTCTGGCGAAGCTCGACTCGGCCGGCCATTGGTGTGGGCGAGTTCAAGCCTACCTAGTGGCAATGAGGTTAGATTGGCGAGGGCGAGGGCATGTCATCGCCTACAATGTATGTCGCCCTTCTCTTCTCTCTCTCTCTCTCCATTTTGATTTGCTATTGTTCAAATCGATCGATTGAGGAATTGGTAATCAAATGTGACTGCTTCGTCTTGATTAGGGTATTTGGAGTTCATTTGTTGATTCTTTCAATCTGTCGACCTTGCCCTCACCCTTGCCATGCCCTCGCCAGTGGCTAACGAGGGTGAGCTTTGCCAGAGGCCAGCTAGGTTTTGGCCAGTTGTTAAGGTCTAGCAATCGGCTAGAGGAAGAAGAAGAGAAGAAAATAAAAAGAAAGAGAAAGGAAAGAAAAATAAAAGGTAAATAGAATTTTAAAAAATATTAAAATATTATTAAATTTATTCACGTCAGCGCCCGCCGACCAAAATTGACCAGACGGATCGACTCGGCATAAATACAAAAGGTTTAATACTGAGGTTTAGGACTTTTGGTATTTTTCCCCCAAAAAAGAGTAAATATAAATATATTTTAGAATGGACGGAGCCCAAAAAAAGAATTGGACTGTACAGTGACATTGACGGTTGATGCCGATCACCATAAAAAAGGACGTAAATCTCGTGCGCATCTTCGGGTATTTATATAATGAGTCTAAGCTATGTGTGTCATCAAAATAACCCCTCGTCGGTAAGTGCAAAATCTCCCTAACGTTTGCATCTCTAAAACTGGGGGAAAATTATCAAAAAAGTCTTAAACATTTTGCAATTGTGCCAATTCAATCTTAAATCTTTTGCAATTGTGTCAATTTAGTCTATCTAGTCACTTTTGGCCGGCCGGCGCTGACGTAGACACCGGCCGGCTAACGTGGCAATTTTTAATTATTTTTTTATTTTTTTCCCCCTATCTTCTTCCTTGGTCGCCGGTCCAACGACCGGCGAGAGGTTGAGGCCAGTGAGGTCCACCTCGCCGGCCATGGGCAAGGCTAGCCTTTGCTCGCATTGGCGAGAGCTAGCCTTACCGTCGCCAGGCGAGGTCAACCTTGCCAGATCTGGGTGAGGCCTCGCCCGGCAACGGCGAGGCCACCCAGATCTGGCAAGACCTCGCCGTCACCTAGCAAGCTCGACCTCGCTCGGCCATGGCGAGGCTCGACCTCGCCCAGCGACGACGAGGTCTTGCCAGATTTGGGCAACCTCACCGTCGCTAGGCGAGGTCTCGCCCGGTCACGGCGACGTCTGCCTCGCCGTCGCCGGTTGAGCTCTCTAGGCCATGGTGTCGGCAAGGTCTCGCTAGATCTAGGCGGCCTCACCGTTGTTAGGCGAGGCCAACCTCGCTGTCACTTGGCGAGGTCAAGCTCGCTAGGTGACGGCGAGGTCTCGCTAGATCTGAGCGGTCTCGCCATCGCCGGGCGAGGTCTCGCCAAATCTGGGCAAGGTCTCGCCAGATCTGGGCGAGGCCTCATCGTCTTCGGGTGAGGTCGACCTTGCCCGACCATGGCGAGGTCGAGCTCGCCTGGCGACGACGAGGCCTCGCCCAGATCTGGCGAGACCTCGTCCAAATCTAGCGAGACCTCGCTGGCCTTAGCCTCTCTCTGGTCGCCGGTCACGCGGACTGGTGACCGGAGAAGAAGATAGGAGAAAAAATTTAAAAATTCAAAAAATAATAAAAAATTATTAAAACTTACCACGTCAATCGCCCGGCATCCACATCAGCACCGGCCGACTGAAAGTGGCCGGATAGACTGAATTAGCACGATTGCAAAAGATTTAGGACTGAATTGACCCAAAAAAAGGTTTAGGATTGAATTGGTACAATTGCAAAATGTTTGAGACTTTTTTGGTAATTTTTCCCTAAAACTGGCCATTACGGTGGAAACAAGATGACCGTGTTTTACCTAGAACAAGTGCCAAACCCTATCCTACAAAAGTAACAAATTACAGTCTCTCTCCTCATCTTTTGTGAGTGGGAAATGACCTGTGCTCCTCCCAACCGGAGGATAAAGGAAAGTAAAAGAGGGACGTGTTAAAAGAGGAGTGATGACGGGAGAGGGAGGGCCTTTTGCGTTCACCAGTTTTGCTTGAAGAAAACATCCTGTGAAGCAAAGAAGGAAGCGACTTTTGCAGCTCCGGTCAAGAAAGCAGAACCAATGAGGAAGCTAAGCAACTTGGTTTTCAGGGTAAAGGTTTTTGGGTGTTGTTTGCCTTTCACGACATGTGGTGTGGGATGGTCAGCGACTCGATGGGTGTTTTGTGCGGTTCCTATTTTCGTCTTTTACCTCTCTTTACTTTTATTCAACACCGAACAGACGAAATATTTCAGGATGGACATAATAGCGTCACGTCAAATCGTATCCTGAATTGACCTAAAATCATCACTCGAAACTCTCCGTTCGAGCGACCCGATTGAATATAAACGTTTCAAAAAAGCGTTTATCATGTTGGGTGATGATAGCGACCGCATCACGACGTGCAATTAGAAGAAATGAATAATTCTTGGTGGTGCCTGAGGATAATGATGCTGCTGCTGCTTCGGACATCAAACAGTTCCCTGAAACTCTGTTCCTTCCTGAGAGGAAGCGTGGCCTCATGTGTGTTCAGTGCTTGTCTGACCTGTTCCACATTCAGCATGCAAAAAGCAGATCGGACGAAGGGGAATCAGTTTGGATGGTTGACTAATGCATGTTCAACTTGCAACTTTTTCTTTTCTCTATTCTCTCCCTTGTCTTCAGTTTCTTCGAGTTAAAATGTT
This sequence comes from Syzygium syzygioides, assembly GCA_031216285.1. NCBI lineage: Eukaryota > Viridiplantae > Streptophyta > Magnoliopsida > Myrtales > Myrtaceae > Syzygium > Syzygium syzygioides. The sequence continues at coordinate 33,978,912 of CM062249.1, forward strand.
GAAAAAAGAGCACTTTGCCCATCTCCGGTTGCATGTCGCATTCCCATTGAACTTGACCTGTTGGTTTCCACATGTTTCAAAGATTTCTAGGCCACACGCGTCCAGTTCACATTGTCTAATGTACACTCTTTTAAGAGATGCAAAATGACCTAACCTGAGCATGTATCTCCGATCGAGCCATTTGCCAATGAAATGGTCGCTGAAGATGATTTCTGTGACATTCCACTCCACATCTTCTCGAGTCCAAATGGAACTAAACAACACTTGCACTTGTATGAGTGGGAAATGGGTCTGTACTATTAAACAGAAGAACGAATATGATAGATACATGAAGGACCACTTGGTAGATTTCGCCAACAGATTGAAGATGAAGAAGCTTTTGAATTAAAGGTAAAAGAAGCGTTAGCCAAGCTGTGGGAAACACATGGAAGAATGGACACCTTGATGATCCATTTACATAAATCAGACGTGGGTTAGTACCTTTTTCTATGCTTCGCGCCGGGTAGATGACAAGAAGAACTCTGGACGATTCACTACATGAATGAAAGAACCAACTAATGGGATTTCAGACCATCCAACCACAAAGCTTAATGAAATTTCGCAAGTCATTACTCCATTTTGGCAATTGAGGTAAAACCGCAGCATCGGAACTCGTGTGGAAAATTATCCCTTGCCACTAGAAAAACAGCGATTCTGTTGAGGCTTTTTGGGTTTTTTTCATGCAAGATCGAAGCCACTATTTACATGAGAGATGAACTTCATTCGCAGCAGTCGGGCCGGTGCTCTTTCTGCAGCTTCTCCCAGAGGCACAGCAGCTTCCTTGGGCCTTGATAATGTGCAAGAATGTAATCCGATTCACATCCAGCATTATAGAATCTTTCGTCATTTATGTAGTGCACTTCCTTGCCGCTGTTCTTGAACTGCTCTATCCATATGCCCATCGCAACATCTTCTAGCTTAAACCACTGAAAATTGGAAAAACAAACACATAAATGATACAGTCTCAGCCAAAATGAAGAACAGACTATATTCTCGGCTCATTTAACCGTCCAAGGAGCATTATGACAGAATCAAATAACCTAAGGGTTCCTGTCTTTTATCTCTCTTCATGACAGAATCGAACAGCTTAAATTTACCTTAAGATCTCCTTCATGGTGGCCCCGAACAATAAACTTTGCAATGTCTCGAGAGATTATATAACCTGGACCATGAGCCCATGGAGGATACTTATCATGTGGCCACTCCTACATCAAGGACCATGAGAATGTATTAACAAGTAAAGCAAGTATCATGTTTTCTAGGGAAAATGGATATGGATAAAGGCCATACCTTCTCACTGATATACCATTTGCTGTCCTTTTCTCTATGGGGAGATGAGTCGGAAGATATGAGACCGTACAAGAGACCATTAGATGGTTTTCCCTTGAGATTTGACAGTACTTCATTGATCCTCACAAAAGCGTCATCATCTGTTTTCATGATATACTTGGCAGGAACGATTTTTGTCTGCATATTCCATATATTATAACTCATAAGATATTTTCAACAACAAAACTGGGCGCCACCAGGATTCCAAATTATGAAATATAAAAGCAAGGCCCCACCGGTTCCTGGAGAATCTTTTCCACGTACTTTATCCAACCTTTAATATGGGAATTTCAATTAATAAATTTTGTAGCTTTACATAAAATTTCTTTTGTTCCAGTAGTCAGACTTTTTAGGAATCATCCTTCATCAATCAGGTCTATGCACAGAAAAGAGCATGTAGAAAATCCCACATCCCCTTGACATGAATTAGCCCTATACCCCACCCATACCCACTTTCACCTAATAACAGATTTCATTTTATTTATTGTCTGAATCCCCTGGCTACCATGTACCAACTCTTAAGAATGGTTTTAGCAAGGTCAGAGGTGTTTGTTGAAAGTTTGTCAGGTAGGCTGATTGTCTATCAACAATAAAGAAAATCAAGATAGAACTGTGAATCCACATACTGATGAGATGATTTTCGGCATTACCAGCATACTCGATAAGTATCTGCACCATGAAGATGATTCTCCATGCGAAAATGTAATGGGCAATCAGAGTTCTCTTTGAGAAAATATATTGTCATTATACATACCCCCATAATGCAGATTGCAACTGTCTTGTAACTGATAAGGCTGTAATAATCCACAAAAGGCATGAACTGGATGTCCTCGTATGCTTGAGCTTCTTTCCACAGCTCAACATTTACTTGCATGTTTTGGTGCTGCAGTTAATGTTACATACCAGGTGATCAGTAAGAATAATGATAGCAATGGTGGTTGCGAATATAGATGCTGACAGTCGGCCAAAAAAGAAATAAAGATGCTGAGAAAGTATTTATAATTAAATATATTACTATGATGTTATGGTGATCATGATACTTGGGAAACGCAAGTGCCTTCAGAGATGCTTAAATAAGCTTCGACACATACATATGTAGCCCAGAATGTGTGTGTGTGGTGAAGTATGGGCTAGAAAATCTGCTCTAGGGACTAAGCAGGTAAACAGGCTTAAAGAAAGCACTCTGAAGAGCAGACCTCTTATTGAACCAGATCCACTTTACTTTTTGGCCAAAATACCTGATATCCACTTGACAAAAGTGGCCACAATCACATTGAAATAAAGGAACAGAAGAAACAAAAGAAACACCATTTGGTAATTTCAGGATGAATTTGATATTTGACTACTACTTAGCTTTGTGATTACCTTTTCATCAATGAACAGATAAGCAATAATGTGCAAATATCATCATGACACAATAAAGGGTTCTATTCAACAGAAACAGCTATTACTCCAGAGAGTTATCCCAGGATTCAGTAGGAGGAACATAGGATGTAAGTTATAATCACTTACAAGACCAATGAAAAATCGAACAGCTACATCCCCAGAGCGTATGGCTTCATATTGCATCCAAGACCTCCTTATAGCCATTCGTCTCTCAAAATTATTTCCAGTTGAGAAAACTCCAATCAACATCACAAGTCTTTTCCTGGTAATTAACGGAGCTTTGAGATTCTTGGCATCAACAAACAAATCATGATCCTCAGATACAGGCAAACCTTCAGCTATAGTCAACAACACATCCAAATCACCAACCACTTTGATTCGATTAACTGACCATGGTTCAAGTTTCTGCATTAGGAGAACTCTCAAATAGCATTGAAGTGACTACAACAGCACTAGGCCGTAAATAGATAACAAGTAACTAACGGCATACTTACCTCCCCATAAGCAAATGATGTTTCATGCCTTCCATTAACTGTCATATGGAAACCCTCCGGACCAACCCATAGCGTGGCGGTGAATAAGCTCCCTTCTGCAAATGGAAAATTGGCACTAGCATGGACACTTCTAGATACATTGATCAAACTCTCATTGCCTCTTGCATTCAAATTTTCTGCTACAGTGCCCCTAATCAATTGTTCATTGCAAAGAGGAAGTCCATCCAGCGTAAGACCTGCAATGACATGTCAAATAAAGGTAACTGCAGTAAATCTAAGAGAAGACAAGGCATATAAATGGGGATAAGAAGAAGACAGAGCCACGTTAGAGACAGGTTTAGAAGTTCAGCTAGCAATGTACAAAGAATCCATCTCTAGAAAAGCCCATCCATTCCTACTCCATGTTTTAATTATTCCATAGGATGAGTTCAATGGGATGCATCATTACTGAGGATATGCAACTAAATGCACGATAGTTTCATGAAGCAATTGGCAGTGGATGCTAAGTTGATAACTACTAAGGGCTATCTTTGGAGTCAACAATTCCATCACCCACCCATGAGTACATAAACCAAGGACTAGGTAATCTCCCTTCATCATCTCCATACAAGCTCAAATTACTAGAAGTTGCATCACAACTGAAGCCTTCTGGCAAGAGAGAGAGGTGTTAACATTGAACATGAATCAACTTACAATTAAAAAGAAAACTAATGAAAGAATTTAAAGGTCAATAAAAAACCTTTCAAGCTGTTGACAGATCCGTGAGCAGGACATCTCTCCTCTTTACCCCATCCAAATTCATCAGTCCAGGTATTTTGCACAACAAATGGTTCCTCTGTCATATTCTCTCCAGGCAAACTCACATTATAACGCAAAACGATAGGGGCATCAGCCTCTTGAGAAATTTGCAATCCTATTAGGTCAATATGAAAGCTTCCCTGGCCACCATGAGGAACGGCAACCAGTGTAATTGAGGAATCCTCAATTAGCCCACATGGCAACTCAAGGAAAGTTCCATTGCTTGAATTCGTCTTCCTAAATCTACTCACAAACGGTGGGCAATTTCTATCTTCACCGATGTTGATAATACTAGCCTGGGAGGCTTCCTTGTTGTACAGAATAGCAGAGAAATTCTTCCACGTGACAGAGGCCTCACGTATTCCTTTAGCCATTGCTAGTAGTGCATCCGACCTGGAAAGCAGCCTCCGCATCTGAGCCCACACAAGAAGATACTTATGCTTTTCGACTGAAATATTTCTCAAGCCATATAGGTCATCTAGTCCTTTATAATTGACAAGAGTGGGCTTCTCCGTTGGTTTCTGAAAGGACAGAGAAGAACCATCGCCTTTCATTTGAGATTTATCGCTAGGATGCTTATTAAAGAAATCATATGCAGACTGCTTCTGCTGCTTGGTCACCTTGTTCCCTACCAGGCTGTAACGAATCACCAAGATGGTAGCAAGAGCTACAATCAACATGCCCCCCGACCATTTCTTCATTTCTCAACAAAGCACAAGCCAAAAATGAAGTCCGGTGCACACTTTACTACTTAACCCTTCTGTTAATCCGTGTTAAGCAAATCAACAGCGGGAAACATTGCGACGCACAAGTTGGGCTGACTCCTCCCATCTCACCTCTCACAGTGTTCTGTCCAAGAGAAATGGTATGGTGATGCCAAGAATGTCAACATATAAAAAAATTTCAAAGCGGGAATAGAAAAAACAGACTAAGTTGGCAGCTGACAAGAAAGCGTAAGGACCCTTAATTGTTCATTCGCGGCTGGTCAGCCGCGCACCTGCATTAACATCGAAGAAGATCGCCTCAAGCAGAAGTGATACACTTCAAATGCTGAGGTCTTTCAGTGTGAAAATCTCCGCATATCGGCTTTCAAATCCACTGGTTTCACATCAATTACTAACACGATATCAGCTAATCTCTCTCCAAGGGAAACCCACAAACCATTCCCGCTCAAGAACAGAAGAGAGAGTAATCCAGACAATTAGCTGAAACAAAAAATACCTACCCATCATCGGTCTCCGCCATGACTATCGACCAAGAACGAAGCCATGATCGAGCTCGAAAGCCCATCGCCACCTCGAAAGCAGCGAACTCCTGCCACAAAAAGAAAGCATTTTGACTAACATTGTCAGCTTCGCTAAGCGCAAACCCGGAACCACCCACTAGCGCTCAGCTCAAAACAACGACACAATTCAAGACTGAGCTAATCCAGCGAAGTCACGACGCGTCGAAAGCGTTACCGCAGATCGAGCTCTGAGGCAGAGACAGTGTTCGAGCCTCGCTGGCGGCGAATGTCCCTGCTCCTTCCTCAAGCCTGTCCCGACGGCGGACAGGAGCAAAAACAACGGCGTCCCCGGCCGGAGAAGATGGCGGAAGTGTTAGATCTCTGTCGGAGCGAGCATGAAGTAGAAAGGAACTAGTGACTACAGTGAGGGTGTGAGTATAAGCTGCGGCAAGTTCTACGGCAAGTTTGGTGGAACATAGAGTCCGGTCAACGTACAAATAGGTACGAACAGGAACGGACATTATTCGAGTGCCTCGGAAAACATCACCCCGACAACAAATTCCGGCGATTCGTCAAACGTTTTTCTAACGAAATAATTATATCTGAGGTGGCATGTTTAGAAAATTTGAAGTCAAACGTGGACAAATTCCTTGATCAAATCCCCGCTGAAAACAACTCCCACAATAAATTCCGTCCATTATTTTTTTGTTTGTCTTCCTTACCATCTAACTTTTACTTTGCTCGCGTAGAACTTGAAAGTTAAACTCTTCATGTATGATATTAGCGCTCCTAATCTCCAATCTCTTTACCAGTAGGCAGTAGGGTGCATGCCTACTGCCTATTTGTCTTCATCTCTAACTATTCGTTTTCAACTTTTTTGGTTATCTTCGTCTTCAGTCAAATTTTTTACATTGTTCTTATTTTTTCTTCTCCAGTCATTTTGTTAACCACTATCTAGTCTAAGGCGGCCACCAAAACACCAAAACAAAATTAAAGAAGGAAACGAAGGTTTTATATAATTCTCTCTCTTTGAAGCTGCGATGCATGCTTTGTGAATCTGTAATAAAAAAAATAAGAAAGCTTCGGCAAGTCTGGTGAATTATCTATGTGGTTGCCATGTGGTCCTCATTTCGCGAGGTTCGGAGACTTTCAACAACGAAATTTGGCTTCGAAGAAGCCCGGATACAACAACCTTGAAATTCGTTTTCCTAAAAAGAACGAGTGAAACATCGAAGAGAAAAAGAAGAAATCAATAACAAAACTTTGTTTTTCACCCTTCATGTTGATTGCTCAAAAAATTAACATGGTTAATTGCCCCAATTTGAGGAATTAAGGTTAGGTTCACAGCAGATTTTGCTCCAATTCGTTAATTTGGGCCGAAGAGAAGACCAAATGGCATCATTTAGGTTAATAATGTCTACCGACTTTATCTTGTTGACAAGCCATGTTCGATGGTATATATTGAAAAATTACCATGTCAGATTTGTTGGCTAGCGCTAAAATGATCGTTTTTTTCACAAAAGTAGCACTCAAGTGACCCCTAAAAAGAATTTAGTACTAAAGTGAGTATTATGCAAAAGTTATGTTACATCTAGTCTTTTTCCCATGGAGAAGTGAGGCATTCGCAAGCAATTATATATATTTAGTTGAGAATTTAGATTTGTTAGAAAGGATCAGTCATGTGGATCTCACGGAACCGTATGATATGTTTTCGTAAATTTATTAAACTAATTGAATAACTTATCGTACGATCCTCCAAAATAATATCAAAAATTACTTATTTACTGATCACATTGGAATTTTATCCCAATTTAAACTTATTTTTAATCTTGAAAAGATACTACACAAGCGACAAAGCTAAGAGGACTAACTTATTACTAATTTTTTTTTACAATGTCTAAAGTAATTGGCATAAAATCACTTAAGGTTCCTTGACAAGGTAATTACCAAAAAATTTGAGGAACATATTGGCAAATCGTCAAAAAGTTTATGACAAAATTGACAAAGTTGAAAGATTTAAGATTGAATTTGTATTCGAACAATAAATTAAGGATCTTTTTGGTAGAACCTTTGTTCCTTAATTAAGGAAAATTGTCCAAAAAATTATAAACATATTGCACTTTTGCTGATTCAGTTTTAAACCTTTTAAGTTTCCAATTTAGTCATAAACCTTTTCACTTCTTGCTAGTTGAATCCATTCGATTAATTTTGGCCAAGCGGCGTTAATGTAACTGTCGGCCAATGCTAACGTGACAAATTTTTAATATATTTTTTCGAATTTTTTAATCTTTTCTTCTTCTTTTTTTTGACTTCTTCCTTCTGGCCGGTCCAGCAACCTGCCAGAGGAGAGGGCCGGCGAGGTCGACCTCGCCGACCTTGGCGAAGCTCGCCCCCGATGCCACTGATGAGGTGAACTCACCCAGCAAAGGCGAGGCCGACCTCACCGTTGCTTGGGTCACAACGGTAAGGTCGGCCTCACGATGGCGTGGTTGGCCTCGCCTTGGCTGGTCGAGGCTTGACCTTGTTGTCGAGACCCAAGCGACAGCGAGGTCGATCTCGCCTTTGCTAGGTGAGGCGAACTCGCCCAGCCAGGGGCCAGTAGATTTGCCGGCCCTCGCCTTTGGCCGATCGCCAGTCACCAATCATCGAACCGGCTAGAGGGAAGAAATCAAAAAATTAAAAAGAAAAAAAGATTAAAAAATTGAAAAAAAATGTTTAAAAATTGCCACATTAGCTTTGGCTGAACAGCCGGCGGCCACGTTAGTGATGGTCAGCCAAAATTGGCCGAATGTACTCAATTGGCAAGAAGTAAAAAAGTTTATGATTGAATTGGCAAACTTAAAAGGTTTAAAACTAAATTGGTAAAAATGCAATAAGTTTACGACTTTTTTGGACAATTTTCCCTCCTTAACTATATCAATTTGGATAATGTTATTCCTAACCTTTTTTGTTAGTGCAATGTCCTCAGTTTATATATGCATTTGTTCAAATTAGCCCTTTCTTCAAACAACTAAAATTGTAATGCTTACATGGCCATCCACGTCAACACCACGTCATTGCGCTTCTCTAGCAAATTTACTGAGGTGGAAAAAATAATTAGAAAACTATAAACCCTAGTAGAGAAAGAGGGGGAGGAGCATAGCGGAGGTGGCGACAGCGCCACCTAGTCACAAGCCATGGCCCAGGGCCTGTTGCTGGCGATCACTTTCGAACACTGCTAATTGAAGCAGCAACAGCAGAAAGAGAGAGAGCATGAGGGTTCGCATCGAGTGAGGCTACGACCCTAAGCGTCGGGACCGATGCTTGCACTTCAGACCAAATCCACACGGAGATACAGACATGATCTGAACCGATAGTCGTGATCCTCCCGCCCTTGCCAGTGATCGCCAAGACCGCAAACCTCGTCAATGAGTGCAGAGGGTGGCTGGTGCTGCCTACGAGTGATGAACGAGGCCCTGTGAACCATCTCTCTCTCTCCTTGTTTGTATGCGTCTATGACGAATTGGAGGAGGCGCCCCCGTTACATGAACTCAACTAGGGCTTGGCCACCGTCCACGGTGGCTAGGTGGTGCAATGCCAGTAAAAATGATAAGCGATCGAAGAATCCTTCTAATTTAAAATGTTACTAGCTTCTGTATATTGGAAACTTTAAAAATTAAAATATGCCGGGAAAAAAGAAAATAATAATTGACAAGGAACACGGGTCGTCACAAAATAAGGGACCTTGAACTTTTGTAATTAAACATTTTAGGAGTCTCATCGACTCTACTAATCAGTGAGGTCAACATATCTCCGTCCATCCAATGTCACAATATCTCATCACTTAATTTTTTATAGGAAGATTTACCAACTACGATAAAAAGTTACTAGATAACTTTCGATAAGGTTAAAATTACGATGAACCTTAAAAAATTACTTGACACCTGGCAGAATTACTTAAATTAATATTGGCCAGCACAAAACTCATATTTCACAATGAAGAAAGTTAATAAGAAATGTGAAAAAGCTCACTAACTCATATATTACATTTAAAAGTTATCGACCACAGTACGTAATTCTCAATATGACTAATAAGATTAATATAGAAAAGCCACCAATTATGTGATTAGCAACTTATTAGTTTTACTAGTTATAATCACAAGTAATTAGTCATTATTTTTGCATGTCGAAGTTTCATCCAGAGAGATTTGTTTTGCAGAAAACTTTATAGTGAGGCTAATTTACCTGAAAAAGAATAATCACTATAACGAGAAGCACTACATGTTTATAGGTGGGTACAGCAATTGATGTTTTACTCTTCTTCCTCTTCCTCCTCTATCGAAACAAACTAGCCATGTGATTTTTGTGCCCGACGAAAGGGCTTGAAGCAATTGTGCATTTACATGTAAGACTGTACATATATGTATTAGAAAACGGGCTATACAGGTTCTCATGCCATTGCTCGGTTGGATTACCCTTTCGTCTTGAACAGATTGAAGACGTCTATCTTCATTTCCATGTTGGAGATGGCCTTTCTGCATTCTTATGCCACTTGCAGCATCTGAAGAACATTATGCAATTGACTCAGCCAACATTTACACAATTTTATCTTCTTAAAATTTTGGCGTGCGACACCTGCTGCTTCCAAATAGTGAAACGAAAGTTGATTACTGGCAGGGGGAGAGACCCCCTTGCCCCCAAAATGGAGAGAGAGATCATTCACACAAAGAGCAAATACTACCACTCATTTGTTAGCATCCTTCCCACAAAATGCAGTGACTATGAATAAAAGCACTACAAGATGTGAAGTCATGATTATCCGGGCCTAATCAAGCTGAAGCCAGTGGAGCTCATTTGACCAAGAGATCAGTGAGAACAAAGAATCAGCGTCAGGCTGACAGAGCATGCAAAGTGTTTATGCAAGCAGGAAAATCACTTATAAGCTTCTCTCTCTCTCTCTCTCTCTCTCTCTCTGATGCTAGTACTTGTTCACATTTGGCTGTTGTCAAAAAGATTTTGTAGCGGAGAACCTGGATCAACATTCCACAGGTCAAAAATTCAGGTCAATAAAAAAAAAACCTCCTCCAAAACTTTACTACAAGACTCCACTAAGATGGGTAAATACTGCTGGTCATTGAACTTTAGTGTAATTTGCAATGAAGTCACCACATTTTGATTTCAACCACCCCAAGTTACTATACTTTCATTTCTTGCGATTGATGCACTTTGACTGGAATTTGGCCAAATTCTCGAAGAAATGCTGCTGCGGTAGCGGTAGATGCTTTGCAATGAAGTGGCATCCCAAACATTGGTCACCAGTCTACCACATCAATGATACAGCAGAAAAATGGCCGAATTGCAATCATAAGTGCATCAATTGTAAAATAGATAAAAGTTCAGCATATTGGGTGAATGAAATTAAAGTTCAGCGACCTCACTGCAAAAATCACTAACGTTTAGTGCCTACAGGTAGATCTGATCCCTTCTAAAACTTCATACATTTAATGAGATAAGTTTTGAGCCAAGAAAAGAAAAAAAAAAAACAAGGAAGACATACCATTTGGTGTACTGTGGAAACAAAATCTTATTGAATAATCTTGAATTCACTGGCTTGATGTTAGCAGAAGCTATATCACCATCTCCTCTGGGAGCTGAGTTCTACTTTTAAAGAATACTGCTGCCAAAAGTAGAATTCAGAGGCACTGGTAGGGGAACCTGTTGGGGAGACCACATGCTATTTGATTCCTTTGGATTGATCTCACCGTCATTACCATCACTGATAGGAGAATATGGTTTTTTGACTTTGTTTTTCAGCATTTCCTGCAAATTGTTGCAAACAATGCCAATTCATTCAAGCCTTAGCATCTTCAACAACAACAGAAATAACAAATACATAATCCTAATATTATTAAATGGGGTCGGCCATTCAGGCTAACACATCAAGACGATTTTTTTATTCACATATTGAAAATCAAGAAGGGTGTCGCAGCATTATTGGCAACAGGAAATTTCAAATGTTAAATAAGCGAGGAATTTCCAAATGCCATAAATGCATGTAAAGCATCATAAATTTTAGACAAACATATACGATTACATGAACAAGTGCAAACCTTTGATTTACTTGGTCCATAAGTACTCATTGCTCTCTCAACCGAAGAGTATATTTCATAAGCTTGATGGGTATCACGATTGCATTTTACAACACGGACTTGCTCTTTAAATTCTGGTGGTCTAGTTTTCTGATAAAGAACCAGCTGAGAAAATGGAGCTTTGGGTTGGTCTTTCTTTCCATGAGTTAATTCCATTGTCACCAGGTCATCCAAGAGAACATCCCACAAGACCGAACATGGATCTCTAGCAGGGTTGTATTTTCTCTGAGCAATGATGTTTGATGGTTGCTGATATAGAAACAAAGGCAATGTCATTTCACTACAGACCTTTCAGGGTTGTACATAGGCACGGGAAAGCACAATCTGCCATCACGATAAGAATCTTATAAGCTACTTACTTGCAACAATATTACTCGTCGATGAGTGACCATAAGAATTTTTCCCTTTGGAAGCATAAAGTGATCTTCATATGCATCTGATAATGCAAACTTTCCACGTACTTTGAAAAGATCAACCTGGCCAAAGAATGAACCACATTCTGCCAGCTGCAAGATAACCTTCACGATGGGGGAAAATTATTTAGAGATCTGACCATAAAAAAATGTATAAAAAGTACACGGCCCTCTTCAAAATGAACTAACCACGAATATGAATAGATTATATAACCATACTTTAATAATTGCTCTTTCTTCTCTAGTGAGTACAATTTAACCAGATAAGTACGCCCTTACTGAAAATGATTGCAAGCTTGCAAGCCTTTGAAAGATGGAATTACTAGTAAGTTCAATTCTTGGACTCCAAAGAGATGTCTTATGCCGCAAATCTGCAACTTATTAGCTCTATTATTCAAACTTTGTCAATTATTGAGGAAATATTTTCATCTTTCTTAAGGTCATCAAGAGTATGAAGCAGAAATTCTGGCATTCCCGTGGAGAAGCGATAGTTCTCATGCTAAAAGGGCTAACGTAAGTTTATATACATCCGTTTGCCTAAGAAGGAAGGAGCTTTTGGCCTTAAAAGGATAAAACGGCGGGAATAAAGCTTGTGTTATGAGTTGTATTCAGCTAATCTTTACTCAGTCTGGTTCCATGCGGTTTGCTTGGTTGAGAATATACAAGCTGAAGGACAGGCCTTTTTGGACTTCAACTGTCTCGGCCAACACTTTGCTTGTTTGGAGGAGATTGCTGAAGCTTAGGGATGCTGCTTGACCTTATATCAAGTACATCACTGGACATGGGGAATCATTTTGCTTTATGGCATAGTGATAGGCATCCTCCAGGCCCTCTGCCAAACCATTTTGCTAGCAGGATTGTGTATGATTCTGCTCTACATTTTCAGTCTAAAGACGGCCCCTGCTAGGTCTGAAGCTTTGGTACAAATTCAAGCTCTCCTATGCGGTTCTGTTGTGCCAAAGTCTCCCGGACATTGTTTATATCCGGTGAATTTACAGTAGGGAGTGGTTGAAACTCTCTAAGGCCGAAGGGTTTGAAGGTTCTGTGACGTAAACTGATAAGGTTCAGTCTTTGTATACCCTGGAATAGTTTTATTTCCTGGTTGGCCATGCATAATGGATTAGCTACCAAGCATAGACAACTGAAATGGAACTTGCAAGCTTCTCTGCCTGCTGCTTGTGCGAGTCTGCCACAGAACATAGATAATATTTTCTGTTTGGCGGTCCTATCTCCTCCAAAGTATGGACAGCTGTGCTACAACTCCATATCATTATCCCCAGTGATTGGAAATGTGAAGCTACTTGGGCTACTTGTAGTTTCAAGGGCAATGCTTTTTCCTGAACTATTCTTCAAGCTTTCTTGGAATGCATTATTTTACAGTATTTGGGTTCCAAGAAATTCTTGTTTTACATAACTCTTCTATTGCTGTTAATAATGATCTCTTTTTTCTTTTTTCTTTGAACGGTAAAAGTGTACCATTGAAAGGCACCAAGGGGATGCCAACCAATGTACACAATTATCCATGGTAGGAGCCTAGAAGGTCAATGATAGCATTTACATCAAAACCCACACTACATGTGATCCAGAACTTCAAAGTAAAAAGCCAAGAACCCATAATTCTAACAAAATGAACCAACATTATGAAATATGCTCCTAATGGAAGCCCAATCAAGCTCTTAGCTCTTTTTCCACCTACTCTGCACTAGCCCACTAAAATATCAAAACTGACACGCCTGATTCCAAAGCTTCATAGACTGATTTTTTTGAGAATTAGAAAGGCCATTAGTGGAAGGCTTATTAATTGTCTTGATGTTAGAAGGAGACTCTCTTTGGATAGAGATAGAGCTCAACGTCAAAAATTGGGATCTTGATGAATGGTAAAATAGATGCCATGGGACTACTTGGGCATGTAGCAAAGTTTTACTCCCCTACTTTTGTTCTCTGATTAAATTTCAACGCTGGGACACCCAGAATTTTTAAACAAGGAATACCTGTCCTTCAGCTTTATACTCATCGTAAGGTCGAAGCAAATTATCGCCACTGATCACACGAGGTAACCTCCGGCGAAGAAGTTGCTCTTCAGAAGTAACAGCAGAAATTATCTTCATTCTCATGGCATTTGCACCTTCAGTTGTTTTTGACAAAAGATCCAGAACCCCACTCACAGGTTGGGCTGCTACACCGATTAGTCCTTTCCCCACTCCTTGAACAAACCCCTCAACGCCAGAGCTTTTTGCTCCTTCGAGAGGCTTTGTCAGTATGCCAGTGACTCCTCTAAATAGTCCTTTTGCCAGTGCTCCACCTCCCTCTCTGATAACATCACTTATGTCATCTACACCCTTGTTTTCCTGCAAAGATCGTATTGAAGATAGAATTGAGGAGACAGCTCTTGAGAAGTATCAACAAAAGTCGAAATGCTAAACCAGTAAATAGTGACATGATGGAGATACACGAAAATAACAAAACCCGAATAGCTCCGGAAGGCCATATTCGGAATGGCTTCCAACCAGAGATGTAATAGATAGGAAGGTTGGAGAGTGTGCTTTTGATAAGGGTCAGTCTTCCACCTTTCAAAAGAAAAAGTCTATCTTCCAACTTGGTAACCGCTTCTCAAAGTTTTCAATAATAGGCTACCACATATGCTTAACATTGAAAATAACGTCCGAAGGGAGGCCTAAGTAGATGATTGCGACTGATAAAAAAAACCAAAAAAGAGAAGTAGATGATTGGGATAGATCCTAACTGACAACCCAAAACAGTAGAAAGCAAAGCACCATTCAGTCCTTCACCCAGAAGGATAAGCTCATTCTACTCAAGTTATCTTAAGCCAGGACACCGCTTCAAAACATAAGAGAATATTCCTTAGACAAAGTAACTACTAAATGTCATCTTCACAAAGATGATAATCTGCGGCGATGATAGTATTTATGTATCTGGAAGGTGTATTTCCATCGTGGTCTATTTGAATGACAATGATATCTCAAATGATGATGTAGATGGCGTTAATCAGTTGAAACATGGTTGTCAAATTTGTGTTTGCAATAGTGGTCTTGGTCTACCAAAAGCGCTATGCTATTGTACCAAAAGGAAAGGCAATTGAGCTCGCGTCGGCCTGAAGACCCTGATTTCAACATATCTTGTGCCACCTTTCCAAATTTTCTTTCATTCTTTTCCTCCAACCCATTTTTTGTTGGTTCCCTTTTTATTGTCTACTTCCCTTTTGTTTTAGTGTTGTAGGCCAACTTTAATTAATTTAAATTTATATTCAGGAATTAGAAAAGAAAAGGAGGTGTTCCCGGTAGAACCATCCTACAACTGACCAGTACTTAAACTGCCAGTTCAGTTTTCCAGTTCTGAATCAGGACTTCCAGTACTTGATCATCCCTACTTTATCCTGTGGCATGCTACAAAGATGCATACTACCAGTAACCTACCCATTGACAATTCTCATGAGCTACTGCCGCAATACCCTTAGGTCTACATCATCCTCAAATGAAAAAAAAAAAAAAAGAACAGATCCAGCTAGAAAACACCCTGAAAGAAATACTTAGGTTCAACAATGGGCAAGAATCTTTTACACAAATGACAGTAAACTGTTCCATATATTGGAAGAGGTTCTCAAATATCCAACTTTCCGCTGCATCATTCTATCCACATGCTGGCAGAACAGCGGTAGCAGCCAGTGTGTCACATGTATAACTTGGGTGATGTGGTGTTTTAGAGGCCATGGCCGACCATGCTGACTGTAAACTTCTCTGAACCACCACCTCACCAGACTTAGAGGTGGAGCACCAATGCATAAACCGAATGGTCTCCACGCTCGTCTCCTATATCAGTACAACAAATTGGCCTGAAGCCACACAATCCTAGACCGAGGCCATATTCCCACCCATTTGAGACTTGAGTTTCACATATTTCGATATTTCCTGGCAGACTTTAACTACACTTATGAATTCATAACTTCTTGGCTAGTGAAAATGATACCAAAATGTACAGAGTAAGTGAATAGAAAATACCTGTCTTTGGCGACTCTGTATGAACTTTTTGTCCATTGACAAGGCAGCTACGCCTTTGCTCATATGTCCAAGGGCGCTGCTTGCATTACCCAATATATCCATACCAGAGAGAAGTTGCAGGGGTTGACTGAGAAGATCCTTCCTCATGTTTAAGATAGCATTGCTAATCATAGAACTCTGCCTCATGGACACATTTTCATGAAATCTTTGATTTATTTTCACCTGAGACATAATTCAGTTTGTTAGAATTGGATGTAACTCTACATCTATTATGCAGCAGAGAGTGCGCAAGGAAAAAAACTAACATTCTTTTCCTTAGGTGGATAAACCCTAGTACCATGAGTGACACCACAAATCTCATGAACTAGACAAGCACGACACTTTACATGGGTAAGTAGCCCGAACATAAGGATTGAAGTGGGAAATCAAACTTTTATCATGCAAAATTATGGGACCCAAAATTTGTCTTCAGTAGTCTTAAGCGCAACTGTTTCTCCAATAGCTCACCCAAAGTAATCCTCTTCGACACTCAAACAAGATTATATCCAAATACTGAGACGGCCAAGGAGTTGGCTCTAACAGATGACATTAAAAAAGAATTTAAGTGCACTGCTGGAAAATCCAAGATCTCACGCAGCCAACATAGTAGTCAGTCAGATTGAAAACCATATAAAAGCGACATGAAGAAGAATGGTGCACAATAAAATAGCAAATATGATAAGTTGTCCCCAATATGCATTGTCTCAATGCGAAACGAGTTTCCTCCCATTGGTCCTTCCTTTCGGGAATATGAGGTGAGATGGTTATTTATGATTTGTAAGAATATCGGGCTATAAAATATTATTTAATTTAATAAAAGTTGGATTAGTTAATATTTTCATTGATTCGGACATAACTAAAGAAAATTAGTACAAAGAGAACACAAATATGAAAAAACTGACAGGCATATTCTCGGTGTTCCCTAGTGCAGTCATCAAGGATGACCAAAACCCAAGTACACCCTTTGGCCGTTGACTCGGTGACATGGCCATTGATACTTTGAATCGAACTTCAGACAAATTGAGAACCCTGCCATTTCAGATAACTCACTCAGCAAATTTCAAGCAACGTTTAACAGAGGAAAGATATTATTAAAATATCATATAAGCTTGTTGCATACCCAATTTGAATGATAGGATCAACTGAAACAGCAGTTGTTTGAGTCTCATATAGCCTACTAAGGTTGACCTGCTGGATCATCTCATGAAGGCGCCAAATTATCGGTTCGTGAATGTTTATAAGAAAAGCAGAATTTTCAGGCCCCTAATTATGAGAAAAGGGAAAACAGTCAAATGATATGTCACTAGTAAAGCTCAAAGGAACGCACAAGCATCTAGCAACCAAACATGAAATAGTTGCACTCACCTGGACTCCAATGAAAGGATATGTAAAAAAATCAAGAGAGCCATTAGATTGCATGGTTATGGACAGTTTCAAGACATAGTCAGTTTCCTCCACGACTCTCTGTGGTCTAAAGAGAACTGGCATTGGAGTTAGAGGAAGTTGATTATCCACTTGCAATCCATGCATTCGTAGTTTGCACCTGCAACAGAAAAATTAGTTGCTCAACAGAAGAAACAGCAAACATGGCAATTCTCTCAACAACAAAGATACGACTTGGCAATGGAAGTGTTATAACCGCCTGCTTCAACAAAGAGAGGGCTATATATGTCAGCTACCCAATCCAGCTTCAGGCGCTACCAACACAACCCAAAACAGCAACTACTTAACTTAGGGCGTGTTAGGAGTGACTCCTTCATACTTTTTGCTTTTACAAATCGTGTGACGTAGGCATTTTGATTTTTTTTTTTAAATAAACACCTGAAAACTATCATGATCTAAAACGCATAGACCTACACAGAATTTTTAGTTCGAATAATATTCAAAATTTTGGCAGGAAGTATAAAAGCTACCTTTTGTTTTTTATAAATTCAAACAAACAGACCCTTAACAGTTGCAATGAAGGTTCTTTTTCCCCCCAAAAAGAATATTCAACCCTATATCTTCTACAGTCCTGTCATGGGTAACAAGTCAGTTACTGACCCCTATCTTTTAATTTTCCCCTCATAAAAATTGCACATATTTGATGAGTACCAAGGTCAAAAAGGAAAGTGAAGGCCAGCAGTGTAGACATCCACATGAACAAGAGCAGAAAAACCTACCTACTGATTCCAGAGCCCAAGCCGGTTGAATAGGCAAGCAAAAGATTCTGGATGGACATATATAATATCTCTTCAGGAGTATGGTCAACAATGGATAGCCCAAAGTCAGCAATCTCAACGATAACATGAAATTCATCCTCAGAAATTGACAGTGCTTGTTGGCCTTTCTCATCTTTAGAAACATGTGGCATTGGCGATGAAATGCCTATACTCAAAATTGTGGGAGAATCGTTGTCCGGCATCCAGTCAGTGATCCTCACAATATTGACTTTTTCCTCTTTTAAAACAGTAACTCTTATAGCTCTGACAGGCCCATCAACCACATGGATGGGCTGGTAATCACAAATCTCATCAATATTGTACTTCTCAGATGCCATTGCATTAGCCCCATCTACCAAGATTTCCAACAAGCGTCTTCTACCAAGATCTTCCCATAGAAAAGAAGCAGAAGAGTTTGGAAGAAGAAACTGCCAAGAATTGCTGCTACCGTCAACTTGGTGGAAGCGAATAGGCAAAAACATAGAGCGGTTCTCAATCCTGGAATTAGAGATTAAAGCATGTTAACAATAAAAGAAAAGAGCAAAATAGCTCTACTGAGGTAATGAGAAAGTAGAGGTTTGTACTCTGATAATGCACAATGGAAGCTTCTGGCCCAGAAAAGCAGGAAAAAGGAAAATAACAAGAACAGGTAAAAAATTTCCTCCAAGCTGCATATTAACGTAATAGACCCTGACATTTCTACTTTAAGTTTCTAGATATGATACATAAAAGACTATCAAAGAATATTTCAAAGAAATTCAAAGAGCAAGAAAAAAAAAGAAAGAAATTAATAATAGTCTCACAACAGACAAATTGCAAATGCATGTCTACTTTCCCAGATGCTCCATGCCTTACAAGCAAACCAATGAGGAGGACGAGGGCTAATCCTGGTAAGAAAATTAAGAAGAGAAGATGACCTGTAAGGACTGGACAATGAATTCGGACGAAACAGAACTTCATATCGGGAGTTCTTTGTTCCACTTCTTACTTCAACTCTTAGTTGCATTAGATCATTTCCATTTTCTTTTAACAAGAAAATACGAATCACACCTTCACTTGAAACACTGAATGGTGAGCTCCATTTGTACCCGTCCACCCGCAACTGTAGCAAAATCAATATCCTCTAATGAGAAAAGTATGGAACAATGACCATATAAGAGAAGATGCCCTATCATATGATATAGACCTTAATTAATTCAACTTTATTAGAAGATTGCCACTTAAAAGTTTTTGGAGGATCAGTCGGATGAAGCCACTCCACTGATTGTGATTGTGAATCACACTGCTGCATGCAGATACTGTAACCAACCCTGTTGATGAACAAAGTGTGCGGCTGAAATTGAACAACCTGCAGAAAAGTTGATACAGACTTCCTCAGTGTTTGTTAGAAAGCACAACTTGGAAGGTGTTAAGAGCCTGTATCAACTTTAAGAATTCTTAATACGTTTATTAGTGAGACTTCCTTCTTCGATTCCATAAAATGGATCGTCTGCTGGTAGCCAGCTATCTTAAATGATCTATCACCACAGCTAACTAAATTCATTTAGGGTTAGATGCAAAAAAAATAAAATAAAATTCATGCATCTGCAAGAATATTATGTTTCCTAAGCTGAAGTCCCTTTCTCCAATAAGCTGGGCAGATAGCTAGAAGACAAGGCTTCTTTTGACTATAGTTTTGCTGAATCTATACATTACCAACCAGACATTTAACCTCAGAAAATACATTGAGAAACATTAAAAAACAAGCTCGGTGAACTAAATTGCTTCCAGCCAACAGAAAATCCAACGAGGAAGATTTATTGGCAACAAAGTTTGTGATGAGGCTCAAACTAAGTAAACATCAGTCGAATTCAACCTTAGTTCTGTCTGAGGTCATATTCAGCTGAGCAGAAATCTTGTAATAAGCACCATCCGAGCAATATGCCTTCACCTCAACTCTTTCCTGCAACAGTATATTTATTAACTTAGAGGTAACCAAAAATTCCTTTGCCCTACACTCCGGGTAGGAGAAGGAATAAAGCCACTGCACAGACAGGTTTCAGAGAAGCCAAGGGAGCTTATAGAAAAACATGGATCACAGATACAATGTGCACAAGATGATCATCTAGATTTTAACCTTGTTTTCCAACTCAAGAAGAGAAATTCCAGGACAGTAAGTTTCAGAAGGACGAACAGCAACGGCAATACCAAGCCTGGATGGGAGATATGAATCTTTTTGAGATGGAAATGGTAATCCACCACGAGTCCCACAATCTTGTGGAGAAAGCATACTGGGCATAGGACTGCTATCCTCAATGACTTCTAATACTCGAACATTCTTCTTTAGGCTGGAATATCTCCCCTCAAATGAATGTGAGGGACTTCGTAGGACTGTTCTTGCAGATTTAACTGCCCTAGACAGCAAAAGGGAATCTGCCTCGGCATTCTCCATAAATTCCATTTCCACAATCCGATAGGCCAAAGGAAGATAGGTGTCGTTAGTGATCCAATATGGAACGAAAAATCTTAATGTCTTTTGGGCCGCAATATTTCCTCCCATGTCGTGTTCAATGCTCACACGTATCCTCCTGCAAATAAGACAAGATAGTTACCACGTACAATTACACTTGAACGAGACATGGCTGAACAACAAGGCAAAACTACGGCAAATGTAGGCATGACATGTAGCTAAATGTGTTTCGATTGAGCTTAATTATGCTTGTGATATAGACAAAATTGCCTTGTCATCCAAGTATCAACCCTCTTAACCCATTTACACAATAAAACTTAAATAGGTTAATTTGTCTTTTTGTGGGTTCATACAATATGTCTAGACATTTAAATAATATTAATTATTTTTATATAATCATATGCAAAAAACGACCGTTAAATGTGTTATACATCTAACGTCATACAGCCTGTTTGATATTTTTTCTTGCTTACTCAAATAGATATGAGAAATTGTCTTATTTTGAGAACAACACAATTATGGCATATAAACATGAACTGCGACTCCTTGCTACATGAAAGGAAAAGTAAACTCAAAGATCAAAATAATCTTTATCAACTTAAAGAACAGAAGTTATGTCCAGCTTGGCACTCCACAGGTTACTGCTTGCATTAGTAGACTAGAAAGGACTAATATCACCCACACACAGTGGCTAGCTTGAAGTTGTCAGCCAAAGTTCATTCAAGGATGAAGATGTGCAAAGGAGCTCCTTCTTTAAATACCAGTATCAACACTTATTGAGTGCTTAATGATATCATCCCATAACGCGGTGTAAAATGTCTGTTTGAAGAGAATGACAGAAAGAATTTACATGGTAGATTCAATCGGGTACTTGTAATTTTATAAGTGCAGGTGATTTACCCAAATAATGAGCATCAAATAATCTAAATAAACAAATTGTCAACTTCTTTTTTCTTGGCCAACAATTAACAACTTTCTTTAAAAGAGACTGTCATTGCGACTAAACACGCATAACGAGATCAGGCGATCCCATTTATGAGAATGGAAAACCTTTTACTCTGCTGGTGGACCATCCAGAACGATGAAATGCGATTATTAGATGATACATCCAAAATAGGGACGGCATCCTGCAACATGATAATAATGCTTAATTCTCAGATCATCACGAGGAAGGAGAAAACATTCGACAAGTTCAAAAGTGCACTTCACCTTCTCTGAAACCCAACCGCCTTGAGCAAACAGAGAAAGATATAACGGTTTCTGGATATCTGCATAGTATATGTGTGCATTTTTGCGAGAAGAGACAACACCACGATGTCGCTCAACAAGGTTCCCTTCTTTTGTTTTCTCCCAAACAGTGAATTCTGCTGAACATGGAAGCCGGTTTTCCAACTTCAAAGGCGAGTTGACACAGATTCTCCAATCATATACAGGTGCATTAAGCTCAGTGTGAAGAATATTGGCATCAGTGCCAACACTAAGCCAAAATTTTTTATTTCCAGTGCTAGGACAACAAAACAGTATATCCTTCTTCTCCAGTTGATCCAACTTAAGGATGAAATTCTGAGATTTATCTCCCTGCTTGGTTTTACTCTGTTTAGAGAGAGTTTCTTGATCATAGGTTGGCTGTTCCTTCCCATTAGTGTAGCCTGAACCAATGGCAACAGCATGGCCCCAAGAATAGGGGCTTTGAGGCTGGTCAAAACATGGGCGAACTAGTAAACATTGGTTGGAATCTTTCACTGTACTTCTCCAAGGTACAACAGAAGAAGATCCAGGCTTTATGGCGGTGACATCACTATTCAGATGATCTAGGGCTTGTGGTACAAACTGCTGCCTGGTACGAGTCCAACGCCTCCGCCGCACAATATCAGAAGGAGATTTCATCTTTGAAGTAGGAGGCCATTTTAAATATGAAAAGTCAGGTCCATATGCCCAACCATCACTGTCAACAAACTGGGATTTATCAATTGTCCAAGGCGATATCCACTTGCATCCTGGTGGAAGGGGTGGCTCAAAAAAACCCTTCAATGCAAAATAATCGGATGTTAAAGATCTGCTCCTTAATCATTCAGGAATATAAATTAACATGAGGAAAGAGCTCATCACACTGATTTCTGGCTAACCTTGGATGTATATGAAAAGTCTCTGGTGCTCCAGCGTCCTGGATCAGTATTTTGTGAGCTGCCCCAACCAGATATTGGATGATATCGTTGGTTTTCAAAAACCTCTTCAACCAGAGTGTTGCTGGTACTGGAGTAGACACTGCTACCTTGAATTGAAGACAAAGAGCACGCAACAATCTCCAGTTTGACATCAGAATCATTAACGACTGTGACAAGGCTCCTGAGAACTGCATGCTTCTTCCCATTTTTCATGACTGCTTCTAAGGCAACAAAATCATCCTCAAGTGATTTTGGGGCCACTGACAGTGGAAGTAATGAACGTATACATTCCCATCCACCTTCTGGGCTTGCGCCTACCCAGAAGCCTACATCGTTATCAAATCGACCCTCATTTTCTGCATCCTCTGTAGCTTTGCCCCCAGTTTTTCTCTCAAAATAAGAAGTGGAAACTAATAGGACTCCACGCTCTTGGATGTTTTCAATGTCATCCTGAACCTATTGAAATAAACACATTACAAAATTTGAAAAAAGATAGGTAATCACTAAAACCAGCATATAGAAACTGGGCTGAAAGAACAAACCCGTCCTTTTAGTGGATAGGTCACAACATTGCTGACGTCAAATGGTGGATGCATCAACCTTGCTGAAGCGATCTTCTTCAAGACATTCACACCATGTCCAACAGAAAATGAGAATGCGCCAACAACTTCACCTGTTAGCACATCAACAGTTCCAATGTGAAACAAAGGAACATATTACTCAAACTAAAACGGGTGCAGAGTCTTAGTCTTAATACGTTTCTGTAACAGCTATTTTACAAGGCATGTTGAGAAGAAATAACTGTAACACAGATTCTTAGAAGACCCAACCAAAAAGCTTAAGCTCTTAGGTGGATGCAGACTACATGTATATGAAGCACAAATAAACCACACTGAAGCAATGTGGGATATTTAAACCTCTCTCATGTGTGGGCTAAGATCAGCATGTGGAACTGACGAATGAGGAATAAAACAAACAATAACCTCAGTCCAAATGAAATTAAACGGGACTTTAAGGATGATGATTAGCTTTGATACCATGTAAAAATGTCCAATCCAAAAGCTTAAAGGAAACTACATGTATATATATAGCCTAGACAAACCACATAATAAGTGACGTGAGATACATAACATAGGTATTAGACTAGGGAATTTTATAAGGTCCACTGCCGGTACAACAAATAATTTCCACGCTCACCATTAGATGGTTGACATATGAAAGAATTCGGTAACAAAACTAACTCAAAACACACATGTCGACCATCGAACTGTGAACATATGATTATTTTTTATATTAACGGTGGACTTAACAATAATTATAAGACTACAGAAAAAAAAGTCTCAAATTCAATGATTAGATTGAAGTATGGTTTCTGGAATATGGACAAACAATGAAAAGTTCTTTACCAAAAAAAAGACAAACAATGAAAAGTTTGTTAATACAGGGTTATGGTGGGTCCGAAATTCACAATAGTCCCCGTCCAAAAGCTTAAATGATAGTCCCTGTCCACCTAATAGCTTAAGCTTTAGATTGGACATTGTAACATGGTATTGGGGCATTCAAGTATTGTTTGCTTCTCTTGACTTCTCCCTCCTCCCATTTACTTTAGTTTCCCTCCTTCTCTAAGGAAATCCTAGGAACCTTCTCCGGACATCCATACAGATATCTGTACCGTATTGACTTCCAAGTAACTACATGCTCGGTTTGACTCTTTTAGGGTTCTGCATTGTCAGATAATGTTTGTTTTACTATTTGAGATGGTTTGATGGTTCAAAGAGGTGTTCTTTTGGGTCTTTTTAACAATTACATTGGTTGGAAAGTGGTTGCATAAATTCAGAATAAGGGCAAGTAGTTTTTTTTAATAATATACGGCTGAATGAAGTCGAGTGCTTGGTGATGACGATGCTTTAGATAATCTTCATGATTGACTGATGAGGTTGTGCCATAATCATGGCTGTGGTGATTTTACTATTGCAGAAGCTAGTTCAATCATTTCAGCGTATTGCATCATCCTCTGGTATTCAGATTACAACTGCAAAATTGAATGGCCATCACTACTTTTTATCGCTTAGGCGACGGTGTACCTCTAACTGCCAGAAGTAGTTGATCTATACTTTGACTAATCTCCCAACCATCAATAGAAAATTTCTGGAATGAAAAAAATAATCAAGTCGTGACTATTCTCTAGCTATAGGTAGCAAGTCAAAATTATTTCTATGCCCCTTGATCTTTCGTTTCATGTGTAGTACTTGTTTGTCATATTTCCCATCTATCAATTCCACATGCCATTCTTCATCTGGTTTGCATGCACAAGGAGGTATCAAAGTACATCTTGCATATTGCACATATGGAGTTGCAATGGATTTCATACACATGGTAATCTCTTTCCACTTAACAGCTTAAGCTCATGAGTTGAACTTTCTAACAAGTTATACGAGAAAGTTCCAAGAAACGCAAAAAAAGAGAAGACCGACTTTTAAGTGATGAAATCTTTAGTGAAACTAAAATGACCGGAAAATGCTAAGGAAGAAAAAGTGATGAATAGGACCCAAATTGCAGCTATTTTTCAAAAAGAAATTATACATTCGAATTTTGCTTTGGATTTTAGAAGCTATGCAAAAAGCAGAAATTAAAAGCAATATCACAGAAAATAAAAGAGCCTTAGTTTCATTACAGACAACCTATAGATGACTCTACACCTTTTCCAGCCAATACACAGGAAAATAGTACCTTTTCCAGCTTTTGCAGCAAGATTGGTCACTTCCACTTCAAGCTTAGCCAAACCCTGAAATTCATAGATGTAAAGTTGCTATTTAGGCAACTCCATATGTAGATCAAAATCACGCATAAACAAACAAGAGCAAATGTATGAGCTCTGCAGCATGGTGGCTGGCTCTCATCTTGACTATCTACTATAATATGCTGAACAGAATTGTCTTTTGAAATTGGATCACCTCAGAAGATGAACCCTCGACTTGATAGTTCAGGGTTAATTAAAAATTATTTTTAAAAAATTAAGCATGTGTTCTTGTTCAAATACACAAGGAACTTACCATGCTGGGCTTAATTGGTATATCATTCCAGGATGCTGCCTAAAGTTCTACAGTAGTTAAACCCACTCGAAACTAGCTATTTATTTCACAATTTGACAAATATCAATACACGGATCAAGACTGAGTTGATACTAAGAACTGCCCGGTGACATCATACATCCCCAATACTTTTCAGATAAGATGTTCCATAATGGTGAAGACCAATCAATAAGCAGGCTGAGCTGAGTCTGAGTCTAGAAATTTGATCATATCAAAAGCAAATGGGGAGTCCATGTAACATTTTAAGTGACGCAACAATAAATTGACATATCACTTCTCAAATA
Source organism: Syzygium syzygioides (assembly GCA_031216285.1). Lineage (NCBI taxonomy): Eukaryota > Viridiplantae > Streptophyta > Magnoliopsida > Myrtales > Myrtaceae > Syzygium > Syzygium syzygioides. The sequence continues at coordinate 34,004,970 of CM062249.1, forward strand.
TAAACTATTCAACCTCCTACCTATTCGTCCTAATATCCTTCGTAAGTGAAGGCAGAACGACGATAAGTCGGATGAATTTAAAACCATCTATGGAAAAATAAGAAAGGGTTTGAAACTGCATTACTCTATCTATATATTCAACAGCAAACTGATTTCTTAGCATTTAAGAAACCACTAGGGACTTTTGAAAATGTACTCTGTTTTTTGCAGACGTTGCTGCAATCTTATCACTACTAACAAATGACAAAAATAAAGTAAAAAAGAAGACAAAAAACAAACATGCCCTTCACTAAACTATGGATGCATGGTCAGACACTAATCGTCAAATCCACATGCTGCACCACCCATACTTGCAAAAACAGGAAAAAAAATCACAAGAAGACTAATTCTAGTATTCAAGGTGCTCAATTTAAAATGGCAATAAAAGCCAAAAAAAGAGAAGATATAAAAGAGATTGCAAAGACAAATTTCTCTGGCACCTGATCATCACAATGGTTCCCTAAATTCCATGCAAATAATGCTTTAAAGATGAGCTATATTAGTCCAGTTAACTTGTCATAATATTAGATTTCCATTAAGATGGCTTATTTCATACACTTAATTTGGCGATTGGATTGAGAAATCATCTTGTTTTGACGACATTATCATGCTACTCAGTTGCAAGCATCTTAGCATCTGTAATTCTATCCATTTCCTCAAATCAATGGGAAAAGATAACTACATGCTCCACCTTACTAAGACGATTGTATTTACTTCCATAACACAATGGCTTTCTGAACAAAAACGAGCTTTCACTTGGGCAACTACCAAATCATACAGTTACCCTTCATTACTAATAATTTCAGAAAGATATCTTCCAATGACATGTTCATATTACACACTATGCAACAATAGGACATATAGCACAGGAGGTTCACCTTCCTGGGCACTTCAAATATAAAAACTTCATTCCACTTTGCAACACCTTTGTCACTGGAAATTAGAGGCTTTACACATCTTGTCCTTGCACTCTGAGGAAATAACTTTTGTTGATCCGTTGCTTGGTGATCGATGACGAGACGCAACGCACAAAAAAAATTGTTGCTGTTACCATCGTCAAGAATTGGAAGACCCTGGAAAAATGCAGTGTGATCTTTCAAAGTCCAAAATAGCAAAACGGGATAAATTTCCCTAATATCCAAATGAAAGTACAAGTGATATGTAGAACCTTAGCTTCAAGAATCTGTATGGCGACATAGTTGCGAGCTTCCCTGAATTCATCTGCAACCATCAACCTATCTGAAAATCTGGGAGGAGGAATCCAAACAGAAGCGGATTCTTCATTGCGAAGCAGATCGACCATTCTCATATTTTCTTCCTTTTTTTTCAAATATATGTCACACCCAAGCTTATTTTCCACTACAATAGTCTGGGAATCATCTTCATCCAATGCAGAAAAAGTCAACTCTTCTCCACTCTTACGATGTCTACCAGCTTCCTGTTGATATTAAGCAGTAAAGAATTAACGAATTTTTCACCTTAATTTATATTGACAACAGAACTTCATATAATAAGAAAAGGATTTTGTCAAAAAGTGCCCGTAGGGCACTAATTAAGCAACTATATAAGAAATTTTACAATTTCCACTGAATTGACTTTTTCGTGATGTGTTGGAAATAGATCTTTTTTTCTTCAAGTATGTTTAACTAGTGCCCCGGGGGCACCTGTCAACCTGTCCCTAATAAACAGAGGTATTTGAAATGCAATGACCTCATTCAGCTTGGCTGACTTCTGCTCCATTTCTAACATTCTTCTCCAGGAAACAATTGTTTCCACTAATCTCTCAAGATTAGCAGCAGTGACATTTATATTTAGCATACTGGTAGCAGCAACACGAACTCTCTTGCCAATCCTTGACGGCTTGTGGTCATTAGTCGAGTATGTTTCAAACCTTCAAAGATAAAGTATTACATGCAAGAATACAATAAATGATGGACTTATAAAAAAATGACTGAAGAGGGCAAGTTGCTAAAGCATTACTTGAATATGCCATCGAAGGGCTCCACAAGCGGCTCCCATGCTTCAACTTGGGTATTGAAGGTTGAAGCAGCAATAGAAGAAATAAGTACTGCATTCATTGCCTCTAGTCGTCCATGAGTGGCAAGCTTGATATTGGTGATTGACATGTCAAACAAGGGAGTCATCTGGAAATATCCAATTTTATCATGACATGAAGAGCACGCTGCAAAGGATAACATTAATGGTTCTATTATTGACATATCCATTTTAGATGTACATACCATTCCACACAAGCTGTCCAAGACCGTCAGGGAGAAGCGTCTCAGCCTCATATCTGCAGTGATATTTTCACGTGTCTTTGGCTTAACAGAATCACATATTGTGTAAGCCAATCTGCTTGAAGGTTTCTTCAAATCAGTGCGTGCGAGGAAGGTGCAAGCCTGAAAAGACAGAGCAAGTAGAAACTTTTAGTTAAAATTCAATGAGGTAAAGGTAGAATTTCAACAAGATTGAACTAGCTAAAATCTATTCTCAAAAATTAGATTATCAAGTATCCTGTTGCTTCAACCTGATTTTCAACTTTCCAGATACTCCAGCACTGAGATGCCTTGGAACTTGCCGATCTTGAAATGGGCACTTCAAGAATATTGGCTTGGTTGACAAGATCCATCCTAGGGCAGCAAAATGATTCCAGGCTTGGTGGCTCATCTATTCGAGAGACTACACATCCCAGAGAAACATAACCAGGAGGTGCAATTGGGTACCAAAAGAAGATATCATCCAAGCCTTTTACAGTAATTTGGGCAACCTTAGTAAACTGCACAGGCTTTGCAGCAATTTCAGGACTATCAGCCCTAAAGATAATGCCTAAAGCTGGTGGTTCTAATCTGGAAAAGAAAAACAAAAAACGAAGGAATTCCATGTTGATCAATAAGACTTTCAATTTAAAGCAACAACACGATTATTATGATGATTCCGGAATTAATTTGCATGGTAAAGCATCACAAAAAATGAAAATATCAACTCAATTTCTTAAATCAACTGAAATTTGCAAGATACATCTTGCCAGCAACATTTCATTATTTACATATTTAGCAAACAGCAATGAAATAAATTTTAGTAGACAAAGACGAAAACAACAAAACTAATAAAATTTAAATAAGTTGATAAAACAGGGTTCCTTCAAATTATGTTTGGAATAACTTTCACTTTCCACTCTTTGCCTTTTCTTTTTCTTGTACTGTTTCAAGTTTGACTTTATTTGATGTCAAATACCTGGATACTTTCAATGCATATAAATACAGGTATATGGAGTCATTTATTTCGTCATAATATGCTTTAAAATTAAAACTATTCCTTTTTCATTTCAAAAATCTTGGAAGTAGAGCAAAAAGTACTCTAGAAAAGCCAGGACAAATAGACCCAAACAATCTTAAAAAAGCAGAGAGTGACTTTTGAGGTCTTGACAAATCCCACTACTAAAGCACTGAACCAAATCATCAACTGATTAAATGATTTATGTGAAAATGTCATATGACAGTAGCCTAACCCTTCCGTTATGCAGTCACCCAATGCAGCATAACTTGGACGTGGTATAGGTCGCCATATTGAAACTGGTCGACGGACATCATTCCCCTTGTCCCACCAAATTCTCTCGAAATGAGGAGTGGACATATAGCAATTAGTTGATTTTGAAATGGATCTAAGAACATCCCATCCAGATGAGCTTGCCGTCTGGCCACTCACTTCTTGACTTTCATTATCAAAGTCTACCGCCGGATCTAAGGCAGAATCTGTAGACGAAACATGATGCGGAATTGAGCTCCATAGAATATGACTCAGGTCAAGGCCACAGTGTTTCGAAGGGGATTCGGTTGATGCATGTGCATAAAATGATCCAATGATGTTATCCAAACGCCACAGGCTAAAACCAGAAAGAAATGAAGGATTTGATGCAGTGGTATACATGCACTCTGAATACATTGTGGAAGTCACAAGGTCTGAACGCAGGCAGTAAACAATATGATTTGGGGGCAGTTTGTTTCCTGGATGTACCACACAACCCAAGGCAGTATACCCCAGTGGCGCAACAGGCATCCATATAGAACAGTCGTTATCAGCATGTCCATACTCTCCATTTACTTCAAATCCTTGAATGTGGGAGAACATTCCAATAAGGTTAAAGCTGACAGGCTTTCTTACGCGCCCATAAGTATTGCTGACAGCCATTACTGCTTGTGACGGAGGAATTGGCCTGAAGACACATGATTCAGTAATTATGATAAACAGCATAAAACATGAAATCAGGCACCATTATTCAAATTTGTTGACATCCATTAGCAGCAATGTGGACAAAAACAGGAGAAGAAAAGGAAATTGTAGTTGAAACATGTTAAAGAAGAGATCTAAGTAGGAGTGGCATGTGACACTTCAATCAGATCTTAAGTGGCTGAATAACCACAAGTTCTAGGTGAGTGAAAATTAAACAATATATTGACAGAATAAGCTTTTATCTGGGTAATAAGTGACATCAGAATTGCATAAGTAGGACGTATAAGTTGAGCTTATACTATTTCAGCTTGCGAGCAGGATCCCATATGCTTCGAGCATATGTAAGAATATCGAGCATGTAACTGTTCAAGAATTGGCCAACCGTTCTACAATTAAACAATGAAGGATTGGCCAACTGCTCTACATGAGTTCAAGAATTGCTTTTTACTGTGCTATGCATTTCTATTATCCCTATCTCCTCATATCAAAAGCTAACTTTTTCGGAGTGGTCAATTACAAAGTTTCTGCAGTAAAAACAATGTCCTTCAACACCCAAAGTTACCCGGGTACTCTCCCTCCCTCCAATTGAATCCAGCAAAACAACAATTTTCCTTTTCCTTCCTTTTGGGTTCCTATGATACATAGCTTTAGTATCAAGTTGCATGCTGAAGAACCACATGCTAACACATCCTTTTGCTTAAATACAAACTTTCAAAAAAATGTATGAGTACAGCTAGTGGAAGCATATCCAATGCTGTGATACAGGAGCAAAACGCCAAAAATATTTTATAAAAGAACCAAAACAAAAGAAAAGCGAACATAGAGACTCCACTAAACCTCAGCATCAGACTCTATAAAATGTTATCTCAATGCCAGATCAACCATGGACCTGTCCATTTACCATGTTGTATAGAGGGTAAACTCCCAAAGCAAAAATAGGTGACAGCAAAAATGACAGCATGAAATTCATAGTGTCAAGATAGAAGTTTCATAATTCTTATCAAATCAAGACTTTAGATCATATCATAGGTCCTATATTATGCAGATTTTTCAACATCGATGTAACAGCTAGATCAGTGGCCGTATCCCACAAAATCTGCCCTTCTGTTAAGTTCTGAAATTTCAATTGTATTCACACAAGATGAAAGTAATAACAGAGGCGGTACTATGATCAAGTATTATACTACAACAAGAAATTCAGTTCCACCAAGTCCATTTCCTTAAACTTAAACGAAGATAAAGTTTAGGCAAAGAAAAGCAGCCAATGGCATTAACACATCACAAGGGAAGACGCTTATTTTCAAGGTGAAAAGAAGATTTCAGGAAGATCTTAACAAGCAGAACATAAAAAGAAACATATTGATGAAGGCACGAGGACTGTTGTAACTCAATGCATCACTATAGTGAAAAGAGAAATAGACAGAATAACTAAGCCAGATGAATCTGCAAATATGAAAAGGCAATTATAGTCAAAGATAAAGCAACAGTTTATGTCGTTTCCATAGTCACATTGCTCATAGAGTAGACCTACCTTAGAATATACAACAGCGATGCTAGAAAGAGTTTCAGATTGTTATAAGATGGGCCATCAAGGGGTTACTTTTTATGCAAAACATAGAATCATAGAGATAATAAACTTACACATGTTCAAGTGGCAGTTTACATTTTTGTGAGTAACTGAGCTAACATTCTTCAAAGCAGCAATTGTGCAGTTACCAAACAATTACTAGAATTAGAAAGAAGGTCACATGATTCCTTAGGCATAGGAAACTTTTCCATCAGAAGAAGAAGACAAGTAACCCAATATGATGGAAAAGTAATGGTTGAAAGGTCACCAACATCCATGTCCATAACTTTTACCTCGACGTTACACAATCTCCTAAGACAACATAATTGGATGGAGCTTGAGGCCTCCAGAAAGCAAGGTTATTAGATGGTCCATTTTCTGCAGACATATACAGCATGGCAAGGATTAGGAAAAAAAAAAGATATTGACTGCAAGATGGAAATATTTCCTATCGACATAAAACACAACTAAGTCGCCATTAAAAAATCTAAAGCTTGTAGTGTCGGATATATTTATATGACAAACAGTGGCTTATTAAAAGATACCTTTAGGGGAGACCCATAGCCGATCAAAATTGGTACAAGGAGCAAGAGGGATTGTGTTTCCTAATTGCAGAGCCACGGCTACCTGACTTTGAAGATTAAGAATTAGAGAAATTGCACTCAGTGAAAGATGGAGACATATATCAGTCGATAGCAGAGATATATTTGTTTTCTCTTTAACAGATGTATATCCTCCTGAAATATCCGTCGGATCAAGAATAACAAGACCAGAACCGGCCTCAACCATGAGATCCTTCACCAATGCACGAATCCAGGTATCATTGTCTTTTGCTGCATACCTGTGGGGCATGTGCAAGAATTTTGTCAGATGAATTCTGTACCTTTGTCTTTGCTAGAAAGTTCTGTACTTCAAAAGATACATATTAAGAGCCATTGAGATTCAGAAAATAAATAATTGCAACACATGGAGTCGTAACGATTTAAACACTTAAAAAAGTATGAAGTCTAAGTGTATCCTCAACTAAACTCCCAAGTGCTCCCCCTATAATTCTAAATTTTCTCCCTTTAACACTTGACAGAACCTCATTTTGTAAACTCAGGAAACAAACAGGTAAATATGTTGCAGGGAGAGAGAGAGAGAGTAATATGAGGGATTAGCAAAGAAAAAATAGGAATATCCATGTATAGATAGTTGTGATAAGGAGAGAAAAGTCAGGGATCTGAACTTGTTCAAAGAGATAACTGACTCATATGGCAAATGTAAAGAAAGTAATCATTGAATGGAGAATGAAAGAAATACTCACATGAAGCTAAGATCCAACTTCGCTCGTAGCAACTTTTCACCAGAAGAATCGTCTAGGAAGGACTTTGTACTATCATAAAAAGTAAACTCGGGAGAGATGACCTATAACAGAAAATAATCCTTACCATCAGGAGAAAAGAACTTGGACTGTTCTAACAGAAAGACTAACCTAAATTAAAACTTCATAAATATCATATTTTGCACAAACATATGGAGTTGATTAACTTTCTAGTTTTTACTGGATTTGATAGCCTGTTCTTTTCAATCAATAGTGCTGCCAAAGTGAAAGTGTTCAGAGTATTTGGCCAATGAGGGCATATTTGTCCATTTCGTTTATTATTTTATGTATGGCGGCAATAAGGGTGAAATTGTAATTTTGGCATCTTAGCATTATTATAAATAAATAACTCGGGGTCACATTGACCTAAACAAGCATTCAGTTCAGTTTATCGTCTCTCAACATGGTTTTAGAGCGAGGGCTGAACTGAAACCCCAACCCCAACCCCAATCTCTTCTCTGCACAGCCCTTCTTTTCTCTCTATCTCTTCTTGCCTGCACCCTCTCACACCGCAGTTCCTTCTCGCCTTCTCCTTTGCTCTCTTTCACAGTGTAGGGCAACACTAATGAGGTGATTCTTTGAATCTAATGTCTGCCCTAAACCTCACCTCTATGAGATAAACTAAAGCTTCTTGGCGGTCTACGAGAGGTTATTCAATGTGCAATGTGGTCCCTAAACTTTCAATTTGTTCAATGTGGTCCCTAAACTATTAATAAATGTTTAACCTAGTTCCTAGTTTAGTTCTTAGACTATATGAAAATGTTCAATGATATCCTTTTGTTAATTCAAGTAAATGAAATATGCTGATGTGGCTCTCAATCCGTTAAGTTTGAACGGTGGATAACCCCAAAAAAAGTTATATGTGGATTATCCAAGTAAGATACTCATCCCAAATTAGGAAATAATAATGGACATGTTAATGCTCTAATTTTTTTTTCCTCATCTAAAGTAGATGGATAAAAATATAGACATGTTGACTCATCATTTTTAAAGATCCAACTCAATAGAAAAACATTAAAGTCATCAAATAGCGTCTAATTTGTTGTTTGAGCAAACGGAAGCACTACATTGAACATTTATCGATATTTTAGGGACCACGTTGAACAAATTAAAAGTCCAAGGACGTTAATGCATATTGGGCCAGAGTTTAGTAACCAGTTGTATCATTTGCCCTTCTTAAGATTTACACCCTCAACTAATAGATAAGTTGAAAGATCCCCTCCACAATGAAAGAAAAAAAATCCAAAGAAAAAAGAAAAATTAATGGTATTTGTTGTTGATAATAATAGCAACATCAATTGTACTAATGATAAATAAGCAAGGGGACAAACGAAAGGGAACCTATAACCGGACCATTAAATACAAAATGACACAAGTCAACTTTCATTTCCAATCTAACCAAAACAAACTTTTATTTCCAAGAATATAAAATAAGCATTTATACCTGGCCTTCAAAAGTGAGACTCTCTGTATAACTTGATTCGTTTTGAGAGAGCAAATGAGCATTTGACATGTCCAAGGTCTTAGGTTTGTAGTCCAAACTCTTGGTATCATCATTAAGAGCAGATTTTTCCAGCAATGAAATGTCAACACCATCTTCGAAGGACACGGAATAACTGCTATCATTACCCAAGAATGTATACTTCCGCAAAAGAGAGCCATTCTGATGGATGAATTCATAAAATTGAAAATATCACAATGAGAGTGGCACTTTGACAAATGAAGGATAGCATTGAGTACGAATATCTAAATATCTATGACATGTAGCTTAAATGCTTTAAAGAACTTACCGTGTCCTTATCAATTCTAAAGTTCATTCAAAAAAGCACATGACGTAGTAGACAGAAAGTGCGATGAGTAGTTACAGATAACTTTCAGTTTTTTATCACTTCAAATTAAGTGAAACAGCGAAAAGCAAAGTAAAAACAAAATCAAAGAATGGTGATAGAATTAGGTTTTCCCCCAGCCAACACATTCGAGTTTTCCATTCCGACCTTTGGTAAGTGAGATATGAACCAACAATATAGGCCACGGTCCCATACAAACAATCGAAGCAGGACACCAACCTTTAATATAGAGATAAAATCAAAGGCATACCAGCCCTTGAAGGAGATTATGTCCTCTAAAATAATGGGTTCTAACTTCCATGGCTAGACCAACAACAGAGAGGCAACTCTTCTAGGGTGGTCCTAGTACAATGAGTCATGTTCATATGTGATTTCCACGAAAATTCCATAGATAAATTTTGGAAGCAAATACATTATAAAAAATTCCAATGGTATTGGATCGCATCTGACAAAAAACAGGAGTTTCTAATTTGTAGCAACATATCAATACCCAAGTCAAGTAGGCAAATAGAGTGAATAAATCCTAATTGGAAGAATCTAATATAACTCGTCAGATACGTAAGATAGTCACCCCTTTTTACACGTCAAAGAAAAAATATCTAGTAGTTATCCAGATGCTGGTGAAGACAACTCCATTATAAAATTAAACCAAACTAATATGTGAGGTGGGAAAGAAAGCTTAAGAAAGGAGAACGTGTCTGCATGCACTTGTGTAAGCACAAAAGATACTGTTACGAGCTCTTACATATATTATGGACCTTGAGTAAACCATCCATAGTGCATGCTAAGCAAAGAAAGAGTAGATAATCCCACACTGGTTTGACTAAGAATAAAAGCTACTAAAGTGCTTCTATCCCTTCAAAAGTTGGTCCTTTTGGAGTGTGAGATTTAGTGGGACCACCGCCAACTGTTCTAAAAGCTTAAGCTGTTAGATGAAGGCGTAATTTAAAATTTAATTATTCTAACACCCCCCTCCACGCTTAGTCTGGTCTTTTTGTGTAATACTAAATGTGGACATATTTAATTAGAGAGATAAATGGGGCTTGGAAAGATTTGAACTTAGAACCTCCAATTCAAAGACCATGAAAGTGTGAACTTATGTGCACGTTGGATCCCGTATTTCACATCCATGTTGACATATATCCGTGCAAAACTTAGCACAGCAAGAAAAAACCAGTGATTCCTATTGGTTCGGCTATAACTGTTCACGAGCTACTAAAAGCCACCCATCCCTTCATGAGCTATAGGCCCTTTTGGACGTAATGCTGGACAAAATAAAAGTTGGCTCCGAAACTTCTGTTTTCATCCATGCCAGCTTACATGTGGCTAAACATTGTGCAAGTTAAAAGCCAGAAAACTGTATGGTAACGAGTTCATACCTCAATTTTGACATTGACAAACCGCAACTTCTTACCACGTCCAATGATTATAATCGGGTCAGTTCTCACCACGTGAAGTTTCCTTGAATCTGCTTTTTCACTCAAATGAATGATCCTTCCACAACCATCGTATACAAACTCATCAACCTCTAAGGCATCTGCTACTAGTTGCCTATCAGGAGACAGGTGCACTACATCTTCATACTGTTTGTATATAGGTTCAGAGAGTATAATATTATTGCTCTTACTTATAGGATCATTCCTAGGATCCATGGTTTCCTCCCTCCCAGTTATAGCTCCTAAAGCTGGCACGAAAAACTCACCCAAAGTAAGAAGGAAATCTGGGACAACAAGGACCCTGGGTTGCTGAATCCGAACAACAACAGATTGGGAAGATGTCCTTGATCTATAGTCCATCAAGAACATCGTAGGACTTGGAATTGCAAACTCCGAACCAGCTTCAGCACTTGTCTTTCCAACGATAACCTTATTTAATGAATAGGACATATCTCCAGCAGAAGTTGGTCTAGCAGAATCACTTGAAGATCCGAGCATCAACCGCATTTCAGACTTTGTTTCAGGGCGACTGTCAAGAATGGAGAATTTGGGAATGGTAACATAGAGGTCTGTTTCTGATAATGAAGTCATCCGATATGACACCCATAGACCTTCAAGCTGGAGGCAAACAAAAAAACATCAATCTCCTATATAAGAATCACAATAACAGCATAGAAAAGTGCACACCAGAAACAGGGAAAAAATTGCTATAAAATGCAAGTCAATGAGACTGGCCACATCACACTGATTATGACGACTTGTGTCAAATATCAGTTTAAGTGAAAGAAGCTTGTTGAAATGAAAACACTCGCATAATAGCTGCACTTACAGAAATATTTGCTAAAGGCGACTCTTCATCAATGCCATTGCACAACTCCAACAATGCACAGTCCACTTCAACTGCAATTACAGTGACTGTACGTGACAGCAGAATTTGACTATTCGTGTTGACTTTATCAGCCAGCAATCGCATTGTATCTCTAGAACCAGATGAACCGACACGAAAACTTGGAGGGATCCTTGGTGCTTCACATAAATTCATGAAGACAGAATCCACAATAACATTATATTCCTTATCAGACATCACAGCATGCAACAAGCCCACCTGCTCAAGAAATTGCCAAGGAATATCCACTAAAAGAATTTCAATATGAAACGCTAACTGGGATTGAAAAGGAAGCGAGATGAACAGAACATGAAGTTCACGTCACATTACAAAATATTTTTGTCAACTAAACCTGAAAAGGTACAATAATAGCTCTACAAAATCGAATCAGTAACGATATAGGTACTGGCCTAAAACTGTATATAAAGAGAAGATCAACATTCAATAATAGAAGCTTCTGCTTTCTGACCATGTCGATGTAAGCGGGACAGATAGGCCCATAAAAGGACTTTAAGAATTATATGGAAAACGAAGGTATGATATTTTTAATTCTTGAGCATAAAATTAACATCCTCTTAGGTAATTGTGACATCATTGCATTGAACCTAAATTACTTATAATCCTCTATTTTAGGACTCCAAAAAACTTCAACCAGGAAACTATGAAAAACTGCCATAGGCATACTTTATGTAATAGTGACAATACCTTCACTTCCAAAGAAAATGTTGGAATTTTTCTGAAAACATCCCTCAAGCTACGACGCACGTAAACATCAATTCCATGACCTTCCCTAATCATTGGCTTACCAACAGAACCATCGATCCCAACAGCCATGTTTACTCCCAAAATCTGAAATTTGCATTCAAGTTGGGAATGCTTTTAGAATTAATAGCTTTTATGGTGAGCAAAATAACTAGAAGAGGAAAGGGGGCAGAGGATCTACCTTAGCCTGAAGAAGGTCAACATGGACAGCTGAAGGATCCTTCTCAGGGCATCCATGCCAGCTAATATCATTGGTTACCTGCAGCTGGCCCAGGTCAAGTTGGATGAAGCTGCAAAAGAATTGGAAATATGAAGCCTTATCTATTGGAACATATTATATACACATTAACTGATGAAAACAAAAAGTGGCAATTTTGCACATCAGGAGGATTATTGGTGGTTTAAGGAGAAAAAGATAAGAAAAATAGGATACAATGAAACCAAAAACAATCAGACAACAGCACACCGTGCCATATCCCTTGAAACAATTATTGGAATTGAATAGACAGTTGCATCGGCCCAAACAACTTCTTTGAAAAGACCCACTTGGCTATCACCTTCGGGACCCTTGGCTTTCAGATCCTTTTCTGCTAGAAATTCTAGTCAGAATTACATCCTATAGAACCTCAACAACAAAAACTACAACAAGTGTCATCCTACCACCCCTAAACTTTTCAATGTATTATACGAAAACATTTTCTTGGCATATTGTTTGATTTAACAGTGCAGAATTGCAACTCCTACCCATAAAAGACTATTTTTTCCTTTTCACCCAATAAACCTTTAAAAAGGTTAAGGAATTTGCCAATCAACTATGTCATATAAATACCTGCAATAGTTTGAAAAACTAAATACGACAATGCCATAGCATGACAACTTATATAAATTGGGGAACAAATTGCAACGTCCTCAATTCCATTTTATTTACTATCTTCATGTCCAAATTGAAGGAAAACATAGGAAGAACTGGGACATTGTCAATCTTCTGAATCTATAATACTTCCAAACATGAATTGCTCTAGCAGGTACGGAAGATTCAAGATCCGTCCACTTTCATAATTTAAATAAAATCTTTAAGCAAGGTGGAAAGTGAAAAGTATAAGGAAGCAGACAAAAGACTATAGAAAAGAGTTGGTGAAGAGATCCAACGAAATAACAAGTAGCCTTTCTAATGCTTTAATCAACTTAAATCTGCTTAAAACATACTTTAACACTTAGACTTAATAGCTTGTATCAGTCCAAGTTTTCATTATTATACAAAAATGTTTCAACCAGCATTTGCCAAATGTCGGGTCAAATGAAATTCCTCAACAAAAGAAAACACATATATTTACTTACTCTTTGCTTAGTGAATTTTTTGGCACAACTATTATAGGAGTGTCAAGTGAGAGATCCAGCTTTAGTGAAGATGACCCGTCAATCTCATATTTCTGAATCAACCATTCAAAGCCTCCAACTTTATCGACAAGCTTGATGGCCTCTTCAGTATGTGGATTGGCAAGCTCCATAAAATATGCTGTTACCTGCAAAAGCACTCCTTGCTGCTTATGACGAGCATTACAAAATCAAGGGGGACAAGAAGTCCCCAAAAGCAAGCAATAATGAAACTCAAGGGATGCTGGCGAGAAAAAAAAATTGAAACCTATAGCTTAGTCATCTTACAAGCTCTATAAGTCAAGTTAATTAACAATCAAATCAAATAATTAGCACCATCTTCATACGTACCTCTTGAACAAACCTGTACAGAAAAACAATCCGAACAGCAGAAAGTCTGCCTCGCAGACTATAATCATATCCTTCAAAGTCATCATCTTCAGCACTATAAGAATTAAATCTAAGCTGCAAAAGATAAATAAGACTCCAATTACAACTAACAAATAAAAGCAAGAAGGAATAAATCAGAAACCAGACACAGCATCAACAGCAAACCACCGGAAACATCATACCTTGATTAAGGACTCGGTGCCAGGGTTACGTATATCACAAAGCCACTTCCAAATGTGATCTGCTCCAAGTGACATATCACATAGTCTAAAATTTCCCAAAGTGCCTTCAATGGAAAGAGAACTTGGATAAACCTGGAAAGAGTTATAAGAAGGTCAAAAGTCTACAAGTACAAGAAAAGAACTCAAAGCATAAGTATATGCTCAGACAAAGACAGGCCACAATTGATCTTGAAAAGAACTACATTACCTTGATATCTAATAGGAAGCTTTCTTGTACAAGCATCGCAAGCTGAGTACCATCCTCATTATTGAGTAACAAACAGACACTGTCGACTTTCATGTAAAGATTAAATACAACACGACCTTTACCATAGCCCAATAGCCCTTTAACACGCCCGTTGTCTTCAAACTTGTCCTCATTAAATAAAGGTTCATCCTTTGAAGTCTCTACCATGTTCATGTCACTGTGTCCAGTGCTTACAGAGCTCAGATCCAAACCAAAACCAATCAAAGCAACCAGGGTGGGTCGATTGCAAAAGAATTCCAATTTGGACATGCTCACAGCCATCTGAAAACGCTCAATGACATTAGAGGTGAAAAAAGCTCATCACTTGTGAAAAATGATTTTTACAAAAAACGAAGAATCCTCTCCATTCTGCGTCCATCTCTCTCCAGCTCTCATCCTTTTGTTACATACCTGAGTATCTATGCCATCATAATCTGGTGAAGCAGAACTTCTGGTTGAAAAGGTTACAGAGACAAAATCTGAACTTTCCATGCCCTGTGCCTCATAAAAGACATCATCAGAAAATCCCATTCCTTTCCCCAAGTCATTTTCATTCATCAAGGCATCAGCGGAACCAAGTCCTGTAATGTCTATGATGTCCCCTGTCCTTGCAGGCTGATTCATAGCCATACTATGCGGATGGATACTTGACTCTGACAAGGATATGAAATCTGGCAAAGCATCCTTGAAGATGTCATCCTCCTCGGACTGCACAGACGACATGTTATGGCCATGGTAATCACTAACACCAGCTGACACAGATGTATTCTCATTCTCCACCACAGAATAGGCCAAATATTGTGGACTAGTTGAAGTACGACTTTGAAGCTCGTCTTTAATTTTAAGAGAGTGAAGCTTAGATTTCACTGTCAGGTCACCTTCACAAATAATCACATGTACCTAAAAGACAATGGCACATATGTCATAACACTACAATTAGAAGCCCGTTCTTTTCTACTGTACCAGTGAAAATGAATTCATTACAACGATACCAAGGCTGTACAATCTTCATGAGAATATCACTTCGAAAAACTGACTAAAAACTCTACTGTTTGTTTCTACATGATACTCATAGGGATACTCTCTCTTGAGTACTTTTAGAG
Source organism: Syzygium syzygioides (assembly GCA_031216285.1). NCBI lineage: Eukaryota > Viridiplantae > Streptophyta > Magnoliopsida > Myrtales > Myrtaceae > Syzygium > Syzygium syzygioides. Next base: position 34,020,435 of record CM062249.1, read on the forward strand.
TATCTCACATCGCTTGTCTACGGAGTTTCAATGGGCCTCATATTCACATAGTTAAGCTTTGGGGTTGGAGTCTTGGACATGCTAACATGGGTTCAGAGCTAGGTTCCACCCAAATATTTTTTCACTTGTGAGGCACCCATCGTCAATTCCACATGTCGTTCCCAATCTGGTTTGCACGTGAGTTGTGTTAAGGATCCTAAATCACTTGTCTATTGGGTTTCAATAGGCCTTATGTTCATGTAGTCTCCCTACAACTTTCGACTTAAATCTTTTTTTGGACTAAGTTCAGCCCCAGGTATTTTGCATGAGAGGCTCCCCATTTGCCAATTCCACGTGCAATTCTCAGTCCGATTTGCGCACAACAGGAGGCGTTAAAATATCTCACATCATTTGTCTATGGAGTTTACGCGGACCTTATATTCATATAATCTTCCTCCACCTATCAACATAAACTTTTAGGCTGGACATTCTAATAGGCATCATTTCCTTCATAAGAACCACATGAAATGCACCCATTCCCGTCATAAGATCCACGATGATGTTCCTTTTGGCAAAAAATTATAAATAAAAAATCAAGGTCATTTATATGTCTACTCTATGCGTGGATCTCAAGGTTGCTTATAACACAGCTCCCTCATAAGATCCGTAAGGTAATAGACCTTTATTACACCAAGTACAGTTTTTTTCTTCTTTACCCTTTTGAGTTTCGACCAGCTACACCACCAAAAATCGTTTATTTTTAATTCAAGTTTTGACAGATTCGGAACAGGTGATGGAGAAAGGCTTTCTTGACATTGATGAAGCATAAAAAATTTTAACGTTCAATCCAAAACAGGATGTTGAATAATTTCAGTGACAATAGTGACTGAAAGAACAAAATAAAGAAAAGCTACACAAACCTTCCCACCACCAGCAAGAACTTCAATAATAGATGTCTCTTCAAGAATGATATCACCTGCTCCTCCAGTCTGAAAATTTAGGAAAATCTTAGCATTACATTATCTTAAGCTGATGAGAACAAAAGTCAGTCCCAAGTCAATCTGTTTTGCATCAAAGAAGGGAACAATGATGAGAAAGCAAAATAATACAGATCTTACCTTGCCATAAATAAATAGCTTGGTTTCCAACAATGAGCCATTAATGACTATGTCAGCAGTTTTGGAATTTGACAAACGGGCCATATCTGATTCAGCACCCTTGTCACTTGTTCCCCCAAGAACATCAACCAATGGAGGAGCCTATACACACATTACCAGAAAAAAGAAGAAATTCAGCAAATTGCACCTAATAGTCGAGCAAAATGAAAGATACGTGAATCACTGTACAAAATATTCTGTATCATACAGAAGCTTGGTATGTAGCTTGTATAAGTCCCTTCAACCAAGCTGCTTTGTGCTCCTCGTCTTGAAGCTCCAAAATCCAAGTGCTAGACGATTCTAGTGCCTGAAAGATTTATTGCCACAGTTCATACAAAACACATGACATTTGACACGAGATAGAGAGAGACCGCAATGGTAACATGCACTAGGAGTTCATGAATTGCAATATTTTATGTAATGGAAAAAAAAAACCTAAAACCAACTATGCGTAAACTGAATTGGCCTTGCAAACCTGTAGCGCTAGGAGTCATATTATTCTCTCCTTGCAGTTTTGTTAACATTCAATTAGATCATTCTACAAACCTCGAGAATTACAAAGAGATTGGATTATAACTGGATTTTCTTGGTGCTAAAAAAATTGACTAGTTAGAATTGTAATTGAGTAAAAGCACAATGGTCTTTTTTTCTTTCAAACACCAAGCCTGCACAATCATTTTTCGTTTAACTGCTGGCTAGAAGCTACTAGAAGACCACTACATTGCGTTTGGATGAGATCATTCGACCATCTGCTAAGCAACATTTGAGTTTTATAATTTTTTTTAGAAAAGTCACGAAAAAAATTGTGGTGACCTTAAATGCTTAATGCTTTAACAATTTTTTGTTTTTAGTACAGAAAAAGCAAAAACTTAAACCGAAAGGTCTAAAGCCAAAGGACAGACCAAACATCCACTTGGACTGACGACTTTGAAAGTTTAAAATCATTGACACGGTTGGGAACTGGAAGGTCTTGGGTTTTCATTTGGAGTTACAGTTATCTTATTTTAACGGCTTGAATTAACGTGTGGACACCTAGAAAATTGATAATAAGCTGGTTGATCAAGAACAAAGGGCTGACGACTGCACAAGATGCTGAAGAGCGAAGTTGGGCATCAAGTCAACTTGAAAAGGATGCCCACCAGGTGTCATGTCAGGGAGAAAACTGATCCAGGCATTGGACCTAGCTTAGGTTGTATGCCTGGACCAAACCACCTCAAGACAAAACCATTCTGCTTGGATGAGACCTCCAGAGGCCTATGAGTAGGGTTTCCATTAGCTTTTCTATAAATTTGAGTTCTCCTTTTAGGCACATTGTTAAGATACAAAAGGAAGTCAAGGGTTTGCAACTTCGCAATGTAAATTGAGTCAGTTTCTGCGAGAGAAACTGTAAGGGCTAATCATTGAATGAGAGTAATGACTGTAATGAGAAACACTTGTAGAGATGCTCAGTGATTGGTTGAAACATCAATTACTAATATATTTTCTGTCGGTCTCCCTAGAAAAGCAGGTCGAATTGCCTAAACCATGTAGAATGTCGTGTGATTATTTGTTTCTTATGACATCTACTGCATATTGAGACGTATCTTGAAACAAATTGGTGTCAAAGCACAGTTTCATGATGGCTTCAATAGAAAAATAAGAATAAGAGAGATTCAATAGAAGAAATAGTTTAAACGTGCAGTGCATCAAAATATGCAAACTTTGTTAGATGCAAGTTATCTAAGTTGCTCCGGATAAAAAGGCTTAGATGCTACGACTTTGAGGGCAGAAAAGAATAAATTGTCAGTGAGGTTGTGGGTGGGCATTGGCTCATGTAGTATGAAATTGAGGTTAAGAAGAACAAAGGAAAACGGTGTGGCAAATGCTGATTCTGGTGATGTTGGAGAAGTTGTCAGTCACCATTGATTCATCAACTGATAGATGGTAATTCAAGTCTCCATCTTCACTTCACACAACACCAACAAGAACTGGTTTGGAATTTGTTACTGTATAAATAGCTGAGGATGGAACTACATAGAGGTAACAAGAGACAGTGCTATTGGCAAGGTTAAGCCACGAAGCCAGTGAAGCCAAATGATATTTTAGCCACTAAAGACAAAATCAATTGCCTGACACGTTTGAGCGCACTAATATTGCTTTTGCAATATCTATGAGACACGAGGTTGAGTCAGAGAGCCATTGTAAAGCGGCTATGACTGTGGGACACGTCAATGCAATGACAAGGTATATCTCATTGGCCAAGTGTTGAGAGTACTTGGCTAATAGGGGTATATTTGTCTATTTCCTTTATTATTTTATATATTGCAGCAATAAGGGTAATATTGTAATTTTGGCCTTTTTGGCTTTATTATAAATAGATAGCTTGGAGTCACAGAGACCTCACCAAGCATTCAGTTCAGTTTTTTCCTCTCAACATGGTATCAAAGCCAGATCTGAACTGAAACCCTAACCCTAATCTCTCCTCTGCGCAACCTTTCTTTTTCCTCTCTTCACAACTTCACTCTCTCCCACTGCAGTTCCTTCTCATCTTCTCCTTTGCTCTCTTTCACAGTGTAGGGCAGCACTAATGAGGTGATTCTTTGAATCTAGTGTCTGCCCTAAACTTCACCTCTATGACATAACTACAACTTCTTTGCAGTCCATGATAGGTGGTTCAACTTCTTCTGCGATTTTTTGGATCTTCTTGTCTGGAATTGTTTCTGCCTTGCCGCTGGCCTACAATTCTCTCATGTGTGAAGCCCAAAGCACTGCAATTCGTGGACCACCCTATTTTTTCAGATTTTTTGGTATAAATTAGAATTATCGATTTTTTTCGAGTTTTCAAAATCTTGAAAAAACCGATTTTTTTCTTCCCTTGATCTGATCTTGCTGATTTTTTGGAGGATATTTTTAGCCTACTACCGGTGACAATGTCTGATAGTTCAGTTGAGAACCCTCCACCTACAGGAGATGGCCGTACAGATTATATTACTTTCGCTACAATCTCTGTGAAGCTCGACGGCACAAATTATTTGATATGGTCTCGATCTGTGTTCTTGACCATTGCAGGCCGTGGGCTTACAGGTCATATCAACGGCACTTCTGCGAAGCCGGAAACATCGGGTGCTACTCAAGACAAGTGGATCTCGAATGACTCTTTGGTAATGTCTTTTTTGCTTAACTCGATGCAGCCATATATTGCAAAAGGATATTTGCTTCTTGATACTGCGGCGCAAATTTGGTCAGCTGCTAGGGATACTTATGGTCAAATCGGGAATGATGCACAGGTGTATGAACTTCGAAAAAGGGTTCATGACACTTCTCAGAAGGAGATGACTATAACTCAATATTATGCTGAGGTTAGGAGTTTATGGCAAGAGCTAGATCATTATACCGATTATCAACCAACTAATGCTACAGACATTGCTGCCTACAAGAACCATGTGCACAAGATTAGAGTTTATGATTTCTTGGCAGGATTGAATGTTGAATATGATCAGATACGTGTTCAAGTCCTTAGCCGGTCTCCATTCCCCACTCTGGAACAGTCCTATGCCCTAGTTCACTCATAAGAAAGCCATAGGACAGCAATGCTCCAGTCCTCTACTATTGATCGATATGCTCTACAAATTAGTGCTGGCACTACTACTAAATCTGATTCGTTCTCTCGATTTAATGATGCCCCTAAGGAAGTTGTGAAGTGTGAATATTGTCATAGGCCTTATCATACCAAGGCTACCTGCTGGAAGTTACATGGAAAACCTGCAGATTTTGAGGAAAAAAAGGCACAGAGAAAGACAAAAAACAAAGCAAACCATACTAAAACTATTACTGCTACACCTACTACTGATATCGGTTTATCACAGGAAGAACTTCAGGCATTTCGATGTCCACTGAAAGCTTCTACTACTGCTGCTTCCTCCACAGTTGCCAATTCGTCTTCCCATTTTGCTTCAAATTTAGCCACTTCAGGTATCTTCTTTGGGGGGTTTAATACATCTATTGTTTCTAGCCCATGGATCATCGATACAGGGGCTACAGATCATATGACAGGTTCTTCTAGTCTCTTTCATCAATACAACCCTACTTCCGGTAGAGACAAAGTTCGTGTAGCTGATGGAACCCTCTCTTCCACCGCTGGAAAAGGGTCTATCAATTGTTCCTCCACTCTTCCCTTGTCTTCTGTTTTACATATTCCATCATTCTCTACTAATCTCCTTTCTATTAGTAGTTTGACTCGAGACTTAAATTGTAAATAACTTTTTTCCTTTCTTACTGTATTTTCCCGGATCTGGTAACGGAGAAGGAGATTGGATATAGCAGATTGGAAGGTGGTCTTTATCTGCTCGAGGGTAGTGGGGTTTCTACTTCTATGTCGTCTACTATGCAAATTAGGTCATCCCCCTTTAGGAACTTTAGAAAAAGTTTTCCCGAGTCTCGTTTCAGCTTGTAATAAAGATGAGTTTTTGTGAAGCTCGTGTCTTTGCTAAACAAACTCGTTCTACATATTCATCTTCAAATAATAAAAGTCGTTTCCCTTTTCATGTGATTCATACTGATGTTTGGGGTCCTTCCCAACGTACTTCTATTTCTGGTCATCGATGGTTTGTTACTTTTATCGATTGCCATTCTCGTGCAACTTGGGTTTATTTGTTGAAGCATAAGAGTGACGTTTTTCGTTATTTTCAAATTTTTCACAAAATGATTCAAACTCAATTTAACGCCACTGTGAAAATTCTTCGCAATGACAATGGCACTGAGTACACTGAAAGTCAATTTCAAGGGTATCTCTTTGATCATGGCATTATTCATCAGACTAGTTGTGTTGATACCCCAGCACAAAATGGTGTTGCCGAAAGAAAGAACCGACATTTATTAGAGGTCGCCAGGTCTCTTATGTTTGCACGTCATATCCCCTCTCAGTATTGGAGTGATGCTATTTTAACCGTTGCCTATTTAATCAATCGGATGCCGACTAGAATTCTTGATTTTCACACACCTATTGATGTTTCACAGGGATCAACAACTTTTATTCTTCCTCCAAAAATTTTTGGTTGTGTTTGTTATGCTCGTAACACTACCTCTAAGAGTAAGTTGGAACCCCGCGGTCTCCGCTGCATATTTCTTGGGTATTCAGCTACTCAAAAGGGTTATAAGTGTTATCATCCTCCTTCTAGGCGGAGTATTATATCTATGGGTGTTATTTTTCATGAGTCTACTTCTTATTATTCCGCTCCACCTCTTCTAGGGGAGTGTACTAGTGTAGAGGTGTTGCCAATTCTAGATGTTCCTAAGGATATTACTTACTCTTCTCCTTCTCCTCCAATAGTCTTTGATCGTTCTCCTTCTCCTTCTCAAGGGGAGAACGATGCAACGCAAGTAGAGAATAATGCAATACTTCAGGGGGAGATATCAGAGGTTCAGGGGGAGACCACACCTGCTAAGCAAAGTATTGGCATCTTTCAAAGGCCGATTGATAGTGGGGAAACATTGAAGATATATCGTCGTAGGAATTCCACTACCAACACGCAGGTTAAGACCACTAATACATTGCCTATTCAGTCATCATCTCCGGATCCGGATTCTACTACTCCTTCTGATGAGGTTTCTCCTTCTGATCTTCCTATCGCACTCCGAAAGGGTATTAGAACTTGTACTCAACACCCTATATCCAATGTTTCATATGACTCTTTGTCCAGCTCTTATCGCACTTTTGTATCTACTTTATCTTCTGTTTCTATTCCACTAAATTGGCAAGAAGCTTTTGCAGATGAGAAATGGAAGACAGCAATGGTAGAGGAAATGCATGCTTTGAAGAAAAATGACACTTGGGATCTTGTTGTTCTTCCTCCTGGGAAACAACCGACAGGATGTAAGTGGGTGTTTGTAGTCAAACAGAAGATGGATGGTACTGTGGACAGATATAAAGCACGGTTGGTGGCTGAGGGATTTACTCAGCCTTATGGGATTGACTATCAAGAAACCTTTGCTCCTGTTTCCAAGTTGAATACTGTTCGAGTGTTACTTTCATGTGCTGTAAACCAGGGATGGGATCTTCAGCAGTTAGATGTGAAAAATCCCTTTCTTCATGGGGAGTTAGAAGAGGAGGTATATATGGAGATTCCTCCAGGTTTTTCTTGTGACAAAACTCAAGGTAAAGTGTGTAAGCTGAAACGTGCACTTTGTGGTTTAAAGCAATCACCTCGAGCTTGGTTTGGTAGGTTTCAGAAAGCTATGATCTTTGTTGGGTATAAACAAAGTAATGCTGATCATACTTTGTTTGTGAAGAGATCAAATGCTAAAGTCACTATTCTTATTGTCTATGTAGACGACATTATTGTCACAGGGAATGATATTGATGAGATAAGCCGGTTGAAGAATTTTCTTGGACAAGAATTCGAAATAAAGGATCTTGGAAAGCTCCGACACTTTCTTGGGATTGAAGTTGCCAGATCTTCAAAAGGCATCTTTCTATCCCAAAGGAAGTATGTCCTTGATCTTTTAACAGAAGTTGGGTTATTAGGATGTCGTCCCTCAGATACACCTATTGAGGTCAATACTCGTCTTCGAGAAAAGGATGGTGATCCCGTAGATAAGGGTCGTTATCAACGGTTAGTGGGCAAGTTGATTTATTTATCACACACTAGACCTGATATTGCTTTTGCTGTGAGCCTAGTGAGTCATTTTATGCATGATCCATACTCTACTCATATGGATGCTGTTCTTCGAATCCTTCGATATTTGAAGTCTGCTCCCGGAAAAGGGATTCTTTTATCTCCTCGTGATGGCTTGAAAGTTGAAGCCTATACAAATGCTGATTGGGCTGGATCTCCTGACCGAAAGTCTATTTCTGGGTATCGTACTTTCTTAGGAGGGAATCTTGTGACTTGGCGTAGCAAAAAGCAGAATGTGATTGCTCGATCTAGTGCTGAAGCAGAATTTCGTGCAGTGGCACATGGAGTTTGTGAACTGTTATGGCTTAAAGGATTACTTGAAGATCTTGGTGTATCTGTTCCTATTCCTATGATGCTATATTGTGATAATAAAGCCGCCATTAGTATTGCTCACAATCCTGTACAGCATGACCATACAAAACATGTGGAGATTGACAGGCACTTTATCAAAGAGAAGTTGGAGAGTGGTTTAATTTGTATGCCCTTTGTTCAATCCGATGATCAACTTGCTGATGTGTTGACTAAAGGATTAGTAGTAAATCGTTTCATCTTATTTTAGTCAAGTTGGGCATGTGTGATATCTATGCTCCAACTTGAGGGGGAGTGTTGAGAGTACTTGGCTAATAGGGGCATATTTGTCTTATTATTTTATATATTGCAGTAATAAGGGTAATATTGTAATTTTGGCCCTTTTGGCTTTATTATAAATAGATAGCTTGGAGTCACAGAGACCTCACCAAGCATTCAGTTCAGTTTTTTCCTCTCAACACCAAGTTTAGTCAAGCCTTCAACATGAAGAGCGCCTATGATGGTTGAGCCCACAAAGGGGCTCAGAAGGGTAGTTAGTAGGGTTATTACAGAGCGCTTGTGACATCAATGCAAACATTGAGCCAAGAGGAGATTTGTCAAAATATTGCCTTCAGTTTGAGCCCGAATTAATAAAGACTTGACTTGAATAATTGTGTGGCAGCTGGGAAAATTAATGAGCATTTTGTATCAAGAGCAAACTTTGGTCGATGCAAAAGCAGAAGTCTGGCAACTCCACAGGAGGTAAGAGAGTAAACTCAGGTATCAGGTCAACTTGAACCAAACACCAGAGATGTGTCATTTTCTGGAGAAAACTGAAGTGGTCCCACAGCTAGTCCTGGATCGATTGCCAAATTGGATCACTTAAGACCACATATTCAGTCTATTTGGACTGGGGGTCCCTAGGCCTATGTATAGCTTCGACAAGTTTCTTCTACATATTTAAGTGGTCCTTTGTCTTTTGGACAAAGTGCCATGTGATGTTTAGGTTTTGTAAATACTCCATAAATTGAGTAAGTTTCAGACAGAGCACTAACAACTATGCGAGGTTGATGAGTAAATTGCGCGTAGGCAACAGTTGAGATAAATTGCGTGAATGTGTAATCTTTGATATAATGTTCATTAACAACTAAATCTTTATGACCTTACCAAAAAAAAAAAAACAACTAAATCTTTATGCTCCTTTCTCCATGGACATAGGCCAAATTAGCAAAACGACGTAACCTTTTGTGTGATTATTTTTTATGTGGCTTTCATCATTGCAATCAATGTTTCCCGATATAATTTTCAGTAGTAATCATATCAATGTGGCCTACTAGTAACTTCAGTCAAGGATCCATTTGCTGACTACTAATTTCCAATAGCATGTTTGCCAGCATTGCCATGAAAAAGAGAGATCAATATCTCGATACACAAGTTTTATCTCTACAAGCAAAAGAATAACCCATTACATTGAGAACGTTTCACCAAACCACAAGCATAACACACATATAAAAGTTATCGATTAGCTAAAAGGAGAACAACAAACTGTAACACCATGGTTGTATCTAAAGGCAAATTGACAAAACAAAGTATTTCAATACAGATTTCACTAAAGTGGTAAGATATAAAGAGCCAGATTCAGGGTGGACAATTGAAACCTTTAAAGTACCATCAGCACTAACCTTTTGAGTGTCCATACCCCTAAAACTCACAGCAATACAAAATGAAGCACCACCAATGTTTGTTGGGGGGACTTCATGAATTTGTCTACCAGCCATACTGCATCATCTCAACAGTATCAGTTCAATCAAAAGATTAGAGGTCACGATAAATGTTACATTTCAGTTGACAAAACTGCTACAGACAAGTTCTTGACAAAGAAGGCCGCATTTTAGATAGAAACGAAGAAAAGGTCTAGACTGGGATAGCAGAGGGGTCAAAGGACAAAAGAACACAATTCAAGTATTAAATGATGCAACATCAGAAAAGAAGACCAGACCTTAAGCATCGCTGATAGCTCTGAGACTTTTCAGACTCTAAAAGGTAGAGGTAGAATCCAGAGAGTACAAGAAAACAGGACTGCCATGTGGCCATGGAGTTGCCAATTCCCTACAATCAATAGGAATTATGATTAAGAACGTAACAACTATAACTCAAACATATGACCAGCTCCTTTGAAGATATCCAGACATACCCTCCAAACTAACATTCTAGCATCACTTGCGAGATCTATAGGAGTCCAGGGCGCAAGTTCAGCTTCAAAACTATCAATTCTTGGCTGTCCCATGATTCCCTTAGGGCCATATAAAATATTTAACAATTCCATGAGTCTGCAATAGCGTGCTGGTGAAAAGTGGATGCCAAGATTTGGTACTTGGACGGAGACACGTGTTGATGGATAACTTGGGTGAGGCACCTTAATCTGCTCATAGAAAGGTGCACATGAATTTAGCACAACTTTAGTTGTCAAAGAAACACCAAAGCGTGACTTCTAAAAGTTCAGTAAAGTCAGAAACCCAACGAAGAAAAAGAGAATATATTTACCTGATCAACTATTACTGCCATACCACACCTATCAATGAGAGAACAGAAATTATCACGGTCATCTTGTATGGGGGACGCAACTGGTTGATTGCTGGCAGTTGGTACAACCAGAGGGCAATTCTGGCTGTCGAAATAACAATCCGTGAAAAAGGCTGCAATATCTCTTCCAGAGATATAAAACCGTGAATATAAATTCTTCCTCTGTTCCTCCTGCTGGTTATGCTGCATAAATCAGGAAATATGATTTAATCAACTCTACATTAACAAGATAACTCTAATGATTGAAGAGTACATGGAAAATATAGGATAACTATCACATCAAGGAAAAGCTTGTTTCCCACAAAATGAGTCCGTTTATCTGAAAGCACATCAACATATGCAGCTGTAGAATATGGCTAGTAGATGCTCAATCACTGAAAGTGCACAAAGAAGCTAAAGGGAGCATACCGTTGTCCGCAGCGTGAAATTACCAAAATCCAAAAGCAAATGGCTATCACACTTGGAAGATTCAGATCTCCTTATAGGAACTCTAACTTTAGGAGCATCCAGATCAATGTCAAGAGCGAATCTGCAGTCAAAAGTACATTAATTAGATGTAAAAAGTGTTTTAGTTTTCCCTTTTAGCAAAAAAAAAAAGTGTTTTAGCTTTCCCTATCACAATGAAGGAACACATTAATTTGGTGAAATAGACATTTAGCCAAGATAAGTAAGGACTACGAGTACCCAACTTATTTGTGGCTCAATTTACTTCAAGCAAAAGATGATCATTCCATTTCTAGCAGATTCTAGAATAAGTACTATTTTAGACTAATATAAACAAGACAAGGAGGACCAGTTGAGGCAGTGACATTAACGCAAGACATTCAAGATCTTATTCCTGTCTAACCGAATTGATGTTCCTCTCCCTCGAGGTTTTTTTGGGAGCCATTTGTGGGAAAGAAGCTCAAGCTAAAAAGATATTTGATTGATCGCAGGAGTCAGTTAAAAGCTAAAGGGGTAGCTATTGAATATATGTTGTTGTAAATAATTAAAACAGTACTATTCATGCAGGGTATAATGGTCACATCATTCTCTTCTCAATTCTCTCTTTTCTCAACAATTCTCTCTATGCATTGACATGTATCAAAGCACCTAACTATTGCTTTCATCTAGTAACTCCTTTCTCACGTCATTATCTCTTTAATTTTTTTCCTTTCCTCTAAGGAAAATCCTAAAGTAGTATACCCTTAACAACATGAGGATCAATGCCCCTATCCTTCTAGGGTGACGGAGGGATCATACCACTGAGCCTTGTTCTTTTCATGCTTCCCAGAGGTCTGGAAAAGCTGTGATCAATAGGATTTCCCTAATCATCCCTTCCCGAAAGGAAGAACGAGATATTCTTTTTCCTTTCCACAAGTAATCCTTTGAAAACCAAAAATAACAATTTTTTCAAGAGAGAAGTTAGAAAAATTTTGTCCCACCATTGAATGTTATTTGATCCTTCCATTTCAAAGAATCTTCATGAAACATAACAACAACCATTTAGAGGATTTAATTGCTTCCTAAAAATTGGATTCATACTTTATTTACTAAAGAGAGAACTCTTTATCTCTGTTAATCTAATGTGCCAATTAACTAAAGCAAGACTGAACTCCATCAATGGACCAAGGAATTTCATGAAGCTTAATGACTTGATCAATTACCTAAAAGCATATAATTGAGAAGTCAAAATTTAAAACTTAAGCTATTAAGTAGAAGAAAATCAAATGTATATAAATTGTTAGAAAGTCCAACCCAAAAGCTTAAGCTATTAGGTGGAGGGAGACCACATGACTATAAAAAATATTTAGGACCCGTTGTCAATCGACGTGGGATAATTCTTCAACACCTCCACTCACGTGCAAACCGGATTACAAGCAGCACGTGAAATTTTGACATCACACATTCACATGGAATTTTACCATTGGTTCTGATACCATGTGAGAAACTTCAACCCAAAAGCTTAAGCTATTAGGTGGAGAGAGATAACGTGAATATAAAGAGCATTTAGGACCCATTGTCAATCGATGTGGGATAATTCTTCAACACAAATTGACAAACCCCATAGACAAGCGATGTACAATACTTTAACACACTTTTCATGGTATAAACCGGATTGAGAACGGCACATGGAATTGACGAACGGGGAGCCACACAAGGCAGTGGATCAAACAGCATGGTAATTCAGTCCCTTCTAGAACACTGGTCGGCAGCGCTTCTTAAGGCTGCTTACATTTGTCAAGACATCTCATAGAAAGAGAACTCCCTCTTATGTGAACTATCCGTGGCATTAATATGTAAAATGCTAAACAAGATGTTTCTTGAGTCGACTTAGAGAGGTCTATTGAACGAGCTTTAAAGTAAACGTTGTATTGATAAAAATTGTTCCAATACATAAGAAAGGCTTTAAATAGCAAAGTGGCAGTAAGTCTCAGTTATAAATCTTTGCTTATTTTTTTGAGTGGAAAGTCACGAATCTTTGCTGATTACCTAACTATCACTCAGAGAGTCAGTATGGAATGTACTATAGCTAAGACTGTAACCTATTTATGCTTTTCTAGCTCTGTGTTGCTGGTTCATTTATAAAAGCTTCTTATCCAAATTTTTTAGCATCTGTTTTCCTTGTAACTAGCTTGTACACAGGTTGCCTGTCCAATTACCCATTCACGGTATTTACATTTTTACTCAGTGAAAAGATGACGCTTTCATTAAAGGGGTACCAAGGGGCAGGGCACAAACCCTCATAGAAAATAGACCTGCAAGCCCATTAATGGTCACTGACTAGCTTATTTCAAAAGAGGAACCCTGCACAAAGAAATTCATCAGGAAGAAAGAGTTCTTTGAGTGCTTTCCTCTGGTTAAGAGTAAAACCAAATTTTTTTAGACACTACAGAGGAAAGATTCCATAAACCAACATTCTCTAAGGTATATCAAGGAAACACCTAAATTATCAGACATTCATAGTAGTAAAGGGGGCAAAGTAGAATCAGAAGGGATTCGATAACTTGTGAAAATATCATCAAGAAGCTAATCTTCAACACTGTTGACAAATTTTTGAATTCTAAAACCCTCATTTCTTATTACCAACTTATTATGACACTTGTTACAAGACAAGAAGGGAAAAAGAAGATAGATCCTCAGTACACGTGAATATATCAGGTAAAAGTGAGATAAAGATCATGCACAAGCATTGATAGTTCATTGGGATCAAATCCTCCATCCTTCCAAGAATGCAATAAGAATCAGATAACTAACAGCCATGCAACTGACAGCATGCTTAAATGCAACATCAGTTACACAGCAATCCTTCTGCTGATGATTATAAAAGCATGTCTTCTCACTGGCAAGACAACTTTTGCATAAAAACTAGCAAGATGCATAAAATTGAAAGAAATGGCTGGAATTCCAATAATAACGGCAGAATTGCTACAATGGGTCATGGTTGTTAATGGCATGCTTTCCAGCAGATAAAATATACCATATTTTCTGTCAGAGAATGTGTAAGTAGTTTTGTCATTGATAAACCCCATCGCTAGAATAAGCTATTAGAAATTCAAAGCAATGGCAGAAGCCTTTAAGTAGAAGAAATAAGAATCCCCACAAATGATAATCTTCATGGAGCAGAGTCTTAAAGATATGTGCATGCTAAATTACATGCTAAGGACTTGATATTTCAACATCTGTTTTGTCTTGCTAATCAGACTTGTCAGAGCAGAGTATTTTGGGAAAGAATGAACTTCAGAGAAACATCAATACTAAGCTCATGGAGCACTTGGACAAGGGCTTTAGACCGACACATCAAGTTACCCTTGCAGACTTATTTGGATGGTCACAGCCTCCCTTAGAGTAGGATTGTTTACTTGGCAAGCTGCTCAGGGAATAATAGAACTATTGACCACCTCCAAAAAGAAGAGAGGCAGTCTTGGTGAGATGCTTCCGGTGTTGGGTCAAGCAAACTGTGCTTATCTCTTGCCATGCAAGAAGGCTTCAGAATTCCCTCTCGTTGATTATTTGACCAAGTTAGGCAGTTGCTAGTTTGAGGTGAAATAATTAAGAGCTTTGAAAAGTGTAGGTAGTATCACATGGAGAGCATCTTTTCACTTGTAATCCCTCTCTTGATAGCTTGGATTCCATCATGAGACGAGTAGGGGACCTTTGAGATAGACAGTACAGAACTACATCCTTGCTCTTCTGAAGTATAGTTATCTACTTCAAAATTTTAGTAGGTTGGACGAGGATTTTCACTCATGAAATTTATCATAAAGGCAAAAGAAGATTTTATATTAGAAAGGCACCTAGTGGGTACCACGTGGTACCACCAGTACAAAAGATACAGAGATAGTCTACAAATTCTGACAAATTATCCATATTGAAACATTGCTTTTCTGTAACCCAAAAACTCCCGAACTGTAATGAAATATTGTCAGAGGGATAGCAGCAAGAATTGATCTCTTCTCTTTGTTGCTTAAAAAACAAAATTCCTTTCCAAAAGCACAGTTAATCCCTAACTTCGGCGGCATTTCTAGCTTCAGTCTCGAAATTTATCGATCATTTCTTAGTATTTAGCTTTAAATTGGAAACAGCTTGTCAGATAAAGTAGTCTCTAATTATTCATAACAAGAAACAGCTTCAGGTTTCTGTCAATGATATTGAGCCAGCTTTTAGCATATTTTAAGCTTTCTATGATGATGAGAATTGCAGGAGATTGGCTGGAATTTCATTATTAAAAGGAAGAGAAAGGGCAAGAGAAGCATTCATTTTGGTATTTATCTTAAGTTTCTGCATTAATTGAGTTTGTGCCAAGCTTTAAGACTAAAGTCGTAGGGCAACAACAGTATGAAGATTCCTAAGGCAAGACCCAAGACTTGTGAAATGATATTGGAAAAATGAAGGGACCTGCTTTGTTCTTCTAAGACCATCTGAAATTGTTCTTGTGCTCTCCGAGTCACCTTCTCAATCTTCATCTGGTGTTGAAAGAGTTTAATGTTAGTATTACCAAACCAAGAGAGCCAAAATTTAGATATTCAACATGATTACCTGCAAAGCAGCCGCTGTTTCCAGTGCAACAGTGGGACTAACTGCATTACTTCTCTTCACAAACTCTAAAAATCGATTGTAACTTTCCAGCAAAACCTGACAAGACATCAGTACGTCAGAAGCTTAGTGAGAGGGTAACAAAGAGCAGGAGAGAAAATCAGACAAAAATGCAGAAAGTGGAAATTTAGCAGCACCTAATTGGAAACCTTTAAACACTAGAAAAATGATGGAAAAAACTGTAGTAATTTCTGGTTAATCAGGTAAAAGTTCTCAAAAAAATCTCTACTCGTTCACGAATGACCCAGAGGACAAGCATGAGAACCATGAAGCCCATCCACATTATAACTCCAACCCAACCAGTGTCATCCTACTTTGAAATTGTCTCTGTTTCCTTCTCTTAACATTAAGGCCATGTGGTAGCCCGTACAAAGTGTCATCCTAATTTTTGTTTCATCAGGTAAAAGTTCTCAGAAAAAATCTCCACTCATTCACGACTGATCCAGAGGACAAGCATGAGAACCATGAAGCCTGTCTACATCATAACTACAACACAATCATTGTCATCCTACTTTGAAATTGTCTCTGTTTCCTTCTCTTAACATTAAGGCCATGTGGTTGCACATACAAAGTGTCCAATAGAGCTATTCTATCCCATCCACCTCCAGCATTTGGTCCATTCTCCAAGGCCGTATACAGATCAATCCACATGTAGAGCCCAAATAATCTAAGGCCTCAAAGAGGCCAAACAGCCTAAATTGCATGGAGTATATTTCCTCTTTGCGCTCATCCACCATCAGCCATCGCCACATTGCTGCTGGCTATCAACATTCTGTCATTGTCCTTCTCTACGCCCCTCCCCAACTAAGCCATCTATATACTCCCTATGGGTTATTTGCAATAGCCCCTGAATTACATACAAAGTCTTTGTATCGACTAGAGTCCTTGCACTACTCATATTGGTAAAAAAAAACCCTCCGTTGTAATTTCTGAGTGATGTGGGCAACCCTGTGTGAGAAACTTGCAGAATTAGCCTATATAGATTCGCAAAAATTACTTGTCTCTTGATCATATAGATTATTATAACTAGCGAAAATTGATAATCAAGCTGCATCTCAAGTAATTACCGTCACATGGCATGGAGAAATTGTAGCTGAGAGCCTCCAGTCTACATCCTCCCCAACTGGTAAGCTCACAAAGGTCGCAGCTAATGCATTAACTTTCTGCTCGCTAATAACACTCTGCAAATAACTTCAAATTATGCATAATAATGTCCCTAAATTGAGCTCACGGCATAAAATTAATTCAAAATGTTTGGCACGGACATCAAACCAAATACAGATTCCGCTTATGATTAAGAATAGAATTTGCAAGCATGGTTCACGGAGAAGTCGTTAAATAAAAAGACAAATGCGTAATGGAAAAATCACCTTCTATTTTTATTTCAATCATACTTTGTACACTCTACTCTAAAATTGCACCTAGTGATTTGACAATTGATTGCACAAGGCCGTCTGTTACCAAATTGTCAATAAATTCATTTAGGTGTCTACACACATAACTATCAACCTGAAGACTGTCAGAATAACTTGATCCAACTAACACAGTGAGGTTCATAATGATAGCAGCACAAATTGTACAGTTAAAGCTATATGGTGCAAAAATTTGACCTAAACAAAAATTAATGTTGCCTTTTGAAAGTGGCCAACAGCACAAAAGTGGGATTCCATATTTTAGCAAAAATAAAAGCAAAAATATTGCATAGTCATCATTACTAGTAGATAAAAAGCATCTATCAATAGCACTTTTCTAAGGGTACATTGAGGATTTTGGGGCTAAAGGGCATCAAAATATAATGATAGACAAACATGTACCTGTGCCAGCGAACCCTCAGGCGCAGAGAGACCATAGAACTTCAACGACACATCGCAGTGTGTGCTACGATGTCTTAACTTAGTCAAAACATGAAGTTGCTCAAATCTACCACAGATTATCTCAGTCTCGTTTCTGTTGATGACCTTTGCCGCAGCCTGGCGAACAGACACAGAAGCTAGAAACCGAATCATATTCTGCATGTCCTTTGTAGAGTGTAAATTCAACTCCTCTTCTTGCTGGAAACTAAGTAAATTGTTTATTGCCTGCCATTCTTCCTTAGTCAGTCTTCCCTCAGCTACCTGCAATCCCTCAGGAGCATCTTTCTCCAAGTCGTCTTCAGAGCTCCAACGCCTACCATAGAAAGAACAATGAGTAACTGGGATGCACAGTCAAAGTAATCGCATTGATAACACAAACATATTAGGCAACCACAAGTAGGGCAACCACTTTACTCCGTGGCATGGCATAAAATTCGTGTTAAGAATTTTTTATTGTGGAATATGAGGCCTTCACTTACATAGATTCTTCACCAAGAGTAGAAAGATACCCATACAGTTAAATTAGAACAATGAAGAGAAGAGAAGAGAAAAGAAGAAAAAAATTGACAAGATACTCTTCAAGGCATTAGCTTTTTCTCCATTAGGGCACGAATAAAGATATTGATTCGTATAATCCAATATCAGACAAACTTTTAGTAGAAGATTTACTCCATTTTCAACCACATTACAATTTACAATTATTATCAGCACAAATGTGTCACTGCTACATTACACATAAATGAGATGGTGATTAACAGAAAGCTCTAATAGAAACTTTAGTCACACATGTCACCATACAAAACCATACAAAGATTTATGGGGCATTGCCCTGGAAAACTTGCACCTACAAGGAAAGAGTACTTAATAAGGGTCAAAACTTAAAACCAGTGTCATTTAAATTGCAAAAGTTGTAAGTCGCAACTGCTCCCAAGAAGAAAAATAAGTACTGAGTAATCATACCATCTAAGTGAAAACCAACTTTTTTTTTGGAGCCTTCGTTGTTCAGCTGCTTCCTTCGATCTGACAGATTCAACCTTCGCATGTGCCAGCAACCTAATGATATGTATACCAGAGATATGACCATAGTGATCAAAATACAAATCAAGTCCAACAAAACTCACACAGTAATGTCAGGCCTCATTGTTGGAAGAAACATTAAATTATCAGGACTTTGTTTAGTTAGGGACTAGACTTTACTATTAATGGTTGAATCAACAAGTTTTGATATAGCCAAGAAGTATTTTTAGTTTAATTTTTTTTAATTTGGCCATACTTATGCACTTTCACAAAGCTCAATGAGAGAGATCATGGAGACCCAACCCAAGTTTGATGTTCTGGATCCACCAATTTTTTATCCTAGTTTTGAATCATACGATTTTGCAATTTTTTAATTATCTAATCTTTTCCTTTTCTTTTCTTTCATTTTTCTTTTTTTCCCTATTTTTGCAATTTTTTATGTTTTTTACTTTATTTACTAACAATTCGTTTATTGAGCTAAATTTATTTTTTAATTTGCTATGAAATTTTATCCAAGTGCATATACACATGAAGAGTTTAAAGTGGGTTAAATGGATGGGAACAGGTTATGGATGTATTTTGGTAATATGGGTCCGATTAGGTATGAGTTACTAGATTTCTATTACATTTTAATGGGTCAATTTAGGTCGGACGACCTGACCCACCCATTTGACACCCCTAGCTCTAAGGCATGGGTCAACCAGTTAAAGAGCAAGATAAATGGTGTTTGCTTCCATAAACAATCAAATGGGCCACAATTTAGGCTTTTACAAATGGAGGATCTCCTTTCATCATAATCCTTCAAACTTGAGTGATTTTGATCCCATCACATTGCCTAATAAGAACTTAACTTCTTCTTCTTCTTTTCTTAATGTCTGTTATGAAGCACATTGGTCTTTTTTTATCGGTATAAACAAAAAATTTCATTCAGAAAGGCTCTAAGGAAGTGTTCTCCCCATACAAAGTGTTATCAACAAGAGGAGAAACCAAAATCTTGTACGTTATTTATATCACCATGAGGATTAGAAACATTAAGACACTCTAAACAGCTATATTCTACCAACCAGTATCACACTGACAATTTTCAGGGCAAAAAAGCAGTTTCCGTTGCTAGTGAAACTCATTATATCTAGAAACAAAGTGACAACAGTTCCATACCTCCACAAAAGAATCACTTTGGAATCGAGATCCTTCTCAATTTCTCTCATTTCTGTACGATTGACTTCTGATGCCTGTTGCAATAAAGCTGCATACAACTGAACATAGCGCCTACGTAGCTGGCAAAGGTGCCGAATGCGATCCCATGAGAATCGATAGCTATAGCAACAGAATGCTAAGTCAGCTTGCAGTTCCTTAAACTAAGTATAGCACTACTAATAGAAATAAATCAGAACACCTCAGATAAGCAGCAAGATATCCATGATGCAAAGTAGAGATACTTTATCTTTTAAAAAAACAAGCATAATCCAGGAAATGTATGCGAGTAGTAAAACCATAGTCTAGGCATCTTTACCACATCTTCTTCTGCTGCAGGCTTGCCTGAGCAGCATAGCGCCACCAGAAATTAGGACCCTCTGAAACTGTAACCATCGGCCTTAGATGTGAAACTTCCACATGAATCTTGTACCTTGAAACAACCTCCATAAGTTTGATCCAGTCATGATATTGTCCCTATCAAAGGAATACAGGATTATTTAAATTCTGATTGTCTATGGCAAAAGATGACAAAAGTAAATGAACATGAAAGAGAAACTGTTCTCATTACTATAGCAAAGTTGGAAAAATTCAGTGACAATATCAACATGAGCACAACCTAGGTCCTAATCTTCCTAGATTACGAAGGGTCATCACAAGCCCAAAAAAGGCTGGAGTTCCTCTTGCAATCAGCATCTCCATTTATGCTTCTTGGGCAGAGTAAAAGAAGCAAGGGAGATTAGTAATTTACTCAAGTAAACTATTTAGAAGCTCGCTAGAAGGCACTTAAACCAGATTTAAATACTTGGTTACTCTCATCCAGTAAATTAAAAAGCAGCTCAAAGCGAAACAAAAAGGAGGATAAATACCTCTGTAATTGTCAAGGTGACATCATTCAACGCAAGCGAAGCCTTCTCAAATGGGACCTCAGGATCATTCCTCTCTTGCTTTCCAAGACGATGATATTTAAGGACTCCATTGATAGGTGAGACCAAAAAACTTCGACCCATAGCCCATTGAGACACCATATCATGGCCAGGAACCGGTTCATTAATACCATCCTCGAATATCTAATTAAAAGGTGTGTCAGTGGATGTCATTCTTTATCCGCATCTGCAACTGCAAAGAGATAGCCAATATCTTCGAAAGAATTGGGACAAACCTCAATCCATTCCTTAGGAGTTAGGTCTTCCCATCTTTTATCAATCTTCCACGGAAGAGTATTGCAATCATGATACATGGCAAGCCTCTCAAGTTGTAACGACTATACAAAAGGCACAATATGTTAACCTCAATTATTTGGTGGTCATATTATTAAACATAATTCAAATAAATATATAAACATATAAATAAATAACCTTAAGGCCCCTTCCAAGGGGATAGAGCTTGAAGACAGGAAGGAAAGATTTATGGTCAAAACAAATCAAAAATTCTCTAACATCATATGAATATCAGTCTTTGTGAATTTCACATAAGCCAGAACTCTTCATCAGAAAGATGACAAATACAAATGAGACATAACCAGAGTACTTGCATGAGTACCATAAAGAGCTGTCAATATCCTCAAAGGCATAGCAAAAAGTGATGAAAGCACCCCAATCTACATGCTTTAGAACACCAACACATCATTATTGAAGTAGATCGTTTTGAATGCATACACATTTTTGTGGTTAATCCTTCATAATTACTCCACCAGTGAATGTAAAACACTATCCAGAATCAAGCAGTCAAAAACTCTTCCTCAGCGAAGCAGGACTATCTGCTCATAACAGATTTACAACCAGTGAAAAAAGGTCACTATAGCCCCATGTGTCCACATATTGAAGAACACCTCAGACCCAAAGCTAGAAGTATAGATAAATATTTGAAGCTCATTAGTTGACAACATGACAGCAAATAATAATAATAATGACAGCGGCAGCAAAGGTACAATAAGTCAGCCCATTACAGACAAGCTAGTGGCAGAATGGATGGGAAGCTGCGTAGTATGACTGAAAGCACCTACTTAAATATGCCTATCTAATGGAGAAAGGCGGAAATAGGCACAGACAATCTGTGGGGTTGGGATGGCAAAGAATTCCAATATCATCAGGTGAAGGGGTAGAGGCATCTTGGCCAATGGACAAGAAGATTCTGTCAATGGCACAACATGGCTTTTCAGAGTGCTGAATCCTCTTTTACATTGTAAGAACAGGTCCACTCGATTTCTTGATTTAAGTCCCTGATCTCTCACTCTAATGGTGTACTTTTCTAGAATATTTGGCACTGGAAAAGACTACATATGAGATTAGCAATTGTATTCCTAAACGAACAATGGTCCTAAAAACCTAATCATTCAGAGAAAAGAAACAAGTATCACAAATTGGAAGCCTTATCTTCATATATTCGGGCTCTAAAATAACCCACTTATTTGTTCGGCGATTACATGTGAGATAACGGCAATTCAGCTGCTTTTGGAGAGTTATACAATTAATCTTGAATAATGATACCATGGAAACATAGATGAAACGCAACATATCACGTTGGTTAGAGAAGTAGGAAGAGTTGACCTTCCGTAGTTTATCCAAAGCTCCACTGGTATCAAAAGTTTCATTCCCCTGCTCATCCATTGTAACAGCAGCAAGCTTCGCCAAAGTAACACCCATAGAAAATGGGTTTCCAGGATTACTGCAAAACGCCAGCTTCTTAAGTAAAGCCATAGAAATTAAAATTGGACAAAAGAAGTGACAAATGCTATTATTAGTCTGGCCATCAAAAAGTTTAATTGATGAATATCCAATCAAAATCCTGTTTGAGATGGTTGGTGCTTTAGGTTTCGACTGATTAGCTCTGCTTTTAACCATGAATGAAGATATTCTTAAGTGATAAAAAGCAGAACATAAAAGCAAAGGAGGAAAAGTCATCCCTAACAGGCTTAATGAAAAGTTCTAAGAATAGTTAAAGGTCAAATTACCAACCTAACAGAGTCTTCATATCTAATATGTACATTGCTAATTGATATCTTAAGATTTCCGATAATTGTAGCAATAAGAGAACCCAACCACGAATTCCCAGCTGGTGTCTGCCAAAAGAAGAAAGTGTCAGCTCGTCAATCATTACAGGGTAGTGAGACATAAGAAAATAAGCAAATCAACAGGAAAAAAATCCATCAGCCTCATACTATTACTAAAGAGTTAGTGCAGCTCCAATTATGAGCATCTCACACTAGTGATAGATAATTTAACAAACATGCATATAAACAGATAAGCAAGCTAATTAAGCAACAGAAACATTTGCCCTTCTGCTTCAGTATCATGTGGTAATTTGAATATCAGATGGCACTATTTGCCACCCCCCAAGCATCAAAATAGAAAAAAGAGGAGTAAAGGAAAAAGTATGCTAAGAAGACCGGAGGAGAGCTAGCTGCAGTGTCTTCCGCTAAGAAGACCGGAGGAGAGCTAGCCGCAGTGTCTTCCGCGAGTCGAGAGCAAATAAAAACGATCTAAACAAAGGACAAACCTACTTTCACAGAAAAAAAAAAACGGGCCATTTCCCCAACCACGCCGAAGCTATGGAAAGTCAGCTACATTGAATCTGAAACCATACCTTATCAATCTAATGCATTAGCATATCGGTAAGCACATGTTCACACCAGGCAAACTAAAGTTCTAGATCCCATTGTCTCCAAAAAGCCAACAAATCATAAAAAAGTCCCAAAGGAGAAAAAGATTGTATAATGAGAAGCCTTTTCTCTCTCATCAAAGGGCAGGCAAAATTCACAAGCATCTTCATACTTCCAAATTTACTGATCCCAATAACTAAGTACTCTGGTGTCCAACACCATGACAATAGGAGGAATGGTTAAAAATTATTCCAGTGCTTTAACCAACAAAAGTACTATAAAGTTGCAACCCTGTCTTAACATTACTGTCTCTTCACCTGCAATTCAAACTGCTTATTAAAATTTGGTTGAAAGGAATCAGGCCTAAACAGATTTACACTGAGTTATCTCGTTTTATAACATTATGTTCTATTTTCTTGTGCACTCTTCCACGTGAACCTTTTTTGCTAAATAAAAATTAATTTTTATGCTAATCTCTGTCCAACATATTAAACACACCAAACATAAAACAGAAATACAGCAGTTAGAAGAAACTGTATTATCAAACAATAAGTGATGGTAAAGGAAAAGACGGTAAATAGTCTAAAAAAAGCATCAACAAACCTTTCTTTAAACACTTGAGATAGATAATACATCAACTTCCAGTTAGTCTTACATATGTTAGGATTCTGTTAAGCTATGAGCACACTCATGCAAGGAAGTGTGAAAAATAATTAAATAATTACAGAATTACAGCCCAAGCCACTAGTTTAAACCACCATACTCCTGATTCCAGTTTTGTTTTTCTAGTTACCACACTCTTGCTCTGAAGTGGCCTATTTGATGGGGTAATGTCCACATCCCATCTTTAACATGTTAAAATGACAGAAAATAGAAAAGATTGCAGATTCAGTTGATAACATGGCTCCACTTACAAAGAAAAAGAACGCTAGTTGATGTAAAAGGAATACTAAGTCAGCAGATGAGAAACCAGACAGGCTCACACACAAAGAGACTACAATTTTGTGTGGACTTTCTTTTGCGTGGCTAAGCTGATTTTGGGATTGACGGATCAGTGCAGCCAAGCCACATGAGAACAGTCAATGAGCTAGAGAAAGATTTATAATTCAAATTCCAAATCATTAAGGCTTCCTGAATCTTTTCTAAGAATGACTAAGAGCACAGCAACTATCTATTCAGGGTGTACTGGCACATGTCAAAAGAAACTCAGCAAAATAGATATGAAAATCATCTCTAGGTTCTCCTATGAATATCCAATGTAAAAAACGCAGGCATCCTGTGCATTTACATACACAAACAGCAATGGAACAATCACTCCCAAGTATTGTAGTAAACAAACATGTGTATTGTACAACAAACAAGAAAAGAATAACAGGAATAACGAAATCACAAGTTAACAAATAGCCATTCAGTGAAAGAAAAGACAATAGCAAACTACTCGGTGATACCTTTCTCAACGGCTATATCTAGAAATTAGATCATGGTCAGCTCCAAAGAAAATGCACATGAGCATATTTCAAATGAGATGACAGTGATAGATGTCCATTTGATGGTCCTAAGTATTCTCAGAGTACATAAAGTAATTTCTTCCTTTAAGGATAACTCAAGACATCATGGTACTTGATACATGCCAAAATGGTAGCATGACAGGCATGTTAACCTTGTCAGAGAGGTTAATTACAAGAGACAATAGATCAAGGAGCTGCAATAAATTAACAAAGATGCTATCAAATAGACTGGAGGTACTCTCCAAACATACATTTCCAAGTTTCGACTTTGATATTGCTTCAATGGTTGCTGATTCTAATTCCTGCATTAAGTCACAAAATGAAGTTACTGGGCCAATGGAAACATCGAATCCATAACACACCTCTAAAATTATGCACAATCAAGCATATCACATGTTGGCACCAACTTGTACCATGTACTCTTCAAAGAGAAGATTTATTGATGCTGCTGTCAACTTACACACGAGTAACGAGATAATCAGTCAAGCTAAAATGTATCCAGTCCAACAAGCTCTTTTGTTGCAGTCTAAGCACAGATTGGTCAAGATTAGTTGACGTCAAAGCCAATCAAATTGATAACGTTACAAAAGTCAAGAGTCAAGGAGTAGTTGGCTTATAAGGGGATATGTGGCAATGCATAAAGAGAATAAGAGTGTGCTGTTTTAATCATGGAGCAAACGTAGATATTATTTGGGAGCCGCCTTAATGTTGTGAGGGCAAGGTTGTACAGTTTCAACAGGGATGAATCAAATATACAAAGGCCTAACTTAGTCCAATACCATGTTAAAAAGTAAGTAAACAAATAGTTATAAATCTAGAGGAGATAGCAAATACTTCAGTGCATAGTTATCTAACTATATTGAAAAATCACAATACAACTCTTGTACAAAACAAATATCTGGTACGACTAATTAGCCATTGGATACGAACACGTCCCCCGATCCTAGAAGCTCCAACCACAATCAACCACTTTTTTTCAACTGATGTTACAAATAAATATCATGGGTGAATCTATAATGAGATGAAAATACTAAAAGTTCAGACAAAAGGAACTGATTCATCTAAAAAAAGTTGACCGTCAAACACAGAATGCTCCAAAGCAGAAGGAAATCACAAACTCAAAAGTAAAAGGCAACCAAGTCATAATGGTCAAAAGCAAATAATGCCAAATGGATGTGGTAGCAGCAATTATGCATGCATTCAACATACACACCTCAATCTGTTGAAGTTTAGCCTCAAAAAGTTTATCCTTGTCTTCCTCCTACAGCAGACAATAAATATTCTTTTATAAGTTCACCGGAAAATGGATATGAGGGGAATATAAACCATTGTGATTATTATTAAGGGTATTGTTAACAGTATACTTTATCTGCAATAATATAATTTTCAAGACACTGATTGTGCATGACATGAGGACAATCGGTAGATTGGAAATTGTTGAGCTTTCTTAATTAGTTGATTAACAAGTTCCCCAGGGACCATCAACAAAACCCTATTATTAATAATCATCCATATGTCCCTTTGCATTTAAGGATTAGAAGAGCATACCTTGACAGTATGCCGATCAGATGCA
The DNA here is from genome assembly GCA_031216285.1 of Syzygium syzygioides. Classification (NCBI taxonomy): domain Eukaryota; kingdom Viridiplantae; phylum Streptophyta; class Magnoliopsida; order Myrtales; family Myrtaceae; genus Syzygium; species Syzygium syzygioides. The sequence goes on from CM062249.1 coordinate 34,046,917, forward strand.
GGGTGGGCAAGAATGAATACACGGTCTATCAGAACAATAACTGGCTCTTTCCCAAGACTCTTCCAGGGAACCTGTGCTCGATACAAGAAAAAGAAAATATAAAATACCTGATGCGAACACAGATAACTGAAACAGTGGACTAGCCAGAGCAATCAAAAGCATTTCTAGTATATGCCACTCTTCCTAGATGAGAAGCACTACTTACATTGCCTTGCATATTCCGACCAGAGTCTCTAGAAAATATCAAAACCAACTGTAGGACATGCTTCAGATCAACAATTAAACTAACTCAAGTCTGAAGTGTACTTTTTCCAGTAGTCCTTATATTGGCATTTCAAACATGCAACACATCTCCACATATGGGACACACAGAAAAATGTCTCAGGATGTGCAAGAGTTAAAAAATTTCTACGAGTTTTTCTGCTTGCAGTAGTTCACAAGTTTTCCCAGTTGTTATGTTCTCAATAAACAAAAAAGCCCCTAACCATTTTTGTAAGCCAATGCTCATTCAACACTATCGTCACATAACAGTTCAAATATTTTTTTTGACAAAACTTTTTCCAGTACAGGATGATGAATAAGGTAATAAATTTTTATAAGTGTATTTGACATCAAACCAATCTGCGAGTTTAACCAATATCTCAATGAAGGAGCTCTATGTAGGAGAAAAGAGGCTTCTCCTACTTCCCAAAATTCTGAAAGCTGCCTCAAATTATGGCAAGCTCAAATCTAGAGTATGAGCATGAGAAAAATCCATCATAATAACAACAAAGGCAAGAAAAGGCCTACCAGCATTTTTTTTTTTCATTTATAAGCAGTGAAGGATGGAAGGGAGCAAGCAGGGGCCAACCAACCCCCCCCAAAAAAAAACCCCAAATTTTTTTTACATAAATTGCATAGATTTGCAGAAAAAAGATAATCATAAGTGACTTCCCAGCCCCCCCCCACCAAATAAAAAAAAAGAGTTAGTAATCTCAACTATATGAAAAAATAATCTCATACTTAGTTTCAAACTCAAATTGTTTTTCAAAGAATTCCGTCAATCAAAATTCATGTCAATCAACTCAAGATGAATTGCAATTATATGTTGTATTAAATAGGAAAACAAGTAATTTAGTGAGATAAGAATAAAATCTCTCAAATCTAATAAAAGATGCTCTTTCATCCGAAAAATAAAAAGATAGAAGTCCTTAAATGTTTTATATATAATTTATTTGAGGGAAAATTTCAAATCAGCACCCAAAGTGAGGTCATTTTCTCAAAAAGGGGTCCAAAGTGGACATAGTGCTAAATAAGGGCCTTAAGTACCCAATCAGTTTTAAATAGGGGCCCGAAGTGCCCAATTAGTCTCAAGTAAGGGCCTGAGTTCGCCGGCCGGTCAAATGCTCAATGGCCGGCAAGCACATCACTGTTCCGGCGATCGGCACAAGAGCAATTTTGTCTTTTACATTTTAAATTTTTTTTTGTTTCTTTTTTCCTTTTTCTGTTTTTTTCTTTTCCTTTTGTTCTTCTTTTTTTTTTTTACACTTTTCCCTCCGCCAGCCATAGCCAGGGCCGACAGAGGTTGCCGGCCTCGGGCGGAGGCTGCCCTCACCCGCCCAGCCCAGGCGAGGGCGGCCCTCGCCCGATGCTAACAAGGGTAGCCTCCGCCCAAGGCCGGCAACCTCCGCCAGCCACGGCTATGGCTGGCGGAGGGAAAAGAGGAAAAAAAAAGGAAGAATAAAAGGAAAAGGAAAAGAAAAAACAGAAAAAGGAAAAAAGAAAAAAAAATTAAAAAAGCAAAAGACGAAATTGCTCTTGTGCCAAATGCCAAAACAGTGACGTGTTTGCCGGCCGATGAGCATTTGACCAGCCGGCGAATTCAGGCCCTTACTTGAGACTAATTGGGCACTTCGGGCCCCTATTTGAAACTGATTGGACACTTCAGGCCCTTATTGATACTATGTCCACTTTGGACCCCTTTTTGAGAAAATAACCCCACTTTGGGTACTGATTTGAAATTTTCCCTTTATTTTATTGAATAGAAAAAGTATCTGTGCTCTTTTTTCTAGTGTTGAGGGGAATAAAATAGTTACAGCTAGAACAACTATTCTTTTACATCAAATCTGCATAGAATTGATTTAGAAGTTAGGACAAAATATAAATATTTTATTTGAAAGATGCAAATTAAATCTAAGGAGCACAAATTGCACTTGTCATGTCCTTATAGACATTATATCCTCTTATATCTCATCTCTCTCTCTCTCTCTCTCTCTCTCTCTCTCTCTCTCTCTCTCTCTCTCTCTCTCTCTCTCTCTCTCTATATATATATATATATATATATATTGACAATTCTATGTATTATCTTTTTCTTCTAATAATTCTTCTTGTAAGAAATTTTGATATTTTATTAACATTATTATAGATAAGCTACAATATGTATAGCAACCTCTATTGTTTATTTTAGTCGAAAAGCTCTTGTTAAAAAAAAACTTATAATAGTTTTACATAATTAAAATAAATAGTCATGAAGAAAAAATTATATTTCTCTTCTCCTTCAAGTACAGAATTTACAAATTTTCATACTTAAACTTCTTTTATTAAACCTTATTGATAACTAATATATATTCTACCATGTGTAAGTTTATTCAAAGTTCTCATGTAAAAAGAAATTTTTGACTCCATAATTTGTCAATGACTCCCCCTCCCCCCATTTAAATCCCGGCTTGGTCACTATTCCCAAGAACGATAATGGCATTTGCATACCCTTTAGATTCTTCCATATGTTGAGTTTCATTAAATTTTGCAGAATATGTCCCGTTACGAACAACAACTTGGTTCCCCACTTTGCCCTCCTTTCAACTGAAGAGGCAAGAAGAAATTATCTTGATAATATTTCAACTTGCACAAATATAACAACAAAGCCCCGAGGTGGGAACATATGGGCTAGAAAAAAAATGTTAATAATCACAGCAGGCCCTTATTCCCCAAGTGCTCAGCTTCATCCCATAAAAAGAAATCGCTGCATAATTCATCATAGTTCCTAAAATGCCTGATAGAAGAACAACTAGACATTCAGCATACTATTGGCCATCACCTCCCTCCAAGTTAAAATACGATGAAGAGAATGAACACTTCACAAGTTTCAAGAGTCCACATGATCAAGAATGATACAGGCTGCTAATTTCACAACTTGCATCCATAGCAAATCCATCATCAGTCTGCTGATACTAGGGATAAAGCTCCATGAGGAACCAGCTCTCTTCGTTGATGAAGACAACAAGCCTCAATCATAGCAAGCAGCCTTGACCATGTTTCAGAAAAGATGACATGATACAACACTGAGACTGGTTGACCGAAGTCGACGATTATGGCAAAGACACAACATCTAAGGCCTCAAAAGCAAGTGCAAAAACTCAATATCGTTTAGTTCTTTACATAACTCAAAAAACGCAGGCATGTCACGGTACAATGCAACCAAGAGAGCACAGAAGCTGACAATAATAATTACCTTAAGCGTTATAGTGCCAATAAAACCAGCTTTTACCGTCACAGGAAGCTTGAGTGAATTTAGTGCTTCCGCCTTCAACTTCAAATCTTTGAGCACAACATCTCCTGTAAATTAAAAATCTTTAAGTGCTTTTGAGAAAGCTTCCAAAAGTTTGAAATATCCAATCTGTATAAAAGTTTCAAGGTACAAACCTTTCCAGACACTAATTCTTAAAGCCTCAGCTGAGAGCCCATGAACATATTCCCCCAGATATCTTCGAAGCAAATGTAAAACCTGTAACAACATATTTCCATTATGACAACCATAATGATAACACTCTGTAATGACAAGACGGTGCCACGATTCCATTACCACTTAATAACACGGGAGCCTCCACTGCAAAAAGTGGGAGACTTAAAATGGAGAGAAAAGAAAGTATTTAGCAATAGACAAGATATACAATCTAGCTGGTAGGGAACAAGTATGTGCATTCTTAGAACTGAGGCAAGACAACAGCTATAATTTTGCAAAAATTTGATTAATACTCTCTCTGTATCAGCAACCGTACTAAATCTTTGCTTATAATTGTACTGCAGCTAAAGCAATTGACCCGAACAGGTACTCCAATATGGGTATCAAGAGAAATAGACAGGCGTTATAACAGAAAGACAAACTCCAAGCTCGGTCGTGGACAAGAACAATGCAACATTTCACATCCACCACTGGCGGTTTCTCATACAAGCCACTAAATTTCCCCGGTCGCTAGCTTTTAAACAGGCTCATCAGTTCCCGCAACCACATCATGCTTCCGATCTCGCCAAAGTTAATCATTTCCATTAATGAACAGTACAAAAGCAGCTCAAAATCCAGCCGAACACACGAGCTCAACAGCGATCACTTCGCAGCCACTTGGAAACTGAAATGATTAAGTAAACAAAGACGTCCGGCGCATCAATCCGCTCCATCGAGCACAGTGCCACGATCGAGAACTCGTCAATCATCACTAAACCCGGAGGGAGGAGGAGGAGGAGGGAGGGACAGAGAACTGGCAAGTACAGAACGAAGCGGGAGAATCTTACGTGAGCTTCGAACATGGCGAAAGATCAAAGCTCGCCACCGCGAAGTGACGGAACCCCGGCGAGAGACTACACTCCGATCGCGCTGCCCATCGGGCAGAACGACGCGGCGGCGGCGGCGGCGGCGGCGGCGGCGATCGCCGATTTGCGGGAGCGCAGGGCGAGGTCGGTTTCGCCGGGATCGGATTGCGAGCCGAAACCCTCCACTTCTTCGCGTGTCGCGAATGACGCGGAAAGAGAGAGAGAGAGAGAGGCGGGACGGTTTTGGGAGAAAATGGTGTCTGTCGAATGGCGTCGCTTTTGGGGTGGAGCTCACGTTTATACGCGTCGCCTTGGTTTTTGCACCGTTTTTGCAGTTGCGTGATGTTTGCTTTCAAAATTTCAACCCAAAAAAAAAATTAATATCACAAAAAATTCAAAATTAATACATATATGATAAATTTATCTAAAACTAATTTTTTCTCAAAAAAATTTCAAATTAATATCCATATGATAAATTTATCCCAAACTAATTGTTAACTACCAAAAACCACACACTTACACATTTATGACAAATTTACCATCCGTTAGTTTTCATTAAATTGAATTAACACAACAAAAAATCACAAATTATTACATCTGTAACAAACGAAGAGTAAAATCCAAAATTGGTACACTCGTTAACTGTCACATATCATCCAACTTGATAATTTAACAGTAAAATATAACGGAAATTAACATAGGATAAATTTGTCACGGGTGACTTAGTTTGGAGTTTTTTGTGGTCAAAAAATTAGTTTGGGGTAAGTTTATCACAACTATACCAGTTTGGAATTTTTTATGGTATTAACCCAAAAAAAATTGTATCCCTAAAATTAGTAAATTTTAAACTTTAATTTTAAGACTTCGCCTATTTCGCGAAAAATCAATAATTAATCTAAATATCCTCGTAGACGATGAAAATATTTTTTGTTTATTTATTTTTATAATCGATATAAACGATCATTTTTAAATCACTCATTTTTCCCAAACAAACGGCCCCCGAGTTTTTTTTTTCTCTTTTCTTTGAGTTTACGTAAAAAAGAAATGGTAGCACTAATTCGGCATTTCTGGTTTATACGAAGACAAAGGATGAATCTGCCCTTTCTTTAGCAAAAACAAAAACGCGTTTTGCAATTTCAGGCCAGACAATTTTTGGCTTCTCTTATTTAATTATTTTTCTATTTATCTGCCCTTTTTTTTTTGTCTTTTCTTTTTGTTTGAATATAGATCGTGCGTCTTTGATGGCGTGCATTTATTATACCTTCAATTAATGACAGTATTCTATAAACTTTTGGCCAAAAGACGATGCCGGACCTATTTATTTTTTTATTCGATTGAAATCCCTAAACAACGTAGATTTTTTCTCCCACGTGTTGGTCCTCCGGTTAAGAGATGTAGGGGTGAGTAACTTGGACCGCCCAAATCGGGACCGGACCGGACCGACGGGTTTGGTTCAGTTCTCGAGACTATCGATCCAATTCCCGGTTCCTAAAAGCAGAATCAGTTTTCGGGTGGTCGTTCCAAGGGGAAACCGGATAGACAGGACTGGATCAATTATTTAAAATATATTTTTATTAATTTTTTCTTTAAAAAATTAATAAAATGTGAACTAAACTCTAAGTGAACTTCATTATCATAAATTCATTGATAAAAATTAGTAAAATGTGAATTAAACCCTAAGTGAACTTCATTGACATAAATTCATCAACAAAAATTAGTAAAATGTGTACCAAACTTTAAGTATTTAACAAAAAAAAACTAAACTCTAAGTGACTGGTTCCATTGGACCGGACTGGACCAACGATCCAATTTGGTTCCTAGTCTTAGAACCAACCGGTCAGGTCCGCGGTTTCCAAAATTGAAAATCAGCTCTCTCGGTCCAGTTCTCGGTTCTACCTTGGAATCAGATCAGACTGGGAACCGATCACCCTTAAAGAGAAGGACAAAAATCCCAACGTTGACTCAAGAATTCAGTTCGTTTGTTAATTTCTTGTTTGATTTTTCCATGTGGCATGGAGAAAACTTAGAAATTTGAAACAAAAGAAAAAGCAACATAAGTATTTGAGTGATGTCAAATTGAATTAAAAAAATTAATTTAGAAGAAAGAGTTAAAAAAAAAGAAGGTAAAGTGATTGATGGTACATGTTAATCTGTTGCTGGTCTCAACGGTCGCCACTCTTATGAAAAATTAGGCAAGTGTGACTAACCTCACCACAATCGACGAGGGTTGCCAACCTTCACCACTTGCGACGGCACGAGTCATGATCCTTGCCTAAATCTAATGTGAGGGGCTGTACACATAGGTTGCTCCTTTCTCTCTCTCTCTCCTCCGTCTCCCTCGATGCCCCGAAGATACAAAAGCAACGGTAAAGCAATCGCTAAGCTCAATGAAGATTGATAATTTTGGAGGTCGGGTCTGCTGTCCTAAGCCTTACTTGATACACGCGGACTGAGCAATCTATATGCATTTGTGAGAATTAGTCAGATAAAATCTTGAAGACCCTTTATTGTAGAAAATAAGGAAATAAAGCTTGGGCTCTATTTGTTTTACGAAAAATATGACGATTCTGAAAAATATTTTTCAGGAAGCCATTTTTCAGGAAAATGACTATATTTTTAGGTGTTCGGTTGGATCGTGAAATAGAACAAGAAAATGTTTTTCCGCCGTTTGGTATATGATATGATATTTTAGGGAAAATTACCAAAAAAATCTTTTTTTTAAAATTTTTCAAATTCTTTTTCCTTTTCTTTCTTTTTCCTTTTGCTTCTTCCACGGCTAGACATTGGGCAAGGCAACGGTCAGCAACCGGCTTTAGACAAGCTCAAGCCTCGTCGAATCTAGTGAGTTGGGCAAGGTCGAGACCCTCACCCGAGGTCACCAGAGCCTCAAGCTCGCCGGCTTTGGGCGAGCTCAACCTTACCTGATCAGGCGAGGATCGACCTCGCTGGAATCTGGCGACTTGTAGTCGGTCACTGTGGCCAACTGAGGAAGAAGCCAAAGGAAAAAAAAAAAAGAAAAGGAAAAAAATTAAAAATATCTGCACATTCAAGTCGAAAGTAAAATTACAGAAAATGACAATCTGGGCCCGAGGAGGGACGGCTCATTGGATTAGGTGCTAAGGCCCACGTTTCGTCAGATTTCATGGGCCTCGAGCTGAATCATTTGGGCCAAAGGCCCACAGTCGGTTCAGGGTCAGTCGGCCGGATGAGAGCCGACCCTTGCGACGTTTTAACATTTTAGAAATTATGTAGGGAACTTTCCAATTTCATTTCCCGCAGGAAAGATTCAAAGTGATAATTTTCTATTTTTCATTTTTTGAATTCTGTAAAGATGTACTCGTCACATTGTTTCGATTTACACGATTTGCCTCTTTTTACGCGTTCTTGTTTTGACTTATAATTAGTGGTGTCAAATGGGTGGGTTGGGTCGGGTTTGGGTTGGGTCATAAATGGTCCGACCCAAACTGACCCATCAACCCGTTTATGACTCATTTATACGCAATGTAATTTTCTTAACCCAGACCCGACCCGACCCATATCCGATCCATACCCGACCCAATCCGTATTGCTAAAACACTTCCATATTTAACTTAATATAATTTTTTTAACTTTTTTCTTTCTTTCTTTCTTCCTTTCTTTTTTTTTCACAAATTCTGAAATGAATTTGAGTTTTAGTTTTGAATTAAATATAAATGAGATCTTCAAAAAATCAGGTCTTTCCTCCGTGTAAACAAATGTTTCGCTCTTTCTGCATTGATCCCTGGTTGAAAGTAGCTAAATTTGACGGAAATAGTCGAAAGCTCAATGCGCTTGAATGTACGACGCGCTCGCGCGATCGCTCGCTCCGTCCATCTATTGGATTCTGAATGTTTGGATTTGAATTCTAAGTTAAAAAAAATCTACACTGTCAAAATACGAGGTACCGGAAATTGAAAGCAGTCCACTAAAACTCATGAATCGTGTATGACAGAACACGACACTGACGTAACAAGAAACAGAGAGAAACAGAGTACTGCACCTACCATATGGACTTCGTTAAGAAATGGGAAAATCTTATTGAACGCGAGAAACGAACAAAACCGACCGTGATTGATAAAATATATTTCGAATTTCATTTTCTCCTCTTGCGAGGTGCATCAACATTGGCATCGTCTTCATCATCGTCGCCGTCGTCGCCATCGCCGTCGTCGAAATCCGCTGCGTCGAAATCCCCCCAATGGCCAGCATCGTCGCTATCAAAAGCCCCATCCTCCATGCCGGAATTGTCCTCCTCGTCCTCGTCTGAAACCTCCTTGCGCCGACGCATCTCGAGCTCGTCCTTGGCCGCGAGACGGTACTCCCTCCCCGAACCCCTCCGATCTTCACCGCCGAAGAGCAGCGACGATCGGCCGAGCGAATGAGGAGCCGACACCGCGACTTGCCGATTCAAATGGGAACATGACGGGTTCTGGAATTGGCATCGGCCGAGGACGATGCCGCCGCCGCCGCATGGGGCAAGCAAGCTCTGGTCCTTGACCGTGGCGGTGTTTGATCGGCGGAGCAGAGAAGCGCGGATGAAGCGGAGCGAGGCGTGGCGGTTGATGAGGAGAGACCGGGCCACCGGAGCCAGGCTTTTCCTTAATGAGTTATTAAATGGGTCGTAAATGGGTTCAGAATATACCCATTTAAGACCCATATATTTTGGCCTTCTTTTGTTTGAAACCCATTAAGGCTGATCTAGAAAAAAAGGAATGACCCATTAGCGACCCATTTAAATAAATATGGGTTTATAAATGGGTTCTGGACCCATTTGACAGGTCTACTTATAATCATGATCTAAAATCAATCAAGCCTAACTGAATAGTAGAATGATTGAACGAATCTAGCGTTTTTACTCAAGACTCGCCCGATTCCTCTTCCACTTGGAGGAAGAAACTCAAGCTTGGAGATAGTACAGGCCCCTTACATTAGACATATCATTAAGGACCGCACTTACATACACAAATTCAGCATAGTGGTAAAGAGAGGACATGTCGTTGCTATTGATTGCCAATATTTCCCAAAATAAGCAAGAATGAATCAACGATTTGAAAACTTATTTTTAGTTCAATCCATTAATTCTCAAGAAAAGACATGCATGCTTCCGTGTTCTTGCAATGCTGACTAATTATATGTTTTATATCACTCATAAAATGAATCTATTCAATAATATGTGCAAAGACTATAGGTTTGTGCTTTAAGGCAATAGGCTTCTGCCCCTGCTTAACTTAGCAAGGTTATGGAAATTTTTAAGAGGAATAAAGGTGTTTCGCCGAATTGATGAAATAGCTTTTAGATTATGGATGGATTGATATGACCGACGAAGGTTATAAATTGTCCCTGGTTGATTTTGAAGCACGAACATGAAGAACAATCGATACTGGCAATGTAAATTGCATGAAAGATAGATTATCAGCATTAATAGACTGAGAGGGACTAGGAACATACCATGTTATCACTGGATTTGCTTATGGTAGTTGATTGAACGATCTTGGCTTCGATAAGGCATCATATACAGCATTAATGACGATTAGCCATATCACATCTAGCATGTGACTTGCAACATAGTTGGCTTTTCTCATGATTGACATCATGTTATAATTTGATGCGACCTCCCATCTACCCATTAGTAAGATGCCTTGGAAGATGGATATCTCATGTCGATTATCTTCTGCCGCTCTCCCAATGGCCGAAGTCTTAGAATGCACGGTAGCCTCACTACCAATTTGTGGTTGTTGGTTGTTGTTGTCAGAAGCATTGCCTGACACTTGTTGTTTTTTATTTCTTACAGTCACAGGCTTCTCGAATTAACAAACTGTCCCATCAGGCATGTTAAAAATATGCTTCACCGAATTGATGAAATACTATTTTGATTATGGATGGATCAATATAAGTTGTGAAGGATCCTTTGTTTATTTTGGATAGAAAAGTAAATGATAAAAAATTTGAAAGTGTCAACATTAGGAACAATTGTTATCAGCTATGTAAGTTGCAAAAAGGTTAAGATAAATGACAAATTTTTAGAAGAACATTGAGTTCTATAATTGATTAAGGGGACCTTTTAGAGGGCACACTTGGGGAATTCATAACCCACAAATCGATTGTTATACAAATGGTTATTGCATTTAAATCCACGAATAACTTCTTAATGCTACATGCGATAACAAGAAATCATGCTATATCGACTATCTTAACAGTTATATCGAATCTACTACTATGACGATTATATCGACTCCACTACTTTAACGGTTATTTCACGCACTCTTTCCCGTTGGCTGAATTAGTCCTCCTCATTTAAGACTTCTGCTTTGGTACTAGATTACTTCTTGTTGAAACCTTTGTTGGCTACATTGAGTCTCCTTATCGACCAACTCCATTATATCGACTAATTCCTCTAGGCATGGCCATTTCCCACTCCTCCCACACCTCTAACAGGTTTCTATCAATTGTGTAATCCGGGGGTTAAGTGTGAGAGGGCTTTTGATTTAAGCTTATAATGTTCATTGTTCGTATTTGATTCATTACCACCTCTTTCCGTAGAGTGGGTACAAATCGACATTTGGACCGAATCACTTAAATCCTCAAGCATCGTTTACATTATTTTTCCCTTATTTCTCGAGTAATCTCGCGATTGTGTCAATTCCACGGTCCTCTTTTTGCCACAAAAACAAAGACATAGCCACTCGAGAGCTATCTCTGTGCATGTGTAGATACACACAACAAGATATAAGGATAGTTGGGTGTTTGGATTAATAAAGGATAGTTCCTTCACATGTGGTGTATGTAATCAAATCTATCCCGGTGTGCTAAATCATGTTGAGAATGAACCTCAACCCGTAAAAAAGGCGCGCAAAATCATGTTGAGAATGAAATTCGGAGAGAGACCCAAGGGGTGGGGATTGTGACTAAATATGGTAATATCCATGTTTTTAATTGGTGAGTTGCATGTTGTAGACATCACACATACATTCAAACGTAGGTAAATAGAAATATGGTTATGTTTGTATTTCTCACCTACTAATCCGAAAAATAGTCGCTTGTATCACTTACAAAAATAAATGAATGGAAAAAAAATTTCGTCGCCAACATAAATAAATAGGCATAAATTGTTATTTATGATGAAAACATCCTGTGTTGACTAATTTTTCTAAACGATATAAGGAATCATTTTTTGGAAAATGATTTTCAAATCACTCATTTTTTGCAAAACGAACGCACCCTAAATGTTAAACGCAAATAATCAGTTCATAAATCTCCTTTCTTTTACAGTAGAACCACTACAAAAAAACTGTAATTTAGCTACAACATATTTGCGACGACAACAGTATCGTCGCTAATTAGCGACAACAAAAGGCAAATAGTTGCTACGTGGCGACGAAATTAGCGACCAAGTTAATTTCGTCGCCAATTACCGAAAATAGCGACGGCAACAGACAATTAGTCGCTAATTCGTCGCTAAATAGCCACGAGATAAAGATGTCGTCGCCAATTTGTGACGATCACGCTTTTCTGTCGCTAAATAGCGACTACATTCAGCGACGGCATTTTTATCATAGCTAAGTAGCTACGAAAATACTAGGTAGTCGCAAAAACACAGTTTAGCGACGCATCGTAATTACTTCGTCGCTAATGTGATCTAATGTTACATTTTACGTTTCTTGATCTCTGGACAGTTTAGCGACTAAGTTGTCGCAATCTCGTCTCAAATTAGCGACGATATTAGTACCGTCACTAAATAGCTACTATATTTACCTACGACTTGTGTTTAGTCGCTGAATAGCGACTGTCGTTAGCGACGATTTAATTATTAGTCGCTATTTAGCGACGAAATAAATATATTTCGTCGCTAAATATAGCTTATATCAGCAACAAAACAGACGATTCATTCATTTCGCAGCACTCGGGGACATCATTAGCGACGGATCACATATCTTCGTCGCTAATTGGTGACGGGGAGCGCATGTCGTCGCTAAAAGTGGCCATGGCGTTTTAGCGACTACTTGGTCTCTATACCGTCGCAATTAGCGACGGAGGTTTTAAATTGGTAGCCAATTAGCGACGAGTCGCAATTATGCCGTCGCTGAATCACGATAACCTAAGTTCGAAATCGATTTTCCCCAGTCTGTCTCTCTCTATCTCTCCTCTACTCTCGCTCTCCCTAAAATAATTTCCGGAGTCGAAGTCGAAGGGAGGAGGAGATCCGCCCCGGAGCGATTCCGCATTCCGCCGCCGCGCCCCGCCGCCGCCGCCGCCGCCGCTCCTCCTCCGGTAGGCTCCCTTCCCCCCCCCCCGCTCCCTCCTCCTCCTCCTCCGCCGACGCCGCCTCCGGCGGCCGCGTGTTCCGGCCTCCGCCGGGTCCCGAATGCTTGGTAGGCCGGTGGGTGCCGTGGGTGTTGTGTTGTGGTTAGGAAGATTCGGGGAGATGATTGTGTTGTGGTTGCTGCGCTCAAATCGAGTTTGGGGGCTGCTGATTGCGCGCCCCCGCGCGCGCGCTTGGTGGGTTCGTTAAGTAATTGCGCTCTCCGTCTTGGGTTCCTTGCTTTGGATATAGTCGATGAGGTTGTTCTTGGATCTGCACTACATTGGAATTAGCTAATGGCGCGGAGACTTTAGAGGTCAAAGAGGCATGCTCTTTGTGCTTCTCTCGAGTTTTCTAGTGGGATTGGGGGGGTTCTCTGGCGTTGTTCGGTGTCTTGATCATGGCGATTCATCGGTATAGAGCCGGGCCTACCGGCTCTCCATGCGAATAAAATCTAATTCGGGGCTACCGTGTTTGTGTAACCAGGCGATGCATAGGTGACTGTCGAGATGGAGGCTGAGGAAAAGAGAACTTTTTTAGAATTTTCTGAAGAGGCCATTGAACGTTGGAGTGGCTTCAATTTTAATGCCTTTGTTTCGCATCTTTCTTCCGTGTCTATAGTTCAGACGGATCGGGTAGAATGATGATGGACTGATCTGTTTGTTTTGGCCGGAGACATATATGATTGATCAGCATCTGGTAATTTTAGCTGAACAATTTCTCCTATACACAAGGTCAAAGTTCTATTGCCCAAAAAGATTAGGAACCAATTTGTGCTTTGGATTTATGCTCCTCTTCTTGTTGAAGGAGAGGGCTTGTTTTATGCTTCAGATTTGCTGCTCATATCGTTACTATCGAGCTGATGCAATTGCGAGATTCGTTCTTCTTTTTCTTTTCCATTTTCTTTACAAAGGGGATAGTGAGATGAACTTGTTAGTTCATTAGCTCTTTCAACCTAGAATTTGGAGTGGACTTGGTAATTCCCAGCTTGATATGGCCGTGTGAATTTGATGAACTGCTACCCTCTGACGTAAAATATGTAGTTGAGTCGATTCAATTAAGACGGTCTTCATCAGCTATTTGCTTATTGTGAAGTACATTAAAACAAAATGGTTTATTTTGTAATGTTGTTTTCCTTATGCAGGAAGAAGAACAATATTTACACACTGCAAGAAAAATGGTAAGGTTTTAATTGGGTTAAATGGCGACTAATGGTGTAGTTGACGCCAGGTGTAGTTCGTCGCTAAATGGCGACTAATGGTGTGTCTAGTCGCTAAGTTGCGATATCTGAGTTTTGCGACAGATGTGTTAGCGACGAGTCAGTTTGTCGCTAATTAGCGACGAATTGCCATATTTTTCGTCGCTAATTTAGCGACATGGTTTTTCGCAACGAAATTTGGTTCGTCGCAAAAGTCGTCGCTAAAAAATTATAGCGACGAAAATTTGAGGTTGTTCGTCGCTAATTGTCGTCGCTAAAATGCAGTTTTTTTGTAGTGAACGAGGGCAATGACTGAAGGTTTAGGTTTTCATTTTTGGGTTGTACAACACAATAAATAACAAATTTTGTATATCACAACGACTTATTGTGTAGTGACTACTTCAATGAGAATATTCTACTTCAATACGAGGACAACAATTAACAAGACGTAATCATGGTAATTCTTTGCGAGAGGGACAAATCCAATCCACTTAAGACAAGACATATCCATAAGAATGTATGTCTATAAAATTTGTCACTCATAATCAGAGAGAGACCTCCATGTAATATTCGAGTCCGTATTAATTAACAAAATTGCACATCTAATGGATAGACAAATACCTTCCGGGCTCTAAAAATCATCACCTAAATTTATGTTTAGAGAAACGTGCACAAACTTTCACATTTTCCAGCATTGTAATGGAGGTTAAATAATATATAATCTAATCTAAAAAGATTAATAATATATGCTTAGAAAGATCCAAAAGGGTCTCCCACAGAATTCATAAACAAAAATTTGGTGGAGAAACCTATAAGAAGAACCTCTTTTATATAGATCATGCAAACTGAGCTTCAATGAAAACAAAAAATCGAGGGGAAGAAATTAGAGGCAGAGACCCAAATCATGAACACAATGCAACGCAAGGTGAAACTCCTCATTGTTGGGCTATTTTGCATTTGCAATATTGTGAAATGCACTGATACGACAGAGGTTTATCTACTATGCAGTGTAATGATCTTTGGTCTTCTGGATCAATACGCTGTTGACGAAAGTACCGTCCTAATTGAATTGTGCTATTGTACACTAATCAACGGTTACAATTATTATACGAGTTCCAACGATTGTCATGGCCATGGTGTGTGCAACGGGGCATTGACACAACATGATTGCTCTGATTGCTTGAACGAAGCAGCATATCGTATGATCAACGAAGGAACCACAGTCGAGGTGCTCAAATTCAACTTACAGATTGTAGGATTAGATATGAAGATTTCCCACTTAGCGAGTAAATTATATTCTTCATTTTGTCTTGATGATAAATCCTAACTATAAAGCATAAACTTCACATATGCTATTTTGTATCCTATGTTCAAGTTGCAAGTATCACATTGTGAACTCTCGTGCTTACGAAAAGGTCTAGTAAATTGCGCTACTCTTGTTATTCACCGGCTCGTGAAAACATCAAATCTAGCTATTTATGTTTGGTAGAAAGGCTCGAGGGAATTATATTCAAAGAAATTTTCCTATTTTTAGAGAATGTTGCTTTCATTTAAGATGAAGTGCTGCCCACAGATACAGAAGTCCCCAATATTCTCTTTTTCTTCTTTTCCCAATAAACAGATGGTATATGACCATTTAACTTACTAATACTCGTGAATGCTTTACAATTATACCTTGAGTAGATGCGATTCAACGTTGAATCTGTCGCATTGGGATCAAGAGCTTCACTCAAACGAACTCATTGGATTGATAAATAAGAACACTCGATCTTGACAGTTTGAATCTGTTGACAGTGTCTCGAGTTTTGGCCAACGATTTGAGCAAGGACTGACACCAGAAGATGAGGATAGGTCCAAAGACTGAGTTTGCCAGAACGATATGTGCTCAGCCAAAGTTGGACTATGGCCGCCCATTATTGGTGCTGTGGGACAGAGATTCCAGACTACTTATCTTTGGCATGATGATTGGCATTTGTGTGAGCTGAATTATATAGGACTCTTCTTTGCCTTCTCAAGCAAAAGCAGCTGCTGTTATTTAGGGTTGTAACTGGCACTGGCCACATGCAAGGTCTGATGATTTTGTGGAGATGCAGGCCAGTCTTCGTGGGGTTATCAAGCCTCATCCCTCTAGTTCTGATAAATCACATGAAAGTTAACTTTCTCAAAGAGATTTTTCAATTGGAAGTGCTTGGAAAGTCCTTAGACCCAAGGGTGTAAAGGTGCTCTGGGGTAGATTGAATTGGTGCAGACCTAGTATTCCAGAGCACTGCTTCATATCACGGTGAACTACGCATGGTAGACCTGCTACTAAAGAGAGATTAATCAAATGGCATATGCAAGTTTCTCTTGTTTGTTGTTAGCGTATGGGCCGTGTTGCAATTGAGCCTCGTCTCTTGAAGGCCCGGTGATTGGTACTCCAAGGTCGCTTCGGCCGTTTCAACGTCGGATGGGAATTCATTTCCGAGCTTGTTGCTTAGGCTTTCGTGGAATGCATATCTGCATCAAATCTGGATTTGTTACGGATATACATGATTCTCCTTTCATCGTAAATTCCGACCCAATGTACAGAGTACTATTCATTGCGCATGTAGCAGGCTGCTCACCTGCTCCTGTTATTTTGCTACGAATTCTGATCTATTGG
This sequence comes from Syzygium syzygioides, assembly GCA_031216285.1. NCBI lineage: Eukaryota > Viridiplantae > Streptophyta > Magnoliopsida > Myrtales > Myrtaceae > Syzygium > Syzygium syzygioides. The sequence continues at coordinate 34,063,639 of CM062249.1, forward strand.
GAAAAAAAAATTGACTTGGAAGTATTCAAATTCCATAACATGATCAAGCCCTTCTTAACTTCTCTAGGCTTGATTCAAGTTTTTGCACTTTAAAAATTTAGACTCAGTTTCTTTCACACAAAACATTTTCCTCGTTATCCAGCGTGTGGTTCATTTAGGAAAATGATTTTCGATTTTTGTAGATCATTTTCTAAAATATGAGTAAATATCCACGCTTAAACTCAATACTCTATGCTTGGGCACAAAAACCCCAATGTTTGTTCTCGGGTCCCCAGCGTTTAGGACTAGATCTCCGGCGCCCGAGCTCCAGTTTAGGTTCGGGTCCATCGAGGCTAGGCCCATGACCCTAGTGCCTATGCTCAAATCCCCGACGCCTGTGCTTGGGTCCATTGAGGACGAGCTCGAGACCCTAGTGCACGTGCTTGGGCCCAAGCCTTGGCACCCGCACCCGGGTTCATCGAGGTCGGGCTCGAAGCCCCGATGTCCTTGCTTGATGCCTCAACACCTGGGCCCAGGTCCACAAAGGCTAAGCTTGGATCCTCAACACTTGGGCTCAAGCCCACAAAAGTCCATGCTCAAGTCCATCAAGATTGAGCCCAAGACCTCAATGCTAGTGCTTGGGTCCATTGAGACCGAGCTGAGGCCCAGTGCCCGTGCCCCAATCCTTGGCACCCGAGTTAGGATCCATCAAGGCAAGACTTGGGACTCTAGTGTACGTACTGGGTTCGCCGGTTGCCCATACGAAAATTATTAACGCCCAAATAGTGTATGTCAACTTAGGAAAAGCAAATCAAATTTTCCACACCAAACGACAAAATAGATTTTCCGGTTCATTTTTTGATTTCAGCCAAACGCCAGAAAATATTATCATTTTCCATTCTTGAAAAATATTTTTCAGAAATGTCACATTTTTCACGAAATAAACAAACCCTTGGAAAACTCAAAAGTTTCAAAATCGTACGACTTTTCAAGTTTTAAATCACATTAGACCATTAGCATTCCTTTCTATGAGCTCCTTCGGTCGCTTTGAAAGTTGTCGAACGCATTTTCTACTTTTGTATATAACGAAGCTCGAAAGTTACCAAACTCGAGTAAGAGCAAAATGCCAATGAGAAGAAAAATGCGGTGAAGCTTGCGAAATGCAAGTTCCTTTATATCGTTAATGGCGGAAATATAGCACGCGCTATTTTCTTGAAGGTCTCAATCTTGATGACAAATTGACATTGTGAACTAATAATCTGCTAATAAAGTCAATAAGTAATTGTATTATAAATTATAGACGCAAAAAATCAATTCATGAATTTCCTTTATTTTACGGTGCAAGGGAAAATTGTCAAATCAGTCTTAAACCTATTATTGTATGGCGGCCAATTCAGTCCTAAACCTTTTAAGTTTGCCAATTCAGTCCTAAACCTTTTAAATTCTTGCCAATTGAATCATTCCGGCCAATTTTGACCGGTTGGTGCTGACGTGACCGCCAGCCAGGGCCGGCCGTCCGATCAATGCTAACGTGACAATTTTTAACTATTTTTTTTCAATTTTTTAATCTTTTTTTCTGGTTTCTCCCCTCTGGCCGGTCCGGCGATCGGCGGCCGGCCAAAGGGGAGGGCCGGCAAGGCCTCTGGCGAAGCTCGCCCCGCCGGTCGAGCCTCATCATCACGACCCAGGCGACGACGAGGCTCGACCTCGCCTTGTCGAGCCTCATCGTCGCTTGGGTCGCGACGGCGAGGCTCGGTGAGGCTCTGGCTGGGTGAGGCTCAGCGAGGTGAGGTCGAGCCTCGCCGTCTCCTGGGTCGTGACAGCGAGGCTCAACCTCGCCTCGCTAAGCCTCGACCTCGCCTCGCTAAGCCTTACCGTCACGACCCAGGCAACGGCGAGGCTTGACCTCGCCTTGCCGAGCCTCATCGTCGCTTGGGTCGCGACGGCGAGGCTCAACCTCACCTCACCGAGTCTTGCCCAGCCAGGGGCCGGCAAGGCCTCGCCGGTGGCCGGCGGGGCGAGCTTCACCAGAGGCCTCGCTAGCCCTCCCCTTTGGCCGGCCACCGGTCGCTGGACCGGCCAGAGGGGAGAAACCAAAAAAAAAAAGAAGAAAAAGAAAAAAAGATTAAAAAATTTAAAAAAATAATTAAAATTGCCACGGCAGCGTTGACCGAACGGCGGCCGGCGGCTACGTCAGCGTCGGCCTGCCAAAATTGGCCGGAAGGACTCAATTGGCAAGAATTTATAGATTTAGGACTAAATTGCAAACTTAAAAGATTTAGGACTGAATTGGCCGTCATAAAATAGGTTTAGGACTGATTTGACAATTTTCCCTACGGTGCAACGAGGGCAATGATCGAAATGATAGAAGGTTTTGTCTTTCTTTTGGGTACTGCAGGGCAATGAATAACAAATTGTGTATATCGCAACAGCTTATTGTAACGCCGGCCAAAAAAGAACAACTTATTGTGACGACTTCAATGAGAATATTCTGCTTCAATACAAGGTGGATAATTAACAAGGCATCATCATGGTAATTCTTTGTGAGAGCGACGGATACAGTCCACTTAATACAAGACATATTCCTAAGAATGTATGTCTACAAATTTGTCTCTCGTGATGATAGAGAGACCTCCACGTAATATTTCGTCTTATGTTCCACATTAATTAACTAAATTGCATGTCTCATGGATAGACAAATACCATCCAGGCTATAGAAATCGTTGCCTAAATCGACGCTCAACCAAGTGCACACAAATTTTTATGTTTTTCCAGCATTGTAACCCAACATGTTAGCTCACTACGTTGATAATAGAATGAGTCCGTCTAACAATATTTTTTGCCTTCAAATCAATAATAGCTTTTGCACAAGATTTTTTTTTTAATAATTTGATTTCACCGTGAAAGGCTATTTCCTTTTGAGTAATTCAGAGATTTATAAACGTTTCTCTAAAAAATGCAGATTAAATGAAATATAATCTAATCTAAAAGATTATTAAAATATGCTAAGAACGATCCGGAAGGGCCTCCCACCGAATCCATAAACAAAAAGTAGGTGGAGAAACTTATAAGAAGAACCTCTTTCATAGAGACCGCGCAAACCAAGCTTCAAAGTAGAGAGCCAAATCATGAACACAATACAATATATGGTGAAACTCTTTGTTACAGGGCTATTTTATCCTTGCAATATTGTGAAATGCGATCCTAACACAGCAATGGTGTAGTATATATGCAGTAAAAGGGCCTTTGGTGTTTTTGATGCCCATCACTTTGAAAGAAATACTATCACACTTGATTTGCACCATAATACAACAATCAATGGTCATGACTATTATACTAATACCAACGACTATTATGGCCAGGCTATGTGCAACAAAGCAGTGACACAATCTGATTGCTCTGCCTGCATCTACACAGTTATAAGTCATTTGTCCGACATATGCGACACAAGTCGGGGTGCTCAAATTCAACTTAGAGATTATATGGTAAGATATGAAGATTATCCATTTCATGAGTAACTTATGTGCTCCATGCTCGTCTTGATAATGAACTCTAACTATAAAGCATATGCTTCACACATGCTATGTTGTACTCTACGTCATATCCTAGGTTCAAGTTGCAAGCGGACTACGGTTGTAGCTTATTGTGTACTCACATGCTTACGAAAAGGTCTAGTAAAATGTCTCAAGTCAAATAAATTGCACGAGTCTTGTCATTCATTGGCTTGTGAAAACATCAAATCTAGCTAATCGGGATTAGTTGAAAGGCTAAAGTAATCATATTCAGATAATATTCTCTCTCTGTTTTTTTTAGAGAATGTTGATTTGACATCGAGTGCTGCTCATGGATATACTTCTGTAAAGTACCATACTCGACTTCAAATCGAACCAAAGCGATCTAACTCGCGTCCTTGTATCAACATTTTACAAGATCACCAATCACTCATACGGAGTCACGATTTAAAATTTTCACCTTCATATCGATCGATCGTGATTTAACCAATAAGAAAAGCAGGATCCACGCAACTAGGGCTCTTGATTCTCCGAGATCAAAAGGCACGGGCGTCCTTAAACAAGATCGAAAGCTGTAAAAGCCAAGCCAAGAACAGATCAATTTCAAATAAACTAATCACTTAATTAATCGCCAAATCACATCTCTTGTTAACGTCGGATGCTTTGTCGCCTAATGGTATGTTGTTTAAGGAAACCCCAAATCTTGAACTCAGGCTCTTAATCCCACCCTTGAAATTCGCTACCGTCACCTGTGACACACGAAAATTGCCAGCCCGTGAATCGCGACTCTCCACGTGTCTCCCTGGGATCGGTTCTTTCGAGTTTCCAGTGAAATCGACCTGTGGCCTGCAAGTGATTTGCTTTTGTATTTATAGCTTTGGAAATTTGCTTGACTCAAATGTTAACTCACTGGAAAATTGAAGTGACTTGTGTCACTGATACATGCATGTGAATTTTAGTATTGGAACTTTATTAAAAAAAAAGAAGAAGGGAAACAAAACACTTATCGTTGGATATCGAACTTATCCAGATTAATTTGTGTTTAAATTTGTAAATACACACTAACTAGCTACAATTTACAAGGATCTTTTCATTCATAAAATTATATGGCGATACTTCGAAATCAACAATAAGCACCTGAGTTTTGTACTTATTATGGTTCAATATGATTTTTTTTATATAATTAAGCTCTGTCAAACTATATGCAAACACTTGACGGTCCACATCGTTGGAGTGATCGAAGTGATGTGATAATAAAAATTAATGTAAAAATTTCGATTAGGTAAATCACTTATTAAAAAGCAATGCTTACACGCATATCTATGCAACATATAATATTTGGTTGTGTGTCCATCAGCCTTTGATGGAAAAGGTGTCACTTTACCTTCATACTCCTTTAAGATAGCTTTTGACAAATATGAACGTAGAGACCCTACAAATCTACAAGCTTTTCAAACAAACCCGAACCTTGATTCATGGGAAGTTCTTTCGATATAATTCCAACACGGCAAGGGAAAAGCGACTTTGATACGCTGGACGCTTCTTCTGAAGAGAAAGCTAAACTCGACACAACGAGAAATCATACGATCAAGTTTAAGTCGATCAAAATCAACACATTTACGTTAGTTCTTGATAAAATATGATTCACAATATCAATCGGACATTTCATGAGGACATCAAATAACACGAATAATCGATATCAATGCAGCGGCACGGCGAATACTATTGTCCGGCGGAGGCCGTCTCTATGTAGTCTTAAATACGAAAAGTAAACACTTTGAAGATAATAATACTAATAACTAGTGTTGCCTAGCTAACTACCATGTAATTAGGTGAGTTTGAGTAGGCTTAGCCTGCTTAGGGAATTTACCTAAGACATTTTTGGGCCAATCAGCGGGCGCAGACAAATGCCACGTGTCATAGCCGAACACCACAAGCACAACCCATCGGATCTCGCATCCGCCACAGAAAAAGTGCACCGTTTATTCTCAATCACAAACTCTTTTTTCCCTTCCTTTTTCTCTTTTATTATATCATATTATCTTTGCTTTTTGACCAAACTCGAATCACAAACCTGAAAATCCGGTCTATTCGCCACCCGTGACGGTGTCCACGTGAAAGGGGGTGCGTCAACATTGTGCATGCAGACAACTCCCCCCCCTCTCTTTTCCAATTCCAATTCCAATTCCATCCAAAGCATCCCCCAAAAGGCAACTCACAAGATGACTCGAAACACATCGAACAACGGTCATTGACACTTTCCTATACATTAGGTCAGATCGAGCTTTTTCTCGAGAATGTACGCCACTATTTAAGCCGAACCCGAGCATGTAGAGGATTGCCGAAAGTCAAAGTATATAGCCATAATATAGATGAGATAAAAGAAGAACTTGACATCGAATCGCTACGAAAGATGAGAGTTAGCGGGTTGTTCAAAAGCACGAGCGCGTAAGCTTAAGACGGGTTTCATGAACGAGCGATGTAGAACAGCTCTATCTACGAATAATGTGAAAGAGTCTGAATTCGCTGGTTTAGTGATGAAAGGGTCGCTTTGGATGTGTTGTATCCTTAGTATGCACGATAAGAAAGTTGTATGTTTCTTGATGGACGATGGTTAGGGATAGGATGATTTGGAGAGAGACCCGTGAATGGTTTGATTCTTCCGTTGTCAGGGACCTACAGCACGATGCCCTTCGACTTCCATGGCCACAAAGGAGGAGCTACACAACAATGAAGTGTCACGAGACTCCTTGCCTTTTACATCAAAGCCCGCATTCATTAGATCCCATCTTCCCCTTCGTCCGCCTATTCTTTAACCGCTTCCACACTACTTTCCACCCCGGCAATTCTTTTCCTCTCCTGCTAATGCCACGGGGCGAGCCACTGTCTCCGGCACTATCGGGGCTGGCCAAAACGAGCCTGATTGATAGGATTTCAAGTTGTTTTCGAGAAGAGCCTGTTCGGTTTTTGATCGTACCCTTAAAACTGTTGGTTTGGTTCAAGAGCTGTCGAATCCAACAGGTACCAAGGCAGAGGAACCAATTCTAAAAGAGATCTTCAGAAATCGTTCATGTTAATACAAACTCCTTAGTTTAATTATTTAGACTCTCACCAGCAAGCGTGAGTAGCCTTTTGCCAAAAAGAAGTTTATGTTACACATATACCACACGAGACGTAAATCGTGGTACTATAATCATACATGTGGTTACACTTTTCCTAATATGTATTCAGCATGGGATGCTTACATAGAATATATGTGTAACATGTCATGTGGTGTATCGATTGAATGAACTGTTTTTCCATAATTGCTTTGAAGGTACTATGCGACATTGGGGGATGGCAATTTGACCCGCGTAGATTTTGTTAGGTAGAAACCAAATGTGCATAGAAACAATACATGATTGCTAAAATCATTTTCACTTGCCAATTTTTAATATTACCGTATGAAAAGAGAGACGCCCATAAGAAGGGTTGATGGCTCAATCACAACAAAATCTATTCCTAAAGAATTTGCGGCATTATTTAGGGTAACCACATTCGGATTTTGACTCATTTTATTAGATTATATTATCAATCGCGAGTTAAAAAAATCGCGCGATTCATACGAATTTACAAAAAAGTCTTCACGATTTCGGTATTTTAATTAATTCTATCTACCACACCATCCATTTGGGTACCCAACATTTTGTCTTTAGAGGAAACGAGGGCGGTTTGGTCACGAAAGGGCGCATGGCGGATATTCCTATGTGCACTAGAGCCTTTCGATAGTACAAGAAAATTCCCCATAAGAAAAGAATTTGATTTTCCTGCACGACCATCGAGAAAACGAGGGCCTCAAAGCAGCTCACAGGCTTGAAACTGTTCGAAGATGCACTTCCCAAATCTCACCGGAACATAAAAAACAACTGCAACATGAGAAACGGAGAGATCTCTGGACCACAAAACATAGAACCGAAACAGAGGAAATTGTTACTATTATCATTACATAAAACACAAACAAAAGAGAGAGAGACACATACAAAATTTATTGAAGTCCCCACCTAAGAACCAAACACGCCCTGCCAAAAGTTTGCCACAGCAAAAGCACTACCAGCCTTCAAAAAGGAAAGAAGAAGAAGAAGAAAGTCCCCATCAAAAGGCACTAACACCAACGATGATTTGGTGATGCTCGGATCAACCTGAACCTGACACGTGTCGCATTTCTCCACGAGACCCATTGCCTCTCGAGGATGATTTGGTGAGTAAGAATGCAGATGCCATGATGCCTCAGAATGGTCCTATGCCAAGCCTCTCTTGTGGCCGGCGGGGGCGAGCTTTGTTAGAAGCCGATGAGACCAAGACCGAGACCGAGGCCAACCCTCACCTTTGGCTGGTCGACAAGACCCAGTGACCAGCTAGAGAAAGAAGGGAAGAAAAAAAAGAAAGAGGAAGAAAAGAAAAGGAAAAGAATAAATAAATAGATAAATAATTCTGAAAACTATTAAAAATTGTCCACATCAACAATTTCCATCATTTGGCGAAACGTGAAATGGTTTATAACTTAATTGGTATAATTAAAAGGTTTGAGAATGGATTGGCAAAAATGCAATAAGTTTATAACTTTTTGGATAATTTTTCACGTAATGAGAGAGAGATCTACATGTAATATTTCGAGTTATTACCATATTATTTACCGAAATTGCATCTCTCATGGATAGAAAAATAACATCCAGACTATAGAAATCATCGCCTAAATTTATGTTTAAACAAATGGGCACAAACTTTCACATTTTCCGGCATTGTCATGTAGGTTAAATAATATATAATCTAATCTAAAAGATTATAAAAATATGCTTAGAAAGATCCGAAAGGGCCTCCCACCGAATTCATAAACAAAAAGTTGGTGGAGAGACCTATAAGAAGAATCTCTTTATATAAACCACACAAACTAAGCTTCAATGAAAACAAAAAATTAAGGTTAAGAAGTAAATGTAGAGGCCAAAATCATGAACACAATGCAACACGGGGTGAAACTCCTCGTTGTTGGGCTATTTTGCATTTGCAATAATGTGAAATGTACTAATACAACAGAGTTTTATCTAATATGCAGGGGAAAGATGTTTGGTCTTCTGGATCAGTATGCCATTGACGAAAGTACTGCCCTAATTGATTTGTGCCACAGTACACCGATCAATGGTTACAATTATTATAGTAGCTCTCAAACCTGTCACGGCAATGGTGTGTGCAACAGGGCATTGACACAATTTGATTGCTCTGATTGCATGGAGGAAGCAGCATATCGTGTGACCAACAAATGCAACCACAGCCGGGGTGCTCAAATTCAACTTAAAGATTGTAGGATTAGATACGAAGATTACCCACTTAGCGAGTAAATTATATGCTTCATGTCCATCTTAATGATAAGTCCTAACTATCAAGCATATACTCACATATGCTACGTTGTATCCTATTGTCAAGTTGCAAGTCTCATATTGTGTACTGTTATGCTTATGAAAAGGTCTAGCAAAATGTCCAAGTTAAATAATTGCACCAGTATTGTTATTCACCGGCTAGTGAAAGCATCAAATCTAGCTATTTGTGTTTTGTAGAAAGGCTCGACGAAATTATATTAAGGGAATTTTTCTATTTTTAGAGATTGTTGCTTTCATTTAACATGAAATGCGGCTCACGGGGAGACTTCTCTATGCCTATAGAGAAGTCTCCAATATTATCTTCTCTTCCTTTTTTTCCCCAGTAACTTATGATATATGACCATTTAACTTACTAATACTCGTGAAAGCTTAACAATTTTACCTTGAGTAAACGTGATTCAACATTGAATTGTCGCATTGGGATCAAGAGCTTCACTCAACCCAACTCATTGGATTTGATAAATTCGAAAATTCGAGTTTTGATAGTTTAAATCTGTTGACAGTGTCTCGAGTTTTGGCCAACGATTTGAGCAAGGACCAACGCCAGAAGCTGAGGATAGGTCCAAAGACAGAGTTTGCCAGAACGATATGTGCTCAGCCAAAGTTGGATTATGGCCGCCCATTATTGGTGGCTTGTGACACAGATTTCAGACTACTTATCTCTGGCATGATGATTGGCATTTGTGTGAGCAGAATTGTATATGACTCTTCATTGCCTTCTCAAGCAAAAGTAGCTACTGTTATTTAGGTTTGTAACTGCTATTGGCCACATGCAAGGTCTGATGATTTGGTGGAGATACAGGCCAGTCTTTGTGGGGTTTTCAAACCTAGAGGTCAAACCGAATCCCTCCAGTTCTGATAACTTACTCGAAAGTTTACTGTCTCAAAGAGACGTTTCAGTTGGTAGTGCTTGGAAAGTCCCTAGACCCAAGGGTGTAAAGGTGCTCTGGGGTAGATTAATTTGGTGCAGCCCTAGTATTCCAAAGCACTGCTTCATATCATGGTGAACTATGCATGATAGACCTGCTACTAAAGACAGATTAATCAAATGGCATATGCAAGCGTACGGGCTGTGTTGCAATTGAACCTTGTCTCTCGAAGGACGGGAATTCATTTCCGAGCTTGTTGCTTAGGCTTTCATGGAATGCATATCTGCATCGCATCTGAATTTGTTATAGACGTATTCGTGATTCTTCTTTCATTGTAAATTCCGGCCTAATTGTACAGTGGAATAAAGCAGCTATTAAGGGGAGGTTCCTTTGTTCTTTAATTTTTGATAGCCATAGAAGTCTTTGTTTTAACTGGGATTCAACAGACCGGTGTACCATTCCTTGTGCATGTAGCAGGCTGCTCACCTGCTCTTGTTATTTTGCAACGAATTCTGATCTATTGGGTTTAAAAAATTGACTTGGAAGTAGTCAAATTCCATAATAGGATCAAGTCCGTCTCAACTTTAATGAGAAATTGACGTTATGATCGAACAATTTGTTAACAAAGTCAGTAAGTAATTGTATTATAGATGTTAAACGCAAAAAGTCAATTCGTAAATTTCCTTTCTTTTACAGTGCAACAAGGGCAATGATCGAAGGTTTTGTCTTTTTTCTGGGTTATGCAGGGCAATGAATAACAAATTGTGTATATCACAACTTCTTATTGTAACGCAGAGTGACTTATTGTGATGACTTCGACGAGCTTCAATACAGGGAGAATAATTAGCAAGACATTATCACGGGGGAAAATTGTCAAATTAGTCCTAAACCTATTGTATGATGGCCAATTCAGTCCTAAGCCTTTTAATTTTGCCAATTCAGTTCTAAACCTTTTAAATTCTTGCCAATTGAGTCCTTCCGGCCAATTTTGGCCGGCCAGCGCTGACGTGGCCGCCGGCCGGCCGGTCAACGCTAACATGGCAATTTTTAATTATTTTTTTTTTCAATTTTTTTCTTTTTCTTCTTTTTTTTTCTGCTATCTCCCCTCTGGCCGGTCCGGTGAACGGCGGCCAGCCAAAGGGGACGGCCGGTGAGGGAGAGCCTCGCCGGCTCCTAGTTGGGCGAGGCGAGGCGAGGTCGGGCCTCGCCATCGCCTGGGTCACGACGGCAAGGCGAGGCCGATCTTGCCTCACCCAGCCAGGGGTTGGCGAGGCTCGCCCTCGCCGATGGCGGGGCGAGCTTCGCCAGAGGCCTCGCCGGCCGTCCCCTCTGGCCGGCCGCCGATCGCTGGACCGGCCAGAGGGGAGAAAGCAGAAAAAAAAAAGAAGAAAAAGATTTAAAAAGGATTAAAAAATTGAAAAAAAATAATTAAAAATTGCCACGTCAGTGTTGACCGGACGGCCGGCGCCGGCCAGTGGCCACGTCAGCACCGGCAGGCCAAAATTGGCCGGAAGGACTCAATTGGCAAGAATTTAAAAGGTTTATGACTGAATTGGCAAAATTAAAAGGTTTAGTACTGAATTGGCTGCCGTACAATAGATTTAGGATTGATTTGACAATTTTCCCCATTATCATGGTAATTCTTTTTGAGAGGGACAAACACAATCCACTTAATACAAGACATATTCCTAAGAATGTAAGTTTACAAATTTGTCTCTCATAATGAGAGAGAGAGAGAGAGGGGACCTCCATATAATATTTCGTGTTATTTTCCTTATTAATTACCGAAATTGCGTGTCTCATGGATAGACAAATACTGTCCAGAATATAGAAATCATCGTCTAAAATTATGTTCAACCAAGTGCACACAAATTTTCACATTTTCCAGCATTGTAACCCAACATGTTCGTTCACTACGTTATCAAAAGGATGAGTCCGTCTGATGATATTTTTTTGCCTTCAAACCAAAAATAGCTTTTGCGCAAGATTTTTTTTAAAAATAATTTAACTTCACCATTAAAGACTATTTCCTTTTGAGTAACGAAGAGATTCATAAATGTTTCTCTAAGAAATGCAGGTTAAATGAAATATAATCTAATGTAAAATGATTATTAAAATATGCTTAGAATGATCCGGAAGAGCCTCCCACTAAATCGATAAACAAAAAGTTGGTGGAGAAACCTATAAGAATAACCTCTTTTATATAGACCGCGCAAACCAAACTTAAAAGTAGAGAGCCAAATCGTGAACACAATACAATATATGGTGAAACTCTTTGTTATAGGGCTATATTGCCATTGCAATATTGCGAAATGTGATCCTAATACAATAGTGATTTATTGTATATGCAGTGAAAGGGTGTTTGGTGTTTTGGATCAGTTTAACAGTAGTTATTGTAGATAAATAGTATCGTAATACATCGATCTTTGGTTACAACTATTGTGCTAACACCGACTTTTGTCGTGGCCACTCTTTGAGCAACAAAGTAGTGATCCAATCTAATTGCTGCAATAGCATCTACAAGGCTGTAAGTCATATGTTGGACATATGCAACACAAGCTAGGGGAAAATTATCCAAAAAGTTCTAAATATATTACACTTTTACCAATTTGATCATAAATCTTTTAATTTTGCCAATTAAGTTATAAATCTTTTCACTTCTTACCAATTGAGTCTATCTGGTCAATTTTAATCAGAAATGGATGACGTGGACGCTGGCCGTCCTATGTAACACTGCAAACGCTAACGTGGATAATTTTTAATAATATTTTATTATTTTTTCGAATTTTTTCCTTTCTTTTCTTTGTTTTTTTGGCTTCTTCTTCCTCCTAGTCGTTGGCCATCTCCTGGTTGCCGGCCTCCTCCATGGCCGGTGACCAGCTGCAAGGGAGAGCCAGCGAGGCTCGCCTTGCCGAATCTAGCGAGGGTCAACCTCGTCGACCTCTGGCGAGAGCCAACCTTGCCAGGCGAGCGAGGCTCGCCTCCCAAGTGCGACATTGCCAAGGCGAGGAGTCCTCTCATAGTCTCATTGGTGTCTAGCAAGAGCCGACCTCGCTGGCCTCGAGCAAGGGTTGGCCTTGCTGACTTCAATCGAGCCTCGGCAGCTCTATCTATCTTTCGAGGTTTGTCTGTCGAGGCCTGTTTGTCACGAGTTGGCCTCAGTCGAGGCTTGACTAAAGCTAGCGAGGGTGAGCCTTGCTCGAGGCTAGCATGGTTAGCCCTCGCCAAAAACTGGCGAGGGGACCTTGCCCACCGTTGTCGCACTTGGGAGGCGAGCCTTGCTCGACTGGTGAGGTTGGCTCTTGCTGGCTCTCCCCTGCAACCAGTTGCTGGCCACGAAGGAGGTTGGCGATTAGAGGAAGAAGAAGCAAAAAACCAAAGAAAAGAAAGGAAAAAAAATTTAAAAAAATTCAAAAAAATAATAAAATATTCTTAAAAATTATCTACGTCAGTGCCGGCGATGCCATGTAAGATGGTTGGCATCCATGTCACCCATTTCCGATCAATATTGGCTAGATGAACTCAATTAACAAGAAATGAAAAATATTTATAACTCAATTGGCAAAGTTGAAAAGTTTGTGACTGAATTGGCACAAGTACAATAGGTTTATGACTATTTAGATAATTTTCCCCACACGCTGGGGTGCTCAAATTCAACTTGGAGATTGCAGGGTAAGATATGAAGATTACCCATTTAAAAAGTAAATTATATGTTTCATGCTCATCATAAAACTAAACCCTAACTATAAAGCATATACTTGACATTTGCTCAGTTTTATTCTATTTCGAATCCTATGTTCAAGTTGCAAGCGAACTACGCTTATAGCTTATTGTGTACTCACATGCTTACGAAAAGGGCTAGTAAAATGTCTTAATTAAATAAATTACACGAGTGTTGTTATTCATTGGCTTGTGAAAACATGAAATCTAGCCATGTGGGTTTGGTTGAAAGGCTCGAGGAAATCATATTCAGAGAATTTTTTTTTCCTTTTAGAGAATGTTGCCTTCATTTAATATGAAGTGCTGCTCATGGATAGACTTCTATAAAGTACCATATTCGACTTCAAATCGAAGTAGAAGCGATCTAACCTGCTCCATTGTATTGATGTTTTACAAGATTGCTGATCACTCGTACGGAGTCATGATTTACGAATTTTACCCTCGTATCAATCAATCATAATTCATCGTGTACGAAGCAGGGCCTGCGCAACTAGGGTTCTTGATTCTCCAAGATTAAAAAATGCACAGGCGTCCTTAAACAAGATCACGGCTGTAAAGCTAAACCAAGAACAAATCAATCTTAAATAAACTAATCATTTAATTAACCATCAAATTGCTTACCTTGTTAACGTCGGATGTGTTGTCACCTAATAGTATGCCATTTAGGGAAATCGACTTGTGCCCTGCATGTGAGCGAATGCTTTGTATTCGGAATTTTAAAAAGAGGAGTACGAATTATTGCTTTGGAAATCTGCTTATCTTAAGGTATCGAACTTATCCCAATTAATTCATGCAATTTGATTTTCTAAAATACGTACTAACTAATTACAATTTAGAAAGGTCTTTCAATTCATAAAACCATACGACGGTACTTCGAAACGAATGATAAACGTTTGAGTTTCGTATTTATCATGGCTCGGTTTGTATAATTAGGTTCTTTCAAACAATGCGGACATTTGATGTTCCAAGTTGTTAGATTGATCAATTGATGTGATGAGAAAACTTAATGTATGATTAGGTAAATCACTTGTTGAAAAGCAATGCTTCCATGCGACATGAAATGCTTTCTTTATTGGAAATCAATGCAACATAAGATAGTAGGCTGTGTGTCCCTCAGCCTTTGATGGAAAATATGTCACTTCAGCCAAATAGCTGTTGACAAATATGAACATTTAGCCTTTACAAGTCTATAAGCTTTTCAAACACACCCGAATCTCGATTAATGGGAAGATTTTTTTTTTTGATAACCTTTAACCAGATACGGCGAATGTTTATCAAGAGAAAGCTAAGCTCGACACGGCATGAAATTACACGAATGAACTTAAATCGATAAGAACCCATACATTTACATTAGTTCCTGATAAAACATGATTTATAATATCGATCGGACATTTTCCTAAGGACATTAAATCACACGAACAATCGATACGAACATGGCGGCACGGCAGAAATCGTCATCTTCGGCAGAGGCAGTCTCTATGTAGTCGTAAGTACGAAAGGAGTACACTTCGAAAATAATAATGATAATAATAAGCGTTGCTGAGCTAACTACCGAGGTATTAGTTGAGTTTGAGTAGGCTCGGCCAGCTAAGATATTTTTGGGCCAATCAGAAGGCGCGGACAAATCCCACGTGTCATAGCCCAACACCACAAGCACAAGCCATCAGATCTCACATCCGCCGCAGAAAAAGTGCAACCCTATATTCTCAATCACAAACCCTTTTTTTCCTTTTCTTTTATTATTATTATTATTATTATTATTTTGTCTTTTTGGCCAAGCTCAAATCACAAGCCTGAAAATCCCCTCTCTGTTCCCACCCGTGACGGTGTCCACGTGAACGGGGGGGTACGTCAACATTATGCATGCATACAAGTCCCCCCACTCTTTTCTAATTTCAATTCCACTTCCATCCAAAGCATCCCCAAAAAGGCAACTCACGAGACGAACTCGAATTGCATCGAACGACGGTCATTGACACATGCCTATATGTTACCGAGAAACGATTAAATGACTGTCCTTAATCTACTATAAGAATAACGATTTATTCTGAGCCATAATATAGCAGAAAATAAATAATTATTAATCGTTGCGGGATCAACTCATTCAAAAATTTATGGCTCACAGCATGTTGTTATATGCGGAGTAGCCTAAAGACTGCTATAATAACAAAACCCTATATTATTAGTCTAGATTGAGCTTTTTCCTCGAGAACGATCGCCATCGTCTAAGCCCAAAACCCGCGCATGAGGAACATACCGAAAGTCAAAAGACGGGTGTCACGACCGAGCGATGTAGGACAATTCTGTCTGCGAATAACGTGAAAGATTCCAAACACATTGGTTTAGTGACGAAAGGGTCGCTGTGGATGTGGATGTGTAGTGTAGCATCCTTAGCATGCACGATAAGCAAGTTTTTTTTATATATAGTGATGGACGATGGGTGGGAATACGATGATTTTGGGAAGAGACCCGTGAATGGTTTAATTCTTCCGTTGTCAGGGGACCTACAGCACGATGCCCTTGGGCATCCATGGCCACAAACGAGGAGCTACACAACAATGAAGTGTCACGAGACTCCTTGCCTTTTACATCAAAGCCCGCATTCATCAGATCCCATCTTCACCCCTTCGCCCTCCCAACCCTTTACTCGCTTCCACACTACTTTCCACCCCGACAGTTCTTTTGCCTCTCCTGCCAACGCCACGGGGCGAGCCACGGTATCCGGCACGATCGGGGACTGGCCAGAACGGGCCTGATCGATAGGATTTCGAGTTCGTTTCGAGAAGAGCATGCCCGGTTTTCCTGTTTCCGAGAACTTGGAACCGGTTTGGCTTTTTCGGTCATGCCCTTAGAACTGTTGGTTTGGTTCAGGAGCCATCGAATCTAATCGGGACCAAGGTAGAGGAACCAATTCTAGAAGAGATCTTTAGAAATCTTTCATTTTAATACAAAACTCCTTAGTTTAACCATTTAAACTCTCACCCGCGAGCGCGAGTAGCTTTCTGCCAAAAAGAAGTTCACATTACACACGTACCACATGAGACGTAAATCGTGGTACTAGAATCATACATGTGGTAATGCTTTTCCTAATACATATTCGAGACGGGATGCTTACATAGAAATATATGCACGACATGTCATGTGGTGTATCGATTGAATAAACTGTTTTTTCATGATTGCTTTGAAGGTACTCTGCAACATTGGGGGATGGCAATTTGACCCGCGTAGATTTTGTTGGGTAGCAACCTCTACCAAGTGTGCATGAAAACGTTGCTTGATTGCTAAAATCATATTCATATGCCAATGCTTAATATTGCCATATGAAAAGTGAGAAAACCCACAAGAAGGGTTGATGGCTCAATTGCAACAAAATCTATTCCTGAAGGATTTGCGGTGTTATTTAGGGGCAGCAACATTCAGGCCTCAACTCATTTTACTATATCATAATATCAAACACACCCTACCAAAAATTTGCCACAGAAAAACCACCACTAGCCTTCAAAAAGAAACAAAAAAAGAAGAAGAAAATCCCCTCCGAAAGGCGCCAACACCAACTGCCTTTCCTTAGAGATGGCGATGCTCGGATCAACCACAACTTGACACGTGTCGGCGTCACTCCGCAAGACCCATTACCTCTCCAAGACGATCTCTGATGAGCATAAATGCAGCGGCCACGGTGCCCCAGAATGGTCCTATGGCAAGCCTCTTCAGTTAGAGGCCCCTAATTCATATACTCCCTCTCGCTCATTTTGCTTCTTCTCTTTGTCCCTCCCCTGTTTGTTCAGAGCAGGCACATTGATCTCTTGAAGTTCTGCATCTTCAGGAGGTGACGAAGAACACCGACTCCTGGCATTGAATCCTGCGGCTCAGACATTCATCTGCACAGAGCAAAGATCATTTTCGCCCGGTCAATTAGGTTTAATTCCTCCAAAAAATTCACTTACCATGAAGATAGTACAAGAAGTGGTGCTCATTTGGATGGTCCTGGCTTTGTTCCTCCAAAATGCCAGCAATGTGGAAGGAAGATATCACTTCCACAAGGGCCAGAAGAAGAAGAATCCGGAGAAGGGCTCAACCTCACCAGTGCCTCCCCCTGAGTCCCAGGACCCTGCCCCTCCCTCCCCTGCCTACTCACCTGCACCCACCGTGCCGTCCGACCCGACTCCCATCCCGTCCGACCCGACTCCCGTCCCGTCCCGCTCAAGCTCAGGTTTCGTCTACGACGTGACCGCCTTCGGAGCAGTCGGGGACGGGTCAGCTGATGACACCCCTGCCTTCACGGCAGCCTGGAAGGCAGCATGCACGGTGGAGTCAGGTGTCGTCCTCGCTCCCTCAGGCTACACATTCACAATCACTTCCACGATCTTCTCGGGCCCGTGCAAGCCTGGGCTCGTGTTCCAAGTAAGGATTGGCAAAATTTTAATTTCCTCTCCATTTATATCCTTAAAGATTGCTAACATGACTCCAGTACATTTTCTGAGGCAATCGTTACAACTATTCTTGTTTTGGCCAACACTCGTTAAACCATTTGGAATGTGACAAGGTTTTTTTTTCAAGATTGAATAAAAGTCATTATACAACATAGCGATATCACAAATCATTAGATAACCGACAGCCAAAAACTTTTCCCTTTTCAAAGCTCTTAGCATGTATCTTTAAGACACATTATATGAACATTTCTGTTACTAATATGTAGTTTCAAATGTTTAAACAGGTAGATGGGGTCTTGATGCCGCCAAATGGACCGGATTGTTGGCCGAAAGCAGATAGCAAGAAGCAATGGCTTGTCTTCTATCGGCTTGACAGCATGACTCTGACTGGGGAGGGAACCATTGAAGGCAATGGCGAGCCGTGGTGGGATCTTCCTTGCAAGCCCCACAGGGTAATTGAACTATACAACATGTCACATTGTTGTATCAGCATCTGCACAAGCAACTTTTGTGCAACCCAACATTTTCACTTTTCAAGTTGGGCAAAAGAAACTTGTCTCTAAATCTATATATTCTTGTCATTGGAATTTCAGGGTCCGAATGGACAAACAGCACGGGGACCATGCGACAGCCCTGCTGTAAGTAAATTCATCCATGACTCCAACTATTCAGATATATCAAACACTACTGTCTTTTCTATTTAGAGTGCTGACCAGTATTTATATGGTTCATTTCAGTTGATACGATTCTTCATGAGCTCGAATTTGGCAGTCAACGGGTTACGAATCCAGAACAGCCCTCAATTCCACATGAAGTTCGACGGCTGCGAAGGAGTGTTGATTGAAAAGCTGTCCATATCTTCTCCGAAACTTAGCCCCAACACTGACGGCATCCACATAGAGAACACTAAATCCGTGGGGATATACAACAGCATGATCTCAAATGGTACTTAAATCAAATAAACTATCTCATTTATCTGAAGAGTACGCTTGTTCATTGCGTCATTTATTGACTCCTTGTAATGAATAATATAAACAGGTGATGATTGCATCTCCATCGGAACCGGATGTTCAGATGTCAACATCGATGGTGTTACCTGCGGGCCGAGTCACGGGATCAGGTACCCTTTCTTTTAATCACAATGAGTCCCCTCCAAACAAGTTAGATCATCTGATGTCTACCAAAGAAATGTGAAGAAGAGAAATGACTTTCTTAAGAACTGGACCTGATTTTCGCAGCAAAGGAAGTAGCATATGTCTTCACTAACAAGTCATATGAGGAAAACGGTTCAAGGTCAGGAACTTGAAAATTGATTTCGTATTTAATGTTTGCAACTCAAGAAAACACAGGTAAAAGTAGCTTTCTTTTGTAAAAATCAATTAAATGGATGATCGAACTAATTAGGACATTGAACAGGGAAGATGGATGGCTTTTTGTAGGAGCTTCTAGGAAGTACTCTGGTCTTACACTTCTTAAGGCCACAACCATAGAAAAGAAAACACGAAATATACATGCTCCAAAATGAACAGATTTTGATGGTCCTGAAAATTAAGCCGAATCGCTTTATTTGATAACAGCATCGGGAGCTTGGGAGTGCATAACTCGCAGGCCTGCGTCTCGAACATATCGGTCCGGAACGTGATGATTAGGGAGTCCGACAATGGGCTCCGCATCAAGACGTGGCAGGGCGGGAGTGGGTCGGTCACGGGCATCTCCTTTGAGAACATCCAGATGGAGAACGTGCGCAACTGCATCATCGTGGACCAGTACTACTGCCTCTCCAAAGAGTGCCGGAACGAGACCTCGGCCGTGTACGTGACCGACCTCTCCTACCGCAACATCAAGGGCACCTACAACGTGATCAGCCCGCCGATCCACTTCGCCTGCAGTGACACGGTGGCGTGCACCAACATCACAATGTCGGAGGTCGAGCTGCTGCCGCACGAGGGCGAGCTGGTCGACGACCCGTTCTGCTGGAATGCCTACGGGGTCCAGGAGACCCTGACCATCCCTCCCATTGATTGCTTGCAAGATGGGATGCCTCAGACTGTAGTAGAGAGCTCTGCTTATGGTTGCTAGGGAAGCAAGGACTAATGAGACATTATAGCATTATGAATTTCGCCAGTGACTTGTGAAATTGCCACATTTGTATAGAGGCACATCATGAGCCAATCTGGACTTGGGTCTCCATTAGATTTTTCCTTTTCCCCCATTAGGCTCCATCCCTACTAGGGTTTATCCCCTTATTGTGTGATGAGGTGTGGCAGTATTACTAGGTCTCTTTCCTTTTGACCTTTTAATTGGGGGATTTTTGTCTTTTTTTCTTACAATGTAGTATTTTGGATTTCTACTTTCTAATACATATTTTTCTAGAGGTGTGACAATTCATAACATCGCCAATTTGGACCCTTGAATTCCATTGTCCCTAGTAGCCCATTAACACTGTTCCATGCCCACGCAACATGTGGGACTCTTGTCATGATAGTGAAGCAAGCGAACCCACCAAAATTGGCTATTAGCTCTCAACCATTTGAATTTAGGGAAACGACACTAAACTTCAGTTTAACATGTAATGTAATTCCTGAACTTGTAATTTGTTTATAATTCATGAATTTTAGCCCAATGTATAATGTCGTCTCTGAACTTCAATTTGTTTAATTTCTTCCTTGAACTTTTGATACATATATAATTTAATTCCCGAACTATATGAAAATATTAAATATTGTCCCTAAATTTGAATTAATGGAAGAATATTAACTTGAACCTGTACTAAAAGTCTAGGGACCACGTTGAATAAATTAAGGTTCAGGGACGACATTATATATTGATTAAGTTCATATTAAATAAATTAAAAATTAAGAGATTATATTGTACATGTTAGGCTAAAGTTTAGAAGCTATTCATGTGATTCTCCCTTTGAATTTACGCACCAAAGTTAGCTTTTTGCAGGAGCAGACAGAATTAGGAAATGATTGGAAACTTTGTCGTACAATAACCGTTGCTGTGACCTTTATTAAAGTTTCGTCTGTTGTTACTTACAGGAATCACGCATTGTCATTTTAGATAGTGACTCCCTTATTCGTTTTTTTCCTCTCCACGTGCCCCATCGTGCGGGCGGACCAGCAGTCGCGCCCGCCGGGCATAAGCGGCCCTTGTGGCTAAACTAAAACGAAGTTTGAGTCTCTATGAATTCCCTGCCTCTCACAGGGCTATTCGGGCAAACATTCCATCATTTTTGTTTGTTCTCTATGAAATTTTTTTTCCCTTTTAAAAGAAGAGTCTCCCTTTCTCTACCCAAATTCATAGGTGTGTTCTTGCTAGCAAGCGAAGGGTGTGTTTGGTTAGAGATGTAAAGGATTTTAGGTGAAAGGGTTTTTTTAAAATGTGAATAGTATTTAGTAAAGTATAATTTAAAAACATATTATGAAGCAATTTTGACTTAAATGTCGTTTGAAAAAAACTACACTTGTAAATGACTTTTGTTTTTCCTTGAAAAAAAAACCTCAAACCTTTGCCGCGTCACATAAGGTGAAAGGCATTTCTTGAATTATGAAAGTTTAGCGAGGGTAAAGTTGAAAGAAAAAAATGTATTAGCATTTCGGAAATGTTGAAAACCCGAAACTCCCTCAGATCTGCCTTAGGCTAAAAGCGTTTAGAAGGGCGAAGAACACTAGAAATGCCAAAACTTGTATACGGCGCTCACTTTAGTGCCAAAAGTTTTTTTCGGATTACTTAAATGCCAATTCTGATTTGGGTCGCCAGAAATATGACGTGACCATATTTTATTAACTTCTCAGTCCTACGTGGCACGTCAACATTGACGGAGATAATTTTTAATAATATTTTAATATTTTTTTGATAATTTAAATATTTTTTTTGATTTTTTTCTTTCTTTTTCTTCTACCTTTGGCCGATGATCGAACACCGATCACCGGCCATGGCCAGCCGCCTAGCCTCACCCGGACAAGGCCGCCGTCGCTCGTCGCAGGCGAGGCCCAACTAACCCTCGCTTGGGCAAGAGTGGACAAGCCTCGGCGAGGGTCGGCCTCGCCGAATCTAGGCGAGGATGAGCCCCAACGAGGGCTCCCTCCGCCAAATCCGGGGAGGCCGCCGTGGCCTGGGCGAGGGCCGGCCTCGACGGATCTAGCGAGGGGAGCCCTCGCTGCAGCTCGCCCTTGCCCAAGCGAGGCGAGGCCAACCCTTGCCGAGGCTCGCCCGCCCTCGCCCAAGTGAGGGTCAGCCAGGTCTCGCCTGTGGCGGGCGACGACGGCCTTGTCTGGGCGAGGCCAAGCGGCCGGCCATGGCCGACGGCCATTGTCTGGTCATCGGCCAAAGGTAGAAAAAAAAGAAAGAAAAAAAAGAAAAAAATAAAAAATATATATTTAAAAAATCAAAATATACATATGAAAATACCATGTAGATTGATTTTTTTTAAAAAAAATATAACCCAGATTAAAATTTTAATTACAAAAGCCATGTATTAATTTGGTCGAAATTTCTCGTTGTTGGCACTTAAGTAATTATTTTTCCATCTATTTGGCACTTAAGTAAGTCGGTAAAAATATTTGGCACTAAAACAAGCGTCATATATAAGTTTTGGCACTTCTAATATTCTTCCCTCGCCTTTTGAGGCTATTAGAATTGCAATTGCATCTCTCCAAAAATATTGTCAAACAATCGTTAATAAAACATTGAATTACAAACGCTCCTTGGTAGAGAAATGTAACATGTGTGTGTCATGGACCATATTCTCCCGTACTTTAGTATCCTTATGAGTGGAGCTTGATGTCTTCGGAGAGAAGATTAAGTGATGTAGAAGGGATGATACAAGTGGTTGGTAGGAGTGGCATAGGGCGTTTGTGCAAGAAGTTCTAGGATGGGGCAGAGTTGGCATCCTATTCACAAACTGGTCAGGAGTTGATACTACTCTTTTGATAAAGTTATGGCAGGCCAAAACCAGTTCTTGTGCCAATTTGCTCTATATGTCTCGTTCGAGGGATTGAATGCCCAAGTTAATCTGGGCGTGGTATAATTCAATATGAGAATGCAATTCACCGTACTGTTCTCATAAACAGAAGGCTAGCCTGCTATTCTTAACTAATCAAGCGCGGCATTGGCTATTCCGCGGCCTAGGATATGTCGGCCCGTGACACATGCATATGGCTCGACGAAGGCTTATCCAAGGCTCAATACTCGGAGTCGTGGCACCTCCTCAAGGCAAGCGACGATCCACGAACAGGCTAACGGATAT
This sequence comes from Syzygium syzygioides, assembly GCA_031216285.1. Lineage (NCBI taxonomy): Eukaryota > Viridiplantae > Streptophyta > Magnoliopsida > Myrtales > Myrtaceae > Syzygium > Syzygium syzygioides. Next base: position 34,086,811 of record CM062249.1, read on the forward strand.
TCTCCCATATCAAGCATTAGTCTTCCACTCATATCTCTAACTCTCTCGGCAGCTCTGCTTCTTTCTTTGTTTTCTTATATCTCCTTGCCCATTCCACTGAATGTAAGAATTTCCTAATGTGAGCTTTATTAATTGAAATTAATTGAATTAGTTTGGTCTAATAAATGTAAGATATATGGGTTCTTAATTAGTCTAATATGGGGCTGGCTGGTATGGGACGAGTACGGCCCGGCCCGTAATGAGAGGGCACGTGGTCGGAAACTCTACAAATAGCGCTCAAGTCCCTCTCCTAACCTGATGATGCACATTTTGACTCACATACGAATCAAGAGAGAACTTTCTACTCGTGAGTGGCAATCTCATTAGGCCAGTGTTCTAACGAAGGGTATAGGGGAGAAGATCTTGAGTGCGTGTTCGGAAACCGTCGCAAATTCCGCGTTAATTACGATGGATTCCAAATCAGGTACGCGAATCGACAATTTTCTCCCATATCGTGTTTTCGATTTCTGACTATGGTGATCCTGGGCGTGTCATTTTCGTGACCAACACTGAATCCTCCACCTACCAAAGTCCCATGCACATTCTTCTCAAGCTTTCCCCCTCCTTGTCTCTCTCTTTTTGTCTGCGTATTGCCGGCTCCCCTTTTCCTTCATTCTTTTACCTCGCCGCTTTCCTCGCTCGTTGGATTCCCTCTGTTTTCTTTTTTCCCTGCTCTGTTTTATTTTGCTGTCGAGCGACGGCCTTCAAGGTGGGATCGCGGTTAAGGGGGATTTGCTCACTGGTCTCATAGAGCTGGGAAAGAAATGAACCCATTTTGTTTGCTCCAAAAGTGCCCCTCCTCCAACGGTCGAAATTTGCTGTTAAGTGAGTTCGGACCCTTATTTGAAACTAAAATAGGCAACTCAAATTCTTATTTAAAACAAAGTACACTTTGGGCCTCTGATGAGAAAATGGGCCCCTTATTTGAAGTTTTCCTTAGAAATCCAACAAGAAGAACGGTTGATGGCTTAATTGCAGCAAAATCTATTCCTAGAGCGTTTGTGGCGTAATAAAGTGGCAGCAACATCCACTTCTTTTGTTTTGATCTTCTGGTGGTGATGGCTGATAGAGATCTATCAGCAAGTGCCCTTGTGTCTCTGGCAAATCGCTGACCAAATAGGGGAACAAGGAACTAGTGTGCCATGCATCACCAGGAGACATGCCAAATCCTCTAGTCCAGCTTTCTTTCTTTGTTTTCTTTCTGTTCACTTGTCATGATCATCCGTCGAGTTGTGTAATAACGTTCTGTCATTCTAAAATTAGAAAAGATTGTTTAGGCTCTTTTTATCACATCATCAATCGCGCGTTAAAATACAGTGAGATCTACACAAATTTCCACGAAGGGTGCAGGGTAGATATCCCCATGTGCCTGAAAAGCCTTTCTGTAGTACAAGAAAGACGAGAATTTGGTTTCCCTGCAAGGCTTTCCAGAAAACGAGACCGGTTTGAAGCTGTTTGAAGATTAGAATTCCCAACAGAACAAAAAACAATTGCAATAGAGGAGGGAAAAGCAGAATAATGTGACAAACAGAGACATCTCCGGACCACAATACATAGAACTAAAACAAGAGGAAAATGTTATTATGACCAGCATCATTATTACAATCAAAAAGCCAATAGCAAAAGAGAGAGAGACACACACAAAGTAAGATGAAGCCTCCACGTAAGAACATAATACACAGCCAAAAATTTGCCACAGAAAAACCAGCTTCTAAAAGAAACAAGCCCCTCCAAAAGGCACCAACAACACCAACTACTTTTCCTTAGAGATGGTGATAATCGCATCAACCAGAACTCGACATGTGTCGGCGTCTCCCCACAAGACTCATTGCTTCTCCAGGAAGATCTCCGGTGATTATATATTCAGAGGCCATGATGCCTCAAGAATGTTCCTATGCCAAGCCACTTCAGTTGAGGCCCCTAATTCATATACTCCCCCTCATTCATTTTGCTTCTTCTCTTTGTCCTCCATTATTCGTTCAAAGCAAGCACTTAGATCTCTTGAAATTTTGCATCTTCAAGATGGGCTCAAAATAACCAACTCCTAGGATTCAACCTGAGGCTGAGACATTCAACATCACAGAGCGAGATCATTTTCACGCGGTCAATTCGATTTAATTCCTCCAAAAAATTCACTTACCATGAAGATAGTTCAAGAATTGGTGCTCATTTGGATTGTCCTGGCTTTGTTCCTCCAAAATGCCAGCAACGCGGAAGGAAGATATTACTACCGCAAGGGGCAGAAGAAGAATCCTGACAAGGGCTCGCGTTCAACCTCACTAATGCCTCCCTCTGATGCGCAGGACCCTGCCCCTCCATCCCCCACATACTCGCCTGTGCCAACCATGCCGTCCGACCCGAGCCCTGAGCCGTCCAACTCCAGCTCCGGCTGCATCTTCGATGTGACTGCCTTCGGGGCGGTCGGGGATGGGTTGGCTGACAACACTCCCGCCTTCAAAGCAGCCTGGCAGGCAGCATGCGCCGTGGAGTTGGCCGTAGTCCTCGCTCCCTTGGGCTACACTTTCAAGACCACTTCCATGAACTTCTCAGGCCCGTGCAAGCCGGGGCTCGTGTTCCAAGTCAGGATTGGCAAAATTTTAACTTCATCTCCATTTATATCCTTAAAGATCGCTAATATATATGACTCCAGTACATTTTTCTGAAGCACTTGTAAAACTCTTCCTTTTCTTGGCCAACACTAGTTAAACCATTTGAAACGTGACAAATATATTCTTTCGAGAATGAATACAAGTCATTGTACAACATAGTGATTTCACAAATCATTTGATAACTTACAGCCAGAAAAAGTAGTCTACTTTTCCCTTCTCAAAGCTCTAAGCATGTTTCTTTAAGACACATTTTATGAACATTTCTGTTGCTAATATGAAGTTTCAAATGTTTACACAGGTAGATGGGGTCTTGATGCCGCCAAATGGACCGGATTGTTGGCCGAAAGCAGATAGCAAGAAGCAATGGCTTGTGTTCTACCAGCTCGACAACATGACTCTGACGGGGAAGGGAACCATTGAAGGCAATGGTGAGCCGTGGTGGGATCTTCCTTGCAAGCCCCACAGGGTGATTGAACTCTACAACATGTCAAATTATTGTATCAGCATCTGTATAAGCAAATTTTTTTGCAACACAATATTTTCACCCTTCAAGTCGGGTAAAAAAAAAACTTGTCTCTAAAACTACACATTCTTGTCATTGTTTCAGGGTCCAAATGGGACAACTTTACCGGGACCGTGCGACAGCCCAACTGTAAGTAAATTCATCCATGACTCCAACTAGTCAAATATAGATATACTATTGTCTTTTCTATTTAGAGTGCTGACCAGTATTTATATGGTTCATTTAAGTTGATACTATTCTTCATGAGCTCGAATTTGGCAGTCAACAGGTTACGAATCCAGAACAGCCCTCAATTCCACATGACGTTCAACGGCTGCTTAGGAGTGTTGGTCGATGAGCTATCCATATTTTCCCCAAAACTTAGCCCCAACACCGACGGCATCCACATAGGGAACACGAAATCCATGGGGATTTACAACAGCATGATCTCAAATGGTACTTAAATCAATTAAACTGTTTCGTTTATCTCAAGATCACACTTGTTGATCGCTTCATTTATTGGCTCCTTACAATGAATGATATAAACAGGTGATGATTGCATCTCCATCGGAACCGGATGTTCGGATGTCCACATCGAGGGGGTTACTTGTGGGCCAAGTCATGGGATCAGGTACCCTTTCTTTTAATCACAATGAGTCCCCTCCAAACAAGCTAGATCATCTGATGTCTACCAAAGAAATGCGAAGAAAATAGCTTTTTTAAGAACTGTACCAGATTCTCACAGCAAAGGAACTAGTATATGTCTTCACTAACAAGTCATCTTAGGAAAAAAGGTTTAAAATACTTTAGTACTTTTTGTTTGCAACCCCACAATGCCCCATTTTTTCTCAAGAAAACACGGGTAAAAGTAGTTTTGTTTTGTAAACAATCACTTTATGTGGATGATATAATTAATTAGGACATTGAACAGGGAAGACGGATAGCTTTTTATAGGAGCTTCTAGGAAATACTCCGGCCGTACACTTCTTAAGGCCATAATCATTACAAAGGACCACATGAAATGTAGAAAAAGAACTGAGTTACTCATTCGCATTATTTGATGACAGCATCGGGAGCTTGGGAGCGAACAACTCAAAGGCGTGGGTCTCAAATATAACAGTCCAGAACGCGGTGATCAGGGATTCCGACAACGGGCTGCGCATCAAGACGTGGCAGGGGGGTAGTGGGTCGGTCATGGGCACCTCCTACAAGAACATCCGGATGGAGAACGTGCGCAACTGCATCATTGTGGACCAGTATTACTGCAGCTACAAGGATTGCCCGAACCAGACCTCGGCTGTGTATGTGGCCAACCTCTCCTACTGCAACATCAAGGGCACCTACAACATGATCAGCCCGCCGATCCACTTCGCATGCAGCGACATGGTGGCGTGCACCAACATCATAGTGTTGGAGGTCGAGCTGCTGCCTCACGTGGGCGAGCTGGTCGATGACCCTTTCTGCTGGAACGCCTACGGGGTCCAGGAGACCATGAACATCCCTCCCATTGATTGCTTGCAAGATGGGATGCCTCAGACTGCGGTAGAGAGATCTGCTTATGGTTGACAGGAAAGGACTGATGAGACATTATAGCGTTATGAATTTCACTAGTGACATGAAATTGCCACAATTGTATAGAGGCACGTCAGGAACCAATTATCTGGATTTAGGTCTCCATTAGGCTCCATCCCTCCTAGGGTTTATCCCCATTGTGTGATGAGGTATGGTAGTATTACTGGGTCTCTTTCATTTTCACCTTTTTAATTAGGGGATTTTTGTCGTTTTTCCCACATTGTAATATTTTGGATTCTGGTTTCTAATACATATTTTTATAAAGGTGTGACAATTCATACCATCACCAAATTTGGACCCTTGAATTTCATTGTCCCTAGTAGCCCATTTACGCTGGTGTTGCATTCCTAGGCAACACGAGGGTACTCTAGTAACCAAGCAAAGGCCACCAAAATGGGCTGCCAGCTCTCATCCAAGAATTTATGCACGAAAGTTAGTTTCGCTAGCTTTTTGCAGGAGCAAACAGACCGTGTCATATTAGAACCCTTGATGTCTCTTTTATTGAAGGTTTCCTCTTTTGATACTTACTGGAACCACACCTAGCCATCTTAACTAGCGACTCCAATGTTCGCTTTTTTTCAGATCCTCGTGAGATAATGATCGTGTCGACAGTAGATATCCAGCCACACAAGAGGACTAGTAGTCTGAGCCAGCCGCGCATAAACCACGATGGTGATGCTTGTGCCTAACTAAAACGAAGTTAAGTTTCTGCAAATTTCCTGCCTTTCACGAGGAATCGGTTGTTGTTGATCGAACAGAGAGGAATTGAACTTTGCTTTAGATTCAAAGTCGCAAGCGCACATCCGAGACTTTTAGGATCCTTAGTCTCCACCATATATTCACCCACGCATGTTTAATCACCCAAGCTAAAAAGATCACATTGACGACTCGAGCAAGCTGGCCCTCATTGTTATTGAGGCTAGGGGCGACGCTTCGTAAAACAACATGAATTTCTTGAAAAGAAATCTAAACTCGACATATCACGACACGACTCAACTCGACATCAACACACGTTGTCGTCCATTTTCAGTGAAAGGTGCTTTGTAAACACGAATTTGTATCATACGAATGCAACACGAAGACATGAATTGTAGGCCTAATTTAGGCCATATGCAGCAGAAGGTGGACTGGTACCAAAAACCTCTCTCCCTTTCTCGGGCCGGCCTGGCCAGGCCCGTTTACACCGCCTAAACAACGTTTCCACAGTTCCACTGCATCACCATCTTTTTGACACGAACTCTCTCAATTCGCAGTCTTCCTTCTCCAAAGTCCCTGTTCCAGCTGCTGCTTAACCAGGTACACTCCTCCTCCTCCCTTCCTTCCTGTTCATCAATGTATGGCTATTGAATATGGCATGTCGAAGTCGAGCGAGGCGAGCTTGAACATTGATTCCGATACCATGAAGTTGATAGACGCGCGATCCTGAGATATCCCCGTGATCTATTCGAAGTTTTGGTTTTTCTTCCCCTCCCCTCCGAATTCTTGCGCAAAAAATTGTTGATTGCCATCTGGGTTTTGTCTCTTTCTCCGGTTTTGCATTAGGTGGAGAGAGAGTCGAGATGCCGTCTCTGCAAACAGCTTTGCCTCCTGAACTCGCGGACAATGTCTTAAGGGTCAGTGTGTTTTCCTCTTTCATATGTTTCTCATTTGTTGTTGTTAAGAAATTACATCATTTCATGTTGGTCTCCTTTATTTTAATCCAATTATATTATGCTGTTCTTGTCTTTTCATTTTTTGGTAATTGCTCGTGTTGGTTGTTTCATTGTTCGCCCTATTGGTCGTTGCAGCTTTATCGCGAGTGCCTTCGAAGAGCGAAATACATAGGTCATCAGGTACACCCTCCTTTCTTCCTTAGACTTTGTTGGTTATATAGATTTTAGCTAATATTAGCTGAAGTGAATGGCATGTTGGATTAGTGTTTCCATTTCGAAATTGAATTCTTTTGAGTCGAGCAAATCGATGAATTGTTGCGTAAGCAATGATGGTAGCTTCAATTTTTGTTACGCTCTTCTGGTTCATTGCTTAAAACTTGTTAAATGGCTTTTGTGTGAATGATACTGTGTTTAAGAGGGACATTGTCTTTTATAATTCCGTTTTATCTGCTTGCATTATTTGATTAAGTTGAAGTTTTGGTTTTACAAGCGAATGCTACCATGAATTGGAATAATTGAAATTAGATCATACCCTGTTTGACTAAATATTTGCCTCCCTCTGAGGCCAATCTGCCTTAGGCGGGGAAGGCAGGCTAAAGTTTTTTGTGGCCATATGTAGTGGCATAAAACAGATGTCTCGGCAAATTTGAGCTTATATGTGTAATTTGGCATGTTGGAACAGATGCTTCCCTTTGACCTTACGACTGCAATACAAGTAGCAGAAATTCATATTTTTTACATACTATGGTCTCAACTCCTTCACTGTCTTAATTTGAGTTGGATGGACTCTACTTTCTCATTAAACACATCCCTCTTTATGGACACCACCTACTGATGAGTGGTTTTTATGCTATCTGATGTTCTTAATTGACTTGGAGAGGACTTCCAATAAGATAATATTTACCAAAAAAGGAATGAGAACGCGACATTGCTGTATATACACTGGTCAAGCTTTTGGTTGTGAGTCTTTCATGGCCTAAGTGGCAAGATCATGATGTGGAAGTTGGAAAATTTCGTTCATCTGCCACATTTAAGTCTTAATTTTGTTATTGGTTCTTTAAATTTATGGTTTCTGAACTAATGATGTTTAATTGAAATGTTTGCTGAAATTTGAAAGTCGTTTAAGCAAGGAGTATTGTATATAATTTGAGCCCACTTCTTCCATGTATACACTTTTCGTATTTCGTGCAGCTAAGAAACTGACTTTTCTCTCTTCTCTTACATTTGTGCAGCAACACAATACTCAGCTTCTTGTTGACTTGGTGAGGCAGCAATTTAGAAGGCACATGCATGAGACAGATCCTGAGAAAATCCAAAAACTAAAGGATGAGTGAGTTTGACAATGCCTATTTGGTGGCATTAACAGTCTTGTTTCTTTTTCCTTACCAAAAAAAAAAAAAAAAACAGTCTTGTTTCTTTCAAAGAAAAGGAAATTGTTTAGGATTTATGTGGAAAGGATTCAACACTATATGATGAAATTCTTTATGCGTGTTATCTTCATAATGTTGCGGGGACCCGGATTAGGCGATATGAGCTTTGGTAATTGTTAACTATGTTAGAGTCTCTTTTATTTGGTGGGATCCAGCATTAGACTGCCGAAGGACCTTCCTCAAAAATTTACAGATGGACAAAATGCGAAACTCCTATTTTGGTATCTAGATTGAAGAAGCGTTTCCAAGGTTCTAACTAGATCTTTTTCTTATTTTCAGTGCGGCGAGGGGGCTGATAAACCATATATTGTATGAATCAGAGAAGATGACTGGTCGCAAATTCAGCAAAGGCTCGTAATGTCGTTGTTCATTATATGTTTCAATGGACTTGTTGACGAGGTTTTGACTGTCTATGAAGTAAATTTAGCTTCGGTGGCCAGAAGATACCTCTTTTTGTATTCTCCATTGTTGCAATGGACTGTGATGGTAACATAAAACTGCAAGTGCATTGTAGAACAGGACAAGGGTCAATGGATCGCTATTGGAGGTCTACCAATGGATATGATCACAATTTGTGATAATGTCACAACTCAGAACAGAAATGCATTTGACTGCACGATCGATTTTCACAGCAATGAGCAATTTATGGTTGTTTCCGGCCAAAGAAAAAGTGTGATGTTCTAGTTGTTGCGCATATCTGAAGAACTGTCTTATGATAAAAATAATAGTCTTGCTATAAATGTGGACTGTTTTGTTGAACGACTCGAAGTTTGAAAAGGCTGGAGATTCATGGACCCTTTGACTATGCAGCAGTTTGACGCACTCAAATTGGTTGGGGCGATGAGTGAAATCGAGAGGTCAAAATGAATATTGCTGACCTCCTCATTACATAAGCAAAGATGAAAAGCACATCTCCAGGCTAGTTCAGTCCGCTATCACTGGTAGATCTGCTTCCGCAAGGGGAGTAATTTTTTCACTTCACCAGAGACGCTGCAGAACAAAATGTTTAAAGATTCTGCAAGGCAAATCTAGATGAGTGACCCCATTTAAGATGCCGTATAGATCAAGTGACATGGACCCTTTGTGTTGCTTCGTATAGATGAGTGTCCCCATTTAAGATGCTATCTAGATCAAGGGAAGGAACATGGCCACTACTTTTTACTTTCATTCACTATAACATCTATGATTCAAACTCCAAATCATTCCCTCTTGGTCCTCTCACTGCAATGAAGACTTTCTTGTCAGCCTTGGAGGGTGGAACTTCTGTATCAACAGGACATATACAGTCACTTCTGTATCATGGGTGCTTGATTCAGAGGCTCTCTTCGTCAAATGATTCTCTCTACAGGTTACTCTAATCAATTTGTCTGTGCGGTCTTCACTTGATATTTCACTTCATTATGAACTTGGGGCTCTGAGGGTGAGAGCGTTACGTATGCTTCTGACGTTGATGATTTCATTTCTTCGACTTCTTAGCGATCGTTACTAACAATGCTTGTCATTTTGTCTGTTGTGTTCCTTCTCTCCGCTACAACAGCAAAACGTCACCACAAAGTCTTCCCGTTGTTAAGAATGAGTGCATTGTATCATGTGACAGGACATTAACCTATTTATTCAGCATCCTCATTCATCCTATCATGGGTTAAGGATTTGGAGAAAAGGGGTTGCCTTCCCTTAACAGTTTCTCTCGAAGTCTAAAAAAGAATTGCAGTAATAAAAGGACACTGATATTTCATTATCAACACCGTTCTCCAATTGCAGATTTCCAGCAGAAGTGAATATCGACACCAAGATATCTTACATTTACAATGGACGGTGAAGAAAAATCTATTTGAATAGAGCTAAGAAATATGCTATTGCAGGCTGCATAGTAGCTTCTTTTTATGATCTAGTACTACTTAGTGTATTGTATCTGATAATTCATGTAAATCCCTAGCCAGTTTTTCCTAAATTTGATGGTCCGGTCCTTGGACTGGAAGGACTTCTTCCACTGAGCTGAGGACTTTGATCCCCCCGCAGTTCACTGATGCGTGGGCTGTAAATCCGAGGGCTCTGAATGCCTTTTAACTCTCTAGATGGCGTTGCGCAGGAGCTAGTCTCCTTAGAACTGCAGGTGCGCCTGATCTCACCCCTGCTTCGAGTAATCATACCATCTAAAACCTCTCCATCATCCGCAAATGACATGGCCCTGCTCATCCTTCGTTCCTGATATGACAAAGGCACGTCAAATGTCCAATAATTAGAAGCTGTCTTCATTCTCGACTGGTTTAGGATGTAGAAAAACATTGTAGGACCACTTAAACTGCTTGCACTACAGAAAACTTCTCTCAGAAGCACGTGATGTATTCAAGGAAGTGAGGTGTAATTCAACATAATTATGCGTAGAAGTATTAATGGCACTGTACCGGTGAAAGATGGAATGATACGGCAGGCACCTCATCATACTCTGCAGCATCTAAATCTTGAAGGTGGGCCACTTTGAAGAACTTGGGCAAAATGTATTGTCTCACTGGAACTAGAGCCATGATCATCAGAGGGAAAAGCACCCCAGCGAGTGGAACCCACGTAATCCCAAAACAGACAAGCAAATATGAGGTCTGGAATAATGTGAAAACCATAATTGTCTTGAAGGGTACGGTTTCCACGAAAGTAGCATGATACTCCTCCAGCACTCTGAAGAAAACGATTTAGAAGTGAGAGAAGATAGATATATGCAGTTCGAAAAAATGCAGCAAAAAAGATTTAATCCAACAGGAAGATCCGAGAAATAGATACTTGTATCGTCGGCTTGGAGCAGTGAAAAGCAGTAAGATCCTCTCCCAGAACTGGTTACCAGGGAGGCTTTCGATGGCCATGAAGGCAAAATAGCCCCACAGCACTGAGGTTGGGATCTTCTTCAGCAAAGGCATGGCTGCAACACATCCGCCAACCATTGCAGCTTGAAGCAAGTTACTGAGCCTTTGTTCTTTCACTTCCACTGGCAATAAATCATCGATTTCTTTCTCAACATCAAACACAGTTTCATCGACCTGGGCATCCATGTGCCCCATGCCGGAAGCCATTTGATCTGTCAAGTCCTTCAAATCCTTCAGTCCCTATTTTACAGTAGAAGTGATCATTTGTGAAATAAATATCAAATTGTCGATCATAAGCCTTCTACTAGGAAGTACTCCGACATTAGCAAGAAGGGTTAAGCTCTTTTTTTCCGGTAGATCGGACACTTAGATACAGGTAGAGGTCGAATTAGGTTTAATCTAAAAGAAATGGTATCGCATCATCTTACCAGAGCAGAAGGTGCCTGGTGAATCAGTGGGGTCTGCATTTGTTGATAGGCTTCCTGCATGCTTCCATAGACTTGCCCCAGACTTGCATTCTGACCCATGCACTTACGAGCAGTTGATACAAGCCGATTCCGAAGTAACTGCATAGCATAAACATATTGCAAAAAGCCAGACATTAAATAACCGTAATGGCAATTAACTAACCATAATAGCACAACTAGAACGGATCTGCGCATGTGACCACTACTTCTACGGCAGAAGCTGTAAATTTTAGGTACCTGATGCTTCAGAGTAGCTAAGCTTTTCGTGTGCATGGGGGACTGTGGTATGACACCATTTGATGGAGGGATCCCCAGCAGACCGCATAGTATTGTCTGTCATGCAATTAAGTAAAGAAGGTAAGAACTTCAGTGGAATTATCAGAGGAGAAAGCGATGATATAGTAAGTCAATCTTCATACCAAAAACCCCAGAAGAAGTAGATCGTAGTGGAAAGAAGATGACTTTCTCAAGTTAAATTCTTTCTGCTGAGCAAGTTGGGAAGCTACGCTGTGGTCAAAATAATAAAGCACAGCGATCATTGTTGCCGGGATAAAAGCTCCTATGATATAGAGCACAGGTACTTTTACCATGTCCTGTCGGTTATTACATGAGGAATTGTATCACCTAATTGATAGAGTCCAAAAAAAAAATAACAATGATAATGAGCTAAACATAAGTAGAATATCTGTTTACCCGTACCTTTATAACAGTCCAATTCTTATACGCACCGGGAGACCACGGATTTGGACTGAAGAGGCGCCTCGGTATCCCTTTGGGAATATTTCCAGCTGGTGCATATGAAATTGCTGTCCAGACCAGAACCATCAATGGCACACCATAATCTGCAATGAAGCCTCGAAGTGACCCTGTAGCAGGTTGAGCGAAACTTACAACCTTGATTGACCATAAGCGTGTTAACTAGAAAGATATCCATATGAAGATTAATTTTCAGAGTGCACTAACTTGATGCCATGTAAATCATGACTGGTTTTTAAGTCCCCCTATAACACGACTTTGGACCGACAGAAAAGCAGAATTTCCTTTGTAATATCTTTCATAAGAAAAATATACCATAAGATAAAGTAAATGATTGCACGCAGAATAAATGAAATTTAAACTGTGTATATAGTCTGCACAGCACAGAATGGGACACTAGTTTCGCATGAGACCTTTGAGGTTTCAGAAACTTGCCTGATCCATATTTCCAAGATCTTGCTTTTCTGCTTCTTAATGCTGTAAGCAGAAGCCCAAATGACAAGACCAAAGCAAACATGCCATTTGCAAATCTCCATGGAGGTTGGAATTCAGTAAGGCTGGGATTTTCTCTTTCAGGCAAGCGAAATTCCTCAACCAGCCCCTGAAGAGTGACAGAGTACCAAATTGACATTCAGCTTGGCAAGATGCATAGGGTGAAATTCCAGGGACTTCATGAATAACATGCAGCACTTATAATATGTTGGAATAAGCAGATTGAGACTTTACTTCATCATCATTAATTAAAGCTTAAAGACAGAACAATGTGACGGATAGTTGACTCACCTTGATAGCTTGCTGCATAAAAAGCATCGCGATAAGAAGGCCAAATAATTCACCAGCGAGACGAGTAAACCTATTTATGATTGAGCAAGCTCCGAGGACAGCTAGTAGAAACAGTAAGATTGCAGTCCACACGCATACCCTGCAAGTTTAAAAGTTGAAGTAATGCATAGCAATGAGCAAGGTAATTATAAGAATAACTGATGCCTAGCAGAGTTTGAGAAGTGATATTTTTTTTCAGGAAAGGGCGGAATACAGTACCATCCAGTCCACGCTAGAAAGAGCTTTGATCCCAATTCTGGTCTGTCTTTGGCAAAGTTAAATAAGAAGGTATACATAATTACAGTTGGTTCTGCCACTCCAAGAATCAACAATGGCTGGCCTCCAAAAACAGAGTGTATTATCCCGCACAATGCAGTAGAAGCTAACGTTTGAACCGCCGTCAAAACTCCATCTATAGAATGAAGGAACACTATTAGATATTCCAAAGCATAGGCATATACATATGCACACACACAAGTAGCCCCAGCAGTGGTGGCAAAAAACCAGACAATTAAGTATTTCTTTGGAAGAATTGAATCGGCTGACAAATTCAAGGACTGCCCAAATTATGCACGGCCCTCGATAAAAATTTTGATGCACTATTTCACCTGTGTCTCTTTCCAATTGTTCTCCAAATGAAATAACTGGAATTGCTGAGGCGAAAAAAATGTATGTGGTGGGAGCCAATATCCTGGGGCATTACAGTACCCAGAATCAGTTAGTCTTAACTTAACCAGTCAGTTCTTTAATGATGTATAGGGTGATAAAATAGCAAAAGTACCTAAAGCCTGCCCTGAGTCCACCAGTCCAATCTTGCTTGTAGCATAACAATCTCCCTTGAAGATCATTCTTTATCCCACGAAATGGCACAAAGGTTTCTTCCATCTTCTTTTTCCCCTTTCAATTCAGTCAGGAAAACTGAGTACCCTCTTGCTCAGAAAGAAGCAGCTCCTACAGTGGCTCAATCATTCCAAGGCAAGGCTCTAACTGAAAGATTAGCACTACCAGCATCAATATGGCAAGAGTCTTGGGGACATCTGACCTCAACGTATTTGCAATTGAAATGGCATCATGCATACAATAGATAATCGATATGTGGAAGACCAGGCTCGGGACCTCACACTATAAAATGGGAATTTCCAAATAACACAGGCTTTGCAGGATTGAGCTCCACAAAGGAAGACCCTTCTAGCTGTATCTGAAATTCACCATGAAACAGAACAATGCGGACACAGAGAAAGACCTTGAGGCTGAGCTCCAGATACAGAGGCCTATAAAGGCACGAACTTTATGAAGAGAGCTACATCCACGGCACTAATAGTATTGTGGGTCAAAGGGATATCAAGTAAACATCACTGTCCTAGATGCTCAACAGCAGAAACAAACTCTGACAAAGAAAAAACAGCAGAAACAAACAAAATGCAATGCGCTAGCATTGCTAAAGAAGAACGAGATTAAGTGAGCTTTCCAGGAGTTCCCGATCTAGAAAAGATAAATGCAGATAAAAGTAGAAACAAAGAGTTCAAAAAATGCGGAGTACTCACTGGCTGATATGACTTCAAATGCTAAAAGGAGAAGTCTTTTTCTGGTGCTGAGAGCGTTGGGGTTAAGAGAGAGGGAGAGGTGACAGAAGGGTGGATGTGCCAGTGCCAGCGCCAGTCCAAGACAAGCTGGCACTGAGCGAAGCACCCAAGTATCTTCACTTCCCTTCCCCTCTGGTGCGCGAGTAGATCCTGTCATCCTGACACTTCCCAAAAAACCGAAAAAAGAAAATGTGCATAAAAAGATGTCATGTGCATTGCATGCGATACCAGATAAACGGACAGATGAATGTGACTTGTGCTGTTAATAACATAGGTTGTTTCGTTAAATTAATATGTTGGGTAATAGAGCGAACTATTTATTTCGGGAGTAATGTCTTTTGATAAAATGGCATATAGAGATTTCGAAAAATGGCGTATGTGAAATTGACTATTTTACCCTTCGCCGTAACTTTTTCAATCCTCCACTCTCTTCTTCTTAACTTCCATGTAAGAGTGTGCGGGCACTTATTATCATATTTTTTGAAAATCATATTTACCAAATATAATCTTTCGAGAGCCATTAAACATGCGTGTGTATTCAAGCACGAATAGGTAGATTAAGAGACGAAATGTAAGGAACGTATTTAAATGCTTTTGCATTGAAATTCATCTATAGTCTCATTATAAAGTGACTCAGGCTCCGTTTGTTTTACAAAAAATGTGACGAATCTGAACAATGTTTTTCAAGAAATTATTTTCCAGGAAAATGATAATATTTTCCGGTATTTGGCCGAAACTTGAAAATGAACTAGAAAATACTTTTCATCATTTAACAAGGAAAATTTGATTTGATTTTCTTAATAAAATACATTATTCGAGCACTAATAACTTACTTGCGCATAAGCAGTCGGGGAACCAGATACGAGTGCCAAGGTTTCGGGTCTAGCCTCATTGAACCTCAATTGGGCTTGGCCTCAATAGACCTGGGCATGAGCTCCGGGGTACCAATCCTAGCCTAGGGCGCAGGTGTCGTGAACCCAAGCTCGAGCACCGAGGTCCCGGGCCTAACCTCGATGGACACGAGCATGGGCGTCGAGGACCCGAGCCCGGGGCTGAGGTCTTGGGTCCGACCTTAATGAACATGGGCCCTAGCACTAGCACCGAAGTCATGATCCTGGCCTTGATGGACCCAGTCTTGGGCGCAAGGTCTCGGGCTCAGCCTCAATGGATCTAGGCTTGAGTGTTAGAGTTCCGGACACAAGCACCAAGGTCTCGAGTATGGCTTCTGTGTACCTGCGCTTGGGAGATGGGCAACAGTATCGGGGTCCAAGGCCCGACCACAGGCTCTAATGTCTTGAGCCCAACCTCTATGGATCTGGGCTCGGGCACCAAAGTTTTAGGCCTGGCTTCTTTGGACTCGGGTAGACCCAGTCCCGACCTAGGAACCCTGTCAAGGGCTCGAGAACAGGCATTGGAGTTCATGTACCCAAACGCAAAGTTTCTGGTCCAAGCGCCGATCTAGTCACATTTTTTTAAATGATTTTCAATTTTTTAAGAGAAAATTATTTTCCTAAATTTAAACATAAATTTTTTATTGAATGAATAAAATGTTATATCGAAAAATATTTTTCGCGAAACATACGGAGCTTTAAAGTCATAACCATAGCCAAGGTCAAGGATGAGTCGCTATGTACAGTGTTTGGGATATGCAGCCGACAAGTTGACAGACCTTATAGTCGTTGTGTCCCCACAGATTAGTAGTAATTAGACCTGTCAAAATGGGTCATAAACCCATTTTTTAACCCATTTATTAGTAAATGGGTCATAAATGGGTTGGTTATATTTAGTAAATGGGTCATAAATGGGTAGAAGTCTTATATTAGTGTTAAATGGGTCATAAATGGGTCGCAAATGGGTCATAAATGAGTTTACAACTGATTTAAACTCAACACATTTCTCTTACCCTCGCTCAATCTTGCACTCACTCATTCTGCACTCTCATTTCAGCTTAGGTATGAATTTTCCTATATTTAATTAAATATGAAAGTATTTTAGCAATATGGGTCTAACCGGGTATGGGTCGGGTCGGGTATGGGTCAACAAAATTGCATTGCATATAAATGGGTCATAAACGGGTTAATGGGTCAATTTGGGTCGGACCATTTATGACCCGACCCAAACCCAACCCGACCCACCCATTTGACAGGTCTAGTAGTAATACACTCAAACCCATCATCATTTTGGTTTTTGTTTCAACAAAGGTTTTTGTCATAAACACGAAAAGATGGTGAAAGGGATAGAAAAAATGTAAGTCCCCGAGATTTCCGGCGTCGACCACCAAGATCAGTGCGGTGAAAGTCGAGTCACGTCGTCGTATGATTCATTCTTTCTTTTATTGCTCCAAGCTTGGGGAATAGGAGAGCGTGAATGTCGTGGAACAGAGTAGGAGAAAGCATACAAAACTTGGAAGGATTCATTTGTCTTCATCCGGGGAAGAAAGCCTTCTCTTCCGTGTGAACATGGAAATTGGATAAATAGTATGGACTTCACCTAAAATAGTATGATAATCAAATCTTTCAGCCATCCTGCGTAATGCCATCAACCCCTTAAGATTCAATAAGGAAAAAATTGCCAAAAAAGTCTTGATCCTATCATACATGTGCTGATTCAGTTATAAACCTTTTGATTTGACCAATTCAATTATTAACATTTTGATAATTTGTCAATTTAATAATTTCAATTAATTTTAGCCGAAAATCACTAACGTTGACAATTTTTGAATTTCTTTATAATTTATTATTTTTCTTTTATTTTTTTCTTCTTCCTCTGCCTATCACCAAGTCTCGGCGATGGCTAGCCACTAGCCACAGGCATGGCTCTAGCAAGGGTGAGCCTCGATCGAGTCTGGGCAAGCCTAGTGAGGTCACCTTACTGACCACAGCGAGGCTCGGCAATCGGAGAAAGAAAGAGGAAAAAAAAGAAAGAAAATAGAAAAGAAAAAAGAATATAAAATACAAAGATAAATTCAAAAGAACTTTTAAAAAATTGCATAAATTGTCCACGTCGATGCTTGCTGTGACATGTAAATCAACCGGCTTCCACTTCAGTAATTTCCAACCAAAATTTACTAAAAAAACTAAATTGATAAATTGTCAAAAGATTTAAGACTAAATTGGCCAAATTAAAATATTCATGATTAAATTAGTATCCGTACAATAGATTTAGAACTTTTCTAGTAATTTTCTCATCCAATAAGTATGCTATGTAATGTTGTGTTAAGTATAATTCTTGTTGTTGTCGAGTAAAATCACGTGAAGTTGTTTATCCCAAAAACTTATTGTGATGGGTTCAAAGCGGACGCTGAAGTCTAGTTTAGGGAGGCAAGATAAAAGTACACAGGAAGAGATAATATGAATTTTTCCTGAACTTTAGGAGAGATAATGTTGCCTTTAATGGGTTAACACTAGCGATAGATCCCTACATTTTTACTATCTTTGGAATCACCCCAAAGGAGAAAACGCACCACCTCAGATATTAATGTAAACCATGGAAATCCATGCACGTGAAAGTAGTGTTGATACCTTGTCATGACTCATCATGACTCCAATTCAACCCAAAACAAGAATAGTAGAAAAAGAGGGAAAATGGGTAGAGGACAAAAGCGCACACTCACCAGAATATTCTTGCAATTAGTACCATGGGGAAGAAATAATGGAAAATCATGATCAATCTTGTCCCGGCACAAAGTGAATAGCGCCAAAAGCTTTTCGTCCTTAACAAAAGCAGAAAGTCCAGAAAACCTTTCTTAGTAAGGCAGCAAACTATCAATGATCATGGGCATGATGTCTTTCCATTTATGATCGTCAGTTCGATTGGACAGTGGACGCTGAGTTTGTGCTCTTCAACAATGGCAAAACAGAGCAAAACAAGGACAACGATTCCCCATGTAAGTCATAACTCTTAGTCGGCTTACTTGCTGCCAAAAAACGAAAAACACAAAAGCAAGTGTCCCCCATCACATTACATGGCCAATGATTTTCTTGAATTGTATGTGATCATGCACGCTTGTTTCCACCAATTTTGGGCGTACTTTTCCTACTCAATGGACGAGGAAAACTATTGCCGTCATAGGACAGAAATAGTTCATCATATTCAGTTAGAGAAATTGGAAAGGAAGAGTTCGATATTAAAGGGGTACCATGTATGCTTCTATTTCGCTGCCTCCATTATCCTCAAACTCTGATCCACTGGTTGATAAGTTACAAAACTAATAAATCAGGTATCGATAAGACTTATAAGATGCACTGCTTACAAAAGACTGTTGCGTTCTGCACAAATTATAGTTTTGGAGGTATATGAACAATAGTTCGCTTGGATTGTAGAGAGAAAGGGAAGCTTGCGTGCTACTATTTTTCTGAAGCGGAGGGAGTATCATTCAATCAATTGGGTAATTCAGGGATGAAACTGGAGACATTGTTTCGAAAGAGTATATACCCCATTTTGTGCCTAGTTTATTGCAAAGCAATGATTAACTTGTTACTAGGTTAGGCCAAAAGATGATCAGAAGATAGAGCTCTCTTGTCCTTGTGGCTTTGTTTGAGGAAAATGCAATCTCTCACATCATTTTGTCTCGCAAACAAACATGTTACATGTCATGTTCTTAATGAGAGAGAGAGAGAGAGAGAGTTATTGTAAACCATTGAATAATAGGTGTGACATCGTCCAAAGAGATCTACAGTCAATGATGATGTTAGTTGGCAGTTCATGTCAGAAAAGAAGGAAAGTTTGGGAGGGAAGCGGGATAAATTTTGCCTAGACCGCTCTATCACATATTCAATAATGCTCAATGATTGTGATTAATCTGGTCGCCGAACCCTGGTCCATGCTATAATTGCTGGGGAACTTCATACTAGCAATTGGCCTCTATCAATTAAAAAACTCAGAAATCTGGAGGAAAAGAACAAAGAAGGCCCCATCTAGCCTCACTGAATTAGGGCAAAAAAATAGATAAATATAGGTAGCCTCAAAGAAATTCTCAACACCGAACCCCATCCGACTAGCTCTACCACAATCAGCACACAACATCGATGACAAGATGACGCGAGCATGATGATATGATCTCGTTCTAAAATTGGTCAAGTAAGTAAAATCAACTCATCTGATAAACATTAGCAAATTGATCTGCATATTGTTGATGCCATAGTTCAGCCTAATTTTCCACATTGGTTGAAAAATATAAATGTTAGGCATCTGAAACCAACTACAAGACAGATGATTAGAATAGTAGAAGCGAAATCTACAGTGATCAGCAAACCTAGATCACCCCTTTCTTTCCATCATACTCCTTACCCGTTGCAGAATACGTACAAACTCGTAGAACAATGAGAAATCGAAAACTGGTAAATTCTCGCCATCTGCAGCCGACTTCTGACTAGTAGAGAGAATGCATGGGTTCTGACAAATGAGGAGGTCAAAACCTCCAAACTTAGAAAACAAGTTCTCGAGCTTGCTAGTGGTCAGCCTCTGTATGCCGTCAATCTGCATCAATTCCCCAGTTTGCTCACTATTACCCCACCATCGCCTTAGAATTCTGCGTCTTGTTTCCGAGGTCTCTATGGAGACTACACCTTTCAAATGGATGCCAAGCCGATGCAAGGCTACTTCGGCTCCGCCGATTCCACTAAAAATGGATAGCACAGTCAGTCCATCAGGGAACATCGACTTTAACACGGATAGATGATACCCTAACACATCTGTCTGGAAACAGTGCCTAAGGGATTCCAGTCTCTCATTTAAGTTAATGTCATCGAAGTGAGTATGATTTAGCGGGTAGCCAAGGATGGATTCCAAATGGTGAGGCTCTACTGGTGCCAATTTGTATTGACCAACCCAAATAAGGTTTCGGGCTCGACAGTGATGAAGGATGTCCCTTTGCTGTTCAGATGAAAGCAACCCTCGCGAATCTGTCAGAACTCTACCAAGTCTATCGCACAAAGGCGACAGGCCACTTGTTTCAGGATTAATGCAGCTCAATTGTTTCCGTGTATCCCATGATGGCCACCATCTTTTTGTATGTGGTATTGCATCCTCGATGGTCATTGGCGGCTTGGGTAGTACATGAGATCTATTTTCAGTTGGAAGGTTGTGCACGAAGCCTTCCTTCCTAGTCAATGCGGAAAAGTACTGACTATTCACAAACTCAGGCTCAAGCGCATACAAGAACTGAGAAATTTTCGCCCAAGACTCTTGAGAAAGGTTGACGACACTCCCATAAAAGAAATATGGAGGTTTCGCTACCACTTGATCAAGGCCTTTGGAAGGATTCGATCCAAATGATTTCTTTGTGACGATTCCAGTGTATTCAGTGCTGGCTTTTCGTTCAGACCATGTAGATCCGAGGCAAGAGCTAGAGTCATCAGTAGACTCTTGCTTTGGCTTTTTCCCCTTACGAATGTCCTCAAAGTCAAATTGCCTACAGTTAGATACAGCATCTGGAAAGCCATCAAAATTCTCTTCTTTTGGCCTCTTTCCTTGAAGACCATCCCTGTTGTCATAACTATACTGTGATGAGGCATCTGCACCAAAATCCTCGTTTTTTACAGTTGTAAGACCATATGAGTTGCTTCTCACGTGATTCTTCATCTCTATACCATGATATTCTTCATAGTTTGTGATATGCCAGTAATTTTCACGGAAACAAGAAGAAGAATGCTGCACCAAACAAACAAAACAGTGAACTCATATTTCAGAACAGATCATTAATACAAGTTTCCACTGGCATGTCAACAACCAAGTAATGTTCAAAATCCAAGAATCATTACATTGTTCTTCTCTCGGACACAACTCTGAACATGGTCTAACAGAATTAAAAGGCAAGAAATCCAAATCCAAAGTTAAGAAACTGGTGATCTAACTGCATGAGGAACAAATTTTTAACATAATCTTTCTGTTCATTCGTCCAAACAAGAGGGTAAACTTAAACAAAATAAAACGAACATTAGAAAATCAAATCACCTTATCTTTCTGAACAAACTTTCCAGCAAGTGGACCAGCAAGAATTGACTCAGCAAGTTCATCAATTGAAACTTCTGTACCTGAAAGGAAAAAGATATCTCAATGGTTAGCATGCATATGGGGTGACATGTCACAGCCAATTGAAAAGTCAGTTTGATTGATACATTGACTTTCAACAGGATCAGCATACCAGCTGGCTAACGACAAAGATATTAACCTCCTGAATATTGCATCTGGTGTTATCTAAAAGGAAAGAAGAAAAGTATTGAAACATTTCGCTCCCACAAGGACCAGACAAAATGGTTATCCAATCTTGGCTTGGAAGACTAAAGCCAAGTGTCAGCATAAAGGCTCCAGGGGGAAAAAGAGGCAGGATAGTGCTTTTAGTGCACATGGTTCTGGATGCTTCACACTACCTGAGTCCAGGGAGAGAACTCATAGGCTGATATATAAGATGTGCCCACGAAAGGGACATCCAAATTTTGATCTAGCATAAAATTCAGACTCAGGCCAGAGTTTTAATAAGCCTGCCCCATGGATCCCAATCACCTGTCATGAGATTCCGTTCTTTCAATTTCCACCTAAACTATACTCACACGTCAAAGCATTGAGAAAACTTTTTCAAAACCTTTTTTTCCAAATTAAACATGTTTATCTTCGCCTAACTTCAATACTTTCACAAATGTCATTCACAACTGCTCACCAAATCTCTCAAATGCAGATGACACTTCATTCTCAGAGAAACCCATTTCAAGCAACCTGAGTGTCTTATCCATAGTCCCGAACAATTTCTCATCATTATTCTCCTGCAGAAAACATTATTAAAGCAGCACCAATCAATGCTGAGGAAAAAAAAACTGTAATAAATATGTCAGACATGTTGAATGTGATAAAGACACCTAGATCTGCAGCTTTAAATCTCTAAATTCCAACTCGTGGTTTCTACATGGTTCAATAAAAAGACGATGCCATCATAATCCCAATTGATTTGGTTTAGAGTTGGGCCGTTACGATACAAAATATAACAATATACAGCAGCATGTATCTATTAAATATACGACTAACAGGACCAAGCACGACACTTAAAAGTGCAAAATGACGCATACAGATGATGCACAACAATGTTGAACTCTTTGCTGTTCATGAAAGAGGATGTAGAGTACTCAGTACAGCTTTAAAGGGACAAGGAGAATACTCGCAGAGGTCCTCATTGCACCAACCACATTCGCTAATCTTTGCCATAAGCATCACATTAATATATTGATGACTCTATCGCTAAATAACCACGAAAAACAATCTCCTACTGTTGAAACAACTTTTCCTTCCACAAATTTATGTCAGAAATGTTCACAAAAACTTATTTCAAGCACTCATCTTTAAACTTCCCCTCGCGTGTACACTGAACCTTACACATGAGACATGAGATGTGGATTTAACAACTGGGGGACAAACAGGAGTAATAGACATAATAACCAAACAGTGTCAAGATTCGAACTTTCGACCCAAAGTCAATCATCATGTTGAACCACCATTTTTTCCAAAACCCCGAGCTGTCTGACAACGTGATCTATATGTTATATATCTTAACGAATATGCAGCAATCGGGCATCTAATCTTGCATAAAAACTTCACCTCAATATTATCTTCATTGTTATTAGTTCTATCAGTTGTGTCCTTTCTAAACTTTTCGGTTATTTGGGCAGCAACAATGAAGTCCACCATCTCATCAACGGTTGCATTTTCACCTATCAAAACCAAGAAAGAAGTCATCTAAACAAGAAAACAGCATAGAACCAGGAAATATAAGAAGACAAGTGCCATTGCTTCTTTGACCAAAAAAGAAAAGTGCCATTGCTTCCAACAGAAACTGTCCAATTGTCAGACAAGTTGCATACAAGAACATCTATAGGCAGAAAATGCTCAAGGATGTCATATATCTGGAAACTTACCGTGAAAGGGTCTGTGAAATGGTAAATGAATATGATTGAAAGAGAAAAAGCACTCGTCAAAATTAGCATCACATTAGCTGAGAACTAATTTGAGTGCTGAGAACAAGCATTTTATTGATAAACCATCTAGAAAGTGCCACAAATTTCAAAGATCCCAGAGTTAAATGGTGCATAATGCAAACAAAAGTGAAGGGCAACGTCCATGTCTGAAAAGAGTTGAATCCTTGAAAAAACATAACTATGTACCATAGAATTTTGTGTATGTATACACTAGCAACACCTTTCCTTCTGACTCAGGTTAACAATTGCTTGTAATCTCCATGGCAGGATATACCAAATTACTGTCTTCCAAAAACGGTATAATCCTTTTTAACATTTTAGACCACAAAACTTGTGCTTTCATTAGATCTTATTTCCAGTAATTCTTTTTGTATGAGGGTAAGCTTCAGACACAGTGAGTATGCACCGTGCATACAGGTGCATTGCGGGCACATCCTTGGTGTGCTTGTGTGTGGGTACACGGGACATAGATAGATACGGATACAGATAAACCTAAAATGAAAAAAAAAACGTTCGTGCAAAAATAGATATTGTAGTGGTTTTATTTCTTCTTGACAAGGATTTCAATTAAACCCATCGATAGGTGCATTAATATTGCACGATGGAAAAGTGCAGCAGAAATCCTAAACATTTTAACCACGGCTAATTGACCCATAAATGTACAAATTTTTGTAAATTGAGTCCTGTAAGTTTAATATTGGTCAATTTCTCAGGGAATGAACATTTTCCAAAAAGGTTTAGGACTAAACTGACCAGAATTAAATGCTTGCAACTCAATTGACCAACTAAAATGTTCAGCACTTATTTGCACTTATCCCATCGCACAACATTAATTTCTAATGCACTGACATCAAGAAGAACCTGGAAAGTGATTACTTCTTTTTCACATGAAGACAGCAATATCATGATGTAGAATAAACAGCACAAGAAAGAAAACATAAAGCGATCACAAGGCTTTCAGGAAATTTTATGCACCAAGCCTGGCAAATGCAAAATCAATATCCTTCGCAGAGAAATGCATCATCTGCAATGACGCCCTTTTTTCATCATAGACTCCCCCAACAAAGACAGATTCCTGCATAAGAGCAATAACAGAGTTAATGCAAATTCTATCAATTTGAATATCATGAATAGAGGCGCATAACCATGACCACCATACCAGATCATAACAATATTGGATGGCAAGCTAAAGTACCAAGACAGTTGAGAGCGCTTAAAGTACCAGTTCCACAGCAGACTTACATTGTATCACTCAACCGTGACATTAATAAGGAAAAAAAAATCAGAAGTATCCAATCTAGATGATGATTGAAAATTTTTCTGTAATTCGTAGGTAAAGGATAGATAGAGGCCAATTATTACTGCATGGTTTACCTCTTTTGGTTCGATAACTGTTGAAAGTTCTGGATGACTGGTCGCATCATCATCATCATCGAACAAGCAATCCAGCGAATCTGAAGATTCAGACTTTGATTTCTGATTACCCTAGCCAAGACAAAGCATGTCAACTTCAATAGAAGCTGAAACATCTATAGTTGATGAACATCATTTTCACATTTCTTCTTAAGAGAATGGAAAAGTCTAATTCCATATACTCGCATGGACAACGACCTCATAAGTCCTGGGACTAAGTCATGTACACAGTACTACCTTATTTCCATTTGTGTCACCTTGCTGATTGAACAAATAAATGGAAACTGAAATTGATCTCTGAGTAAAAAGAAGGGAACAATGTCCAGAAGTCTCCGAATAATGTATAGTTGGCTCATAATGTACTTTGGGCGGTGCTGCTACCACAAAGTTTCTTGTGCATTTGAGACAAGCACCATAATCCAGTGGGGCAGAGTCTAAATACCATATATAAACATGCGATGGGACAGGAATGGTCGGCCAGGCCAGACTCAGTCCACAGCATGAGCCCAGCATGCTCATTTCTGTGGAAAAGTTCAAGGCCTAAAAGATATTAGATTGGGAATGTCGTATGCTTCATCCATTCTTTAAAGCTTCTACAAGGATCAGCACTAGCAGATCCTAGAGATTTTCAGACGCCTGTCAGCCCTTCTGCCACCAGGCATCAAGGAAAGTCGGCAAACATGCATGTGCACAATTGTACACAAACCCATGGTCTAATCAATCTTTCACAAGATCCTTTCCACACACAATTGGCATCCTCGGCATTCATTTTTGCACTCATCATCAGAAAGGCCATTATTAAACACTCATTTCCAGCATTTTTTTCTGCTACATACTACAATTTCAAGCTCTTATTAGTGAAGAAAAACTCCCTTCAAAATGATAACTACATAGCGATGTGAAAGTTTCAAGTCATAATCAACCATTGATATATCTTGCTTTAAGCATTTTCATAAATCCCGACACAGAATTTAAGCAATTAAAAGAAGTCAATAGAGTTACCAATAGTCACCTTTGCGGTTTGGTGCTCATCACAACATGTGAATTTCACCACTCATTCTCCAGGAAATAAAGTCATGAGTAGATTGACTTAACCCTTTTATAAATATTTGGTAAGGGCTTATTTTTAGTGACTTGAAGGGGAAGTGTTCGCAGAGCAATGTAGGAGACTTGTTCAAGAGGAAAGCTAACAGGGTAAATATGAGAGAGCACTATAAAGATGCAAACATTTTCCAAAGATTGATAAAATGCAAGTAACTAGAGAGCATAGATTGATAATATGCAAGGAACTAGGAAATTTCGCCGTATTCATATGCAAACAACCAAAGCAACAGAAAGACAAAGAAACAATCAAGTTTTAAGCCCGTTGAGCATAAAGCTAATGCTTTAGTATCATTGAGATGTGTATTATTTCACAAAGAACAGCACATCATTGAGATGTATATTATTTCACTTACTGAATATCCTATGAGAGTCTCTAGTATCAAGTCAACAGACTCGTCCCCCAGATTCTCACCTAAATCATAGAGAAGAAGCTCAAGCATCAAATGTCATTGTAAGTATTCCTACCACAAATCTGGCATGGTCATTAGTACATAAAAGATGAAAAAAAAAGACATAACAACTGATCCAAGGCAAAAGCCTGTAGCATACTTACAGTATTCAAATCTTTTTTTTCTAATTTTTTGGGTAAAGCATTAGCTCAATCCTTTACCATTGCTCTAACAACTGATCCAAGGCAAAAGCCTGTAGCATACTTACAGTATTCAAATATTTTTTTTCTAATTTTTTGGGTAAAGCATTAGCTCAATCCTTTACCATTGCTCACAGGTACCCGAGAACTTTCAAATAGGATAACACGTGAGATTTAGAGTTACATAGTCTGACCACGTACATACCCCTTTCTCTAATTACTTTGTCAACAAGAGATGGTTTGAAGCCCATTCCAATGAAAAGCAATCTCATATTGCTTCCAGATGAACTTGCGCCATCATTCTGTAACCATAAATGGAGAGAAATCATGAATCCTGGTATAGCAAGGCTAGCAGATAATGAAGAAGTTGAAAACGTAAGAAGATAAATGGATATAGTGGACAAAATAGAAACTGAAGAACTATGATGTTGCTTATTGACAGAGATCCACCTCGGTGCAGTCCTAGTATAAAGGGGGTGAGGAAGGAGAGAAAAGGGTCAATTATGGTTTTAGGCTTTTAACCCTGACAATCCCACGGGAAAGGCCAGAAAATTCGACATGGTTATTTCATTTAGCACTTAACAAAAGTACTCTATTACAGTGTATTTCCTTGACAATAAATTTCAGCTCAGTTCAAGGGACCTTAAACAATAGAGATATATACCCAAATCAGGTCTTAGAAATGCGTAGCCGAATAAAGATGATCAGAAGCAAAATGGAAAATGAGATGGGTGCAAGGTGAAATATATATTCGTAATAGCAAGGCCATACCCCCATATGCCTCTGATAGATGGTCTGCGGCGGTAACTCCACATCCAAAACCTCGGGCTTCGGCACTACATCTCCGGTTGCTTCATGATCAAAGGCACTATCCACATAATTAGGTAAGTCGCCCTACAAAAAAATTTAATAAGCACATACAGCATGAGCAAAATTCAACTCTACCATTCTCGTTGGACCGCACAGTAAACGATTACGATACTAACCATCTTGAAGTATTCCAGTGGAGGGCAACCTAGGATGAAAAGATACTCCTAATCACCACGAGCCGCCGGCCATGCGTCACCTTGAACCGACCACGAAATCAGCTTAAAATTGAAAAAAAAAATAAAAACTCTCCAAAGAAGCAAAACAACAAGTCTCGTGCTAGGAATTTAAACACAACCATAACCCACCATGTACCTCCGAAACGTAAATGCAGCACTTTCGAGAACACGAAATCTCACTTCTGAATTGCCAATGAAAAGGGGAAAATCCTAACGATCTAGCCGCAGGCAATTATCATGCAGGAGTTTCCCGAAGAGCAGTTCGCTCCCCCCAGTTTAATTAGGCCAACGCATGAAATTGCACGACCGAACGCACACTCCACACCACAAGACGATCACCAGTAGGAAAAACAAAAATAACTGCAGATTACAGCTGATTCCCGAGCTGATCGAGCCGGAAAAGAGATGAACTTATCACACCGAAGCACGAAGAATCGGGAGAAACGGACGATCGGACCAAAGGAAAACAGCAGCGGGAAGAAGCCGCGCGCGCCTACGGAATGCGGACGGAAAACAAGGACGGGGGGAGCATGCCTGGCCGGCGATTCTCACCGGAGAGTCCCGTACGGGCGGCGACGGCGGCGCGCGGCGGAGGGCTCGTCGGGATTGGCGGTCTCCGAGCTGAGGCCGACGCGAGACTCGGAGGGTGACTGCGAGAGCGAGCGAAAAGCGAGAGAGTTGGAGCGAGAAATGGTGGTGAGGTGTCAGCTTTTGAAACGGAACGAGCGTCCGCACGGAAACCGTCAGCCAGCTTAAAAAAAAAAAAAGACAAACACGCTCGGCTTCCCTGGTACGGCCGATTTGTTTTTGGGGAATTCCTAAACTACCCCCTAGATGAAGCGACAGCGAGTTGAGCCCCCTGGTAGTTTCGTCTTTTCCGCTCCGTGACCATTGCTGCCGTTTCGGGCAGAGTCCATTTCAACAGTGACCGAGGTCGATCGTACTTGTCGGCAGTAATTTAACTTCACGGCCGGACCGTAACTTCTCTACAGTTGTAATTAGGAATTTTCTTTTCCGAGCAGTAGTAATCTGTCTATAAAGTTCGTACTATGAATATGCTAACGCTAGACAATTAATTGATAGGATAATAAAATTATCGGAAGCAATGGCAATTTCGATTAGTAATTATCCTTATCGATTGATATTATCTTGACAAGCCTTTTGTAAGTGACAACTCGATGATCATCATTTACCTTAAAATCTCGTAACATTAACAATTACGTCTTTGAATTAATCATAAATCTCGTATTTCCTTATCTATTAACTTAATTCCACGACCGTAACGTTCCTTCACGGTTCCCAAACCTAAAGTCCCCATTGGTTAGTAATTATTCTCATGCCTTATCTTTCTTAATCAATAGTAACATCGGACTCTTATAATTAGCAATTTTCCTTAAACGCAAGTCTCCGTCATTTCAAAATCATTTGACCGTTGAAATTTTTCCTTTTGACCCAAATGTTCAAGATTACATACGGCGTCGATCTCGTCAATTGTTGGACTTGACCATAAAATTTTCCCTTATCTACGAATTCCATTTCGAAATCCAGAGAATGAAAACATATCATCTCAATTTAAAAAATTACGAAAATTTTGGTGTGATCCTACACGTCGATACGCAACATCCTCTCGATCAAAGATCCTAGCTCCGTTCCTACCATTGCCACAGCTTGCTCCGACACATTCATGGGCAAGAGCTCGCACGCAAATGCCCACACATTTGCCATCATCGAATAAACTGCAGAAGTAATTGTCTTGCACCCAACTTCCATCATCATTGTTATCGTCCGACAATTCTCACGGAAATCCACAGAAGCATTGTCAACATCTTAATGTAAGGACAGGACTTGACATAAAGAACTCCCCATTTCCATTGACTTCAGGACAACTTGTTCGCCTGTACGGTTGACTAAGATCAGTTAGTAACATCAGTTCAGTAATTATACAGTCAGTAGATAGATACACACACACACACACATATATATATATAGAGAGAGCGAGAGAGAGAGAGAGAGAGATTGTAGAATGCTAAAGAGAGGACCTTGAGAGAT
Source organism: Syzygium syzygioides (assembly GCA_031216285.1). Classification (NCBI taxonomy): domain Eukaryota; kingdom Viridiplantae; phylum Streptophyta; class Magnoliopsida; order Myrtales; family Myrtaceae; genus Syzygium; species Syzygium syzygioides. The sequence goes on from CM062249.1 coordinate 34,116,262, forward strand.
ATGATTAGCACCGAACAAACTACTCCAGAAAAGCTACATTAAGTCAACACAACCGGAAGATCCAAAAGGTAAGTGGCAAGAAAAGAAAATCTGTTGTATCTTTTGATATATTGTTAGAAAGAAGCTTAAAAACGCAAAAGTATGCGCCCCCCCATGATTCTGAAGCAAGAACCACCCCCCCCCCAACAAAAAAAAAAGAGCGAAAACATCAATTAGACTTTCGACCAATACAATTTAATCGCAGCAAATGAAACGGGGGGTTAAAAGAACGACAGGAACAATCTAAAACGGACACTTCAATAATCAGCAATGATCATGACACTGAATGCATCTTCGGGGCTCAGGACAATGGCAATCCCATACGCGTGCTCCTAGAGGGTAAAATATTTCGAATCAATATTTCAAATTGTGAAAATCTCTTTGTGATCATTTTCGTGGACCGCCTTTGGAAGCACCTTCTCTTTCTGCCTGGAGCGCTCTAGGATCAAGTGGAATTGTCCCCACAGTTAAAGAACTCGAAGATTCATTGAATCCATTGACTTTAACAGGCATTGAACCAACAGTGACGACTTCCGTTTGCGCAGTTTCAACTTTGGCAGCTCCAGTGGCACTGCCCACATATGCCTGATCAGCCTGCTTTGGGTTGATGGTGAGTGAACCAATCTTCAGACTAGATACTCCATCATCTTTGTGTTCCAGTACTTTCTGCTCATCAGATCTTCCAGTAGTAGCACTTCCACCGGCAACATTGGTATTTAGAAAGACCTGCTCAGTATCCGACATGGGATTCTTCCTCGTACTGTTTAGGTCTTTCGGCTCAATAGTTTTCCCTTCACGTTGGGGCTCATTGACGATATTATACAATCTCCGCGGAGGTTCTAAGGTAGGTACGGGAATTGTAGTGTGAAAACTCCTCGTTAGTAGCCTAGCTCTCTCTTCCTGCATCATTTTCTGCCGATTTTCGTAGTACATAAAGTCATCCAGCAAAGATGTCTTCAAGCTATGATTCTTGAATATTTTAAGCATCTCCAGACCCTGCTTATGCATAATCTGCACAAAATTCGTATCAAGAATGAGCACCATGTTTTGTTGACAATATCTGACACAGAACTACGGAAATAAACCTGTAAGAAAATATGGGATCTACAAGCAACAAAGTTAAGCAAAACAATATGGTCCAGTCTGGATGCCCTATGGCCAGTGGAATGTAAACAAGCAAGTACACCTACAAACGATGCCCTCACCATATATTAAGTGCCTCCAAATAAATATTTTAGCACATTCATTTGCAATTGCTTTTATATAAACCAGGAGCGTTATATGAATACGATGATGGAACTTAGCTATGAAGAAGAAAATTCATCAAGCCATCGAGACCAAGACATGAGACGGGTTAACAGAGGAAGAGCCAGAAATACAACTACAACCCGTGTAACCTGTTATTTGACAACAAGAAAAGGGGCCACTGCCTAGCAGTTAATAGGAAGTAAGATATACAGCCGGGAGAAACCTAATACCTCTTGCGTATCCCTGCTATTAGTGACTGGCTTGTTCTCGTTGTTCTCTAAGATGATATGCCTAAAGGCACCATTTTGCACATCTTTAATGATGTGCCACTTGACACGAAAGCTGCCAGTCCATTTATCTTGTTGCCAAAAGTCCATATCCCTGTGAAAATCCACTGGTCCAACCATCTCTGCAACACCACAGAATTGACCGCTGGCATTAACCTGCGAAAGGGCTCTAATCAGCACTACGAAATAAGAAGTCTGGTTGGAGGTTGGGACATTCTGGTAGAAATCTGTCGGCAAAGCGCTCAAAGAAAAGAAAAACTAACAAGTATTAGGACACCTTTGACATTTGAAAAGAAAACGAAACTGGGAAATTCTTCAAGACAATGTGCAACTCACCGAGAAAAATAAGAAGATAGGGCAGCTTTTACTTTTCTCTGCAGCTATCTTCTGTGCATCTTCGTAAGCACTCTGCAGCTTCTTGTTTCCATGAGGAGTGGACGACCAAACACTATACTTTATGCTCCTGTGCACATCATCCTCGCTGTATGACTTTATCACAAAGAACTTGGCATCCTCATGGTCAACAGAGAAATCATCTATATTATTATACTGGTCCGTATCAATAATGATGAACCCCTGCGCATTACTATCTCCTGCCTTGGTTGTGTACGCTCTAACAGCCAGCTGACTTTTAGATCTGCTGGTTCGAGGACCCCTATTTTGTTCACCCTGAGCATCTAAAGGGCCACTAGCATTTTCCTGCGCTCTGCCAAGATGTAATCTCGGTCGAGGTTTTTCCACTGCACCCCATCCATAAGCACTTGAACCAAAGTCAGAAAAACCAACCTTTAGCTGGCTACGGTGAGACGGAACCTTGCCACTAAAGTTATTATCTACATGCTGAATGGTGCTGGATGTGGTTCTACCCTGCACAGAGAGAAGAAAATTTAGACCAGAAAGGACACTGGCAATGCAGGAACATCCTGCAAGGTGCTTTTCTCAAATTACAAGTCCATCAGCAGCAAGAAATGGCACTTACCTGATATACTCGTGATGAAGTAGAATTTGAAACACTTGCGGAAGAAACGCTTCCATAGGTGACAGTTGGTTTTCCATGACCAACATTCTCTCTCGAAGGTTCCGACGGCCTGTTAAGAGAATTCGCTGGATTGGAAGAATTTTTAGTAGAGTTCCTACCGAATGCTGTTGATGCAGAGCCACCGTTATTTTTTAAACCTCTTGCATCAGGTCTAGAGATAGTCCCGGCCCCCGGGTGTGACAAGGCTTCAGGAGAATTGACATCCGGTTGAACAAGAAAGGGAATATAGGCAGGTGAAGAAGCAGAATTATGATAAGGGGATAAAGGGTAGTACTGTTGGGCCCCCACAAATGGGCCTTCAACACCTATCATAGCACCAGGTATGTAAGGGTTGTATGGGTTGTATGGAGACTCCGCATATCCATAGCTAGGTGAATAATATACATAAGGCAAACTTTCAGATTGTACACCCTGCAGCAGCCCAAGCTCAAGTCAGCATAATGTATGAAGAGATAACATCCTAGCTTTATTTTATTTGTTTCTTACTTTCCCTGACTGGAAACAGAGTGAACAGGCAGAGTAGGAAGGAGGGAACAACTTACAGTATATTGGACATCAGGACCATCTATACCAAAAACTCTATTATGGTCCTCCCAATCATTTGGTGTTCCAAATCCTGGATATTCAGAGCAAAAGCAGTTCACACGTCAGCAACCACCAAAAGCAATGGCAATTGGCATATAACAACAGATGGACTTCTGTGTCACCTGTACAATAATAACCATAGTTGGCGGCGGGATAATACATGCCCTGATCAACAACAAACTCAGGGGCTCCTTCATTATACATGCTTTCTACTCGTTCAAAATGTGGATTTGCAATCAGCTGATTTGTTTCGGTATTTTGAATCTGGAAGAAAGAAATAAGCATAAGTATAATGCGAATGCACAAGAATCCTAACAGCACTGTCAGATATGAAGGAGTGCATATCATAATAATAAGAATAAACTTTTTGTTTGGCATTTGAATGACAGTAGCAAAATAAATCCATGGAGCTCAAGTACCAGATAAGTTTCTGCATTCCCGTGTTCATTGATATTGTGCATATCCATCCCAGAACTGCGACCTGCATAGCAGAAGACAGGATAAAAAAATAAGCACACATTAACTCTCAACAACTTGAACAGCAAAGAAAAGGAGTTAAGAATTGTCATATTTAAACAGGCTCATTCACACAAATAATAACGAAAGTTACCGGGAGAAGCTAAGTCACACGAACTTCTACCAAGTCAAACAAGTATCGATTCTGACCCAAAAAAGAAAAAAGAAGCAAGCATCAACAACGGGAACAAATTCCCAGAGAAAGATGAACGAGTCCCGCCAAGTCAAGTCATACTCCATGCCCAGGTAGGAAAAGCCAGCGCAAAGAGATACCAGAAAACTGAATAAGTATCTTCAATTGAGAAAAAGCACATTCCTTCTCAACATAGCATCAAAGTATTCCCACTGAAATTGGAGCCAGCAGATACTCCAGGGTCCGGACTCGTAAGCTAATTCCGAGATTAGTATCGTGAATTAAGCAGGTTTCGGGATGCGGATGCAGCCCCATTCGAAGCGCCCATTTGTTTTAAAAGCACAAAATAATCCTTCCAGTTACACACCAACTATCTCCAGATCAAGGGGAAAAAAGAAACACAGAGAGAACCACATGGACCATAGAGAATCGAAGCGAAGAAAAGACGGAACAAAAGCATAGAAGGGCCCTCCTACTAGCACAAACCCGGAGATACTAAAGCAATTCACATCTGCAATCCGAACCACTTCACAAAGAAAACCACGGAATTCGCTACGCAGTCGAGACTCTTTACGCTGGTCCCGAGAATTCCCTCCAAGAACACAAATCTATTAGAATTCGCATCCAACAACCGCCCCTACGCTTCAACACCACTCACAGCACACCGCGTCAACAACACCACTTGTTCTTCACCGAGCTCTCACCACTCCAATTAGATAATTTCTCAATAAATCTCAAAATTAAAACCCCCCGAGCAAGCAGAAACAGACGGACCGACGCCGCGAAAAGCAGCTCGGGGAACTCAAGAAAGACACGCACGCAGCCCCCCCCCCTAAACGCAAGAGCGCGCGCCCCACATAGATCCCCCAACCCTCGCCGGCCGCGAATTCGATTCGCCACGCCACGCCGCGAATTCGAGCTCACGGCGCAAACGGCGACCGCTCGGAAACAACAGCCAACAGACACGCGCGCGCGGGGGGAGGAAGGAGAGGGACTCACCGGAGAGCGGAGGAGGGAGGGCGGGTAGGGGGGGTGGGCGAAAGGGGGGCGGAAATCAGGCCGCGCTCGACCTAGGAGCTCCCTGGAGGCCCGGAGATGGAGGAACCGACGGAGATTCGGGGCCCCAGCGACATACTCCGGCCCACGGTCTTCCCCGCCCGAACGCCGAACGAAGGAACGGGAAAACCCTAGGGAATCGCCATGGCCGCGAGCTCGAAGGAGGAGGAGGAGGAGGAGCGAGAGAGAGAGAGAGAGAGAGAGAGAGAGAGAAGAGGAGAGGAGAGGATGGGGAGAGACGAGAGAGATGCCCGAGATGTTGTGAGTCTGGGGAGGTGTGAATGTGTTATGCGAGAGCACCTTCTCCCCTTTTTTTTTTTCCCACCACCACCCTTTTTTTTTTCCTTTTTCCTTTTTATTTAAAAAAAAATGAAAAGAAAGATGGAGAGGGGGAGGGGGGGAAATTCCTTTTAATTAAAGAATTCGGGATTTTTCTTGAGGCCCGCGACGCACCGGATCCCGGCCGTTCGATCCTCACCGGGGCGGGCCCGCGGAAATGCCGAGAACGCCCTCGGGCGGGCGCCGGAATCGCGGCGCTGCCACCGGGGAGCGCGTGAAGGGGACTTGCGGAGCGAGGGAGGGATCGCCTGCTGCGCGGAGAGAGAGAGAGAGAGGGCGACGGAGATGGGGAGGAGGGAGTTCGAGCTCCTGGGCGTGTTCCCCTCTCCTCCTCTCCTGCGGCTTGCTAACCTCCTCCTCCTCCTCTTCTTCTTCTTCGTTCTTTTTTTTTTTGGGGGGTTGCGGTGGGCTCCGCGTCGACCGCCACGTGTCCGTCGTCCGACCCTCGCGAACCGCCTTGCCGTGCAAGGAAAAAAAAAAGAAATTTTCTTTTATTTATTTTATTTTTTTGGAGGGCTTGCAAGAAGGAAGGAAGGAAGCAAAAAAAAAAAAAAAGAAGGAAGAGAGAGAATATTGGAATTTGGAAATTGGTGGAGAATTTTGAGGGAATTGGAGAGGTGACGTGGAGGAATTCAAAGCGAAATGGATGTTTTTCGCCCCCCCCGTGGGGAAGGGAAACGGACAAGGGCTCTTTTCCTCGTTTGGGACAAAGAGTACACACACGATCGGGGGTGGGCAATGTCAATGGCCTTTTCCCATTTTCCCCGAAGGGTATTTTTGCCTCCTCCTTTTTTTCCTTTTTCCTTCTTTTTTTTTTTTGGCCTTCTGTCGGGGGTGGTGGTGATACGAGATGACCGGCCCGAATCACGTCATCGGTTGGTACGGTGCGTTTACAGAGGATCCCCCGCGCGCGCGCGAACCGAATCGTGTCGGGACCTCCTCGCCGGACCATTCGCGTCGATGAATACTGTGTTCGGCGTGGTTGATCTAGAAAGGGAAGGACAACGGGGCTAGCTGTGCCGTAAGTGGGAAGGAAAGGAAAAGGATTTGTAATTATCTGTCTTAACTGGGCTCCATGGATGAATTCTTTATTTTAACGTGCAATTCCCGTGATTCGCCCCGTATCTTTTTCCTTCCTAAGGAAGAGAGAATACCCTCTTGAAGTTTTACATCCCAGTGATCCCGAAATCCGAACGAGAATTGAGGTGAAATCTTTTAGGGACATGCTTAGATCTAAATAAAAGGATTTATAGCGATCAGTTATGATTTTATTCGAATGCTAAAAAAATAAATTATAACATATATGTGTGTGTGTTTTGATTTGTTTTTTTTTTTTATAACACAGGGAACCCCTGCACGGCTGATAGCCGGGGAGTAAATCCTGGGGACGACACGTGCTAGCTACCACACACATGCCACCGGTTAAGTTACCCTGTGCCGTCCGGGATTCGAACACTCAACCTTTTGCGAGAAGAAGAGTACGCATGCGTTTTGATTTGTTTAGCAATAGATTAAAAAAAAAACCGTGGCATGTATAGGAGAAAAAAATTATCTATCGATACACGAGTCCCTTCTAATTTGTACTTATCTGGACAAACTCAAAGGGCTTTAAATTGCGCGTGAAAATGACCTCATCGATCCTTCTTAATTTATTCTAATCCCTTCTAATCTTTTGCCTACGCCCAAATATTTTTTACAATTATTTCTCCTTCGGCTCCCAATCCTTCCCACCAACCCATGGCATCGGATAAGCTTCCTTAGCGCTCAAGGAATTGGAAGAGTCTTCTGTGCCTATTGCTTCGTCCCGGATAAGAAGAAGATCGACGCGATTTCAACACGGCCAGCCTTAATTTTGCAATCTAAACACCGGCCCCCTCGAGGAATCGACATGCTAAGGTTCGAGGGTCGTGGGTTTTTTTTTTTTACATCTCTGGTACAGAATTCGAGTATCGTACGTTACGGTCAAAGTCGTGACGCGGCAATGCACGGGACTATTGGAATTCTCGTGGTTCGTATTATATCGAGAGTTCGAGAGGATTAAAATGATACCGCCCCCCAAAAAAAAAACGGAAACCAGGTTGGTGGGAAAAGGGGAAAAAAGGGGAGGGGGGGTATCTAATTGGAATCGCTACGAATTGGCACATAAAGTGAGATTAGTCACCACTTTTTTCCTCTGCACGGGACCTGTGGTTCGTGTCATGCTATCGCCCAAAAGGAAATTCCTTTCCCATTATGGATTTAGGGTTTCCTTTCCAACTTCGTTTTGTTCTGATGTTTCTTCAAGGCGTTCTCGTGCTTGGAGCGGATCGCAAGAGGGAATTGGAATTCTGCGGTACACGCGTGTGAGTTGAGATTTTTTGGCTCAAGATATGTTTGCGTGCGTGTTAATACGGGCGTCGAGCCGACGCGTTAGAGGACGGCACGTGTCGCCGGGATCCACGGGAGACCCTCGGACCAGTGAACCCCGACGGGGAAAACCCCTGTGCTCGAGGAACTCAATGGGGAATCCTCAGGACCCATGAGCCCGGCGGGTAACCCAACGGGGAATCCTCGGTGCCATGGACCCGACGGGGCAATTCCTCGTTGTCGCGATAGTCGTTTAGAAACTTGAGGCCGATGGGCAATGCGCCTTTCCGATTAACCCTATGGAGAAACTCCTTCTATAGGACACTATTCCAATTGGCCAATTAGAGGTTGGGTAACCATTAGCATCACGGAAAACCCTCATTTTACTAGCCTTCTCCTTGGCCATCTTGTTATCTCTTTGCGCGGGTCAGATTCGAGTTCCCGAATCTCGACCCGACGGGCGAGCCAACCTGCGGATTTAACAGTATCGATCTTTAAAATGTTTCGCCTGCGAGAAAGTTCCTCATTAATGTTTTAATCTTTTAATTACCTGTTCAATAATAATTGAGCAAGAATACTAGAACAGCCCATGACGCAGCATCAAGTGGAAAGCAATAAAGCTATGTAAAACTTTTGAATTTGTCTTATCGAAATCCGAATGATGATGGGCCGAGCAATCAAAATGGCTGATTCCGATGCGATAGAAAGTTTATTTTTCGTGTCACGTTTTTTCACCTAAAGCGACCTTTCAGGCTATGTTGGGGGCTTCTTAAGGATGATAATCTTACCCGATGATGATGCACGTGGGTGTCTGAATCTTTTCGATCGACTATAGTTCCCTAGTTGACATGATCGTTGTCTGAACCTTGTGGTACGCCTGCGAGTCGTATTAGAAGACTTCCACGTTGGGAGATTTGGTGTGATATGGTGTGGATCATTTAGCATATCGTGTTTGGTCGATGACTCGATAATAAGTTTTTGAGTGAATGTGAGTTCGGCGAGGGTACATTGGTTTGGTGAAAAATGAATGATTTGAAAAACATTATTCTCAAAAATGATTAATTGTATCGCTTGCAAAAATGAGTAAACAGAAAACTATTTTCATTACCCACAAAATATTGACATATAAATTATTGTCGATGATGAAAATATTTTTCATTAACTGATTATTTTAAGCGATCATTTTCGGGAAAATATTTTTCAACTCATTTATTTTTTTCACAAAACAAAAGGAGATTATTCGTTTCTAAGCCGAAGAGCTGTTTTCAAATAGTCGTCAATCCGACCCACTTTTCTAAAATTCTCTCCTTGTTCGGAACCATATTGCTCTTTTTTGAACTTCTATTGAATTGAGAAGTGGATTTGATTGTCCATCTTTTTTGTTTGATATAATAACATTGGATATAAGGCACTCAATTAAATATATATAAGGCATCCTCATAGTGAACTCAAGCATCCAGAAAAAAGCAGAATATTTGATGAAAGAACCTATCATTAATAGGAAAGCTTTATATCTGAAAATTAATTCTTCAAGTTGATGATAACGCACCCAGACATTACGGTGCACATCATGCACTTGTTACACAACCGCCCAAGTTCGTTCCCTATCATTAATAAAGTCTTTCTATATGATAGATTTTTCTCTCGCAACCTCACTTCCACAGTAAAGAGTAGCATTCGTATAACAAACAAATAAGAGAGAGCAGTTTGGAGAAGCGGTCGACTATTCACTAACCGACCGTATGATGGAATCTCATTGGTAATCGCGATTTTGCCAAATCAAAATTGTCATCATGTAACGTGAAACTGAAGTTATGATATGCGGATACGAAAGAACATTTAGATTAGCTCACACGAGAGGAGAAAATTGTTAAGCTCCACAGAGGAATTATGTCAAGGAAGTCCCACGTCGGAGATCTAGAGCTGTCAATATATACTTCCCACCTGAACAGAAGACATCGGACTTCTGCTGCATATCGCGACAAAGATCTACAAAGGCATAGTCTCTGCCTGCGCAAGAACATAAATATGCCTAAAGCTGGGGTTGTTCGATCCAATAAAATTATTATGGGATAAGTACACTATAAGTCCTAAAACTTATTGGGAATATACAATTAAGCCCTCAAAACTTTCAAAAAATGCGATAAAGTCATAAAACTTGTCACTAAAGTGCAATTAAGTCCTCAAACTTTCAAAAAGTGCAATCAAGTTCTAAAACTTATCACGAAGATGCAATCAAGTCCTAAAACTTATTATAAAGGTGTAATCAAGTCCTAAAACTTTAAAAAAGTGCAATCAATGGAAATACTTGATTAAATCAATTTGACAAGTTTTAGGATTTGTTTGTACTTTCGTGACAAGTTTTAGAACTTGTTTACACTTTTTGAAAGTTTTAGGACTCAATTACACTTTCCTAAAAAGCTTTAGGATTTAATTGCACATTATGAAAATATTAGGACTCAATTACACTTTCATAACAAGTTTTAGGACTTTGAATGCACTTATCCCAATTATTATTGCAAATGCTAGCTCGTTGCTGTTTAGAATTCAAATAGTTTATTTAAAGTTGCTTTTTCTTTTTAACTTTCCGTATTTTCCTAACCTCGGAGCATGCACTTTCATTCTATTAACTCTTGAACAGTTGAAGATTTCGCAACATTTAAGTATCGATAAGTTGATATATGAAGTTCCATAATTCTTAAGATCCGAGTACTATTTCACATTTCGACGGGTTTGACTTTTTAGAAGTGCCAACAAACAAACCCTAACTACACTATACTTTACCAAAAAAGAAAAAAACCCTAACTACACTATCGAAGGAAAAAAATGCATAAGAAAATATCTTCCAAAAATTAATAAAGATTAGAAAAGTATATCGTAAATAGTTATAGTATTTCGCATGAAATATTGATTTTTTTTAAAAAGAGGGAAAATTTCAAATAAAGCTCCGAAGTGCTCTCATTTTCTCAAATAAGGATCCGAAGTGGATTTTGTATTAAATAAGGGCCTGAAGTAGACTTATGTTCTCAAATAAGGATCTAAAGTGGTTATAACAGTTTCAAATAGAGGTCTCACTCCTCTGGTTAGCCAAATTTTCCGACTGACCAAAGGCATTTTGGTCCAAAAATAATTTTAACATAAATTTTAGTTAAATTAGATTTAAAACTAAAAAAAATTTAAAAAAAACAAGGGGCAAGGTTGGTAGCCAACCCTCCCCGCCTGTGGCTACTGCCCCATCGCCAACGAGGCGGTAGCGATGGCCAGCAAGGTCGCCAGACCTTGCCTTGGTCTGGGAGAGGGCAACTAAACCTCGCACAGGGCCAACAGCCCTCCCCCAAACATGAGTGCGAGCTGGCAACCCTCGCCAGAGCCTAGAAAGGGCAATAATCCTTTCCCAGCGGTGACCCTCACCCAGATCTAGGAGAGGGTCGCTGCCTTCTCCCGACACTAGCCCTTGCCTCTGGCCGGCAAGGGCCACCGACCCTCGCTGAGACGTTGGCGACCCCGCCGACCATCGTCACCGCCCCTCCGGCCATCGTCACCGCCCCGTCGGCCTTCTCTTTTTTTTTTTTTTAACTTTAGCTTTTTTTTTTCATTTTTGAGTTTTTTGGGAAAAAAATTAAAACAAAAGGAAAAATCAAAAAAATTAAAAGACGAAAATGCCCTTGACTCCGATGAGGTGAGGCCCTTTTTTTAAACTGAGATAGCAACTTCAGACTTTTATTTGAGACAAGGTTCATTTCGAGCATTTATTTGAGAAAATGATTACACTCTGGGTTCTTATTTGACACACGATTCACTTTAGGCCTCTATTTGAGAAAATAAAAACATTTCGGGTATTTATTTTGAATTTTCCTCAAAAAAAAAAAGATTTTAGGTGATTATCACCAAGTCAAAAAAGAAAAATATAAAAAAAAAATTTTAGGCACCACTTCATCACCACCGCTCCTCCCCCGGTTTACCACGGTAAGCGAGTGAAAGAAGGAAAGGAAAGGAAGAAGCGAAAGCTGCCTCGGAACCCGCTCGTCTCGCTGCGATCGCCGCCGCCGTCCTCCTCCTCCGATGGCCGCCGTGTACAGCCTCTTCATCATCAACAAATCCGGAGGCTTAATCTTCTACAAGGTACCGCTCCCCCACTTCCCCCTCCCTCCTCCTCCGATGATGATGATGACGATGATGACGACGACGACGACGAACCTTCGCAATCCGAAGATCACGCTTCGAATCTGTGGTGTTTAGGATTACGGATCAGCGGGGAGGATGGACACGAACGACAGCCTGAGGGTGGCGAGCCTGTGGCACTCGATGCACGCCATCTCCCAGCAGCTCTCCCCGACCGTCGGATGCTCCGGGATCGAGCTCCTCGAGGCCGACACCTTCGATCTCCACTGCTTCCAGTCCCTTACTGGTGAGGATCTTGCGCTGTGAGATTCTTTGCTGTCTTGCATTTCTTTCTTGGCGCTCATTTTGGGGTGTGTTGGTCATATCGTTGGTTGTTTCTGCAAACGCTGGAAGAGCAAGTGGGTAGAACTTTTCTGCTTGTTTGAAGAATTGCTAGTTATTGCAGTTCCAATAGGGTAGGTCGACAGTTTGTGCAATGTCCGGACTTGAACCGGTAATTATTCGATTTCGCAGCATTGTGAATTCACGGGTACACTTTAATTTTAGAGGGATTTAAGTACCGATTTAGTCGCAATATGCAGATTTGCCATTGTGGTTGTGGAGATGAGCTTCTGGTGTCCTATCATTGTCCTCTTTTGGATCATTTTGTTAACCTGCAAGGTTGGTTTTACAGACGTTTGCCCGTCGCTGTGCGTGCGAAAAAGAAGTAGAAATAGAACAGAGATGGTGAGATGTCGCTCGATAAGAAAATGCATCGGATTCTCCATGGATGTTGTTGGGCACACATTTTTGTCAATGAATTGTGATTCCTTTTTTTCTTCCCGGTTGACCTTCGTGCTGTTTTTGATTATTGAATGAACATGATCAAATCTTGGTCAAGAAGTTGTTGCTTGGATAGGACCAAGTTTTATAATAAGCTGGCTTTTTCGGAGTACATCATCACTAGTTCCCTGTCCCAGTCGTCAGTTTTTGACCCTTGCAATAAGATATGGTAACATAGGGCACATTCCAGATTCTTTTAACGATGTTGGCAACTTGGAACGTTGGGGACTACACTTTTCTAGTAACTTGATTGTATCTTAAGCTTGAGGAGTCGTGGAAATTTAATAGGCCTTGCAAGGAGGTACATCTATACTATTTCTGTTACCTTCATTTAGCATGTAAACAGTAACAGTCTGTAGCATTCTCTCGACCCTTTTGGGATGTGTTGCTTGGGTCAAGCACGATATGGACCTTGCAGTTGCCATTGAGATTGAATTTTTGTATGTAAATGTTTGTGCATTTGAAAGCGAAAATGACATGTGGTTTCAGTCGTTGAGCTCTCACATGGAATGAGATTGGTCTCTACCATGGTTTACGAGCTTCCATTTTTTCCGCTTAAGTTAATGCCGTAAGAATGTTCCCCTTTCAGGATATGAGTTTTTCTTAAGATCCTTTGATGCTTTCGAAAAAAGGGAAAAACCCTGCAACTTTTTAAATCTTAGATGCTCATAGGCTGAGTAGATGTTGGGCTGTCTTCTGAACAGTCAAATGTTAGGCAAGATATGTATTTCACATCCATCGTTTAGGATTGGTCGATCAGCTTTAAGATTGATTAGAGTGGGTTAATCTATCCCCTTCTGTTCCTTCCTATTAAGAATCGTTGATGGCCAGTGAGTGCCCTCCTTGTTCCTTATGGTATAAGTATTAACAGTGCTAGCTAATGTTTTCTCTCCGGTGACTGGACGAAGCGAGGCGTCCTCTGTGGTTCAAACCTGTAGATTATCTGATACAAGTGCTGCTTCTGTTGTGCTTGTGCAGGGACGAAGTTTTTTGTCGTCTGTGAGCCTGGGACTCAGCATATGGAGGCTCTGTTGAAAGTTATCTACGAGCTGTACACGGACTATGTTCTGAAGAATCCCTTTTACGAGATGGAGATGCCGATTCGGTGCGAGCTTTTTGATCTCAACCTGTCACAGGCAGTGCAGAAAGATCGCGTGGCATTGCTGGGAAGATAGTGCGCTTAGTTTTCCCTTTTCTGGCCGAAAAAAGATAGCGTGCTTAGTTCATAGTTGATCTCTTTCTTCTTGAATGAAATTATATCTGAAGCATTGTGGTTGTGGTTAGCTTGATGAGAAGCATGTGTTCGGCTTAGCAAGAAATCTTTCTAACTAATTACGTCGGCGAGGACGGGTAACGATTTTCCTTGTTGAGAGACTCGAGACGAGGCCAAACGTGAGCATTGTAAATTGTTGGCTCTTTGCAAAAGCTTGCGTTTTAATTGAAGTTTTTCACCTGTAAATTCAGATTGAAAGAGCACAATCACAACTAAACCGAGAGTAGTTATTGCAATTTGGTAAAATTCAGAGGTTGACAACAGTACGTCTAGGCTTCCCCTTCTTCCAAAAGAATGCTGTAGAATTCTGAATATTTTACGGCATTACAAGGATGGATTCGATAATTTATAATATTTGACAGGCGTAGATTTTTATTTCTCCTAGCCTCTGACATCCCAATCCGATTCATTTGTGCTGACGCTCTGCTTGGTTCGTAGAAAATTACTAGTTGTGAAAAAAAATTCCAAATTATGGTTGTTTCTATCTCTTACAAAAAAAATTTTAAAAAAAGTCTTTATTAATCCCAGTTTATGTCTAAATATTTATGTTTATAAGGAAAATACTTGCCATAGTAATAGGAAAGGTGAAAATTAGTATAAAAAAATAAAACTAAACGGCGGATTTTCTGCCAAAAAAAATAAAAAGACAAATCGAGTCGGATTTTCACATTTTCCTAGTTTCAAGCGTTATAAAACTTGATCGTCTTTTGTCCGTAACTTCCAAACCCCATTAGTTCATTCTCCCACAAGGCTGTGTTACTCTGTTCCTACCCATTACAATCGCCTTCCAAGTGTGAACTCAAAAGAGTGTTAGAAGTTCCAGCACAAGAAATGGACATATTCTCTCACCTCTCATCGCCACTTCAATTCTGTTATGTTCAGAGTTAGGCCCAAGCATATGCATAACTTTCTAAAGCAGATGACTCTTCCTAGGTGCGACGGAAACCGGCGCCGTGAACATGTCATTTTTCTGATAGCCAACATCTACAATCTGTTCATAATCAAGAAACGAAAGTATATTGAGCCCATTGTTGCGACACCGAAAGATTCTTACCCGAATGTTATCAGATGGAGTCTTGCTCCGGAATGCCACAGCATCCAATAAATTAAAACCTTGTGACAAAAATTGTTAGTTGAGATTACAAGCCAGTTACACTCCACAGTTCCTTTCAACGGCTACATCTTAAACAATCTTTTACCTCGAGGCAAAGGCTGCTGCCCGATAGGAAATCAAGCAAGTCGGGATCAGACTTCCCTACCACGTTCACGTGTGGGAACATTAATTTTTCATCTGTGCTGCAGCAACAATGAAAACTGCTCTGGGAAGGCACCCCGCAAAGTCGAAGCGAGTTGAGGTGGCAACACCTGCCCTTTCAGGAGAACTTCTCGATGTCTTTCTATCAATGAGAAGACGAGTTGTTGGGTATCAACCTCCTCCAGAACGCCTATGTTGTATCATACAGACGAAAATCGATTAGCGAGATTATCACAAAGTTTATCCCGAGCATGAAAATTGTTAAACAGGAAAGCAAACACCCCATGTACAAATCATTCCTCAGGTTAACCTTAATGGTCACAATTCTTTGTACAGGCAACCACACCTCAAAGGTTAAAACTCGTTCCATTGAAATAATCGAAACATTTGCACTCGAGAGACATCACATCATGCAACAAAAACCGTACTGGAATTTTTCCCAAAAAATATCTGAGGCAGTTTCTCCGAGTGCAATCTGAATTCTATGCAACCTGAGGGGGGGGGGGGGGGGGGGGCAAGAACTAATATGCCTGCACTTGGATGCCTCGCATACCGCTTGCTTGCCAATCAACTAGATTTAGGAAGATGTTGGAGACAGATGTTATGGGCTTAAAAAGTCCACTAGGTCCTTTAGCAAACCCTCAGTACCTATTCTTGGTCTAAACAAGCTAACTCACAAACCTTGAAGTTGATAGTACCTCCAAAAGAAGGCCTCAGAAAAGCAGCCATCGAGAGCAATATGAAGATTCTACTTTACGGCTATGTAACAACCGCATGAGAGTTCTTTAGTTGTGATTATGATGAAAGAGTGGGTGCTACATCTCATCCAATTCAAATGTATGATAGTGGAATTCCATTGTAAGTGATTTAGACAATCAGGGTTGTGAAACATTTCAAGCAGATCAAGTTTCTAACTAAAACCATGAGTGTTTTCGCACAGCTTACAAGTAGAACACAGAACTTACCCAAATCAAGCTCAAGGTCTTCATTTTCAAAGTCTCCCTCTTCAACGGCAATACTATCTTCAAGATCAATCGCAGCTTTGGCATATCTTTCCAGAAATTCTTCTTGAGTTTCTTCATGCTCATCATCATCCGAATCCTGGTACAATTTAGACACAGCTTATGGAGAAGGAAGCATTCTCTGAATAAATTTAGATAAAAAAAATTCAAGTTACCCTTTAGCCAAGTAGAATTTTCATGTTATATAGTCCTCTCATAGATTATGCTGCTCTGTAAAACTTAAGTTGTAACAGTTGTGATTAAACTGGTTCAACATTGGTCCCAAGGAAAAAGCCCTGTTCAAACAATTGAACATGCTATCCAATCTTACATCAGTTATAAAGTCTCTGGAACTTAAACAAATAGTTATTTATTCTTTCAAGCAGCTTGAACCATAACTTATACAAGAAGACATGTCACCCAGCTGGAAACAAGTGCGAGCTATGTATTTTCTCTCCAAACTATCTCCACCATCAGTTCTCAAAACTATCTCCTAAAGCCAGAGAGCTCAAATGTTTTGAGAGGATAACCTGCTAGTTTTTATTGTCAATTGCATCATGATGCTTCGTATATCGACACAGGACCCTAATATGAATTGCAGCTTTAAACCATAGCTCTCTCTGCCAGTCTAATTAGTTAAAAAAGCATCACTAACATCAAGACACATATACGACCAACAATTCTCAAAGGGATCTACAGAGACTGGATGAATTGTTATGAAAACTGACATTGGATAAGATCCCACTACTCTTATGCTTTGGACTAAAGAACCATCATTGCTAACTTTTCCAGAAGATTTTTTTCTTCTTTTTATTAGTAAGAAAAGAACCAGTAAAAGAGCTGACCTCATAATCAGTTTCCTCTTCATCTTCATCACCACTTTCTTCTTGTACCTCATCTTCTTCTTCTTCTTCCTCCTCCTCCACATTTTCCTCAACTTCTTTCAATTTTGCTGTTGCCTCTAGCAGTGAAGAGAAGCATTCACGACCTAAACCAGATGCAAAATTTCCTTGTTCTAACAACCTCTCAATCACCTCCACCAGTGCCCTTACTGCACAGTACCAAAAAGTCTGAATGACCTAATCGTTTCAACTTAGGTAATGGATGTATCTACAAAACAAAACTGAAAGACCAAAAAATCTTTATGGCATGATTTTCGTAAAACAATTCAAGGATTATACTTCATAGTGACATAACCATGCTATGCATGGGCTTGCTATGTATGGGATAACTTTCTTATAGATATGACTGATTTTATACAGTTATGAGCAAGAGTTACAAGAGGAACTTTATACACTTTACATATCCATTGTTTATATTTTTCATTTGACGTGATTTTCATAAAAAATTTCGCTTAGTTTTTAATTTAACCTCACATATTTCTTGACATTTTATTTTCATATATATAGCTTGTTATTTTCACTGATTTATCGATATCTTTGTATTTAGCTTTATCTTATGAAAATTATAACATTATTATTTTCTCTCATCAATCAATCTATTCAATTAAAAATAAAGTCGAATTGGCATTTTATACTTTCTAAGAGTTAAGAGTAAAAGTCTCTGTTTATTTAAAATCCTCCCAATAATGAAGCGCATTAATCAAGGTTGGCCCAAAAGAAATATCAATATCTTCCATTTTAACTCCAGGTGAATGATGAGCCAATATCTGAAGGATGAAAAAGAATCAATTGTCTTGCTTTCTGCCTGAGGATTCAAGGGTGCTACTGAGTACTGACCACATAACTTAATCTCGGATTCTCCTGATAGATGAATCGTACAAGAAGGGGAGGCAACTAAACATAATGCTGATACCCAGGCTGCAAAGCCACCATCTTGATTCCTTGTCAATATCTCCTCCACAGTATCAGGAAAACATAAATGGCATGATGCAATAACAAGCAACAAAGACTTCCACCGTAGAGAGGGCTGCTTGCGTTGAATTCTGTAGAAACTAGAAGATGCTGCCTGGCAAAATGCAATCACTAATGCCTGCTGCACACTTTTAGTTTCAGGTGAATAGCTTGGGGTATGAAGTAGCATATGAACGCAGGAACATGCTCTGCACATTGCAGATGGATATTGTGTGATGGCCTCACTTACAAAAGCTCCAATACCTTCAATAATAGATAGTGGAGGAACAGGTAGGGCAGGAGGTGATGGTACACGTCTTGACAAGAAATCAGCCAGCTCATATTCAGTGGATAGTCTGACAACTTCCTTAATGCAGTCAAAAACTGATAAATCCTCTGATTCTTCCCAGGCATGCCAGTCTGCTATGAGATGAGCCCAAAATAATAACAGTTCTGACACTTTCAGTTCTAGAATTGAGTTGATTTCAGTAACAGATAACATGATGGACCGGAGTAATGTTGATGAATGATCTATGCACGAGGGAGGCGCAGAAGTTTCACTTTCCTGAACCAACAGGGGGGAAGGACCAAGTGTCAGGGCAGTGCTCCTATATTAAAACAGTTGCCATACTGTTCTAAGTTTAACCAACAAAATAAAAAACTGCGTAGAATATACAGGAAGGATTAGAGTAAAACATTCAACAATAAGGTCCTCCCAGAAATGACTTATACAGACAGGACGCATAAGAAAGGGCTTTTATTTTGCTAATGAAATAAAGTGCCGCATGCAAAGGGTCCTTTTGATGGGTTAGCCCACCTCTATACCAAACACCAAGTACATTGGGAAGAAACTAAATATCATTCTGAGAAACTATACTCTGTTTTTTGAAATTGACTTGAAATGATAAAACTAGCAAGCAAAATCAAGTTTTCCAGGGGAACAACACACATAACGGTCTTATAAGAAGATATTAAGGTAACTGGAAACTAACCAACAGATTCTTAGGTTTGAGCCAAGCCTCTTGCAAAAGAACTGAGAAAGCTCTACCAATTATAGCTCGCCCAGATGCACACTTTTCAGATGTTTCATGCTCATTGGCTTCTTCACTTATAAAAGTCTCCCAACATTGAGCCATCACTGCCAAAGTTGCAAAGCCCTTTTCTGCTACCTATAGAGAAAAACAGTAACTTAATCATCAAAATCAATTACAACCAATTAAGGCCCATAGCTGCAAAGCACACATACATTAATAACAGTACCAAACCTCAATTAAAATAAATCCAGGAAACTGCAGTTCTAGGTTATAGGACCCAAAGGAACTCCAACTCTATAGCATCAGACCAAAAGGGACCGCACAGTAACATGGAAAGACGAGCACCATCAGGAGCGACATTGGCTCTAGCATAAAGTATTATAGTGGTAGCATAATGAGTTTGAAACATAGTGCAGGTTGTGAACAATTCACAAGGAAGTACACCCTGCATCATTGAACTCATATACTCCTTATAGAGTTAAGAGTTCAGGGGGTTTTAGACCAATTCATTTACGGTTGGTGAAATCTACCAGCTGAAAAGCCATATAAGTGCATTTAGAACAAGAAAGCATAACAGTAATTCGAAAGGCTAGAGAAACGAATAAGAATAGCAATTAGATGGTCGGTCTGCAAAATGGAAACATACTTGGGGCACTGGCTCCATAGTAGGAGGTAAAAACTTTGAGATGGCACCAACAAGTGGTAAAACTAAGTCTGGGATATGAACCGTGACACTTTCATTTCCAGCCTCCATTAAAGAGTTCAGAAGCTCAAATAAAATACAGCTTTCCTCATCTTCATTACTGATCCTATTAATCACAACTTGAAGAAGTGGCAACCATTCAGGTGGAGGGTAATCATTCTGCCAGGAAAAAACTGAAGTCAGATTAATGCATCATGCTGAAAAATCAAATTAAAACATTTGGCCATACAAAAATTACTGGGGCCCCACTTCAAATAGTTTAGCCATCGCCCCTGCAGCTGCAACACGGACAGGATAGCAAGAAGTATCCGTCGTATCTGTCATGGATAACGCCTTAAGCAAATGGGAATATACTTCTGAGCTCATATCCTGAAACCAAATGTCCAACTTAGAAGGACAAGTGCTTTCATTCAAAAAGCACTCAATAAGAATGAAAGCAATATTGAGCAGTGAGAACTACACTAGCTGACCAATCTGAATTACTCAATGGGTCAAACAAAACCAATTCTCTTGCAGAGATAGCAGTCCTAAGGGTTATTCTTACTTCAGGTAGACAAGATGAAAGCTCTCCAACAACCCAGTTTGCAGCTGCCACCAAGTATGGCACCTTTTCTGATATCGTGTATACTGGAAGAACTCGTGTACGAAGAAGAGTTGCTGTATATCCAGGTTGTTTATCCCTTAAAAACTGTATTTGCAGCATGAAAACACAGAAAATTCAGTTTATGCTCATAAAAAATGACAATTTGCACCACACAGCTGTTTGTTCCTTACATCTTCCAGTCCACCATAAGCTGTCAACACCGCAAAGTAACTGCACAAACACATTGAATAAAGGAGAACATTTAGGCTTCCCAAGACTGTACATTCATATTTAAAACTATCCATATAATATACTAAGTATGAACAGTGATGATCAACTGGCTTAAAAATATAAAGCACAGAGAATGGAAGTAAAAATCGACAGTTCTAAACTTTCAAGAGGGGAGAAAATCACACCCATGAAACACATTCTTTGAATATTCCTTAAGGAAAATATGCAACGCTTTGAGCGCAACTAGGTCATCTCTCATGTATGTCCAGCTTTGATAGCACCAATTATTAACTGCAGATAGCCTTTTAGAAAACCTTATCATGCTGTAAATATCTTTTGGATATGCAGAAAACAGGAAAAGCATCTCAAGAAACAATCTAGTCAGTAACCACTTGATGTAAAGATGACCAACAAGGAGAGGATAGGTCCATGAAAATCTTATTATACAGTAGAGAGAGAGAGAGAGAGAGAGAGAGAGAGTTTACAAAATAATTGGATTAAAGAAAAAGCCTACCCCTTAAGCATTCTTTAGCCATTGAAAATGGTAAACAGGACCAAAGTATTTGTGACCTGTACTGCTTTACTTATAATATAGTTCACTCTTTCTTTAAGGCAAAGGAACAGAAGAAAAATCAGTGAAAAAAGTTGCTAATTAGACAGTGCCCAATAAGTCAATTTCTACCAAGTTTTACCAATCTGGATCCTTGGATGTACGTATAGGATATTAATTCCATCTACTCACTTATTTAAGATCGTAGATTGGGATGCATTATCATCAGTAGGAACAGGAAACTTGGACAAAAAGGGAAGAACCAATAACTCCCCCACAGAAGACTGCTGACTATTTCTCTTGCTCTTTTCACCTTTTTTACGCTTTGAAGAAGTCGATTTGGAACTCCCCATTGGAGGTCCCTGGAGTTAAAAAAAATTATAAAGTTAATTACACAAGCAACTTCCGCATGATCAATGTAAGAGAACCAAGCACCAACCTTTGACATTGACATGACACCAAGTAAATTTATTGCACTCTTTCTGGCTGTGAACAAATCCTCCCTCCATCCGGAAAAATCTTCCTACGTACAGATTAGAAGCTGTGAGAAATAGCTACTCACATATAAAGTGACAAACATATTTTATTAGCAACCGTACAAGTTCAGATGGAAGGTTCTTCCTTATGTACTCATCAGCATCTTCTTCCCACTCTAATATGTCCTATTGCAAAGAGATATTTGAGGTAATTAGTTACAGAAGTAATATAAGGAGACAATCTGTTATCAGCTACTTTTCGACCACAATAGCAGAGATTAGAAACCTTACCTTTTCATTCATAGCCAATGATGGCATAATTGCAGAGTCCAATATAAAAGAGAAGTGCGGTGAAACAATCCTCCAACCCTAGTTGAAATGAAAAATATAGAGAGTACAAGATATATTTGTCAGTATAGAGAGGTGCAACATCCTTTAGGCTGTTTGAATATGTTGATAAGGAGTGATTAGAACTAATTTAATGACCATCCAGCAAAATCCATAACTAATGTTTTCAAGAACTACTTTTAAAAGTACCCCAAGTGAGACCAGTTATTACAGGATACATCCACCATTTAAAACTAAAATATGTATACCTGTGAACGATGTGTGTGTGTGATTGTGTCCAGTGAAGACTACTCATAAGTGTCATACCAAATCCCATCCATTTTAGAACACAATCTGCAAAATGCACATTTTGGCAGCAAGTTTTTTCTGAAGAAATTAAAGAGAATACTCCAGGTAACCACTAGTCAAGTAGTTATAAACGAAGCTGAAACTTACCGGTCCAGTCTCTAGAACACGTGAAATGACATCAAAAGCAAGTGAAAGAATCCTCTCAGTCTGAAAATCTAGTTTCTGCTTTCAAAATAGAACGCATTATCAGCTGTTCAATCGATGAAGAAGCAAGCAAATAGCAAGTGCTAAAACCCATAACTCTACAAAGAAAAATGGAGCTTTGATACATATACAGGTGAATTCAACTTTGATGAGCCAAAGTTTGAAAAGGCCCAGGAGAAGATAAAGAGCACTTTTATAGTTGCTCATGGTCTCACTCCCATCCCATCATTGCCTTAAGGGGTTCTAAGCAGAAACCTGCCTTACAGATTGAATGTTAACAACCTCCTCAGACCCTGGTCTTGATTGCACTTGTTGTCTCTTTCACATTTATAAGAAACAATTTGGTGAGCCAGAAGTGGCTAGGCATAGGAAAAGGCGATTCCATCTACAATGGGAAAATTTTAATCGGTGCGGTCACGTATCTAGCGCCCAGATTATTCTTAGGGCTAGCCAAGATGGAGATTGATGGCCAATCAAAAGAAATCGAAAATGCTAGAAGACTACTTACACTGATATTACTGCTGTACTTGACGATACTTAAAGCACAGCTGACAATGTCGGGCATCAACCTGAAAAAATTGGCAGTTCCATACCATAAAAACACAACACGATAGTCTTCTGCTTAACAAAAAACAGAAAGTAATTTACTTATCGGAGTGTTTTCTGTGTCGAGTAATCAGCGCACAGAAAATGAGCAAACTTCTCTTCCCAGCTTTTAACCTCTGCAAGTACTCATTTCCTGAGGGCGCTACAGAATCAAAAGTCAATGAATCCAAAATCTCAATTAAATCACGACAGAATGAAGCCATGTGAGGAGCTAAAGCAGATGGCATATGTGACCTCACCTGCAGAGGCAAAAGACGAGCTTAATAAATGGATAAATAAACCAATGCATGAAATGTGCTAAAAAAGTCCAGCTGTCTAAATTTCCAGATAGAAAGCAACAATGTGACAGGTGTTTCAGTTGGCAGAAAAGGTTCTGCTGTCTCAGCTATTACATTTTTCTTCTTCACTAAAATTTTGCTTCTCCAAAGCTCTAGGCTTGCATAAGTCCAGCTTCTTACATGTTCATCATGTTCTTTCGTTCTTAGTTTATCGAGACAAAATAAACTAGCACCAAAATTCCAGCTTCTTTTATGTTCATCATTTCCCACTTTGGATCATAGTTTATAGAGACAAAATAAACTAGCAACTAATAGGGAATCTGAGGGATACAGTGGTCTGAACCTAGATTATCATATTAGGTTAATGACTAGTATGAGAAAACAATGAATTGGCCATCATAAAGCAATCTTGCCTCTTAACGCTTTTGATATCCCAAAAACTTCAGTTGTTAAAGTGTATGGTGTGCAGTAATAAATAACGCAGACCGTCAAGACACGAAAAGCATAACTTACAGCAAAATGGATGCATTTGCATATGATAAGTATAATCTTCTCGGTACTTATATCAGTCATGTTATGGGCTGCTTTGACCTATATCAACAGCAATAAATTCATTATAGTGCACTTCAACGATATACGAGTGAATTCTTACTTTACCCAAAAAAAAAACGATATACAAGTGAATTAGTAGAGAAAGTAAAGAACTCACCTTTCCAACGAGACTATGGAAAACAACTAGCAGTGGTACAAGAATCTCTTCTGCGATCAGTTCTAGCTGGGGCGGCACCGGCTCCGCAACAACCTTTGGGTTCAAAAAGTACTGGCAAATAGAAAAATGTTATATTTAGTTTAACAAATATTGAGAACTCAAGATAAATACTACAAAACTTCCGCAGGTTGCATCTGGCTGTAATTCTGCAAGGTGATTCCTTTTACCAACTGGTTCTTCGGTTAAAGGAAGCAGTGTGTGTGTGTGCGCGCGCGTGCGTGTGTGTGTGTGTAGGGTCCAAAACAGATTATACAACTGTAATGGCCAAAACATCACAGTTGAAATGGATTGGTATTAGCAAAAAACACAAACAAATATCTTAGCAGAGAGAAGTGGGCACCATATATCAATTGTCAAAAAGAAATCAGGTTGAATCAAAGCGGCAACACAAACCAAGCCTTAATCCACTAAAAGCGATCAGCTTTATGAATCCATTGTGTCATGCCCTCTGTTAGAAAATCCAATCTAAATGATTTAGCCATACCAATTGATATGGACCTTAGGAGAACCACACCCCAATAGCTAGCTGTCAAGGTGGGAACACCCAAGGCCACTTAACCGCACATCAAAGTCCTACACCATCGGTGAGGGATCCAAGTCCCATACCTTGCAATTTGGAGGCATAGCAATCCACCACGCTCCACAATCCCAGTGCAGGTGTCGGGCTGGCTTTGCACCAGCCTCTTGCTTGTCCAAGGCCAACAATGCATTACCGGTGTCACCACCACCCACGTCGCTCGATTGCAACCGGGAGGGATGGTGGAGGACTCTGATCCTATGTTAGAAAATCTAACTAAAAGCTTAATCCACTAGGTAAAGGGAGACAGCATTTATATAAAGCCTATATAAAATCCCGTACACAAGTTAACACTTGATTCTTTAGTAAGTCTTTAATAAGTCTTCAGTAAGCTCAAGGTACCCTATATATTTCCTTATCATTTCCATCCATGTATTTTTAAGTTTTCTGCTATTCCTTCTAACACACCTTCACCCCCACTTACCCTTAGTGTCGTGTAATACTCTGAGTCCTATGTAGAATGGGGAGGGAATATTAAGTAATACACAACTAGCAGTTTAGCCCCAAACGGTATCACCTTTAGTGCTCATTTTGGAAGCACGGGTTATTTAAATCAAGTTGAGTTGTTACATGATAATACAAAGGCTTCATTTCAATGTGAAAAACCCATCTCAGACGTGCTTCTCTCATCTTATCTCAACAGGAGCAACACTTTACTTTGCCAAAGATCATTTATCATCCTATTTTTTCTTGTGTACTCCTACATCCAATAGAACATTCTTAACTCTACTCCACTAGTTTTGTACACATGTTGGTGTTTAACTACTCAGCTTTCTGTGCCACAAGGCATTATTGGCCTTTATATCATCCGATATAATTTTCCCTTAAGTGGTATTGAAATTTCATACAAAACACCAAATGCACTTCTCCACTTCATCCTAAAAGTTTGCATCTTATGGGTGAGATCTCCATTTATTTCAACATACTTTTGCAAAATTGATCCACGATATCGAAACCAAAGCTGTTAATATTCAAACTTCTACACTTACTGAACTTACACAACATATTATGACTTTATTGACTTAGATGAAAACCTTTACATTCCATGTTCCCTCTAAATTTCGAGTTTCTCCTTTATACTCCTGCTTTTGCTTTATCTACTAACAGAATTGTCCGCGAAAAAACATAGATGGATACGTATCATCTCGAAATGTCTGTCAACTAATCCATCATCAGAGCAAAATGATGAGAACTCTGAGTTGACATGACGACCAAAGGGATAACAAATATGTAAAACCCAGGAAATAGGAGTAAATAATCTTACCACTATTCCAGCATAAATTAACACTATGTAAGATAGCTGTCAGAAAAGGATAACTTGAAACAATAAAAATTGTTATTTGTCGCTTTATCTTATAGACATAATTAAGGGCGTGTTTGCTTATGTTTGAGTACAGGCAAAAACTACTTCTTTTGCTTCTCACCAAATTTTAAACTATTGTCTAAGGTTCAAAAAATTATGAATAGAATTACACAGCGGCCTACGTGTTAATTTCTATATATTGTGAAATTCGGGTGTTTTGGGTTAAATAAAAAAGTCAAAATGCGCGCAATGCAAAATTTAGATAAAGCCACGAGTAGATAGTAAAAGTCAATCCCGATACACCCCAATTGTGCACGAGGATGAGGAAATTGATCGGTACCTGAAAAGGCCTGATGAGTGCGTGAAGGATCGTGAGGGCATTGACAGTCCTCCATTTGCAATTTGCATTGTTACTAATTTGGTCGCTATTTTGAATAGCCAAGCGTAATTCAGGCACCAGTTCAGGCCACAAACATTGCTTCACAAACTCGACCTCAGCAACAAACTTGAACTGCCAAAGGAGGATAATTTTCACGTAACTAATCACTAGTAGAACTATTTAGATGCACAATCAAGCATCGACAGAACTATTCAGGACATTTCTCGTACCACTTCCACCAAAACCTTCAAAATTTCCGGTTCTACTTGAAGCAAAGCTTGCATGAGCTGATCCTTGAACTCCTTACCAACTTCTAATGACGGATTTTCACCGATGTTTCGCCTGATGTAGTTCTTAAGGTAAGTGGCAGCCGCAACTCTAAGACCTTGATTTTCACCGCCTATCCATCGAAATAAGAAATTAATCGGCGAACGATACTTGACACAAGATCAGGCATACACTGCTTAGAATCGGAATAGAAGCTTTCGAATGCGGAATCAAACTGAAGTTCACACGAATAGGCAAAAAGCCGAGGTATATGCAACTCGCCCTAATCAATAAGCGGGAGAGGACAGAATGCACACTGAAACTCCGTATCTCTTTCAAGTGCGGTGGCCAATTTTTCAAGCGACCGGCGATATGCGAAACGGATTCGCGAGCATTTCTTACCGGTAGCGAGGGAGAGGAGGTGGAAAGGAAAGCGAGGCAGGGAGGACGCGAGGCGATCGAGAGCCGCGGTGGCCGTGCGGACGGCGTCGCCGCCGCCGGAGCCGCCGAGGGTGGCGGTCAGGAGCTGAGCCAACTGCCGGACCTCCTCCATCGCGCCCCCGCGCCCGCGCCTCTCGCGCGTGGAGGAGCTGCGCCTCGGGTTGCCGGCGCTTGCCCAAACCCTAGCGAGCGTGAGGTCCGAGAAGGAAGCGCGGCGGCGGAGCTCGTAATCGGGCGGGAAAAAATGGCGGTGGGGGTGAAATGCGAAAGATGATGAAGCTGGCCGAGGGAGAGCAAGAGGGTGCTAGACTGAAGGTGATATTTCGGGGTCAATGATTAACGCGAAAGAATAAAAATAGAGATTAAAAAAAAATTAAAAGAAAAAACTGTCGGAAATGAGAAAAATTGGATCTGCCTGCCTGGCGTCATTCCCTAAACGATGCGCTTTTTTTTCCGAAGCGATTCAAATCTGTTGAAATATGTGTAGTGAAAATTCTAAAATTAATCACAAAAATATGATCGAGTCTGAAATTTTTAATTATATAATTAGGCCCTCAAGCTTATCTAAGTTGTGCAATCGAGTACCTCGTCAGAGTTGTTCGATTTGAGTTGCGAAAAATGCTAATTTGCCTTTTTAGTTGTTCTTTTATGGTGTGTAGAGTTAGCTAGGCATGGCGTAGTGAAAGTTGAAAGGTTTTGGAAGAGATAGGACTCGTTTGGTTTAACTTTCAAAATACTACTCGAGGAAATGCAAATAGCTTTAGATTAGAATCCATTAGGGAAATGTAAGTGAGATTTGATAAAAAATCATTTGTAAAACTAGTTTGAGTCAAGTAGTGTTACGTAAATTTTATTTTGCAAAAGGGCTTGGGGAATTATTTTTTTATTGAAAAAAAATAAAACCTATCCTACCGTTCGCCGAAGCCAGCAGCTCGAGCTAAATCTGCCGCCAGTGATCGTCGCCCGAGGCCAAGCGACCCTCGGCAACACCCGGGCCGCGCAACTCAGGTAGCAGGCGCCTGGGTCGCTTGACCCAGGCGACAACTGCTTGTGGTTGCGCAACCCAGGCGGCAGATGGCTTCGTGCGACCTAGGCTAGCAACGCTTGGGCGGTTGTGCGACCTCAGGTGGTCATCGCCTAGGTTGTGCAACCTCGCCAGCTCAATCCGGTGTCAGCCGCCCTCGTCGGCCGGCCTCGTCGGCCACCTCACAAAGAAGATGAACAGTACCAAGATAGGCAAAACCAAAATAAGCCAAAATAAGTTGGGGTAGTTTAGAGATAAAAAATTTGAGTTTAGCATTTGTGGAATGCCGAAAGCCCAAAGCTGGTCCAGACCAGCTTTGGGCTTTTGGCATTCCAAATGCTAACATTTGGCCAGTGCTAAGGTGGAAGCTAAACCAAACGGCCTGGAGTGGGTGTTGGAGAAGCCGCAAATGGCGGACCAAGGGCATGTTTGGGTATCAACATGGAGAAATCGGACAGGGCGACATTGTTGGCGAGAGCTTGTGGCGTGAAGGTGAGGCACTCGAAAGCCACAACGGAGGCTCGCTCGAAGGGGTGTTCGGAAGGAACCATGACGGCGTTGGCCACAGGGGATTCGACAAGGATTTGATGCATTGCCTAGACTCTAGGCAATGCATCGAGCCACAAATAGTCTCGTACTAGACGAGGATAATGTCTATACAAAGTAGACAACATCATAATCATATGGGTTAATACCATGAAAAATTTTAAACTGGTACACCTATGACAAATTTATTAAGAATTAATTTTTTGATCAGAAAAAATCTTAAACTAGTAAACTTGGGATAAATTTACCACAAAACAGCCAAAACCGGCACACCTATGATGTATTTACCCTTAGTTAGCTCTTGTCAAATTTTATTGTTAAATTTGTTGATGGGAATTACACACGATGACGTGGTATGGTGATGTGACAAGTCCATAGGGTTAACACCATGAAAAATCCTAAACTTGTTCGGTTAATTTGTCACGAGTGTACCGTATCGATTTTTGGTTTTTCATGGTATTGACCCTATGGATTTCCACGCGACAAGCATACCACGTCGACGAATTTAATGATAAAATTTGATGAAAATTAATTGAGGAGTAAATTGTCACGGGTATCTTGATTTAAAGTTTTTTTGGTCAAAAAACTAATTCAGGGTAAATTTATCATGAATGTATCGATTTCAAGTTTTTTGCGGTCAAAAAATTAACTTGGGGTAATTTTGTTACAGATGTACCGATTAGGGATTTTTTGTGGTCGAAAAATTAATTTTGGATAAATTTGTCACATAACTACCGATTTTGGATTTTCTGTAGTGATTAACCGTAATCACACGACATTTTATAGCCTCTCCCGTCGCATCGCAATCACGCCCTCGAGAATTTTTGCACAAATTGTCGAAGCGCTTCGATTTGAACTTGGAGAATGTAAATCGCGAGTCTCAGCTTTAATTCGACCCCGTTTTTAGAAGATTTGAAAATAAAGTGCGACCATCAAACGATATGATTGATAAGTTCCCATGATTGGCCCTGCTTTGCCAAGGGCCCCGATGTAGCGGGACAAGATCACGATCGGATTCGCAGGGCCCATTGGCAAATATCGTTTGAATTTGAAATCATCACCTACCCCTCCCCCCCCTCCACACCCTAACATAGCCTTCGGATTCTCAGCCTCGGTTCCTTCTTTCTTTCCCCTTTGATGATATGGATTGGAACATTTTGGTTCGGCCGATCCTCTCGCAACGCGCGATAGCTGCGCGCGCATTTATTTCGTTTGAGAACATTTAGCCCAATGTGCAATGCAATTTCTAAACTTTTAATTTGTCAACGGTACATGTTCTTAGTCTTTGGACCATATGAAAATATTCAATATTGTCCCCGAACACAATTAATTGAAGGAGAATATTAAACATTTTCATAGAGCCTAGGAACTAAATTGGACACGTATTAAAAGTTTAGGGACCACATTTAATAAATTAAAAGCTCAATCCGTCATTGTGCATTGAGAATAAAGTTCACGGACTACATTAAATAAATTTAGAATTCAGAGACCACATTACACATTGGACGAAATTCAATGACCATTTATGTTATTATCCCGAAGATCCTAAGTATCATATAAGCGATCTCGAAATTATCTCGAAATGTGACCAAACAGTCATGCTGTAATACTCGCTTCTGACGTTATATGCTTTCCTTTATTGATTTTCTGATAATTCGAATAGTTTAATCTTTAACGCGACATGCTCCATTGTCGCATCACCTTTTGTCACACATAGTACGAAACCAGTTGGACTTAGTGGCATATTACTGCTTACTCTCCAATTGACGTGATTACCAAACTTTTGGAGAAGTTATTATCGTGACTTTCAAATGCATTTACCGATGCACGCGTGCAATCATTAACGAGGTGCCAAATTTTACCAACCTTTCTCTAATTTCAGTGTCTTTAATCTACTGTCGCTTTTGAAAAATTTAGCAGCACAAATTAAAACTCACGTGTTTGATGATAATCTCAAGCCAAGAAAAGGTGGAAATACTTTTCATGGTGGGAAATATTAATAAGAAAGATATAATATTTCTTTTTGGTAAGAAAAAAAGATATAATACACTCCGACTATTTAAGACGAAATAAAATCTCATGCTAAAAATAGGTTTGGACGTGATGTGAGAATACAATTCGATGGCAAGAAGGAGACAATGAGAAAAAATTTCCAAAGTTGTAAAGCTATTGTGAAACTATTATTTCTTGATAATTTCGACTATAGCTTTTTTCGCAACACAGATTAATAGAAAGGGTTTCATAGAAATAAGAGGAATTTTTTTTTTTAATTTTCACAAGAAAAATGTGAAACCCAAAGGAATTTGTGATTCATAGTTGATTATGCTGCCATCATAATGAAACTGTTGGTTGCCACCGCATAACTCTAGTTTTGTTAATGAATAAAAGACTCATCTCACAAATCGAAAAGGGTCATGACATTGCAATTTGAATTTGAATATCGACGACGATGGCATCTGTCGAGTAAATCTCCACCGACTAAGTAATTAAAAAAGAATTTTGAACTTTATCTTCTAAAGGTTTAAAATTCATGCTTTTTTCTACACCCGACGTTTCAATTTTTCTCCTCTTCCCCTCCTTTCGAAACAAAAGCACGAGAAATCGGAAACAGAGGAGGCAACGAAATGCAAGTTTGCATTTTTTATCCTCATTAAACACAAATTAAAATCCGACCAAAAAAAAAGCACAAATTAATTAATTTTAAAATTTGTTCACACAAAGAGAGAAAACGCAGCGCGCCCACATTTCCATTTTTGCCCCCATCAGGGACACGTCAGACTGCACTCCACAATTCAAACGGAGAAACGAGCGGGCCTTTTTCTTTTTCCTTTTTGCATTTAATTATTTTCTCTCTTTTTTTTTTATTATTTTTATCTTCCTCCGCTCTATTTCATTTCGACTTCGAGCACTGTGCACTATCCGCGCTCCAGCTTCAGCTTCCTCTTCGTTTCCATCGGCAGATGATCCTCCGTCGTCGCCGCCGTCGCCGCCATTGCTGAAGCTCAAGCTCAAGCTCAAGCTCGTTCGAACCTCCACCGGAAGCAAATCCAGCCGAGCATGCGCGCGCCTTCGTTCCCTCGCGAACTCGCGGCTCCGCGAACGGAGCTCCGTGCGTAGATCTCTCCATCGCCGTCGGTCCAGAGCTCTCGCTAACGATGTCGAAGGACGCATGCGGCTCCCGGCTCGGCTCGAGGAGGAGCTCGCAGCTCGAGGCGAGCGAGAACGAGTTCGACGGCTCCCTGAGCTCGGCGGCTCACTTCCCGCCGCCGCGGACGCCGCTGAACGCTATCCAGGACCCGTCGCAGCGCCACGGCGGGGTCCACGGGCCGGACTTGGACGCTAGGGAGAAGAGCGAGCTGATCGGAGCCAGCAGGCCGTCGGACAAGAAGGTGGAAGCGTGGCATTTGACTCCGAGGGCTGCTCGCGGTGGGAAGACTCATTCGGAGCCTAGCTCGGCGCAAAGCACGCCTGCGAGGGCTGCTGGCTCGAGAGCCTCGCTCGGCGGAGCAATGGTGGGCTGCGCTGGGTCTAGAGGTAACGATTTGACCGGACATAGGAGAATGAGCTTGTACTCGGGGGCTTCCAGAGGATTCCAGATTGCAAATGCAGAAACTCGGCTGGAAGTTCCGCATTTCGAGCTCGAGGAAAATTCGTCCTTCTGGACTGATAATAACGTGCAGGTTCGTTAACAATCGGTCTTCTCCCTTATTTGGCCGTAAAGCACTCTCCGACGATTCAACATTCGCAGCTAGCTCCGTTTCTACTTTAAGTTTAAGGGTATCTATTCACTAATCGGCCAATCTAGATTGGAAAGTTTCAATCAGATTCTGTCTATACATGTTTCATAAGTCATTCAATTACTTTTTGCTGTTAAGAACCGACAGGAAGTTTGTGCGGCATCACAGCATGCCGCAGGACAAATAGATAAATTGTCATGTCAGCGTCGCCATGCCAACTTTCTCCACGGAGTGAGTCCGTTCCAGATTATTTCGAAACATAGTGACATTATTCAAAATTTTGCGAGTACAACAACTGCTAGAAATTAACCTAAAATGTTGAATAACTAGCTTGGTAATTAACCCAACTGATTGCTATTACAACATATAATATACTTTTGAACTTGATTCACTTTTTTTTTGGTCAATGAGCTATTCGATAGATTTAGCTAGTCTGCACCGCTCTTGGGTATTATTAGCTGATTTAGCTCATCATCAAGAGTGTGCTGCTGAGTATGTGGAGTGTGGATCCAGGTTTTGATAAGGATTCGACCATTGAGTAACTTGGAGAAGGTTTCTCAAGGGTATGGAAGGTGCATAAGACAGGAGAGTGCAAAGACTTTGGTGTGGCTTGGTTATCCTGAAACGAGGTTCACCTTTGATCATATTGCGTGTGAGACAATATCGCAGGTACGATCAATATTTTAATATATGGAGGATGCATCGTTTTGTTTGTTGACTTCATGACTGATTATTCTGGATTTATCAAAGAAGACAGTAGAACTGGAAAGGCCAAAATTCCAATCCTAGCCCTTTTTTATGGTTTTATTAGGTTTACTCTCATTTATGACACATCATACTGACAAACAAAGAGATATTTTTTTGGGAAATTTCTTGTAGGAAAAGTTGTTCAGAGCTGCAGGATTGCCCATGGTGGAGAATTGCTTGTCTGGCTATAATAGCTGTATGTTCGCTTATGGGCAGGTAAATGATGTTTGTTGGGCCAAAAAAAAAAAGGATGTTTGGTCTTTCTAGCTGCGATATCAAATGTTGATAGAAGGTGAACCCTTTGCTTCTTGCAGACAGGAAGTGGCAAGACCCATACCATGATGGGTGATATCTATGAAGTTGAAGGGAAGCTAAACGAAGGCTGTGGGATAACTCCTCGTATATTTGAATATTTATTTGCAAGGATTAGAGTGGTATGTACTTTTGCTTTGGTTTTAGAGCAGCTAGTCATTGAGAAGGGCTTATCTCACGTCTCTCTTCACTCCTGCCAACCTTCTGCTTTTTTCCTCTTTCCTCCAAATTTAGTGGCCTGACATCTTTACGTTCTTCAGGATGAAGAAAGTAGGAAAGAAGAGAAGTTAACTTACAGCTGCAAATGCTCCTTCTTGGAGATATACAACGAGCAGATAACGGACCTCTTGGAGCCTTCATCCACAAATTTACAAGTACTTCATATCCTTTTCTTGTGTTATTTCATTAGATTGCTGGCCTGTGGTGCACATCAATCTGATTGTCTTGTTGTAGCTCAGAGAAGACATGAAGAAAGGGGTATATGTAGAAAACCTAAAAGAACATAATGTGGGAACTGTCAGGGATATTGTGAAGCTTCTTTCACAGGTTGGAACTTTATGATGACAGTTTATGTTCTGTTTGGACTAAGCATCACATTCAGTAAAGGGTGATTATGATCAATTTCTTTTGCATAGGGTGCTGCAAACAGAAAAATGGCTGCAACACGCATGAATAGTGAGAGCAGTAGGTCGCACAGTGTTTTCACGTGCATCATTGAAAGCCATTGGGAGAAAGATTCAATGACGCACTTTAGATTTGCAAGGTTGAACTTAGTGGATTTAGCTGGTTCTGAGAGGTAGCTATTGTTTCACACAACTGACACTCTTTCCAGTTTGTGCTTCCACTGCTATGCTGGTTTAACTTCCTCAAATGTGCAGGCAGAAAAGCTCGGCTGCAGAAGGTGACCGTTTGAAAGAAGCAGCAAATATAAATAAGTCCTTATCAACTCTTGGGTAATTATTTCGAGGGCTTGTTGCAATCCTTAATAAGTTTGAAACTTCTGTTTATTTCTGCGAATGCTTTACCAGGTTCAAAATGTCACGAACCATTAATTTTTAGGGTATGTTAGTTTATCGAATTGAGGGGATATTCATCATATCCAATTCCTTCTGGAAATTCTCTATCTCTGAAAATGTAGTGAAAAAGGAGTCCATCATCACTATTGGTCATAAAGGGGAGATGATAACTAATATAATAGAAGCAAAATAACTCTCTCTCCTTCATACTATTTCTCTCTTTTGCTCGGTTTCCCATTCATGATACACCCCTTATGGTGTGGGTCATGAACCAAATTACAACTCTTCCCAAGATTATTTGGCACATATTCCTTCTTTGATTGTGGTTTGTGAATAGAGGAGAAGCCATAATGTTTCTTTTGATGGGAAGATCACATTTGGTATATACTTTTCTTGGGAAAGGTCCACATTAACAGTACAAATGACTTCTTCTGGAAGCTCATCTGCATAATTATGAGGTTTTGTTTCCCGTAAGGCACTGGTACATTGATTTATTTGCACCTGCATATCACCCAAGTCCTACATGAAGGGGAAAGATATTTGGAATATGTTGTACAAGCTGGAAAGCCTGGAAGTGCACCCCTAAGTAGTAGCATTGAGATGTCCTTTGCTTCTCGTGTTTTTGGTCCTGGATGGTTGCAACATGATTCCACGTTTAGCTAAAGTAGGTCTACCTTTGGATGCCCAATTTATGAAAAGAGTATGGAATGACATCTGGTTGGTATAAGACTCATGGCATCATCATAATCTGAGAAGTCATCGCTTTTGTTAACGTATAATGTATTCTGTACATCTGGATTTTGAGATTTCGACTCTGAGAGTGTTCTTAAAGATTTTTGTTGTTCTGCAGTTTAACTATTTTAGACATTTGTTCTTACTTCTTAGGTTGGTGATTATGTCTCTGGTGGATTTAGCCCACGGGAAGCATAGACATGTTCCCTACAGAGATTCTAGGCTCACGTTTTTACTTCAGGTTACATTCAAGAGCTAATCCTGTTTAAGTATGTCCACGTTTTTGAACGTGTACTTTTACATAAAAGAATATGTGCTGTAGATATTTATTTGTGCAGGATTCGCTTGGTGGGAACTCTAAAACAATGATCATAGCAAATGTCAGTCCATCTACATGGTTTGTCCTGAACAACTAGTCCTGCTTAAAGAATGTCTTGTAGAAGCCAACCAATTCCTTTATGTAACTTTCATTTTTATGACAGTTCTGCAAATGAAACGTTAAGCACTCTAAAGTTTGCTCAGCGTGCGAAACTCATTCAGAACAATGTGAGTGTACCAGTCTGAAGATTTATTTTCCCCTTATAAATTTTGAGTTCTAATCTTACAGAAAATTTGATACAAAATGATGTGCAATGGTATTATGGGATTCAAGTAGCCGATCTCATCTCGAGGGATAAGGCTTTATTGTTGTTTTATAAATTTGGAGTTTAGACCTTTCTTTTCCCATGTTTCAGGCAAAAGTGAATGAAGATGCTTCAGGTGACATAAGTGCACTCCAGAGGCAAATCCAACAGTTGAAGGTATACATCTGTGGATTACTCTTTCTCCTTTTTGCCCATTTCACTATGGACATCGTGACATGCAAAAAGTAAGGGTTTACCATATGAAAACAGGGTCAGCTGTCTTTTCTGATGAAGCATCAGAATCCATCAAGATCTCTGTTGTATGGGTATCAATGTCTTGAGGATTCTAGCCTAAGCGGCTTGGCTAAGCAGCGTGACTCTTTAGGGGAAAGAAAATCTGATAATCATAAGATGAACTTCACTGGTAGTAAAAAGGTAAGCTTTATATTTGCAATGGAGACTTGCTTTCCTAATTGAAGAGATGAATTATTCACTACTGCTAATGCTGGATGTGAAGTGCTCGGTAGCCACTTTGCTTGGTTCCTTGAGGAGGGAAAAGATGTTTGAGATGGAAGTAAAAAAGTTACAGGATGAAATCGACCACTTGAAATGCCTGGTATGTTTTATTTGGCAAGTAGTCTATACTGGTCTGATACTCGAAATCCTCTGTACAAGGATCCATGGTGCTCGGATGCACCTTGAGAATGCTCATAGAAGGTTCACAGTGTCTGCTAGTTTGATTAACAGAAGTGCATATTTGCAGGCACACGAAAGGGAAGAGAAGGCCAAGCACAATGATACGACTTTAAAATTTCGAGAGGAAAAAATCAGAAGACTCGAGTTACTTGTGGATGACAAAGTTACCACAGAGAAGTACCTTGTGGAGGAAAACAAGGCTTTACTGGAAGAGATTAATTCGCTCCGAGAAAGAATTGATGAAAATCCTGAATTAAAACAATTTGCTGCAGAGAATAATAGGCTCACGGAGCAACTTCAATTGTAATGTCCCTGAAACTACATGAAAGAATAGATAGATTTTTGAGCACATCCGTGACCCATTTGATACTGTTGTCTGGGCCAGGTATCAAGACCTTTATGGACCAAGGGAGCGGGATATATTGCTGGCAGAAGTTTCAGATTTGCGTAGTCAGGTTTGAGACTATCCGCTTTTTATTTCCTGTGTTTTCCTCTGGTCTATACAATGGGATGGTAGCATGCAGTTCATAATGGCATTTTTCTCGGCTGGTCAGCTGTTGGAGCTAGAAGAGAAATCAACTATATATGCACAAAAGGAACACTGGGTATGTAACTTCCCTTCTTGACTTGGTTCTGCTTATTAGACTTGGGCACTCAGCAGTTTTACCTAAACAGGATCTGAAGGACTTCGAAGACTGCCGCAAAATGAATGCAAGGCTAATGAGGTAACTTGCTCAGGCATATTCTTTTCAAGGGTAACTGCAGACGCTCTAGCAGTCTTTCCATCACCTAAACGGATGATGGCGATATACTAGAGCATTTTCATCCTTCGCTGTTCTTTTGCATTACCAACTTAGCCATAGATATTAGATATTAGATTTCCCACTTCAATATTTTTCGTAGTGTACTTATGCATCTGGAGCTCAATAGACCACTTGCTTTGATTTTGGCAGCTGTCTTTTGTTTTACTTCATTATCGTCTTTCGTCATAACGTGATCTTTTAAGTGTGAGGAGATGCAGAGGGTCTAACTTGTACTGGCTCTTTCATAGCATTAAGTATGTTTTGGAAGCTATCATTTTACAAAGATGCCAGTGGCTCTATCTCTTCTTTCTCCCATATCCATTGTTTTTGCCTGTAGGGAAGTTGAGGAATTACCAACAGAACTGAAAAAATACTTGTGCAGCAGTCAAGTCACATGTGATTCTGCAAAGGTTGTTGAAAGTTATGGAGGGAAGTAGTCTTAGGGTGGTCAAAATCTACTTGATGTTCATAATGTGTTTTTTCCCTTTTGTCTTGACAGTTATCGGATCAGTCTTCTAAGGATCCTGAAGAAGTGACGTCAGCATATAAATATTCGTTACTGGTGAGTTCCTTGTTCTTAGCTTGTTGTATTGGCATTCTAATTTAGCCAAATTTGCCTGTTAAAATCTCAAATGGCGCTTTTACCGAGATGGCGACAAAAATTTTTATGCAGGCTATTGGACCTAAGCATATCTGTTTGCAATGACATTACCCTGGATTAGCAAAATGAGACCTACCTTCGGCTATAATTACATTTTCCATTTGGATAACTCTGATCAAGTGTTTTCAGAATCTCACCCTTCACCGTGTCTATCATGTGCTGTGCAATAAATATTTATGTGTTCTCTCTTCTGTTCATCAGCATTTCAGACTAAAACAAATGGAAGACTAAGATGCTAAAAATGTGGACATATTTTTGAACACATTCAGCAAGATGAACATGTTATCTATGATGTTTTATCCCCGTCTCTCTCTCTCTCTCTCTTTCTCTGAACTTATGATCTTGTTGCCACTCTCACAGGAAGAAATGATATCCATCAGCAGTGACTCGGGCAACAAAATGATAAACAGGGAAGATGAGGAGTCTCTGGGGAACAGTATAGACCAAAGTGCTGGCAGTGCATTAGATGTGCACGACAGTAACCTTCAGGAGTTATCGGACGCTAGAATGTTAATTGAATCTATGGAGTCTGAACAGGTGCATTTAATTGAAAAGCTGCAGCATATGCAGGAGGAAAATGATCGGTTTAGGGTTATTTTAGAAAAGACAAATAAGGTAGACAGCTCTCTGCTTGGACCTGGAAGTCATTCTTGGGAATTAGCTGCGTTTGGAAAGAAAGCTCTGGATGTAAGACAAGACATTAGAATGAATTCTATGCAAGTGAAGTGGGAAAGAACTATGCTAGACCTTGAGACAGCCAACTATGAAGGAGAGCAGGCGTCCCAATTGTGTGGCAGGAATCAAGCTGAAATAGTAATGGAACAAGTTGAGATGGAAACCGCAAGGACAATCCTTCAGTTACAAGATGAGGTTGCTTCCCTTCAGCTGGAGCTTCATGAGAAACTAAGTGACTTGACTCAGGAAAATGCAAGGCTAAGAGAAACTATAGCAACCAAAGAGGAGGAACTCGTGTTGGTCACTGCAGATTGGGAAAAGGCTATATTAGAACTAACGAACTTTCTTTTAGATGGCACTAGATCCCTCAAGGATGCATCTGGTTCGATACGAAGGATTGCCGGTTCATTTCCCGAAGGTGAAGTTTTGATCAGTGAACAAGTTGAGAGGGCCGCACAAGCTTGCATTGAAAAGGAAGAAACAGTTCTGTTGCTTCAAGAGAGCTTGGAGAATGCACAGAAGATTGTACGGGAAACGGAGCTGAAGTTAAGTTCCTTGAAAGGTGCGACAATGAGTCTAAGTGGATCTCAGCGTAGAGCGGATGATGAATGCACCGTCGAAGCAGCTGCATTGAATCTGAAGTTGGATGAGAAGACAGACATGATTAAGACTCTTGAGAGGAACTTAAAACATAAGGGTGATCAGATATCTGAAGCAGAAAAACGTGTAAATGCTGCCCTTTTGATTGTAAAATGGCTCTCTGATTGTCATGATGTTAAGCAGAGCAACAACATCGAAAAAGATATTCAAGCGGCTAATATCATTGAGAAGGATGGTCATGAGTTATCTGATACAAAGGCTGATGCAGATGCTCTGATATTGGAAAATGCTATGGCTCAAGTTGAGTTAGCTAGACTGGGGGTACTGGAGTCGAAGTATGCTGTTGATTCATCTTATGCAGAAGTGGAAATGTTCATGTTTTCCCTGCAGTCTGAAATTCAGAAGTCATTTGATGAACGCAAGGAGTTTGTGCATGATATAATGAGAAATCATTTCGATTTAAAATTGCTACTAAAAGAGCTGGGAAAGAATGCAGTCAAGTCATTGCCTCTTAAAGAACCAAGTTTAGAGATTGAAGATCCATGTCACATGCTGCACAGGTTTAAAGATGAACTAGCAGAAACAAATATCAGATTGAATGACATTAAAAATTGGGTTGACAGGAACTTAAATCTATGTAGCTGCTCTCTGACAAATGAAGATGTGACCGAGCTGGATGAGTTGAGTTCTGATTCTTCAACTTCAAGTTCTGATTTTTCTGCTGAAAGTTTAGTTCCAGACAATGATATGAGTGCGTCTCCAAGCACATGTTTGTCCAAGTGTACTGAGGTGGCACCTAAACAGCCAACAAATGCTGACTTCCACGATTCTTCGCAATTTAGTAACACCAGGATGGGAGCGAATATGGAGCCCTTAAAGAGCATAGTTCGCAAAGATAAGATGATTTTGTGCACAAGGAAGGAATTAGAGACTACATTAGATGCTTTCAACAAACAATATGCCCTTCTCATGACGCTGTTTGATGCAATTGACATGGGAGCTTGCCCTAATAGAAAAGGTAAACTATAATGAATATAGCTCACTGTATGCAAATTATTATATTATCAGAAGGATGATGGAATTGTAAAGAGACTCATAAGCTCGTGTTACATGGCAGGTCCTAAACATCAATTTGAGTGCACTAAATTGAAGCGGAAACATGAAGGTGATTTTTGTAATTCAGAGGTACAACAATCTTGAACTGCTATATAAATTTACTTCACAAACATTAGGTGTTACTTCAAGGGAACCACTGATTCTAATCACAAATGATTTAATAAGATGCCAAAATATAGAAGCAGTTTATGACTTGCTAAGGTCTTATTTTTTGCTTCATTTGTGGTGCAGGGGGATACTAGCGAGAAGTTTCATTATGCTTGCAGTTTCTTAGTCAGATTTGAGCAAGCCAATGCAACCATGAAAGAAGCTGACTTGATGCTAAATGAGTTGTTAAAAGCAAACGAAAATGCAAAGAATTTGGCTGAGATTTGGAGGCAAACTAGCGAGGCTTTGATGGTGGAGAAAGAACATTTGATTCAAGAAATTCAGCAACTGAAGTCATCAATAAAAATGATTGAAGGAGAAAATCAGTCACTCAATGGGCATATTCATTCTGCTTTTGTAGAGACAGCAAAATCTCTCTCTTTACTTCAAGGGCAATTCCTGCAGATACAAAAACATGTGGAGGATATGTTCAAGGCCCTAGAATGTGATGTCCTATCCATGGGACAGGATTTGTCTTCCTTCATTTGCAACTCAAGTTCTTCAATGGAAGAAGTAGCTACAGAGATAATGCAGAGAGGAATTGCAGTATTTGTGCTATGGCATTGTTATTTGGGAGAGCTTACACACAGAAATATTATCCCAAGGTCAGAGTTGGAATTTCACTTGTTCAAACAGCGAGAATACCCAAGGATGATGGAAGATCTACAGACAGTTTATTTTGCTGGTCGAGATAACCACATAAACACTGGTAATGACAGCCTGCAGGGAATTGATCAATACGCAGTTGTGAAAATGTTACATAATGGCGAGGTAGATCTACCTTCTGATTGCCAGAATCAAAATTCAGTGCTGAAAAATGAACTGGAGAGGAAAGAAGTTATCTTACAGGGTTTGCTATTTGATTTAAGCATGTTGCAAGAAGCAGCTTCTCACACCAAGGACTTAAAGGATGAGACAAAACTGCTACAGAATTCATTGAGCAAAGTCCAAAATGAGTTGGATAACAAGACGAGTCAACTCGATAACACGACTGTTGAGTACAAAAAGCTTGAAAGCCTTCTGGCTGGTACTGAGAAGGGCCTTAAAGGGAAAATTTCAGAGATTGAGCAGGCTAAAGATATGATGGATGCTTTGTCAGAACAAAATGATGAGTTGAGGACTCTTTTGAAAGATCTTTATGTAAGAAAATCCGAAGCTGAGAAACAACTGGATGAACAAAGAGAGGTGCTAAAAGGTCTGGAAGAAGAAATTCTTCATTTGACTTCAACAATGGAAAGAAAAGTACTTTTTTCAGTTGAAAGTATTCAAGATGATCTAAAATTGGTCGTGAGAGAGCGGGACCAGCTGCGCGAACAAGTTGGCTCCCTGACTAGTAAGCTTGAATTGGCCTATTCTCTAGCTGATGAAAACGAAGCTATTGCTATTGAAGCTCGTCAGGTATGCATTTGAGACACCTTGTCAGCTTGTAGCTAAGATATAAATAGTGGTGATTGAAAATTTGCTTCTGCAGGAGTCAGAAGCAAGTAAGTCACTGGCTGGACAAAAGGAGGAGGAGATAAAAATCTTAGAGCATTCTGTTGAGGAGCTTGAGCATACTATTAATGTACTGGAGAAGAAGGTGACATGCTTGCTATCTATCATCTTCTCTGAAAAAAATTCTGTACAATGCGCAGTGGAATTTTTCTATTCATTTTTGGTTCTTGCAGAGGATAACTTCCCTTGCCTGCTAAGCACTTTCTCTACTGATGAGCCTCTCAACTTGCAAATGACTTATGATCTTCTGGTTGCTTCTATTATTGGAAGTTTCTTATTTCTGTCTCTCTTTTCTCTGACTTAGGTCTATGAAATGGATCAAGATGTAGAAAAGCATAGAATAATCCGAGATTCATTGGAAAAGGAACTCCAGGGTTTGAGAAAGAGACTGGCAACAGTTGAAAGTTTCACTGAGAATCAGGATTTAGCGAGCGTAAATGGTCGCTACTCAGAAGATCATCTTCCTAGGTCCGCTTTGGCTTTCTCATCCCTGCCTCTGAATTTTTGTTTTTCCTATTTCTGTTTCTAAATTCTAATAATGCAGGAAGGAACATCCATTGTTACTGGAACTTCATGAGGCATACGGGCAGATAAAATATCTAGGAGAGGAAAGAGTGGAACTAGAGAGAGAGGTGATCGTCTGATCCTTTTTTAACCAATCTGAATCTTTATTAGTGCTTCATCTCTATTTTACATGTAATTTCCTCTGCCTTAAACTGTGCCATTCTTTTGTGGTGTGAAGATCAAACAATGCAAAGAGTACATCTCCGAACTTGTACTGCATGCTGAAGCGCAGGCATCTCAATATCAACAAAAGGTATGACAACTGGCATATACGTTTCCATTCACCCATTATTAATGCTTTAGCATTACTCCCCATTTTGTAGATAGTTGTCGAGAAGTCAACAACAGCAGCTCACAAGCTGTGATGTCCTTTGATCAATTTCCATGCATATTTGAAAAATGCTAAGCTATTTACAATCCTAAATCTAGATTTTGGTTTTTTGGTAAGATCCATCATGTTTTAACCTCTATCTGACATTCTTTAAATGTCTCAACATTATTTAAACAGTACAAGACCCTGGAGAACTTGGTTCATGAAATAAAGACTGATTTGTCAAGCTCAGCATCAACAGCAGCACCCCCTGAAAAGCATGAGAAAAACTCGTCAAGGCCAAGAGGCTCCAGCTCCCCATTCAGATGCATTTCAAGTCTAATTCAGCAAACGAACCTGGAGAAGGATCAGGAACTGTCGGTTGCAAAGCTACACATCCAGGAGTTGGAGGCGCTTGCAGCTCGTCAGCAGCAGGAGGTTAAGCAGTTTCCATCTCTCACGTAGCCTAATAAATGTGAATTGGATGAGAATCTCGCGTGTCTCTCCTAATTCTGTAATTTAATACAATACTATATATCAAATGTTGTTCTTAATTTAGTGATATGAGGTCAAAAGTTCTAAGGGTCTCCCTCCCCAGGATTTTATTTTTCTTTCATGCTAGTGGTACTTCATTTATATTAGTTACAAAGCTCCATTAGGATTTAAGTCTCCCCAGTTTTGAGCCTTATAATTTAATACACATATATAATCTCAGCCTATGATGCATCAGGTATGTGTGCTCAACTCTAGGCTGGCTGCAGCAGAGAGCATGACTCATGATGTCATTCGGGATTTACTTGGTGTCAAATTAGACATGACAAACTACGCTGTAAGTTTCTATAGATAGAATGTGCTGGTGAATTCACCATTTCTGCATCTGACCTGTGATTTTTTTGCAGAACTTGATAGAGCAGCACCAGGTGCAAAAATTGGTTGAAGTAGCTAATAAGCAGACATCAGATTTCCGCGCAAAGGTGGTTATAAATATACCCTTTGCATTTATTGCGTGCTTCATTTGATCATTCTGAAAGATATGTTACTACTGTCTATGTTGTTTAGGAGCAAGAAGTTCTAAAGTTAAGGAAGCAGATTGACGATTTGGCTAAGGAAAGAGAAAGGTCAGTCTATTTCTGGTCAGTTAAAACAGTCTTTTGTCGATCTTTCCTGTGGTAATTC
Organism: Syzygium syzygioides; assembly: GCA_031216285.1. Classification (NCBI taxonomy): domain Eukaryota; kingdom Viridiplantae; phylum Streptophyta; class Magnoliopsida; order Myrtales; family Myrtaceae; genus Syzygium; species Syzygium syzygioides. The sequence continues at coordinate 34,160,192 of CM062249.1, forward strand.
TGAAAATATGCAATAGGAAATTTCTTAGGTAATGCGTCTGGTCCTTTTGTGGTTGCACACTTTGTCTACAAGATGGACATTTGAGACTTGTTTTTCCATGTCCTGCTCTTTCTTCTTCTTTTGCTTTTTACATCCTACATTTGCCTCAAGGTTTATCCTGTTTCTCCAGTTGCATGATGGAAATAAGCGGCAGAGAAGCAGATTTGTTTGCTACACAGATGACTTTAGAGCAACTTCAACAGCGGGATCAGTTACTTTCAGCACAGAATGAAATGTTGAAGGTCTGGTACCTCTGGTAGGGGACATTATTGTTAGCCAAAACATTATTCCATATTAAAGTCCTCTTTTCCCTTCACAGATGGACAAAACAAATCTAAATCGGAAAGTGGCTGAACTGGATGAGATGGTAAAGACACTTCTTTGTGCAGAGGTCAACCAAAAGCCACTTCAGCACAGGTTGAAATTTAAGGTGTGTATTTTTACATTTCCTTACACCTGGCAGTTAAAGCAAACGTTAGTCCTATATGATCACTGAACTTTCCTGCCTTTATTAGGAGAATGGTTCTTTAGCTGTTGGTGCTGGCGCTTCCAGTAAGAGGTCGGTACATTCCGAAAGGCCAATTTCACGTTGGAATGATGAGCTTTCTCAGTGTCAACTTTCTCGTGGCACCCATTTATAGGGAAAAAGCTGTAAACATGGCTTGGTTAGGGTGAACAGGTAAAGGTGTCATTCAAAGTGCTGCACCAACTTTTTGCCGCCCTCATTCTGATCTAGCTAACAAATGCATCTTAACAGGTAGCAGAATGTAAATGCTGATGGCCTGGAAGCCCACCTAAATGTGCATGGCCAATCTTTTTGTATATGAATGGAGGCCTGGGCACATGTCTGTACATTCTGGAGATCTCTCTTTTAAACCTGATTCCATGAATCAAGAGAAAATTGGTTGTGTATTTATCAAAAGGTAAGCGTTCTAGATTGAATGATTGTTCTCTCTACGACATATTGAACGAACCAATGAGAGTGACCGAAGAAATTAGAACTTTCCATGAGCTTTTGTAACTAGTAGATAGCACACAGGTTGACAGGCGATCACACAATACCCTGTGCTTTGCATCTGGGATTTATACATTACAATGAGAAGATGAAAAAGACGCTTATTTTGGATTTATATGTTTGATCAATGAGTACTTGCACGAGTATCAATTCGAGTATATGTTTTAATTCTAACTACCTAAAACGATATTTTGCTGATTGAGATATTTTGGTTCTTTGCAGATTGGTGGTGCCGCCAAGTGTCCTGATTCTTTATGCTCTGGCAAGGATTATTATACTTTCATTCGCATTCCTCATTGCTTCGCTTCTTCGGGGGCATCCACACGTACCTTTTTTTTATCTGATGAGTGGAGTGTTAGAAAATTTGTAAATTTTGGGCGCCAAAGCCCGATCCCACGATTTAGTATCATGTGATCGTGAAAATAAGCTGGCGTGTTAATTGTGTGATGGAAGAAGAGGATTCTGAGTTTTCATTGCAAAGTCGGATCGATCGTGGATCTAAAACATACTGCCAAGAGGGTATCTCTTCGAGGATCGTGATTGATTTGAGGGTACAGTATTTTTTGAGTGTCATTTGATTTCATCAGTTCGTCATCGTTGTCAGCTGTCGACATATACCTCTTATTACATTCCCCATTTACTTAACCTTAATTAATGGCGCTTTGCTAGGAGTCTTAAAAAGGGTATACACTCACAGAACCTGCAGGCTAGATGACTGGACGTGCTAATAGATGTAGCCATAATCGATTGGACGAATTTTGAGCTGGTCTGCAAGCGGGTAAAGCCATCCTGATGGCACAGATAAAGGTCCGGCTCCATTAGAGCTCGTTGAGGAAGTATCCGAGTCTGCGTTAAGCTCGTGCATGCCCCTACTTGGACAAAAACACTCTGTCCATCTAATTGTTGCAGAAGGCCACAACCCCCGGGTATGCAAAATCAATAAGACCGCGAAACTCTAATACCAAAGCAAAAGCTAAAACAAGAAGTCGATTGCAATATTAATCATAATACAAACGTGTCCAAACTCCTGGGAGGCTTTACATACTATGCTTCTGTTACAAAGTACAAAGTAAAAGAATGGTTGAATGACTACACTCACACAACAGCCTCTTCATGCTCCTAGGTGCACGGTAGAGTATACCTGTGCGAACAACGAGCAAAACGAGAGGGCTACCAAAGATATTACCATACTTGAAAAGGACGGCTTCATGCGGCCCGTCTTATGAGGTAAAGTCATCTTGCTAGCATGGGTCTCTCCAACTTGTGAGCGAAACCATTTCTGGGTAGCTGATTTGAAATCATCTTAACCGACCTTAGTACAGACATAGATGTAGTGAACATCAGGATTTCTGCCCAAAGGTGTTTCCCCGGAGCTTCCTTCATTGTCCAAGGGAATGGGGTTCGTTAGCTCCCATAGATGGTCAGATTTTCCAACAAGCTTTTCTGCATAGAAAATGAATCTTAGACATACCGACATCATGCCTCTCAAGAACACAGAAAATGTTTTGCGTGACGGAATTGATAACAAGGGTGACAGAGTCAATCGCCTGATGCAGACAATCCATTAGAAGCAGCTTAGAGCATATCATGGGGTTTGCACACCATGCAGGCAGTGACACGGCAATGCTCATTTCATGCAATCAACTGGCAAGTGAACAACCTTGTGAAAAATAATATGATCGATTCTAGGATGAGTAGGTTCAAAATTAAAAACTTAAAAGTAGAGTAGGTTTCTAGTATTTGAAACCGAAAACCGAGTTGGGTCTCCTAGCAACTGGCCTGGAATTGATCACAATTGACGGGTTACGATACAAAATTGGGGATGGAACCGGTAAACACCATTTCCCCGACTGTGTACCCACAAACCAGCAGTGCCCTTGTGAAGCAGCATAGACTCAATTGACAAGGCCAATTTGGTTCGGTTCGAGTTTAACTGGCTCGATTGCTCGCTCCTAGTGTCAGAGGTAAGGAAAAAGGCCAATAGCAATGCTTTGAGAATCTGTATGCAGTATTTCCCTAAAAAGAGAAGACTCCCTCGAATTTTAGGTAAGTAATAACAAGAGCCTCTTTTGACTGACCTATCACGTGAAGTTTTATTGTCCACGAGCCCGTCTCTTTCAACAAATTCAACCGATATGTTGGAGCTCCATATGTAATCTGCAGCATCCATGAGAGTAATTATCAGCATATAATTCGCATGTAATCATGCTACTGGAAATAAAATGAGAGACTATGAAAAGAAGCCTAGAGGAGTAAAAGTGATATCTTCAGTAAGGGATGTGCTTACTAGAATATAGATGCCCTTATCCTTGAGGACCCTATAGTTTGTCATCGACTGCTTCAATAATGGTGAAGAAATCAAGAAAAACACTGAACACATGCAAAAAAGTCAAGTGTGTTTGTTTACTAAGTTCAGTATACCTCCCAACTTCCTCGAGCATCTTAGCAGCATTTTGACGAGAACTATGCCCACACTGCCCAAGAAACATCAGAGTCAGTTATCAGCTTTGGCACATAAAAGTAATTCACATGCTGCACTCACCAGTAAAGAGTCTAGAGTACCTGGGAAACCGCAAGAAACAAAATCAGCAGATGATTCGACTAACCTTATCGCCGATGCAATCAACTTAAAGATCGTATCGAAGGAAGTAACCGACGAAGTACCTTTATCAATCACGGCGTTGAAGGAACGTGAATCGAAGCCGCTCATCTCTCGAACATCCATTTTCATATCTACTATGTAATGAAGGAAAATATAGATAAATTGTAGGCGAAACAAGCAGTTACACTCTCCTGTATCCTCCAGGGGACACGACCGGGCATTTCCTTCAATTTCATCTTCGAATCCTGGTTACATTCTATTACTAGTAGGGGAAACAACTGACTGAGTTTGAAAAAGTACAGGATGCATTCAATCTACTAAGGTTCACGCTGTGGAACAAAATGGGTAGACGATAAATTTGGAAGCCGCCGTGAAAGATACATTTTAGCTGAGGCCGATTAGAGTACTTCTTCTGCATAGCTTCAATCACGACCGATGATATATCGATATTCACCACGTCCTTGTAACCGTCATCCACCATACCCTCGCTAAATTCTGCAGGCAAAATGTAATCACAGAATAAACCACAACCCAGGTGGAATGCATCAATCGATTTGTGCTTGTTGCCGTAACTATCGTGCCGTGCGGAATCTAAGCAAAGTATCTATATCCGTCCGACTCGAACACCGATATTGCTAATTATACGCGTCACACTTCTCAAACACAATCGCAATTTCACAAGATGCCCATCAAGTGGCTCACAGCACATGAAATCGCAGTCGGCATAACATAATGCAACACCGTATACGAACAATTACTCATCAATTGAAACATACATAAATCTGAAGTATTAACACGATGTCCCCAGCACGATTAAGCTCCATGCGAACACATTCATCGGCGTGCCACGACCTCGCGCCGTAACTATCATGCCATGCCAAATCTAAGTAAGTATCTATATCCGTCCGACTCGAACACTGATATATCTAATCACACGCGTCACACTTCTCAAACACACTCGCATTTCACAAGATGCCCATCAAGTGGCTCACATCACAGGAAATTGCAGTCGGCATAACACAATGCAACATCGCATACGAAAAATCACGCATCAATCCAAACATACATAAATTAAGCTCCATCCGAACACATTCATCGGCGCGACACCTAAATTGCTCGCAAAACAAATCCTCCGCGCGGAGGATCATTTCGCAGGTTTCTCGCCAAACGTCGTCTAAGAATCGAAACAGCATTCCCTACGAGAGATCGCGATCAACTCGCGCGCGAGGGAGGATTGCGTACCCGAGTTGCCGCATCCGACGACGAGGACGCGATCCTGGCGAGGAACGTAGAGATTGACGAGGGGCGCCAAGGAGCCGTACTTCTGGTACCAATCGAACGGTCCGGAATCGGTCTCGTAACGCCTGTCCCAGTACCACGGCTCGCCGTACGCCTGCGTCGCCGCCGCCGCCGACGCCTCCGCCGCCGTCCCCATCGGGCGCTCGGGGCTGATCTTGAGACGAAACTGCAGATGATGCGGAATGCGCCGGTGTGGCGTGAAGAAAGCGAGCGAGAGAGAGAGAGAGAGCAGCTGCTGCTGGTCGCTTTGTTACACGGTGGAGGGTCTGTTTGGAAATTCGAGGCTGCTGGAGGGGTATTCTGGTCAATGCGTCTCGCGGCTCCGTCAGCGGCCTCCCGCGTGCGCGTGAGTTCTGGGAATCTACTGCTTTGGCCAAAATTATTAATCATTTTTATACTTTTTTTTTTGCCAAAATACCTTTTTTATTTAATTTAGATCTCGCAGTTTGCATGCTTTTTCGAAATTCTAAAAGTTTAAAGTTTTCACGTCTCGCGTTGATTTTAGAAATTTCGAATAATATCATACATTTTTTCGAGATAACCAAAAAGGAATGCCCAACAATGCCGAGGGAGGCCGTATTTGCATATGTTCACAGGGTCAAAGAACTTTGGTACAGTTCGAGTTACACTATCTCATGTGTTCGAACAATATCAAACATGAGAGCTGTTACGAAAAGTCAGTCATTTTTTAATTATCAAGACTAATAAATCATTTGTGTACTAACTTTACGAGTTGATCCTTTTTTAATGAACACATAAAAAAATAGGGAACTGAGTATTTGAAGAAATTATCTGTCTATATCAAGACATTAATATATTTTTATAGAGACATTAAAATGACATACCAACCCCCTGTCGACCATCATATATATATTTTTTCTTTTTTCTCATATTAGTTTGTTATTATTATTATTATTATTTTTTGTTGTGATCTTCTATATACTTAAAACGAAATTATCGCAATAAAGAAAAATGACATAAACAATTCATCTATCAACCTCCGCTTCGGAAGTCTTCTCTGTGGAAATTCGGTGCTCGCGAGCGGGCGTTGCGCTTCCGTCCTCCGCCGAGCTCCGGCGGACTGCGTGACAGGTGCGCCGCCCATTTCACTACGGCTTCTCTAGTCGCGCGTTTCTTCTTTTGTCTGGGTCACCGCGATTCGGCGTTCCGTTTCCGTGGCCTGCGGGGGCGATTTCGTGTTCTTCTTAACCATACAGGGTTCTCTGAGCTTTGCACACCAAGTGTTTGTTTTAATGTTCGACAGAGATTCGGTATTTATCTCTTTTCTCTCATCATCCGTAACTCGTTCTGGCTCGTGTTTTCTGAGACTGAAAGACGATCGAGAAGATAACCCGACTGCCCAAAGATTCGAGACGCGTAGAGATCACTACTTAGTTCATGATTGCGAGGAAGATAACTCTATTTGCTCTAGAAGATCGAAAAATATGCAGTTCGGTTCTATGGTCATGGTCTGAATTTGGAAAATTTGATGGGTGATGACGGTACTTCGACCAAACTGTGTTTAGAGAAATTGATAATGAAGAGTGGCATCATCCTTGTAGAGGACCGGCTATTAATGAGTTGCTTAGTTACCTCTACTCATTATGAAGCTCATGTGAAAGGAATATAGAAAGGAGCGATTGGCTTAGAGTTTATGAGAAAGAGAATTGAAGTTTGGTTTCAAATGATTGGTTTCTTGTTCTTTATGCTATTTCTATATTCAAAAGCAATATTTGCTAAGGATTGGAGTTCGGGTTGTGTCAGAAATGAGTCGTTAAGATTTGTTACGTAAAAATGGGTTAAGTTTAATCGGTCTAATTTTTTACTCACCCAAATCCTACCCGACCTACCCATTTGACAGATTTACCACTAACTAATACCATTAAATATATTTCGACATTGGATGTAACTTTTTTGGCTCGCTGTTTGCATTAGGGACTTTGTTGGTCAAGCATAGAAGAACCTTGCCAAGGGAGAGTTCTTGCTGGAGTCTTATAGGTTAAATCATCGCAAGCACTGAACTCCATAATCTCTTTTGCAATGACTCATGATGATTTGGGTATTGATGGATTGAATTTAAGTGACTCCTGCAACTCGGCCCCAATCTCCGAGGACACTCAACAAGGTGTTTCCGAGAATGACAGTGGCATTCAGATCGCATGCTTCAGTGAAGTTGTCAACGATTCAACTCTTCATTTTCAAATAATCCGCCTCCAAAAGCAGGTTAGTTGAGAAACTCTCTCTCCTAATGTTGCTTTTAGTCTTGCTTTACAGTGCTTTTGAGTGAGATGGTAAAGCTACATATGGTGATTTTATTGGAGGTTTAAACTGCATGTTTTTGGTTCAGCTTTTCATTTAGATGTTTTTTTTGGGAATTTGTGCACTTGACATAGCCTGATCAATTTTGCTTTTGGATTGGCGAAACTTCCAACCATTCAATGTGCTGGACTTAGTTATTGGTATGGTAATATAGAAAATCTGGTGCGAGGATTACTGGGAAAATGTGATTTCACAATCTCCATACCAGGGCACATCTATAACGGGGTACTTGGTAAAATAATTAGATGAATGTGGATTTCTTGTTTGATACTTCAGTAGTGCTCACTGATCAATCCATTGGATGCAACGTATTGGGAGTTTCTTAGACTTCTAGTCTGCAACATGCATGGTCTAGGAGATTTGTCTAAACTCTATGCGTGAGATTCTGTTTCTTCTACTGGGATCAGAAAGTGAAAAGGCAAACATATAATATCTCCGTGTATGACCTGAACTTTAGTTGCAGTTTACTTGCTGATGGAGCGACTTTTAGATTGATTTAATAATCAGCTTCAATGACTCTGATTGTTGTTTGCTAGTAGCATTTTATTGGAGCTCTCTGTTCATATGCTGTCTTATATCTGATCAAAGAGAAAAAAGAAAGTCCATCTCGTATTTGCCACGCTGAAATGGAAGTTTAAGGTTTTCTGTTGGAGGCACGCCTCTGAAGGCTTAATTTTTCTTCATCTGCAACAGTTGTTGGTGATATTACAGTACTGGCAACTTCATTGAGATTGATAATAATATATGTGAACTTTGTTTCCAATAGGATTCGCTACGAGTTGTAGCTGCTTCTCATTGCTCTTATTCATTGACCATTATGCCTTTCTTCATGACTGTAGATCTATGCATGGATAGGTTGTAACTCTTTGAAGCTGGGACGTCTCTATGCAGCTGCATCTACGCGACCTGTAAGTTGCGGGGTACAGTTGTTGAATATATTTATCACACATCTCGTGGACTGACAATTCCTCTGATTGCATACAGGCCAACCTTGTTAGTGTGACTTCTATACTCGGCGGAGCTTCTGATAATACAGGGTCTGGGATTGCTAGAAGATCAGGTAACAAACTCATCTATCATATTTGTGACTAACCCCTTGCTCCATTGAGTAACATTTTTCGCTTCTCAGTCGTAAAGACGGGTCTCAGCATCATCCTTGCTTGCAATATCCCGAAAAATAACCCCATGCTCGAGGTTGACTCTCTCTCTCTCTCTCTCTCGGGTGTGCGTTTGTTCATGCTACTCCTGCTTTCAGCCCATACTTGCCGCTGGATTGGTGCTTTCCATTTGTGCTATTTCGTATCTACATAAATATCCTTCCTTTTGGGTTTTCAGGCAGATGCTGAGAGACTATTAATGCAGAAGCTAGTCAGCCTGGGGTACAGAAGGCCTAAACCTGACGGGCCGTCTGCGTGATGATGGATTTACTTGCTGTTGCTCATTCAATTTCAGCGGGGATCGCACTGTGAGTGAAGTCTTTTTTTCTCCTTTTGTCTAGTTCTCTGGGGAAGTGCATACTCCAGCTTTTGTTGCTTAGTTATGGATGCCACTTAAATTACAAATTCTTCCTCATGATTGGAGCAATAGCACATACTATATTTACACTCGTATGTTTCCAAGGTTTTCCCTGCATTGTTGTCCTCAAAAGCGAGAATACTCATCATCATACAAGCTTCTTGACTTGCGGTCTCTTCTAATTTAGATTTCCACGATGCTGTGTTCTTTGAATAATTTACTCTAGTAGACCGTATGCTGGAGGCAAATGATGGGTGTGTAAAGCAGAGATCTCCTCTTTGAGAAGTTAGAACCATTAATCGGTCGAAGCGCAAAGGAACTATGCAGCACCTTCGTTTTATTGAATCACAGAATGTACAAATTTACATAATTTACAATGTCAAAGTGCTGAGAGAATCAGCAGGTTATTCCAGTTAATGGGATCCCCAGCATTCACTAAAAGGAAGGGGACCTGCAGGGAGACATCTGTACAGCTTAGCCAAAGGTCTTCTCACTGCTATAGCACATGTACAGGAAGCCATCATCATCCTTGAAAGACTGATAAATGATGTCCAGCCGACTTGCTGAAAAAAATGAAAGATAATCAACCCGATTAGCAGTTCTATCCAAACGCACTAGATAAAAAAGAAATGGAATGGAATGCACATTGTGCATGATTAAGACATTACCCGTTGGTGGCAAGGTGTTCTTGACAAATACAAAAAGAGCTTTCCCCGGGGTCAAGTGCAGCCTGCTACTTAAAATGTGGATAAACTGACCTACGGACATGTCGCATGGGACGAGAAATCTACGCAACAAAAACGAGTAAAAAAGGTTAGTAAGACAAGGTTGCGAACTTGCCGTGCGTCAGACATGAGAACGTATATGTAGATTCTCTCTCCAAGCAGAAACTTAATGTTCTTGCATTAGAATTCGCCGATGCATCGTTCACCATTCCCAGAACAGCATCCAATTCAGGAACACAAGGGAGACTTATCATGTAGATGACATGCTAATGCTTTTCTTTACAAGTATTCAACAGACTTGACTTCAGACCTGGGAATAGTATCGAGCATGAAGGCCTAAAGAGGCAATAATTCTACTTGATGATGTACTCGTGAGTTTATAATCCCTTCGGCCTAACCCAATACAAACGTTAAACAAAGCTTGCCAGCTTATCTACAGTAAGGAAGCGAAGTCAAGCAGGGAGAATTACTTTTTCTTATCAATTTCCGGCAGATCGGTCCTCGAGTATCTTTCGATGATCACCTACAAGAAGAGCCAGAGTTAACCCTCCCACCGAGAAAAAGCACGACAATTGCGGCGCTCAAATCATCCGGAAAGCATAAGTATGAATACATTCGTTTTATTTTTTTTTCAGGTCGGACATATTACTATAACGGTTTCCTTCCTACAAACCAACAGTCGGTGGTCGGTACAACAACGACAAGGAGCGACACGATCCGTCGAGCGTGTTTGGTTTATTCCTCTTCGCCCTCCTAAAGCCAATCGCATACCGGGTCCGGGTCGTGCCTAATACACAGAAACCCCGCGTTTCTTCACGGCCGAGTCACCGTGACAGTTACAACATTAGAGTTTCGACTCCAGACGTCCAATCGCGACCATCCCGTTTTATCACGCGCGTCAGAGTTTCACTTCAGATGTCCAGCCTCCTCCTTTTTCATCCGAGTTCCCGCACCAAACGCATCCTAAACAACCTGACGAAGCAAATCACGACCTTAACCCCTCCGTCCCTCTTCTCAAACAGTTCCAACAATCTCAATCGATCAGAGCCCCGAAAGAACCCTTTTTGAAAAGTGCACCCTTTTTGATTTCTCCCTTTCCCCCCGGTCAAATCAATCAGCGGGTTGGGAAACCCGTTGACTTCCCCAACCGAAACCCCGATCGCGCACCGCAACCAGGAAAAGAAAGCAAAGCGAAAAGCACGAATAAGGCATCTCGAGAGCATCGCGACTCCACGATCGAAAACAGATCGCGCGACACGCGAAACGCGCCTCGACTTGCGGCCGAAGCCAAATTCCATCGTCGCAGCAAAATCGATCGTGAAGACTTACCGGAACTCGGTCGGGATACTTGACGACGATGCTCTTCGATTCCTCCAAGCGCTTATCTGCTCCGCCCCCCACGATAAATTGGGAACACAACAGCAAAAAAAAAAAAAAAAAAGAGAACTCGATGAGAATCGCGCACTTCACCGCCGAAAAACCAAAGGAATTATTCACCGCGGAAAATCCACGGAACACGGAGAGGAAAACCGAAGGAAGCAAGAGAAGAAGGAAGGGAGAGAGAGACGAACCGAAGGAGAACTCGTCCTTGAACGTCTTGGCAATCCCCATGCCGGCGGCGAAGGCGAAGGCGAAGACGGAGGCGGAGGCGGAGGCGGAGGCGGTGCTAGAGAGAGAAGCCGGAGCTGTAGAGAGAGAGAGAGAGAGAGCAATGCAGGGAGAAGAAGAAGAGGAGGAAGAAGGAGGAGAAGGAGAAGATGAAGAAGATGAAGGAGGAGGAGACGTGCGAGAACAGAGGAAGGTTGGAGCGCAAAAAATCGGTTGCGGGGGAGAGAGGGACAGCTCAAACCGCCGAAGACGAGCATCGCGTGACGTGGCGGCGACAGCTCCCCCGCCTCCTCGCCCCACCGACCCCGAGCCGGGCCGAGCCGAAACGACGTCGCGCCTCCACGTTTCCCCGTGTCGTTTTGACCCCGTGCGCGTGGGGAGTCGGTCGGGACGAAACGCAACGATGAGCTGGCGCGTTGAAGAAGAGGGAATATATGCGCGGGTGTGCTCAGAAGATTCCCCCCCCCATCCCCCCCCTGGCCCCGTCGGTGCGGGGAGGAGCTGGGCCTGGGCCCCCTCCCCTCGGGGCCCATTCTATTTGGGCCGCCGGGCCGCTCGGATGGGGGAGATGGAGCCCCGAAGCGCTCGGTTCGGATGCGGCGGATCCTGGGCTCGTGTCCCCAATCTTGCTTGATGCGAGTGGGCAGGGTGGGAGGGGGGGTGGGGGCGGCGGCTTTTGCATCCGCCCCCGGTTGAAACTATTAGGGTTGAATGGTTTCGGACACCTCTAGTTTTACCAAAAAAATGCACGGTTAAAGAGGATCGAGTCGAGTATAGATTAAAGTCGAAGGTCCGTGTTGGTGCCGTCTTATTTGTGCCGTTACCAAAGTTTCTAAATGCAATTTCAAAGTGCTTTTTTTTTTTAATGCTATGGTTGTGATGGTTAAAAACCTTAAACGGAGTGCCCTGATCCGAGAATATGGAGTGCACGTCTCTCTCTCTCTCTCTCGTTTGGGAATTATTGGTACGTATGTTAGTGACAAAGAACGAGATACACGTGTGTGCATTGGAAGTATGTGTAGGGTTCGATTCTTCTGTGTACAATTCTATTCGTATTCGATTATTCTACTAGGAATTTCAGCGAACGTCTTATTTTTATTTTTTTTTGGTATTGAAAGGGGCAAAACTTGGAAATTACAGCACAACTCGTTTAACGAAACTTGAACCAACTTGATCTCCTATTAATAGAGGAATCAACCGTCTCGGTGGCCTATCTAGCACTAAGGTACCATTTGCATCACTAGAATGAAAAACCCAATTTGCTAACCAATCAGCACATAAGTTGCCTTCCTTAAAATTATGTAGCATTTTGACATTCTGGAAACACCTTAAAAGTTTCTAAATGTGAGGGATGATCGTGTCGCCAAAGTGGAGAGCAGGAGATGATTTGTGAAGTAGTGAAATGGCGACTTGCGTGTCCACTTCCACAACAAGTTTAGGTATGCCCAAAGAAATTGCCATTTTAAGACCCAAAAGGATACCCCATAGTTTTGCTTTGAGTGAAGAGCACACTCCCACATTTTGAGCAAATCCAGCAAGCCAGTTGCATGATTCATTGCGCAGAAGCCCACCTACTGAGGCAGGTCCCGGGTTGCCTTTAGAGGCCCCATCGGAATTGAGCTTGACCCAACCAGTCGAAGGGACAGTCCAACCCACAAACTTATCTCTTTTCTCCCTATGTGGAGACAATCTATATTTTGCTAGTCGAGCGGAAGCAATATCTTTGACATGGCCTAGAATCACGCACAAGGGTTCACTGGTAAGACAAAAATTCTTCTCAAATATTCTTCTATTCCTCCAGTTCCAGAAATACCAACAAGCAACAGCAAAAATAAGTAACCAATTATCTCAAACCCTAGTTGATGAACCAGATAAGTTTAACATCAACCATGGGAGTAGATCTTGGGTGAGGAACTTTTCCTGTAAACTGGCAAGTAGAATCTTCTGCCAAATTGCCTTTGCATACTCGCAATCTCTGAGAACATGTATAATTGTCTCCGGAGAGTGCGGGCACATCACGCGACAAGATTCCGCTGTGAGTCTACGTCGAAATTTTTCATCATTAGTGAGTAGGCACTGATGAGAAACCAACCACAAGAAGCTTTTGATTCTCTGTGGCCCATCCCATTTCCATACTAAACTCCAGAGTCGGTTAGTCAGCATTTGATGTATTGGCGCAACTAATTCATAAGCTTCTTTAAACCTTAATCAGCTAGCATCTTATTTGATTAGCGAGATTAGCGACACCCGTACGGATTCTGCAACAGGCCTCCGGCGACCTGACAAAATCTCAGAATGCTAGAAACTCTAGCGGCCGAATAATAACTTCTAAGGGACTAATTGTCTCGGCGACAAGAGACGATTATTTTATTCGTAGGTGTCGTCACAACATCAATATGCGAAAAACATAAAACCGTCTCCAACCTTAACCAGCATAATGAAGTCTAGGTTCTTTTGGATCGTGCAAATTTCTAGTTACCACAACACATTTACGGCATTCGAAATTATCAGCATCGTTGCAAAACTGCTTGCGAATTGGTACTCTCTCCAATTAGCAGAGACTTACTGCTTCGTCGGGTCTATCTTTTGCATGGTCAAGAACATGGGGAGGTAGGACCTAAACATATTTTTAAAATATTTCATCTCATCTCTCGTTTGGATCTCGAAATGTAAAACTCTCAAAGGTGTTTCCTCATTCTAAAGAAGCCAAAGATATAGGAGATATTGAGGGTGCAGAGTGTGTGAGCACCGATACGTTAAAATAAGGAACATATCCGTAGAGCCTGTTGTCACTATTGTTTACACCGAAAAATGACTAATTTTTTGTTATTATCGACATGCGAAAGACTTCATCAACAAAATCTGATGCAATCGTTAAAGAAGTAACTGCCAACGTATTGTAATAAAGCAACCGTCAACATAGCGGAGTCGAAAAAACCGTCAAGAAAGTGAAGACAACATAACTGTCGATAATCGTTTGTAACCTCTCTTGATAACTTCTGTTTGTAACCTCCGTTGCAATTTCCTCCTCTTGTAACGTCCATTTGTAATCTCCATCTGTAGCCGCTATTTGTAACCTTAGTTAGTAATCGTCGATCATAAACTTTAAATAGCCATACCGTATTCTTTGGAGACTCCCGACAAAATCAATCAAAATGTTGTCCTTCAATTTTCTTTATTTTCCTATATTGCACTTTATTTTTCAGTAACTGTAGCTTTTCGATCTGTGTCGTTGATGAGATTCCATCGTATATCTCTATCCTGGGTGTTGCGTTCTTGATTAAATTGCGGCGTTACATTTTTGCACTTTCTCAAGTTTTGTCGTCAATTAAATTCCGACCCTGTTTGTATACGCGCGTTCCCGTGAAAGTGGTTGTATCTTCAAGCTTTGTTGTCGACCAAATCCCGGCACTGTCTGTACGTATGATTCAGTTCGAAGTAAAAGATTGCAGTTGTTTCCTATATGCCTAGATACTTCCCACTTGAAATCGCCACGGAATCCGTTTCCTCGAACGATATTCGGTGAAAGAATATTTCAATGTGGGAACAATTTCGGCAAAACGGTACCGAACGGACAAGTCGGGGAAACCCGTGCGGGCGAGGCCCATCTTTCACACGGTCGAGAGCATGATGAGGCATCCACCCTCGATCCTATGGGGGAGACATGCCTTCTGACGAACCATGTGGCACCGTCCGTCGCGTCAAACGACAATGACCGCGCCAGGCGATGGATGCCCCACTCGAAGGCTTGTTCCTCGAGACACGAGACTGCCAAGCACGTTGTCCTGTAGCTGCGTACGTATGCCAGATGAAGATGCTATTTGGGAGAGAGATCCACCGACACTTCTAACTAAAGCGAGATCGTTCAATCAAGATCCCAAAAATAAGGTCCGATGGGCATAAATTTTGGGGGGTCTCTCTTGGATCTTTACGTTACGAAGGCATTTTTCCGAATGAGGGCCCGTTTGTTAATTTGTCTCGAGTGCGAAACTTGTTTGCGTCACGAAGGCATTGGTTGAATTTTAGCGAGTTCATTTGTCTCGAGCATGAAACTTGTTACACTTGAACGAGAAAGTACAAGGTACAAAGTAAAAGAATGGTTGAATGACTACACTCACACGGCAGCCCCTTCATGCTCCCAGGTGCACGGTAGAGTTCACCTGCACGAACAACGAGCAAAACGAGAGGGTAACCAATGATATTACCATACCTGAAAAGGACGGCTTCACGCGGCCCGCCTTACGAGGTAAAGTCATCTTGCTCGCATGGGTCTCTCCAACTGGCGAGCGAAACCATTTGTGGGTAGCTGATTTGAAATCATCTTAATCGCCGACGCCGGCGAGGCTCGCCTGAGGGCGGCGACCTCCGCCGGCCCTAGCCGGCGTCGGCGGAGGAAGAACGGGAAGTCGGAAGACTCGGAACCGAAGAAAAAAAAAAGAAAATTATGTTCCGGTTCCGGTTCATTCTTGGCTACGAACCGGAACCGGTCGGTTCCGAACCGTGGCCATCTCTAAGTTGGGTCCCCTAGCAACTGGCCCGGAATTGATCACAATTGACGGGTTACGATACAAAATTGGGGATGGAACCGGTCAACACCATTTCCCCGACCGTGTGCCCACAACCCCGTGCACATGAGAGTTGGTCGGAACGAAACGCAATGATGAGCTGGTGCGTTGAAGGAGGGAATATATGCGCGGATGTGATTAGAAGATTCCCCCCCGGCCTCGTCGGTGCGAGGAGGAGCTGGGCCCGGGCCCCTCCCCTCGGGGCCCATTCTCTTCGGGCAGCCGTGCCGCTCGCACGGGGAAGATGGAGCCCGAAGCGCTCGGTTCGGATGTGGCGGATCCTGGGCTCAAGTCCGAGTCTTGCTTGATGCGTGTGGGCGGGGGGCGGCTTTTGCATCCGCTTCCTTCGAAACTACTAGGATTGAATGGTTCGGACACCTCTAATTTTCCCAAAAAGAATGCGCAGTAAAAGAGGATCGAGTCGAGATAGATTAAAGGCGAAAGTCCATGCTGGTGCCGTCTTATTTGTGCCGTTACCAAAGTTTCTGAATGCAATTTCAAAGTGCTTTTTTTTTTAATGCTATGGTTGCGATGGTTAAAAACCTTAAACATAGTGCACCGATCCGTGAATATGGAGTGCACGTCTCTCTCTCTCTCTCTCTCTCTCTCGTTTGGGCGTTATTGGTACGTACAATAGTGACAAAGAACGAGAGACACATGCGTGCATTGGACGTACGTGTAGGGTTCGATGCTTGAACGTACAGTGCCATTCGTATTCGATTCATCTACTCGGATTTTCAGCTGGCGTCTTATCTGGTCGACGAGATTAGCAAGACATATACGAATTCGGGATTTTGATTATCGAAAGTGAGTCTCCATCCATTTCTAGGGACCAATTTCTGAGAATTCGGTAGCTAAAAATGTCGACAGCGGCGAGCAAGTCGAGTTCCAGGAGGCCATGGCCAACTGTGTTTGGTCGCAAGTGGTTCTTTGCGACAGGCCTCTGGTAGACTCGACAAAATTCCGGAGTACTAGAAGCTCCGGCAACTGGACAAGAACTCCTAGTGACTAATTATCTTGGTAGCAAGAGATGATTCTTTTATTTGGCGGCGCCGAGACAAGATACTATGGAACCGCCTCAAAACCCTTACTCCGTATGACAAGGTGTCGGTCGAGATGCGTCGCGTCTAGACCTGTCAAACGTGTAGGTCAGGTGGGATTTGGATTGGGTTGAAAATGGTCCGACCTAAATAGATTCATTTAATCCGTTTTGACTTATTTTCATGTAATGTAAATCTAATGACCTACACCAGATCCGACTCATACCCAACTTATACCAACCCGATTCATATTGCTAAAACACTTCCATATTTAACTAAATATAGGAAAATTCGTACTCAAAGTGAGATGAGAGCGTGGAGTGAGTGAGCGCAAGAATGAGTGAAGACAAGAGAGATGAGTCGAGTTTAAATCGGTTGTAAACCCATTTATGACTCTTTTACAATTCATTTATAACCCATTTAACACTCATATTATATTTATACTCATTTATGACTCATTTACTGATATATTGATTAAGAAATGGATTTATAATCCATTTTGATAGGTCTAATCAGATCCTGCAAATTTCTAAGTTAGTGCAGCACATTAACGGCATTCGAACGGCATCGCTGCGAAACCGCTTGCAAATTAGGCACTGCGATGTTTGGGTCCCCCCCGATGCATGCCCGGTGGGGTCAATCTTTTCACGTGGTCGAGAACGAGGGGAGCAGGTATCGTGCCTGGATCTGCGGGAGGGACGAGGGGGGACGTGCCTTTGATGAAGGAAACGCCCAAACGGGGGCGGGGGGGGAGTCGACTTGACATGACCACGCCATGTGATGGATCCCCGCGCCACGAAAGCTTTGCTCCTCAAGACACGAGACTCCCGCGCACGATCGATGTCCTGTAGCTGCGTGCGGATGCCGGATGCGGACGCAATTGGACAGATCGCACCGACAGTTCTAACGAAAGCGAGATTGTTCAATCAAGATCCCACAAATAAGGTCGGATGGGCCCATAAATTCTGGGGGTCTTTCCTGGATCTTTTAGTCACGAAGAAGGGCGTGCAAAACGGATTGTCCAAATCGAAAATTATCAGGACCGGTTTCGGTTCCCGGGAGTATCAGTCCGATTCCCGGTTCTAAAGAGAAACCGGACCGACTACGTATATGTATATTTTTATTTCTTTAAAAAAATTAGTAAAATGTGAATTAAATCGTAATTGAACTTCATTGATGAAAATTAATAAAATGTGAACTAAACCCTAAATGACCGGTTCTATTGGACCGGACCGGTGGTTGAGTCCGGCTCGGTTCCCGGTCTTAGGACCAGCTAGTTCGGTCACCGGTTCTCAATCTTGGATTTTTTCAATTATGACAAGCATTTTCAAGGATCTAGTAATCCAAATTCGCATACGGATAGTCCCTTTACCTATCCAATGGGTCTCTATACTTTGTCGCATTAAGGATTCGCATTTTTTAATAACGAAACTTATTCGAGAGTTAGTCGTACTTTAGCTTGTCCAAATATAAAGTCATGCTAATTATTCTTAATAATGCGCTAATCCATAGTTACGATGGACGTAGACTCACCCGTGGAGTGCAATGTGCTACTCAATCAGACAATATTTCAGCTTCGAATTCTAGGTGTATGAATTAATTACGTTAGCAAAAAAAGCAGTTGATCTCTATGAATATTAACCATCTTCTTTTGCCCCCCAAAAGTAGAAAACTAAACAGTCGATAATTACTTTTAGCTAAATGTTGCTGGGATTAAGTAAAAAAAGAACATCATCTCTATGGGTGCGAATAATAAAATTTCTCTTCCTTGGCCCTATTTCTGGATTTATTTCTATTCCTCAAATGAGTTTGTAAGCAAAAAATAACATTTGATAATGACACAAAATTTTTATTCTCAGAATAGAAATTTATTTGATAGGTTATTTTTACTTTTCTTTTCTCGACAGACGGCGACAGGTGGCCCAACGAATGGGGCAGGCGATTGACGGACAGCTGCGGATGGATGATGGCGAGTGGGCGATGGTGGACGGCTAGCGGGAGGCGGTGGACGGCAATAAAAAATGAAAAAATTTTACTAATCGGATTTCTGTTCCAAATTTGTTCCCGAGAAAAAAAAAGTTCAAAAAATAGGGAAATATAACGATTATCATTCACGCCTAATAAGCATTATCCACCACATGGCCCATTAAAGTAGAAAACTTGATATTCATTCTAAATAATAATTTGTTTTCTTTGTTGGCTAAATTTACTTTTGAGTTTGAAATCGTTATTAATGTCATCCTTATTGAGGATTAATGATCATTTTGATGTATGTGCAAAATCATAACTCATTTGACCATTTCCCGATTCACAGAGTGTACTTGAAAATGCATCTTATTTCTTAAATGCGTCGAGTTTAGTCTTTTTTCTTCCAATCTCCGGATCCAAATCTAGATATGTGCGCTCTCCCTTCCCGAAGAGAGTTCCTTGGAAGTGTTTCTGTGCTCGGCCAACCTCTCACGATTTAAATTTAGATCTAGGAGCTTGTTCAACCTGCATTTTGTGTCGAGTATGATGATGATGTTGAGAACGTTGAACCTAGGGTCGGGCCACTCTTTGGGTAAGCCGTAGCTATTGGAGAACGAGATTATGGTATGTGCTTATCAATGATGATGATGCTAGATTCGGTGATCGGTGGCCGTTCGTTTAGCTTTGATACCGAGACCAATAAATTCTCATGGGACGAGAGTGTACTTATCACGGTAATTTGTGCTCTATTGTTCTATTTTGTTATTTGTGATTTGCTTTATTTTGAACTTCTCGTGTATCATCTCGAGATATAAATGAAACATTTATTTTTCGATCCTAAAAGGAAATATCACAACTAATCCTTTGACTGAACATAATGTCTTGATTTGACAACTAAGCCGAAGTGACTCCATCGAAATGAACTTCACGTGCAATTTACTTAGACATCGCCACTTGACTGAGCAATGAACTCATAATTAGAGATCACTAATTCCGGCAGCAATCGTCAAATCTTTTTTCTACGTAAAAAAAAAATTCACGATAGCATGCAAATCGTTAATTTTATGTGTTACGTTATATTTGAAATTCTTTTTCAATTTTAAAGATTAAATAAAGCACAGACAAATAAAACTAATTAGATATGATCTTTGAAAATTTCTCGTCAATAGTGTTAATCAATGCTTCTTTGGTAGTGTTCAGTAATTTATAAAGTACGTTCGTTTCACGAAAAAATAGCGATTTGAAAAATATTTTTTTAAAAATAATCACTTATACCACTTACTAAGATAAATTAATGAGTAATAGCTTTGTCATCGATGAATATGTTGAGGTATAAATTGTTGTTGATGATGAAGATTTTTTTTTGTCAACTCATTTTTTTAAACTACATAAATAATTATTTTAGGAAACTATTTTCTATATCGTTGCTTTTTTGTGAAACAAGCGCGCACCCTAATTCGATGCTCTTTTCCCATTTCCTCGTGAGATTTAGAATCCCAATTCTCGATCCATTTCTTTAGTATTTTCAAGAAATAAAAATATGAAAAATGACATAAATAGTCTTTACCCAAAAAAAATGACATAAATAGTTATGAATTTTGGCTCAATGTGCAATGTGATCCTTGAACTGTAGCCAAATATGCAATGTGGTCCTAAAATTTTAATTTGTTCAATATAGTTCATGGACTTTTGGTAGATGTTCAATTCGGTCCGTGAAGACCGAATTGAACATGTACCAAAAGTCCATGAACCATATTGAACAAATTAAAATTTTAGGGATCACATTGAGTTAAAATTTACGGAACACATTAAACAAAATTTTCACGGATCATATCGCACATTAAGCCAAAGTTCAGAGACCATTTATGCGATTATCCCTAAAAATGTTGCCCAGACGATCGCCTCTTATGTTGTGTTTGGAAAGGAGAGAGAGAGAGAGACGGGTCAAAATGCATTGATTATAAATTTTTTTTCCCTAAATTTCCCATTCTCCCAGAAAAACCGAAATTTCCTTAAAATTTGCCGTTCTAATATTTATTTCCATCATTTCCCGAGGCAAGCCAAAGTGAGATATTCAGGCGAGATTTCGCATCAAAAAGCAAAAAGAAAAAGGCGCCACATGAAAAAATACAGGGAAAAAAAAGGAAGAAGGAAAAATCCATTCAGACAGCAGTCGACAGCCAGGGAAGGAGCTGGTGGTCTGTCGCCCACCGGCTACTCCCGGTAAAAACGCGTCTTGGTCCCGCTCTACCGACCCCCGCCCACCGCGCACCGAGCGCACCGGTCCAACCGGGAGACTCGTCCCACCCGCGCCGACGGCCGAGATCGAATCTCGGCCCCCGCCCCAAGCCATCCTCACCCGTCCGATCCCTTAAAATGAATCTGACCCGGATCACGGACCGCGTGGGGGTCACTCCCTCGCTCGAACCGTCTATAAATACTGCTGCTCCTGCAGCCTCCGTCCTCGCCACCTCCGCTCCGATCGCGACGCCGGACGACCCCCCGCCGCCCGCTCCGTTCCGGCACGCAGAGGAATTCGTCCGCCGCGCCGAGCGCTCTCCAGGTAACGGTCGCGTCTTCTCCCGGCCGGATTGCGCCGTTTCTAGTTGGTCTGCGCGACGTGTGTCCCGCTTCGAGATTCGGGCGGATCTCCGAGCTATTCTCGAGTAGGATTCTTGGGTTTCGAGTTCGCTTCTGCATGGTGGATCTGGCGCTGTTCTCGTTAAGCCCGTTGCGTCCTCTGCTTGAGCGGATTCATTTGAAGGAGCGTTTTGCGGTTTGGTTCTAGTCGTGCGAAACGGTCGAAGGTGAAGGAGTGAGCGGCTTGAAATGTCGTTTCGGTTTAGATCCGGGATAAATCAGCGTGGTTGGTGTGTGGGGTGTTTGATTTTCTCGGTCTCATGTCACTGAGGCACTCGATTTTCCCTGTGTTACCGTGATTCCAGCGGTCCCGTTTGGGCTCGTTGTTGTCCGTCGCTTCGTTTCGGTCCCATCCGTTGCCTGTGGTTTTGATTTTTTGATAGGTTGGCATCCTGAAATTCTCTTGGGTTCCTTGCATTGTGTCGTTTGTTTCTGTAGGAGAATCATTTTCCGGTAATTGTTAGCGCATTTTCCATCATTTCTTGATGGGATCTAGATTCAAGAAACCCCCGCGCTCCACCCCTCTTTAAGGCTGTTGAAAGATATTGATTGTAGCATTACCAATTTGGCTTTTTGCAGCTGAAAGCAATGGAGACTTTCCTATTCACCTCCGAGTCCGTGAACGAGGGACACCCGGACAAGCTCTGCGACCAGATCTCCGATGCGGTCCTCGATGCTTGCTTGGCGCAGGACCCCGACAGCAAGGTTGCTTGCGAGACCTGCACCAAGACCAACATGGTCATGGTGTTTGGAGAGATCACCACTAAGGCCAATGTCGACTACGAGAAGATCGTGCGCGACACCTGCAGGGGCATTGGATTTGTGTCCGATGACGTGGGCCTTGATGCTGATAACTGCAAGGTCCTCGTTAACATTGAGCAGCAGAGTCCTGATATTGCTCAGGGTGTCCATGGCCATCTCACCAAGCGGCCGGAGGAGATTGGTGCTGGTGATCAGGGACACATGTTCGGTTATGCCACTGATGAGACGCCTGAGCTGATGCCTCTGACCCACGTGCTTGCTACCAAGCTTGGTGCCCGCCTCACCGACGTCCGCAAGAATGGCACTTGCCCGTGGTTGAGGCCGGATGGGAAGACCCAAGTCACTGTTGAGTACTACAATGAGAATGGGGCCATGGTCCCTGTTCGCGTCCACACCGTCCTCATCTCCACTCAGCATGATGAGACTGTCACCAACGATGAGATTGCTGCCGATCTCAAGGAACATGTCATCAAGCCCGTGATCCCGGAGAAGTATCTGGATGAGAAGACCATCTTCCACCTGAACCCATCAGGCCGTTTCGTGATTGGTGGTCCCCATGGCGATGCCGGTCTCACGGGCCGTAAGATCATCATTGACACTTACGGTGGGTGGGGTGCTCATGGTGGTGGTGCTTTCTCTGGGAAAGACCCGACCAAGGTGGATCGCAGCGGGGCCTACATCGTTAGGCAGGCTGCCAAGAGCATTGTTGCCAGTGGGCTTGCGAGGAGGTGCATCGTTCAGGTTTCCTATGCCATTGGTGTTCCTGAACCCTTGTCCGTCTTTGTTGACACATACGGTACCGGGAAGATCCCCGACAAGGAGATCCTGGAGATCGTGAAGGAGAACTTTGACTTCAGGCCAGGCATGATTGCCATCGACCTGGATCTCAAGAGGGGCGGCAATGGCAGGTTCTTGAAGACTGCTGCCTATGGACATTTCGGGAGGGACGACGCGGACTTCACATGGGAAGTGGCGAAGCCCCTCAAGTGGGAAAAGCCCCAAGCTTGAATCAGTATTTCTCTACCAGTTACTGTTCGTTGTCTGCGCTTGATTTTTTTTTTCTTTTTGGGTTTTCGATTTCTCGTTCTCTGCCGCCATGTGATGGTTGTTTTGTTTCAGTGCAAGACCGTCTGGTCCCTAGATATGGTAGGTCATATTCTTTAGGAAAAGCATAAGTTTGATTCAGTCGCTAGTGCTGTAAGAGATTGCGCATTGCCGACGTGATTATCGGGCTGCGAAGATGATATCTAGCGGAATCCTGGTAGTGGAAGAACAGGATGAAACGGTACTTCGTTTGTTTTACCAAAGGTTAAAAGATTCAAAGGTTGTTGGTTCTTGCTTTTGCTGTGTACAAATTTCATGCATTTTGATGATGGGGTCTTTAGTGTCGTCGGGTCATTGTCGTGGCCACCGTCGGCAGGGCTCTGGGTAACATGGCTGGTCGGTCCTTTGGTTTTGGCCGCATGATGTACGAACTGGACTGGGGCATGGACACCAATGGCCAAGGAAGGACCGAGAAAAAGGTGGAAGTGATGTTAAAGATCAGACAGGTTTGTTGGAATCGTTTCTCACGTCTTTCGGACTCAACAGTTCTGCACGTGCTTCTGCACGCAGAAAACGTTAGAGATCAAACGGAGCGAGCTTCTCTGGGATTAGATTTTCTCATTCAGCATCAGCACGCATGCAATTTATTGTTTCCAAAGATTAACGGTCTGGCCCAAAAGAGAAAAAGTTAAATGCCCAGTTTTTCTTCACTTTCGGGTGATTTCCGCTAAGCTTGTTCTTGAACTTTGCTGATCATGTTCTTGATCGGATGCTGATCATGTTCTTGATCGGATGGACTGATTTGATACAAAAGCAAAAATATTTAAGACTCGATTAGTATAAAGAAATGTTTAGGACTGAATATGCATAATTGTTATTTAAGACTCGATTAGTATAAAGAAATGTTTAGGACTGAATATGCATAATTGTAATAGGACTAAGATTTTTTCGGTAATTTTTCCTAAGAAACTGAAGAAGTTGAAACTAAAAGGGCCCAGGTCCATGCAAATTCGAGAGCATGTAAATCATCTGCTTGATTTTGGGCTTAGTGCATGATGTCTTGGACACTTGAGGAGTGAGGTCCACGGTCCTATGTTTGCTTCTTGCTGCCCCAATGTCCAATACGATGCGTCTTTCGACGCTGGGGATTTTGCCGTTGGGACTGTGCTTGTTAGGGCCATATTTTAAGCTTTTTTTAGCTTTTTCGGATGCAGAATAGCCTTGCATAGGCAATGAGAATGGAGAGATTTCAAACAATATCTATGCTCTTGGCCCAACAGGCTTTGATGTATGCGCGCCCGCGAAAGTATCGTGCTTGTCTTAACTGATCAGCTCACGAGGATCGCTAGTATTTTCGAGTTTGTTGGTGCCATATCATGATCTAGTTTTTTTAACTAACAACGACGGCACGGTCTAATTCTTCTGAAGATGATCAAGGTGCTAATTTTATGCACTAATCAGTTTGATCAGGTGATATGTCAAAACCATTGCAGGTCCAAACTCATATATAGTCATATCTAATGCAAGGCCTTTCCTGTTACTCCACCACTTTCCGTTTTTATCTCAATTTCTCCACTTATTTTCTTGCTAGAAATGTAATGTTCTTCACCAACTTTTCTTGATTTATTATTTTTGATCTATATAAAACCGTTTAGGAAAATGTTAGAGAACGTCCCCTAGGATTAGAGTACTTGTTAAGGTTCATTCAGTGTCCATTTAAATCATTGAATTGTCCGTTTTAAGCAACTAGTCTTCTCGTGTCGTGTACTATTAAAATTTTCAAAATGTCTTGAAAAGTATCTTTTTTTTCTTTGTTGGCTGGCTTAACCAGTATCCCCGAAAAAGGCCCCTATCTTTATTTTGCTTCCACATCTTGCGTATTTAATTTGCGTCTCTTTTTGCAACTCACCGCTCTTGTAAAATGGTCGGATTGTTAATCTTTAAGGTACTTTAGAGCATGCTGGTCCTGTTCGGCATGTCAAATGTAGTCCGATTTGTGAGCTAGTCTCCTCGATTCTCCGGCATTATACTTGGCAAAACATGCAAATTGCTTTCGTGGCAAGTTATTGGACTACGAAAATCACATGAACTCTTTGTGGCAAGGTCATTGGATCCACGAACTCAAATTATTGCATCGTGCTTTATCAACAAGACGAGCGAGGCTGATCAACATTCGGCCCGTTCGATTGGACACTACTGCTCTCGCCAACATCTCTCCACTCATTCGACAACCAGCAATCTCACACGCCTCTTCTTCAAGCGCAAATCAAAACATTAAGAGAAAAAGTATGGTTCCACGAGGATTACGTTACATGGTGCCTCATGTTTCTTCGGAAAATTACAAAAAAAAAGTTTGTAAATATATTGCACTCGTACCAATTTAGTCATAAACCTTTTAATTGTGCCCATTGAATCATAAACCTTTTGACGATTTGCCAATAAAGCCTACTCAACTAATTTTGGCTAGAAAGCACTAATATGGGTGCTAGCCGTCCTATATGGATGTGACACAGTTGGCGCTGATGTGAATAATTCTATTTATTTATTTATTTATTCTGAATTTTTTATGTTTTATCTTTTCTTTCCTTGCTTCTTTTTTTTCTCAACTGCTGACCAACAAGGATGTTGGGCCCTCACCCATATCTAGGTGAAGGTCGTGACTCTTGCGTGTTGGCTGGCGAGGGTGGCAACGCCCTCACTTGGTCTGGACGAGGGCCAAGACACCCTCGTTGGCCACAGGCGAAGGGCTATGACTAGATGAATGTTCCCTGTAATTGCCTTGTGATAAATTAAATGAGCAAGTATTCAAAATTTGATTTTTATTTTGGGTTAATATCACGAAAAACCTCAAATTGGTACACTTGTAACAAATTTACTCCAAACTAATTTTTGACCAGCAAAAACCCCAAATTGATACACCCGTGACAAATTTATACTACATTTTATTGTGAAATTTTTGAATTTGATGACATGTGACAGTTGACGAGTATACCAATTTAGGGTTTGACTTTACATTTGTTATAGATATACTAGTTTGTGATTTTTCATAGTATTAATCTAATAATTTTTTTGGTCGAATAGTATTAATCTAAATTAACATAGAGTAAATTTTTCACAAATGTACCATTTTGGGGTTTTTGGTGGTCAAAAAATTAATTTTGGGTAAATTTGTCATATGTGTATCAATTTAGGTTTTTTCTCTATATTAACCCTTTTATTTTATATATAATTTCACTTTCTCCTTGTTTTCTCCCTCCTTTTCCTTGTGTAACTTTGAGTTGTGGCTTCATTAATCAGCACACGACCTCTAAAGATCAAGCAATTTAAACGGGCAAGTATTGCATAAACTAAATTTATCATATCAAGGCAATTACATATCTAAAAATTTGTGGGTCCTATAAAAGAACACATGTTTCCATACGATTCCTGTATTTTGATTGGTTCTGTTCGTCCCATCTTTTTGTGCATTGAGTTTATACGAAATTTTCTCAACTTACACTAAGTACGGAATAACGCTTGCAACTAATGAATAAGCAATTGGTGGCATCACAAAATTTCTCTAACTCAGTAATAATTCAACAGAGAATTCAAGAGCACCTTAATTCCTACATAATAAAAAGGGTGGGTGTAAGAATTCACAACAGACCATATCCTTCAACTCGCATGTTGCTTTCCATCACATCATTTCAAACGAAGTTTTACCATAACGTTCCTTTAATTTGGTATCTAGGGTCTCGATGAAGCCTACGAGCTTTCTTACAACTTGGACATGCTATTTGTGGGATCAATTTTTCAGGAATGGGAATGGTCCCCGACACCAAATCTTATCTGCAATCTGCATAAAATATTTCGGCCAAAATCACCGTCTTTGGCCGAATAATTCGCGAGTGGCGCAATTTAACCTATTGACGTAACCCCTTTTGACTAAACTATGCACTCACTTTTTTGTGATTCACAATGATGGTCTGCTACTGTCCCAAACAAAAGCAATGTGGACTCAACAGAAAGACCAAGACCGACCAAAAAGGCGTGGTCGTCCCCGACCAGAAAAAGCCGTGGATTGGGAAAGACGACGATAAAAAGTTTTATTAAAGGGACGTCCGCGATGGCCACTAGGAAATGCTGGAATTTGGATCCTTTCTTTTCACTTTGCTTTTTCCTCCCAATAAGTCAAAATTCTCAGTTTCCGTATGAAGCATGAATAGGTTTGGCTTATCTCGAAAAAAATAAATAAAAAATTGTTGCTTTATCAGAGAGTAATCGAGATGCTTTGGGGACAATATAATGTGGAAGCTACTCCTATTAAGAAAAAAAAGAAAGTAAAAGTATATAATAATAATTTTTCAGGACAAAAACCTAATTTAATGCGTTTGCCGGGAGTCGAACCCGGGTCTATTGCTTGGAAGGCAATTATCCTAACCGTTGGACTACAAACGCCGTGGCGCTACGAGCAGTAAATTTATTTTTATATATTGCTTTATGTTGAGTCCTTTTTGCATCCGTGCAATCATCGATCTTACAACCAATAGGAAACTGAACTTCACTGTTTTTTTCATCTATAGTTGAAGGACTTCAATCAAAACTAAACTTTGGTAATATATATTGTCTCGATCCCAAGCGGCCCGTGACACTGGCGTCTTACATTTCCGGTTGGACAAAGATAGAAGAGAAGAAAAAAAGATAAAAGTGACAAGCATGACTCGCCCCTCCCTATGATGCATCATGCGTCAAGCCCACACGACCCACGTACGCGGAGCGATGCAGGGCGCACACTTTAGATCGATTAGTAAATATTTTGTATGTAGATTGCAGCGCGAATGCACTTGTATATATTGTCACGCTCCAAATCCTAGCGTAAAAGGGGAATGACGCGGCCATCTTTCCTCCCGAAGGACGGAGCCTCAAAGCATCCAAAGAACCAACTCCTAAAAGTCCCAATTGAAATTGTTCTTGCTTTATAGACACTAACCAAGGAACTTGAAAAGATTGGGAATGAGAGGAGTAAGCAATCACAGCTCAGCGAGTAATGCATATCTCTTCTAAGCAGATCGAGCAAAGAAACTCATAATCCAAACTCAAGGTGTAAAATACGTATCGAATCACATATGAGTTGCTTCATTTCAACAAAACTTTGCACAAGTAATAAATATTCATTTAAATCCACTATCACAATTCTAACATCAATGGTCAAGTCCATTGATCAATTTCTATAAAAACCATGTCATTGGTCCATTTCCTTGACTAAACTCGTATCACATCACATTTCAAGGCTCTAGAGGTGGCTCTCATGAGACTCACGTTGTCATGTAATGCTTAGCCCTTAAGTAGTGCAAGACTCTAGATGTGGTTCCCATGAGACTCGTATCATCGTGTAGTACTTAGCCCTTGACCAACACATGTCAATCGAACAGGGCCTTAAAGGTGGCTCCCATGAGAAAGACATCATTGCATAACACTTAGCCCTTGACCCACAATCAACAGTACAAGGCTCTAGATGTGGCTTTCACGAGAACTGTATTATCGTATAGCACTTAGCCCCCAACCATAATCAACAATACAAGGCCCTAGAGGTGGCTTCCATGAGAATCGCATCACCGTGTAGCACCTAGCCCTTGTACAATATGCATACTCACAACTCTTCACTAGGTTCCCAACGATCGTAAAATTAATCCATCTTCCCCAATAATTCACCAAGCCAATCTAGAATATATTTTACAAATTGGTTTCACAAACCAAACCAAATAACCCTTCACAACTCAATTCATCCGCCAGAGTTACTTTTCGTAAAACATTTATCAATTCATTTTAGGACTCATCCCATAAATCAGCTCGCAATACAATACATATACATAAACTTTCACACTACCTGCATAGCACGTTTTCTAAAACATCCCTAAATAAACAATGAGTAGTAAAGGCTCAATCTAGCTTTTTATGTAACAACAATGCCATTTCGTAACCCATATTATATATAATTCATATTGCTTTCAAAATATGAATTTACAAACTTAAAGAAGATTCGATACAACTCACATGGAATACCCAAAAATCAAACAACACATAGCTATACGAGCCAAGAATCTTGTAATTCTAATAATTAAATGAGAATCGATGTCAAAATTAAGTAAAATACTACAAATATTACGAATCGGCTAAATCGTGCTTAAATGCTAATAAAACAACTCATTTTGCATCAACAAATTGCACATCCAAAGCCATTATTTAAGCCATTCACAATGCGAAACTCTGAAATTCTCCCTTCGATCAAACTGTTGCTTCAAGTTGACTCCTCTCAAAACCCACGGCTCCACAACATTGTAAACCATCATTTCCATGAAATTCCATAGCTTAACAACTCAAAAATCGGATTTTGTGGCTTTAATTTCATACAATTCCGAATTTAAGCCCTAACCCCGAAAAGTACTCCAATTGGAAAAACAAAGGGCTCGAACACTTACCGGGCGTTGTAAATCAAAGTTGAATCGGTTTGGCGAGGTGTTCATATCGTGAACTCGCAAAGCCTTTTCTCTCCTTTCTTTTTCTTCTTCTTCCCCATATCACCTTTCCTTTTCTCTACGTGCGTTGGTCTCTCTCTCGGCCTCTCCTTTCCCTTTTTAATCAGCTGAATGTCCAATTTTCCTTTTTCTTTTTCTTCTTTTTTTGGTTCCCACCACTATTCAAAAAGATGCAAATATTACATATATATAGTTCCGAGGGGCAAGAACATAGGCAGAGGATATAGCTCACTGATGACTTTGCTATAGACAAGCTCACCAACTCGTGCTTCTCCGAGATCAAAACCGATCTATCATTTCGTCATGGAATCGTTTACGCCCAGTGCTTCGGATGTAGGCAATAACGACGGAGCAGATACGATAATGGAGGAGGACGAAGCACTACGAAAGCGGTGGGCTGCCATTGAGCGGTTGCCTACATTCCGACTCCTCAGGACATCACTCTTTCACAGCAAGAATGAAAGCACTGGCACTAGGAATGGTGAAGAAGGGAAGGAGAAGAAGGCGGTTGACGTTGCCACGCTCAGCTCCCTCGAACGTCATCTGTTCATCGAGAGGCTCATCAAGCACATTGAGAGCGATAATCGACGCTTGTTACAGAAACTGAGGGAAAGGATAGACAGGTATTGCTCACTAACTCCAAATTTTTTCGGATATGGCGCAACTCTTTGGGGCTGGTCCAGCTGTGCCTGGTCTTGTCTTTAGTATGTTCACTCATCCTAACCAACAAGCTCCGGCAAGAAAAGGAATAGTGAATTTTCAGTTAAGACAAATTGACTAACTTTTAATCATTCTTCGGCAATTTTCTCGGCCAAGAATCACAAACTTTGCCTTCCTTTGAATGACTTCCAAGCTGCTTTCTTTGAATCATCAGACGAATCATGTACCTGCTAGAATTGTGAATTTTCATCTTCATTCATACATTTTGTCACCTATTTTGCTCCATCTGTATACTGAAACTTCTTTCAGTTTGCATCTTGTGGCCACAATCAGTTTATGTTCCGGTCTCACCTTTGACAATCAACGAAGGCATACGTATCCTTAAGTATATATGCATCTTGGATCAGCAACTTCACAACTAGAAAATATGTTTCTTTGCCAGAGTGAATGTGAAATTACCTACGGTGGAAGTGAGGTACAGCTGTGTCTCGGTGGAAGCAGACTGCGAGATAGTACGAGGAAAGCCGCTTCCTACACTATGGAACTCTCTCGCAAGCTTGTTATTGGTAAGTAGGCATCCACACTCCTAATTACTTTACCGCTCTCATTTGCCTCATGTCAAATTCAGTACCTTTTAGGCCTTTTTCAGCTGACGTGAGTTAATGGTGAATTGAAGATTAATATCGAAAAGGAACTTTAACTATCGTAAGTATAGTTCTTCAGAATGATAATCTAATGAAGGGTATTTTGGAGCAGATTCCCGCAAGGACAATGCCGTGCAAGTCTCAGGCTTCCAAGATAAGAATTCTCAAAGATGTCAGCGGAGTCATCAAACCATCAAGGTTACGAGCACATCCACAATCTTACATAACAATACCGGAGTCGGTAGCAGAAAGAACTATGTCCAAATATCCACTTCCTGAAAAGTTTATCATCCCAAATGCTATTTGATGCAAAACATAAAACCCAAGCGGGACAATTGGTTACTAAAGAGTTGTGTGAATATCATGATCGGCCCTAAAGTCATGAATGGAACGATGCTTATCATGGTATAACATATTTTGAATTCCTTGATTAGAACTTGAACCTCAAGGGAATAGATTCTTTCCTCATATCTTTTTCTTTTCTCTGAAGTTATAGGCAAGCGAAAAAGTAGCCACAAATGTTGCTAGGATTCAGGTGGACAATATGAACTGCTAAAATGCCTCTGTATGCAGGTTGACTCTTCTACTTGGTCCTCCGGGAAGCGGGAAGACTACTTTGTTAAAAGCTCTTGCTGGAAAGTTGGATCAGTCTCTTAAGGTCAATTTCTCCGAATCATAAGTGAACTATCATGCTCAGCGGCCCCAAAAATGAATGTCCCTAGAACACGCGAATAAAATTAGTAGTGCAAACAATTTGGTGGTCTACATGGAGCAAAGTAGCTATTCTAATTGGACTAATCAACTTCGGATTTCCAGTCATACACTATGCGAGATATTCTCTCCAAATTTGGAATGAAATGTATAAGTGACAAGATAAATCTTCAGCCTTTATTTATGTTCTTTGAATAAGGAATTCTCTTAATTGTTGATACTGCAGTCCATCATGACATAATTCCCCTACATTTCCTCTTAGGTTACCGGAGCAATCACTTACAATGGCTACAACCTTGATGAGTTTGTCCCACAGAAGACTTCTGCTTACATAAGCCAACATGATCAGCACATACCCGAAATGACAGTGAGGGAAACCATCGACTTTTCAGCACGCTGCCAAGGTGTAAGAAGCAGAGCAGGTAATGATCCTTTTGTTTTCCTGTGCCTCATTTGAGCGCTGCTCTCATGCTAATCTCACTTATATTTCATGTCGACACCTCATTCTTCACAGAAATAATGGCGGAAGTCAGCAGGAGAGAGAGACAAGCAGGCATCATCCCTGATCCTGACATCGACATTTACATGAAGGTAGTCACGAGAAGGTTCAGGTTCTCTTTTCTGCTTTATTTCTCCAATGTTTTAGGTGCTCTTCTAGACTTTTCTTCTGATGATATATTAAAAGGACAATTCATTTCCAAACAGGCAATTTCCGTTGCAGGACAAGAGAGAAATCTTCAGACAGACTATGTCTTAAAGGTACATACTCGAACTGCAGTGAGGTATTTGTCTTCTCTTCCTACACTTTGCTAATTGCAAAGAGAAGAAACTACGAACATAAAGCTAAAGGCCAAAAGCTGGCGGAATGTGGTGCTTCCATTCTGTAGCTGGCACAAAACTATTCTATTATCCGGCCAAAAATGGAAAAATGGAAGAAACACTGAATCATCACTCCGGCAAAATATTCAGGATGTGTAAAAAAACTGAGTGTTCCCATTTTCTTTTGGCTACTTTTTAAAATAAATCCATGCTTATGTTAATGTTTAAGTTACATCTTTCAAGAGGCAAGAACCAATTCAATCATGAATCATAGTGAAAGCTACTCATGAGCAGGGATATTATAAGATGCCCTAACCCAAGCAGATGTTGTCTAATTTTGTTGAAACATTATCCCACATCGCTTGACAAAGGGTTCTAAATGCTCTTTATATTCATGTGACCTCCCTCTATTGATCAGCTTAAGCTTTTGGGTTTGGACTTTCTAACTAATTCAATGCTCATTTTACTGCCTTTCAGATACTTGGATTAGATATATGTGCTGATATAATGGTTGGAGATGCACTGAGGAGGGGCATATCAGGTGGCCAAAAGCGAAGGCTAACAACAGGTGACACAGGAAAGCGAATTTACATATAATACAAAATTGGTAATGAAGCCTGTATGCTAAATGAAGTTAAACCAGCGATTCCACTCTACGGGAGAGATAGATTGCAATCTGAAAATGAGAAGCTCTTTAGAAACTTTTCTTGGTTTCCTTCTTTCTGGCAGGAGAAATGATTGTTGGTCCAATGAAGACTCTATTCATGGACGAAATCTCGACAGGATTGGACAGCTCAACAACCTTCCAAATAGTATCCTGTCTTCAGCACTTGGTGCACCTCACAGATGCAACAGCATTTGTCTCACTCCTTCAGCCACAACCTGAAACCTTCGATCTGTTTGACGATGTAGTATTGATGTCCGAAGGAAAGATTGTGTATCAAGGCCCTCGAACCTATGCACTAAAATTTTTCCAGGAATGTGGCTTCAAGTGCCCAGAGAGAAAGGGCGTAGCAGATTTCCTCCAAGAGGTGCAATAACTACAGAAATTCCTACACTTCACTGACTTATAAACTTTCCTAGTTGCTTAAGGTTAGAATTAGTAATTTTTAATGCAGGTTATGTCAAGGAAGGATCAAGCACAGTACTGGTCTAGCACTGACGTTCCATATAGCTACATTTCGGTGGATAATTTCTCCGAGATGTTCAAGTTGAGTCATGGCGGGGAAACATTAAACCGTGAACTCTCAGTGCCTTGTCGGGGATCTCAATCTGACGACAGTGCTCTATCCTTCAGCACCTACTCTCTAAGCAAAAGGGAATTGTTTAAAGCCTGCATGGCCAGGGAGTGGCTTCTGATGAAACGAAACTCGTTTGTGTACATCTTCAAAACAATGCAGGTGATCACCTACTTTTTTGGGGATGCTTCTTCCTTTTTACTGGTCTCTTGCATTGAACATACAATTCTAATAATCCCCTTCTCATCCAGCTTGTGATTACAGCATTCCTAGCTATGACGGTTTTCATCCGAACTGAAATGGACGTGGACTTGACCCATGCAAATTACATCATGGGTGCTTTATTCTATGCACTGATCAGGCTCTTGACTAATGGAGTTGCAGAGCTGCCTCTAACCATCGCTAGACTTCCAGTATTCTACAAGCAAAGTTCCTTTTACCTTTATCCAGCGTGGGCTTACTCTGTCCCTGCATCAATCCTGAAGATCCCCCTTTCATTGCTCGATTCGGCACTTTGGACTGCAATGACTTACTATGTCATAGGATACAGCCCTGAAGTGCAAAGGTCAGCATACAATGTGACAACATTGAACAGAAAAAGAGGAAAGTGCTTTCTAAATAATCTATGTTCATCGGAATTGAATGAATTTTTCACAGCTCTGATCACTTTCCCCAGGTTTTTCCGACATTTTCTCCTGCTATTTGCTTTGCATCAAGCATCCACATCCATGTGCCGAACAATCGCCGCAGTTTTTCGCACTGTAGTAGCTGCAACAACATTCGGTTCCTTAATGTTACTACTGATGTTTTTGTTTGGAGGCTTCATCATCCCCCGCCGTAAGTGGACAAAAACAAAAATTTTGTAGGTTGATTTTGATGATAAAAAAACCAGAGTGGCTTAGCAAAGTTTCGGCCGCCTGCAGCTTCCTTACCACTGTGGCTGAGGTGGGGATTCTGGATTTCTCCAATGACGTATGGAGAAATTGGTATCTCACTGAACGAGTTTCTTGCGCCGCGCTGGAACTGGGTAAGTTTGTGATTCCTTGAGTCCCCAAAGAAGTATGCAGTGAATAGACAATCTCTACATCTTTCTACTCGTTTTTACATTTCTTTGGGGCTAAAGTTTTCGAAGGGAAACACAACCGTTGGAAGGGAGGTTTTGATCATCCACGGTCTGAATTTCAATGGGTACTTTTACTGGATATCGTTGGGGGCATTGCTCGGCTTCACTTTTCTTTTCGATCTCGGCTTCATCTTAGCCCTCACCTATTTCAAAGGTCAGTTCCTTTCACACTTATAGGAAGATCATGTACACCTATATTAGTTTCTACAAACATGGTCAAATTGGAAAAATTATGCACAATAACCCCAACAAACTCTTGCAGCTCCCAAGGTGTCTCGAGCCATAATTTCGAGCAAAAAGATCTCGGCAAGATGTACAAAGGGAGTTGATAAGAATAATATTCCAATAGACATTGATGCTGAAGCTTCTGTGGAGAGGAGGATAGGTGAGGAAACAAATTTTGAATCTAAGAAGTTCTTATCTTGAATCTAACATTATGAAGAATGCATGGCTGCTGCATCATGAGATATTGGTTTTACTTTTTTTTTTCCCAGGAAGGATGATCCTCCCATTTGAGCCACTCTCAATAGCATTCAAGGATGTGCACTACTATGTTGATACACCTCCAGTAAGCACACACAAATTTCTTACATATCTTTCTGATAAATTAGTACACTAAGATCGAGTTTATTTTTTTCTTCAATCAGGAAATGAGAGCGAATGGATTTAAAGAGAAAAAGCTCCAGCTGCTCTGTGGCATTACCGGAGCATTTAGGCCTGGAGTCTTGACAACCTTAATGGGCGTGAGCGGTGCTGGGAAAACCACTCTTATGGATGTGCTTTGTGGAAGAAAAACTGGAGGCACGATCGAAGGGGATATAAGAGTTGGAGGGTTCCCTAAAAATCAAAGGACTTTCGCCAGAATTTCTGGGTACTGTGAACAGTTTGATATACATTCTCCTCAGATTACTGTTGGAGAATCAGTGAAGTACTCAGCTTGGTTGAGGCTGCCTCCAGAGATTGATACGGAAACGAAGGCGGTATATCATCCTCATACTTGCTGAAGTCACTACTCAACTTTAATTTCTGTTGAAGGGTCACATCCAACTTGAGAAAATTTAGACAGAGTGAAAGTCAACTAGTCAAGTGTAGTAAAAGAAAAATTATGTCCTGTCATTTGATTTAGCTCGCCGAAAATTAAAATTCACCTTTATAAGATAAGGTGGTCTCGGTTTATTTTCTATGCAGGCATTTGTGGAAGAAGTCCTTGAAACAATCGAGCTCACCGAAATTAAAGATTCATTGGTTGGCATCCCGGGACAAAGTGGCCTATCAACCGAGCAGAGGAAGAGGCTGACTATTGCCGTAGAGCTCGTTTCCAATCCATCCATTATATTCATGGATGAGCCAACATCTGGTCTTGATGCCAGAGCTGCGGCAGTTGTGATGCGTACGGTGAAAAATGTTGTTGCCACAGGCAGAACAATGGTGTGTACTATCCACCAGCCGAGTATTGATGTTTTTGAAGCTTTCGATGAGGTGAGTCTACTCTCGAAAAACAAAGATGCAGAAAGAACGTAGGATAATGCAATCGACTTGATAGGCTTATTAGATAAAATTAAGTTGCATATTATATTTCGGTAGAGAAGTTACTCAGATGTACAATTTCTGTTTTCTGCGAGTTGATTTTGTTATATATTATAGTGTCAAGATTCTACTCTTGCAGTTGATTCTGATGAAAGTGGGAGGACGAATAATCTATTCAGGAAACCTGGGTCGTCATTCAAGTGAACTGATAGAGTACTTTCAGGTGTGCCTACAATTTACTACACTTCAATTCCCTTCAAGTACATTTTGTTCTTTCACGAGAATGAAGACTTTCATTGCCAAATCTTGTCTGTCAAGAGATATCTAGCTCAATGGAGCAACATTTGTGCATTCCGTAGTATCTCCAAAAGAACATGTGCAGATAAGATCTTACTTTTAGTGAGCAAGAGCGACTCATTTTCTACCCTGGTTTTCTTTGAGTACACATCTGCAGGGAATCCCTGGCGTGCCAAAAATAAGCCACAACTATAATCCAGCAACATGGATGTTGGAAATTACCTCCACATCAGTTGAAGAGCAGAACGGCATAGATTTCGCTGACATATACAGGAATTCTACTCATTACAAGTGAGTAAAATGAACTCCTCACGCAAAGCAGCATCTTATGCAAGCAATATCGATGTTGCTAACAACGTTTTAATTGCTGAATCGTCAATTTGTTTATAGGGACACTGTTGAGCTGGTTAGGCAACTGAGCGAACCGCTTCCAGGTTCAAGAGATCTTCAGTTCTTGACCCGCTACCCTCAACATGGACGTGTCCAACTCGTGGCATGTCTATGGAAGCAACACTTGTTGTATTGGAGAAGCCC
The DNA here is from genome assembly GCA_031216285.1 of Syzygium syzygioides. Classification (NCBI taxonomy): domain Eukaryota; kingdom Viridiplantae; phylum Streptophyta; class Magnoliopsida; order Myrtales; family Myrtaceae; genus Syzygium; species Syzygium syzygioides. The sequence goes on from CM062249.1 coordinate 34,197,401, forward strand.
TGGATACAACTTAGTGCGCTTCATGTTTATGATTGTAGCGTCGCTTCTATTTGGAGCTCTGTTTTGGCAGAAAGGGCAGCACATGTAAGTCGTTTGCATGGTAGTCTATAATAAAGACACATGGCACTAGTGCTTAATTCACTTCAAATTAGCAAATACGTGATCTTGCACACCTATCTTGCACACAACTGAAGGAATTATGGACACCTTATAACATCCTCTGTTCTGTCCGAAACGTACTTGCTTCTGTTTCTGTACTTGCCAGTTGCAATCCTCAGCTGGTTTTATCTTGCAGTTTCTGTTGTCGTGATATATAGGTCTTGACTCAAAAGCGTTTCTTGTCGACTCTCCTGCAGAGAGGATGAGCAGGACTTGTTCAACATCTTTGGCTCCATGTATATTGCCATCATATTTCTAGGAATCAATAATTGTTCAACGGTGCTACCACATGTGGCAACAGAGCGGACTGTTCTGTACCGAGAGACATTTGCCGGAATGTATTCTTCTAGTGCTTATTCTCTCGCTCAGGTTCGACGAGAAAAAGGAACTTTGCTTCAATTTTTCTCTGATTCAATTGACGAGCAGTTTGACAGGCCGAACTTTTGATTGGTTTATAGGTGATGATCGAAGTTCCTTACATACTTGTGCAAACAGCTTTGTACGTGGCCATCACATATCCTATGATAGGGTACGACAGGTTGGCCTACAAGGTCTTGTGGTACTTCTACACTACATTCTGCACATTCTTGTACTTTGTGTACCTCGGGATGCTTATGGTTGCAGTGAGTTCAAATCTTCAAGTTGCTTCCATATTGGCATCTGCGATCTACACCGTACTAAATCTTTTCTCTGGCTTCCTTATGCCGGGACCGGTAAACCTCTCCAAACTAACAATGACATATCCAAGTTCCAAGCAACTATCTGCAATACAATTATTCTTGCAATATAACAATTTGGTTCTTGTTTCTGCAGAAAATACCAAAGTGGTGGATTTGGTGCTACTGGACTTGCCCAATGTCGTGGTCATTGAGTGGCTACTTAACTTCACAGTATGGAGATATGGAGAAGGAGATAATCATATTCGGCGAAAGAAAACCTATCAGTTCCTTCCTAGAAGAATATTACGGTTTTCGAAGCAACCGGTTAGGCCTTATAGGTGTTGCTCTTATTGCTTTTCCAATAGCTTATGCATCTCTATTTGCATACTGTATTGCGAGGCTAAAGTTTCAGAGGCGCTGATATCAGGGATCTCAACTGTTTTTCTCTCCTGTATGCAACAGCAAACGCTTGGAACTAGCTCATATTTTATCTAAAGTTGTCCACAGTAATACGTGTAATGTATAAATTTGTTAGACGCGCCAAATTTTGTTGTTGCCCAATAGTCTCAAGCTGCCATCCCATCAGTCACTTTTGGATTCTGGAAGAGCTTTCCCAGTCAGCGTCTGATCAACGAGGCGATCTAGAGCGGAAGTTTTTCGAGGATTGCATAGACTACATGCCGTTTTTTGCCCTTTTTTCAATCACGAAAATATGAAGAAAAAGAAATATGTGCATTGAAAGTCCTGAAATTTGTCATGAAAATTTAAGTGAGTCCTAAAACTTGTCAAATTGATTTAATTGTGTCTTAAAGTTAACATCGTTTAATTTACTAATAGATACTGACGTGTCTTATTTTATTATTTTTCTTGAGATACATGGCAATGATGTGGCATCCAACAAGCGTCATGTTAAAAAAAGTTAAAAATACAAATTGAATTAGAAAAAAGCTAAAAGTTAAAAAAAAAAAAAAACCAAACCCACAACCAGCAGCTGTGATCAAGCCCTCGTCGGTGGATGTCGCCAAGAAGGGTTGACGGAGGTTACCTGGGCCTTCCTAAAGCCCAATGACCCTTGCCTGCCTCGGCGAGTGCTCGCAACCCTCGATTTGGGGGAGGGTGCGACCCTCACCCCAGATCTAAGCAAGGGTCGCCGGCCCTTGCTTGGGGTGGGCGACGCTGGGTGAGGACTCAATTGCATTTTTGGAAATTTTCATAACTTGATTGTACTTTCGTGATAAGTTTTAGGATTTTCAGTACACTTATCCTTAAAGTAATTGATAGATATAGGACAACATTTAATGATGATGAAACAATCAATAAATAACATTTACAAAAAAAAAACCCTCAGATGAGCCGTCGCCGCCTGCCCTCACCCCAAATGACCACCGCAGCAGAGTGACCACCACCGTGGCGCGGAGAGAGAGAGATCTGGTACATGCATAAGATAAATGCTCGTGTGGTAGATTCTGATTGATATGCAGAAGTTCACCAGTTACACTCAAAAAAATGGTGGGATGTTTCAACATCTGAAAGGATTTGAGATTGACCTCACAAATATTTTTGTGAAGAAATTGAAAAACAGAAGTCCAATCCAAGCATTTCTTCCAGATCACATAGTTAATGTTGGAAATTGATGCGGAAAAACAAATACAGAACACAAGGATTTACGTGGTTCGATCACAAGGTGATCTACGTCCACGGGCGAGGCAAGACAAAATTCTACTATAATCAAAGAGAGTATAATTTTCAGAAGTCGAAACAACAACAAAACCTCACGGCTTATAAAACGCTCTGAAAACAAAATTCTCTCTACATCAATGAGAAAACCTAACCGCAGCATAAATAGTGCTCCCAAAAAATTTCCACTTACTCTGGGTTGGGCCTATCGATCCAACTCTTCGTGTCATGAACCAAATCTCAATTTTTTCTCCACTTTCGGGTTGCACAAAAAATATATCGGGTTGGGTCATGAACCGGATCGGGTACATAAAATTCAAGACATATTTAACAGTTACATTAAGAGGCATTCCCAACTCATTGATTCGAATTGACTATAGGGTTCATTTGCAGATTCCAGGACATTTTAGCATGGATATAGGATCTTAACAAATAGTAAATAATATAAGTAACAATCTTCATGAATTGACTGCTGTCGGACTACACAAGGTCCCGGCTTGGACAGGCCAAAACCCAAAGCATTGCTCCACATAAGATTGTGACACTACCATGTACAAGCCTATTTTACCTTATTTTGTTCTATGTATCAACCAACTCCACAATCAAAACCTCACAATCAAACAACATCATGATAGTCGATAGTTTGGTCGCTAAACCACTTTATTCAGCTGCTTTCTTTCCCAATCTATGAATATTACAAAACAGGAGAATAGAAAGACAAGTACCAAGGAATAGCCAAGCTTGTTAAGACGACTTACAGCTTGTCATCTTCAAAAAGGATGCCTGAGGTACGAAAGAAGCGGGGATTTTCACTTCAATGGCCATGTTAATGAGGACACAAAGACGTACACGAATCATTAAGAACAAAGGAAACCCACATTTTCCTACACTGATTGATGTTTCTGTATAGTAAACTTTTGTCGGTAAGCAAATTGAACTACAGGCACTAGTATTACACATAGGATGTAGTCTCATGGGGAATATAACTCGCGGAGATCATGTTGCTCCATGTACTCCCGGGCACACGGGGGAAGGATAAAATATACACTGAAAGATATCTGGGTGAACCCATCAGCTCCACCCATATTTGAGATCTTCCCACAGGAAGGGATGGAAAGTGCAGCGCACCTCGGGCAAGCTCTTGAACAGCAGCGCAGCGCATACGCACACGGCAGCGATGGCCACCAGTGAGACCATTGCTGGTCGGGCCACAAGGGAAGTTCTCGTGGATCTGCACGGGATCTTCTGTTCGCACAATTTGCAGTGCAGTCTTGACAGTCCATGTTCAGTCTTATTACTCTCCAACCTAAAAGTTTTAGTCGATCTTGGCCCTTCTAGTGGTTTCTGCGTGGAGTTGGTGGGGACATCGAGTATTACATGCCCACTCTCAGATTTTCCAGCGGACTTTCTCTGGACTAGATGTATATAGGAGTAGTGACCTCGTAGGCAAGCATAGTCATTAGGCGTCAAACCCGAGTCATCACGAGCACTCTTCCATGCCTCGACACCGACCTGAATCGGAGCAAATAGCATCACTTTGTCATTTAAATTGTAAATCAGGCCAGATAAGTGATTCAACCCATGTGGTTCCTCAATCAAATTTCAACACAAACTTCTTGTGACAGGACATGCTCAAAATTATGCGGACATAAACCTTCACCTTTTGAAATGTCACTAAATTAAGGCTCAAAGGGAGATGAAGCAAGACACTATCCATAAGACAGCTAATGACCTATCAGAAACAGTTAATCTATTGTTGAGTAATAAGCAAAAACTACAAGGCAGGACACGAAAAGCATTGACTTGTGCACAAGGAAGAAGCTATGTCATGAAATTCGAATTTCAAAATACCCACTAAATGAAAAGCATACATAGAAAGAGTCTAGGAGATACCAATAATGGATCATTTGTTAGGGCATCCAAGACAAGTTCGAATCCCTTGCTACTAGCTGCAATATGAAGAGGAGTCAAACCAGCAGGCCCAACAGCATTTGCTTTGAATAGGAAGTTCCTGCGGTTCTCTGAAATCTGTTGCGCTTGCTGCAACCCTGCCTTATCTGAAACTTCACGCGGAATGTATCTTAATAGGAACTCTACCATCGCCCGACAATTTCTCCGCACAGCCCTATGGAGGAGATTCATTTCCAACATTGCCAGATCTATGGAAGGATGTTCACCAGCATCAACTACTCCGTTGAAACAAATTCCCAGCAGTTTCTTTACCACAGCACACCAGTCATGCTCCATCGCGAACTCCATTAGCCACTTGAATCTTCTAAAAGGGAAAAGACCCACATTGTGATCCAAGTCACCAAGCCTACGCTTCACGTGACTTCGGTGCAGAAGCCAACCAATTTCATTTATAAAATCGAGGGCTTTGCTCCTGGCTTCAGTCATTTCAGGTTCCTGCTTGATGTAAAGCGGGGTTTCAAGTGCCTCAATTTCACTCTCAAGCATACGGATCTCAGAGCACACTTCCTCCTCCGCAACAATAAATGGAAAGAAACTGCAGCTAAGACCATGGTCTTCAACCTGTCAGTATGGAACCCTCATGTAAGACAACTCACCAGTAGTCCAAAGTTGCATGCTTTTCAAATTCATATAGCAGACTAAAATTTATCTTTATGTCTTCCACAACACGAGTTCAAAGGTGAAATAGGGGCAGAGTTGAACAGGTTTTTCTTCTACAATCTTATGTTGATGATAAAGGAGAAAGTGTCTCACAACTGAAGCATGTATACCGTCTATGATAACATCCATCTGAAGATGAAACCATGGAGGGCATGCTCATATGGGAACCAAAATGCCCAATCTGAGCACATCGACTTGGGATAAAGACATTGCTATTAGAATTTGCTGGCTTTATGATACCAGAAAATATCGTACAATAATTTCCTCATGGCAATATTTGTTAAAGCTCCATGCCACACCCCTCAAACTCCGACAAGAAAACAGTTCGTGGATGGCTTTAAAGAACATGAGCATGAGATGTTTAGCATATGAAAAATTGAATGTGAAGAAGCATAAAACAGAACAGTGATGAAACCTCAATAAACCCTCTCCCACAGGTTTCTGGGACAGAACAACAGAAGCCGAGGAACTGGATTTCATCATCCTTGTCCTCATTAACCTTTTCAGCTTCTTCGGTGGGGCCACAGAAGCTTTTCTGAGCAAGATATTTCCCTTCTAGGGCACAATATAACCTACAAACAACTTAGGGAAATAAGTTCTCGTGCACAAGCAGGATATATCCACTAATTTGATATCAATAAACATCGTTTAGAATCTTATTACCAAGCACCATAGAATTGGCTACAAGAGACAGATAAATAATGCGAGCAAAAGGAAAAAAAAGGTACTTTGAAGTGGGCTTGAAAAGGTTGAAGCCTTTGACCACAAACTCAGCACTCTGCATTACTGACACGGCAATGGGTTTGATGCTTAAGATCTTGCCACTATTATGACCCAAAGGCAGTGGGGTCCCTAAAATGATTTCACCTGCAGCACAGAACAAAATTTGAGATTCTTTTTGGCCCTCGGATTTTCAATTTATTATTAGGACTATTGGAGAAAGGGAAAGAAGAAGAATGATACGAGAACTCAAGGGGCTTGATCAGAGATTCCAAATGAGTATGCGTGAAAACCATTGACAAACAATCGCATAGAGATAGCGAAAGAGATGTATAAACTTAATCTATTAGACAGAGCCAATCACTTACCAAGAAACAATTGGATCCACACTATGTCCCAAAAAAGAAAAAAACACACACACACATACACATAGGTCCCATGAATTTCCTCAACTGTGATCTTATCTACCACATCATCTATAGAGTGTGTCTTTTCAATATATTTTGAGAGAGAGAGAGAGAGAGAGAGAGAGAGAGAGAGAGAGAGAGAGAGACCATTGTAGATAAATGACACAAAATCTTGCACCCGTGTATAAATCCACCCCGTTTGCCAAAATGAATCATTGGATCCATCCAGAAGCTTTCTTAATGTGGAGCTCAGATTCCAGTGAAGCTTCAGCAAGAACAGGTGCATGATTAAGTTTAATCATCCCTTTCTCACGAAAGCAGATGAGACAGATCTTAATTTTGCATCACAACAAAAGCATACCTCCCTCCACATGGTCTTTTCAAGGCAAAGATAAATGGTCAATATGATACATCCAGGCCTAATATAGCTTTCCATGTCGGTAGGACTGTGAGACAACCAGTTGAGGATCTGGAATTTCCAAGATAATTTTCACATAATCATACCACCAATTTGAGGGTACTATACAAAAACGAATGAAATAGACAAAAGAACTTAAGAAGTACGGAAAAACCTGTGTTCGCAGTGCAAGAGGAAGATCATTGGGATCTTTTCCAAACAGTTTGAAGACAATGCGACCTGTCTGACACTGAAAATTTGCAATAAACTATGAGCCGGAACATACCATCTTTCCGTTTAGATCATTCCTATTTAAAGTTTACCAGAAAAGGGCAAGCCAAACAAGAATTCATGAGACCTAATGCATGTCTCCAAAGCCCGCTTAAAATATTAGGCCCTTAGAGCCTCAGATTGAGCAACAAATTGAAGTGACAATGCAAGATAGTAATCTGCACCGCAATAGCAAAAGTCCTCATTGTTTTTCCTCTTTTCAGGGAAGCGCAGGCTCATGTAGTTAGTTGATTCAAGCACTTCTTATTTTTGTTACATGAACAAAATATTGATGTATGGACAAGATTGATGAAAACACTTTTGAGAAGAGGGGAAGACAAACTGACTCAGGATGTAGAGCGAACAAATATATTGTCCACTTCCCAGCTTCATTAGAAAGGTGAAAATTTACCTGAGCCTCCCCACTGGAGCTAGATGGAGACTCTGTAGATGTTGAGTTCGACATTGAACTAGTATGAGGCGGACTTGATTTGTCGGCCCCTTGCCGTGCCTTCACAAGGCTTCCAAAATAACTGGTTCCTGGATGTTCTGGAGCATTACACGTTTCTGTATTCACTAGAAATCCTTGTGTATCCTCATAAGAACTATTTAAGTCAATGTCCCTCATTCTGATTCTCTGAGTTTTGTTGTTTGATTCATCTAGTCTAGCAAAACGATCATCTCTTGCTAGACACTGGCCTGTGGACTTGAAAACAGTTGGAGGCTGTTGATTTCCATTACCAGTACTATCTGTACCCATTCCTCGCTGCATCAGATCAGGCACAGATTGTAACGCCAGATGTCCAACGGACCTCACAGAGTCTTGACAATTAGTCTCACTATTCATCATAGAAGCTTTTGCAGATTCAGGGTCATCCCGGGTAACGTCCACGACCTTATCTGGAGAACCGACCAATGCACCTTTAGACTCCTGTAGTAAATCGGATAACCTCTGTCCATCAATTGTACTGGCAAGGTTCCTCAACAGGTGAGACAGCAGGTCCTGATCCTTTGTCGGATCTAAGCTACTTGCTGCAAGTCAGAGGAGACAAGAGTGTCAGATCTATGGAATGAAATTAGCACAAGAATAAAATAGATAAATAGCAAGTTATGTGCAAATCATATAGTCCAATGCCGTATGAGGTATAGATCCTGTATTTAATGTGAATTAAATGTTGTGATTTCAGCATTAAATCATCATAATTAGCTGGTTAAGTTCTATATGTATTCTTCAAGACCTGTGATACTGACATTAGAAGTTATAGGAAACAGTGTGAGGCAGTAAAACCATGAAATGACAAGAAAGAGTTGACAGTTATTGTCCATTTCTAGCACTTGTATCAAAAAGCACCATCCTCACACTAAACAGCAGTTACAGGCTTACAGCACCAAGTAGACATTGTCAACTTTGAACAAAATCAATGCCGGTAAAGGCATAATAGAAGATGATAGCTTAGTGTATGGCATAAGAGAACAAATCAGGCATGCTTAGATGTTCTTGTCCCAAAGAAGTCCTCAACGAATTCACACACAGAAAGGGTACTTTAACTATAAAACAGATGGATTACCAATGTCCAGACAACCACCAGTCATGACAAGAACACAGAGAGGAAAGGATGGAACTACTAAAACTGACACGTAGGAAACGATGGAAAACAGTCCAATTCCGAATACAAATATTAATGTTCTTAATCTCCTTGAACATGTCATCTGCAAGTAATCTTCATAAAGCTGGATCATGCTGTTAGCATATCCCCCATTACCACACGCACGTAAATTCTAAGTCCAACACAAGAATTTTTCACCCTAAACAGAACCGTGTATGCGCCCCACTGGATGTAACAATTGACCCCTTACCAAAAATTTTAGCAACCAGACATTGTCAAAGATGACCATGAGCAGAATGCTGATGAAATCGGAGCAGCAGCCAGCACATCAATTTATTCAGGCCATTGGGTCCTAATCCTCAAGATAAGTATCTAACAGGGCATTTACCATTTCTTTTTTTGGTATCCCTAAGCTATGCCGCATATATGAAGTAGATGGAGGGGAGGTCGACTACCAACATCAACAACAGCCCAATCAGATTCGACAAGAATTCTTCCATGCAGCTGAGTGTTCTCCTCTAGAACCGGTTAGAGTAAGTTGCAGAAAGAAAATCATAGAATAAGTACTTACAGTGCATATTGGAGAGTATCCTAAGTAGACTAACCAAAAGATAATGGCTACCCTTTTCATCACCGAGGGAGCCGCCACCAGCTACCATCTCAGGATGTGTCTTCCTCCTCCTCCTATTATGTCCTGCCAAACGCCTACGACAACTTCTCTTCCCCTCATCAAACTCTTGAAGAACATGAAACCTGATCACAAGTACAAGAAAGTTGCATCACTTCTAACCAGGAAAAAAATTTTCAGGCAAAGCGAGCTATCAGAATGAAAGCTATTAGTTGCAAACTCAAAATGAATGCAATAGACTTGGTTTTTTCAATTGGCTATGATGCTGAAACTGACAATTGTCACTGCTGTCACCTCTGAAATCCTTTTCATCTATTTCAATCAAATAGGTTGTCATCAGACCAAACTTACCTGCTACACTGCTGACAAAACCGCTGCATAACATTTCCTACCAGTGCTTCACTGGCTTTAGAATGCATTTCGCAAACCTTGTGCCTTCGGTGGTAATCTTTCGCACTGCTAAGATCCGCCCTGCAACCCTCCACCTGACACGCTGGACCATTTGGAACGGGCCCTACAGATTTAATCTTCTTCCCACCATTTATACTCGAATCTATCGTAGGATACCCTTGCCCACCAATATTCAGATTAAAACCCCCTGGTTCATCATCCAACTCTTCATCCTCGTCCACCGCGACTCTTCTTCGTTTCTCAGCTTCCCTTTTTCCCAATTCATTCTGTACATCCTCCAGAACAGATGATGAACAGTTATTAAAATCAGCAGTACCCAGATATTCAGGCCTGACCGGAAAAAATTGCCTACTTCTGCATTCGGATTCCACGGGATTCAAAGGACTTGCCGTGAAAAGGTCTCCGTCCCATCTCCATCCATTGGGATCCCACTCCAAACCCTTTTTCCCAACAGAGTTCAAATCCGACGCCATAAGACCGAAGTGTCCTTTCTCTTTGAGCCTAGCCTCCATCTCATTAAAACTACACAGTCCCTAGATTCAATCTGACCAGATTCTAATTCCACCAGACCGAAATCAACCAAACAACAAGAATTCGTTAACTACACATCAAAGAGCTGCATTTCAAGTAAAAATCAGTCAACTAAGTATCCACCAACTTCAATCCTCACGAAGCATTCCTGATCACCCTCGCAAATGCCCTAGAAAACCCAAAAGAAAGAACAAGAAAAAATATCAAGGTGCCAACATCCAACTCAAATGAGAGCTACCCATTTCTCCAAACCCCCTCAATTGCTCAATCACGCCCTCGAATCCACCAATGCCCCCCAAAAAACCACTATTTCCAAAAACCCTTTTGAATTCTCGGAAAAATAGTCACGCTCGAATCTACCATCCAAACCTCAGCTCGACCGCAGACAGAATCCTCAGCGAAAGACCCAGAAGGGGAAGAGCTAGAGAAGCACTCGTTCAGTCAACAGTGTTGACTTGCTGGGGCCGCCGACGCGGAGATCGCCGGGGAGGACGCCGAAGACGAAACCCGTGCCTCAAGAACCAAAGCAGAGGACGACAAAGTCGGAGAGGACGATGGTAGGAGAGGAAAGGAGCGATTTTTTTTCTCGGGTTTAATAATTGGGAGAAGGGGAGAGGAGAGATGAGTCGTACATGCAAATGAAACATTGTTAATTTCCTCGACGCCGTGTTAGAGGAATCCAATACCTACCTGGTTCAGGTGGTTGTTGCAATCATGCGCGTCATATTTTCCCGCACGTATGGATTTTTCCTTCCCCTTTTTCCTTCCCTCTAGGCAAGAAAAGAATGCCTTTTTGTTTTTTTTATTATTGTTATTATTGCTATAGTTATTATTATTATTATTATTATTATTTTTCTTGTCCATTTTTCATCTTAGATGATTGGGAGCATCCAAATGTTCGATATGTCCGATCTCCATGGTTGCACACATCACTTGTGAATATCAAATAAGGCTTTAGCCTAAAATCACGAGATGCGATTATTTTTTTTGGCTTTTTGAGTATTTAATAGTGTTGAAGTGCGATCGGGTGTTGATTATATATGAAAAGGAAGGAATCTCATTATGAAATAGTTGGATGGCTATTTAATTGAAGGGAAAAAGCCACAAAAAAATCTAAATTATGTCAACTGTGACACATTTTCCCCAAGCTCTTTTTTTGTGACATCAAAAATCTCAAATTATGCTTACCGTAACGCATTTATCCTAAAATTTTTCTTGTGATATAAAAATTGCCAAACTTGAACTTATATGACACATTTATCCTCAATTAAGGTTTTGTTAGACGATTTTTTAGCCAAAACAATGACGTTTTTATTCATGTCAATATCGTTTGCTTTCTAGCGTCCATGTAGATAGATTTTTAACGGTTCTGATTAACAGAAATTTGACGGAGGGTAAAATATGTCACATGTATAAATTTGCGATATTTGGTGTTATAGAAAAAAATTTAAGATAAATGTGTCACGGTGGGTATAGTTTATGATTTTTTTTGTGGCTTTTGCTCTTAATTAAATGGATATGGTGGACAGCTATTATATATGTGCAAATTGCATGGTAACTCGATGAAGAGAAAGCAGTAGGTACTTTTATGTTTCATACGCTTATTATACAAGGGGCGAAAGAGGAATATTGGTAGATTTTGCGAAACCTTTTTTAACGGAATGCAATTAAGTTCTCAATCTTTCAACAAAATCAATATAGTCCCATCGCAAGAATATTTAAGCAGGGCCTTTTGGCCGATTAAGTCCTCGTACGAAGGATTGTGAGGGCTTTTCTTTGAGCTTTGATTCATTTAGTTCCTAGCCACGTAATCAAGAGGTCGTGACATATAGGAGCGAATGACTGGACAGCCATAGAAGAAAAAATCAGATTGAAATTGGTCGAGAAGACTTGATTGCATTTTCTTGCAAATGTCTAGAACTATATTAGTTTAATTAAGAGGCCTGAGACTTAAGGTCCATTTGTTTTAAGGAAATCGTTTTCAAATTGTACTCCGACTTTTTGGTATTTGGATGATGGAAAACCAATCGATCTATGGAAAACGTTTTTCATGGACTGAAAATAACAATCTTAAATTGAAGGAGAATGATTTCCCCTTTTAGTAAGAAAGAAATCACCTTTTCTAAATTACCAAATAAATAAAAATTATTTATTTTTGATGAAACGTGAAAAAAACTCACCCTTAAGGATTAGGACGGTTAATAAAAAAAATACTAGAGCCGACAAGTACTGTTTTGGTTTAAATATATAGAACTGAAAATGGAGCTCCCATTGCAAAGTATTTTGACTTTGGCGAAGGATTTGCAAAGTCAAACATCCTGTTCTGGCGGTCTACACCACCACTGGTGGCGACCTCGGGATACCCAACCTTGTCGTAGTCATGGTTGGTGAATCATATTCCGGCGTTTTTACCTCATTTCAACCTTTTCCTTTTGACAACTTTATCTTGTGAAATAATAATATTGTTGTGTGGACTATATGATGCGTGGGTTGTCAAAAAAGAAGAAGAAGAAATATCCTCAAGTTGGGCAAGCATTATTCTCTTGGCGTTTTTCTTCCCGGGAAGGATTTGCTTAATGTCTTAAAATCATTTTAGGATAATATCGGACATTGACGGGTAATACTTCCAAGTGAGGATATCCGGAGTAACATTGTTCACTACAGGTGAGTGGTTATTGATTCCATCAGATTTCGTACAACTTGGAACCTGTAACATGTTGGAACAAGTTCTTTATTTTTTGGAACCCGGAGTACCCTACATATCTCGGAATCTATCCTGTTATAAGTTCTAGGTTCTACTCAGGTTCCTCTTATATTACAATTGAACGATTGTAGTAAATCATTACCTTTAATGACTACTACTTGCTGCTACAATTTACTGACTATAACTTATATTTAGATACACGAAAAATATGAAATATTAATAAAGTAAAAGCCTCAGTCATAAAATGAAAGTTCGGACTTGTGGTTTCGGATTATACACTTAGTAACGGAAAAAAATTCACAAAAAATTTACTTCAATTTGACTATTCGATAAAAATTGCAAAAAATGGAAAATGTATGTAATACATTCAAAACACGATGTACTACTATACTATTAATATTTAAAATTTCATTGGACAGAGCTACACTTCGCTAGCGAGCCCGGGCCTACCCACATGCCACCCTTTGTGGCAATTGCGTTCCTTGTGCTGTCATTGATGTCCCGTCCCATTGTTTGGATTAAACACAAACGTTTACTAATGCTATTTGTACACTACACGATGGCCATAGTCCGGGATTTCTATGATCTCGAACAATTCCTATATGCCGGTGCCTTTGCCTCTCGGTCGATTACCCAACTCCGTACATTGATGTTCAAGCTGGCCGTATGTTGTTTGGTTGGATTTGTAATGTGCAGAGTGTAAGAGCTTCCAAACTTGCGAATGTTGATTCGTGAGAGGTTTGTAAATTGTGATTTGTACAGAACTGATGTACCATTCATAGGCTTATTGGACAGGTTTTATTATTGGCGTAGCCGTCGGTCAACGGCTATTAAATGTGTTGGTCAAGGTTATATTTTCATTTTTAAATGAAAAAAATAATCTGAAAAATAATTGAGTAAAATTAACGAAAAACATTCATGCGATCAAATGAAATACAAGTACATTTTCAAATTTGAAAAACAAAATCACATGTACAAGTGCCCTAATAATGATTAAAAACAATCGCGCCCAAGTGAAAGTCTAATTAATTTGGTGTCTTTGACACAGGCTCTCTCACTATGATTCGAATGATAAAGTTTCGTCGTCGTCCTCTTCTTTGCATCGAGCACGGGCGACGAGAATCAATTTGGACAAAAACTAATCATGTCCGTAGATAGCCATTTCTTGTTGTGCCAATAGAGAGAGACGGCACTTCCGCTGTGAGGGGTGGAGTATAGCATCGGCATATTCATATGCTCATTATGCCTTGTTGTAACGAGAAAGGAAAAACTGAAATCGCATACGGTTTCAAGGACCAAGAGCCTTAGGAAGTGACATGCGAGTAACGGCTGAGGAGTAGCTAAAAATGAGCAGGGAAAGGGGCCAATCTATAGAGGGGATCAAGAGCGTTCCCAAGTGTTCATGCTTGCTCACTAGTTGTAGCAAATAATTTATGCTAAATAATACATATTTCAATTTCACAAATTCGTGTTAATAAATTACTGTGAAACGCAAAATTGATGCTCCTCATTTTGCATCTTTTAATAAAACCATTGCTCGCGCTACCTATTTGCTCCGTGATTTCCTCAGCAATTTTTCAAACATTTGTGTCCCACCTCATTTGGCATTTACATGATCATGACAAGCTATCAAGACAAGTTCTGCTTTTATGGCCGAAAGTATCGCATTGTAGGTAGAAAAGAACAAGAAGGCTTGTCCGTTCTTCTGCTAAATCATTGAAAGCTCCAAAACCCATATCAATAATCCGGCTATCAAAGATCCCTCGATTAAATGAAATCTCCACGGAATGTCTTCTTGATACTTAGACTTTGTTTGTTTCGCGAAAAATTAAATGATTTGAAATTTTTTTTCCTAAAAATGATTGCTCGTATCGCTTAAAATAATTAGTCGATGATAAATATTTTTATCACCGACAATAATTTGTGTTTCAATATTTTCGAGAACAATAAAAATATTTTACGTTTATTCATTTTTGCGAGTAATACAAGCGAACATTTTTAGGAATTATTTTTTCCAAATCATTTAATTTCCGCGAAACAAACGAAGTCTTAATAGCTTATGTACGTACATCTATGTCTTTCCCAACCTGCTTGCTAAGATCCAACATTTTTTTTTTGTCAACGATGGCTTCTTGACTTTATTTTTTTAACAACGGATATTATTAAAGAGTATTTTTAGGACACTTATTAAATATATTTGATAAACAAATATCTTGATTTTAAATGCATGAATTACATATAACATGAGAAAGACGTGCATTGAAAATTATAATCTTTCGTCAATTGGATGTTTTGACATGATCATTGTTGGAAGACGAGAAGCCCATACTATGCATGTAGATTTCGAGGTCTAGGAAATAGCCCACCAGCCTTATGAATTAAGTAAGACACGAGTCGGCATCCTGATAGATAACCCCCACCAAATCATTTGTACTCGGTGACGTGAGGAAGAAAATATGTACTGCGGACCTAATCGACAACCAAATTAGCATCACGAGGTTTTTCTTTTGACTAAAGTTGGAAGACCCACATCGATTTCCTTGGGGGATTGAAACTCCCTCAGGTAAAATTTGATTGGGGGGGGAGGGGACCATAAGACCAAAAGGGTCGGCAGGGTCATGTGATTGGGGTATGGTCGATGGAGCCCCAGTTGCAGAGTCGGGACCAACTCCATATTCGTACTATGATTCTCATTCCCGTTCTTTCCTTTTCATGAATCCGATCTACTTTGGAACATTAGTACTTTTGTTGAGCTCCGAATATGATTGCGAAATTTGTCAATCGAAAAATGTAAAGACAAGAACCGCAAGGAAATTAAACCCGTTTTCAAAATCATAATTTAGATGGTCTCTTCGACCAAACCAAGGGGCAAATTTGAGAAACTTATGTAAAAGATTGAAATAACTCACCCTCGAGATCTGCATGAATAATGAGAATCAAACCGAACATACCTGCATTAGCAAGAAAGAAAAGGAACATGTCATGCCTGGTTAGGACATCGCATGATTCACCGATCAATGGACAAAATCTGTACAATCCGTTGTAAGTGCACTACTGATCCAATAACTCGAGATGCACAAAAGCCCAATAGCCACTACGATCACGTTTTCCAAATTGAGCTAGGATGCATTCTCCGATTTATCATACTTTATAGTATAGTTTTACAAATGAGCTATCATGCATTGCTGGATACGTCATACTTTATACAGCATAGTTTTACAAATATCAATATTCTATAGTTTGTGGAAGCCAACGACGGCTTTTATAAAAAAAATAATTTAATACCTTAGTACATAAAAGTTTTGGGCATGAGATCCAGCAGAGATAATGCTCAAATGATGTTTACATATGACTCAGACCTAAATATAACCAAATCTAGCTACTAACATTTACCTCGTGCGGCTCCTCCTGGCTGGCTCCACCAACGAAAGCTGGGTTGTCACTCTGTACTGTCCATGAACGCATGATTCATTCTTGTCTCTAGGAGAAAAGTAAAGTGTCTTTGTGTGCCTTTGACAATCATTTTGTTTTAAAAAATAATTTTTATTTAGAAATAATTTCTTTTAATTCCATGCTTGAAAAAAATTTCTAAACATTTGAAACTGTTTGGTAACTGTCCAAAATTTCTATTCTTAGAATAGAAAAAGAATAGAAATGTGTTTGGTAACTGCACAAAATTTCTTTTTATTGATAATATTTTAAATTTTTTTATAATTTATTTATTTATAATTTATTTTTCTTCTTCCCCTTCCTTGGCCATGGCAAAGTCGCTGGTGTAGGTGACTGGCCATAGGCCAGGGCTGTGATGCCCTTGCTGCTGCCTTCACTAGATTCGGTGAGGGCTGCGACGCCAACCCTAGCCCGTGGTCGGTCGCCGGCAGTCGGCGACCAGCCATAGGCTAGGAAGAAGAAAAACATTTATCTTCTATTTTTGATTTCTGTTCCTAGATTTGCTTCTTGATTCTGTTCCAAAACTGATTCTGGAAATAAATTTTTGCAAATTTGTGCCCGGGAATAAAAAATTTACTAAATGGATTTCTGTTCCAAAACTAATTCTAGGAAAAAAAGAATAGACATAGTTATTGTTTGACCGGTTGCCAAACACGCCCTTTGCCTTTTCTCTGAGGAGAGGCGGCCATACATCGTAGCCACATTTTTCACAAATAACATGATTGTCGAAATCGAAGCGAGCATATAGAAGAGGGTGTTTGATTTGAGACATGAGCCTCCGTGATGGGCTATAGTTGGCTAAGTTATGAAGGTCTAATTCCTTAAGAAATCCCAAATTTTAGGTCGAGTCTCAAATCTGCCCCAAATTTTTTTTGTCTAAAAAAAAATCCCAAACTTTAGGCTAAGTCTCAACTCTACCCTGAATTTTTTTGTCATAGAAAAAACCCCAAACTTTAAGTCTAGTACCAAAATCTGCCCTGAGCTTTTTTCTGTATAAAAAAAATCACCAAAATTCAATTTATTTTCAAAAATACACTCTGTGATCTAGTCCCAACTTGACATGGCACTTTCACGTTGATAACAAATCCACATAGACAAAGTAATGGGGCCTTTTTTTAGACTAAGAAAAGTTTGGGGCAAATTTGGACTGAACCTAAAAATTGGATTTTTTTTTAAATTGAAAAAAGTATTTTTTGGTGGATTTATTATCATCCCTAATTTTCATATCCTAAAAAGGTTTTATTTTGGAGAATTTCAACATTTTTATTTGGTTGGATTTATTATCGAAGTGGAAATGGGACGTTGGTCTGCATATATCAATCCATTACTTTGCTGATGTAGATTTGTTATCGACGTGGAAGTACCACGTCAAGTTGGGACTGAATCACGAGGGTATATTTTTGAAAATAAATTGAAATTTGCAAATTTTGTTTTTCACCAAACAAAATTCGGGGCAGATTTGGAATTGACTTTAAAGTTTGGGGTTTTTTCTGCAACAAAAAAAGTTCGGGGCAGATTTCGGATTGGACCTAAAGTTTTTTTCAGAGACAAAAAAAAGTTTGAAGTATATTTGAGATTCGACCTAAAGTTGAGGGTTTTTAAGAGAATTCACCCGAGTGATGGACCATTCAATTATAACCAATGATGGTTATCATAGAAATCACTCACGAACCCCAGGGGTTCTCTCTCTGGATTTCTTTCTCAACGTGCTTGTGCGCGCAGGCATTTTGCACATAGGGGTAGATTTGGTGAAAGACATCACATGTGTGAGGAACTATAAGATAAGTCCCCTCTAGCTATGCGTGCACCCAACTATATTTATATCTCGCCACTTGCATCTAGACGTGGACAACGATAGCTCTCGAGTGGCTATAGCTTTGTCTCTGTTGAGAAAAGAGGACCGTACAATCCATAATGTTGTGAGAAATAGAGAACAATGTACCAAGATTTACTTGGTTCGGTAAATATCCACTCACAGGAAGAGGCAACAATGAATCCAATATGAACAGTGGAGATTAAACTTGAAGTCAGAAGCTCTCACATGCCCAACTCCTGGATTACACCCAATCAATCCTTACCTAATGTTTTAATCAATCTCTCGAGGGTTTTCCTCACAACACTCTCAGAGAGAAACCCTAGAAACACTTTAAAGCGACTCTAATCATGTAGTACTAATGCCATGTCACAAAATTGGTTGAGAAAAAATCTAAAATTCTGTTTTTCCGAGGGTTTGCGTTGTCACTAGGGCGCTTGCTCCATTCCCAATGCTTTTGGGCTTGGCACTTGCCGGTAGGGTGAGCGGTTAATATAGTTTCGCTCAAAGTTAGTTGTGTATTTATAAGCCGTTATAAATAGAAAGTTCTATTCTTTTATGTATCTTTTGTGATTAATAATACAAGATCATAAATTAAAATTAATAACCGTAAAGTGATACAGGATGCCGAATAAGATGAAATCTTGTTGGGTATAATGGGGAACTTATATTGTGAAACTAATGAGCGAGAGAACCCCCAAAAAAAACCTTTGTTCATTGCCCTCGTTCCACCGTAAAAGAAAGAAGATTTGTGAACCGATTATTTTTCCTTAAACAACTGTAATACCATTATTTAGATTTTATTAGCAAATTATTAGATCACAATGTCAAATTTTCATTAAGGTTGAGTCCTTCCAAGAAACAAAAGACAATATGTAACAGGTAATTTATTTTCATGTTATGCAAAATTCACGTTCCAATAGGATCCTAGAACCATATAATTGATGATAATTATTATGTAGGCATAATATTTGACCGAAATTGTTGAAATTATACTATTTTCCTCCTAAAGTGATTGAGGTTAGCTATTTCTACGTGCGTTTGACTTTTTGCTTGGTAAATCGTAATCCCAGGTGTTATTTGGTGCTCGCTCCAGAAACACAAAGTTTATGACATGCAGAAAAATTACTTTATCACAAATTAGGGAAAAAATCATCGATTAGATTCAGGAGTAACAAAGACTTTGTTACCGAGATATGACAACTTTTTAATTTGCTGTTTAAATGATTCCCGGTCTACTAAAATACAAAAAAAAAGGATTACTTTTCGTCTACCCTAACTACATCTAATTTTGAAGCATGGTTCTTTCAAGAGTGGTTCAACCACTCTCCTTATTGGTGATTGAGAAATATGGACTTGCTTGTATTATATTTAACTAAGTTGCATGTATGTGTGATGTCCATAACTTGTAATCATCCACTTAAAGCATGACAGAAAGAAAACTTAGCCTTGTTAGGTATCATGGGTATACGGAATTTGGCAATTCGCCACATCTCAATAGCATAAACTTCGGGCATATGGAAAGCCCCTTTTATGGTGCACTTTGTGTCAAATGAAGACCAAAAGCATTTGAAAATGAACTTCTTTAGATCATAATTGATTTCAACCACTCAAAACAGGGAACAATATGCTAATTTGAAATTTGCATATGCTCACGAATAACAAGGTTTGTGCAATTTTATTGAACTTAAGTAGACATCTTATTAGTTAGGCCTTTTCGTAATCACTAGTACAACAAGTTTCTTCTCTAGGAAACAACTTAACTATTCAGAAAATGGACGCTAACATATAAATTTTGGTGACCCATCTAGTTATTTATTGCATAAAAAAATTAGGAATCGAATCCAACCCTAAACAAAATTACTGTTTGCATAGTTCATATTCGCATTTTATTTAGGTCATACATTGCACGTGACGATCACATGGCTTTTCTATGATTCTACCATGGACTGACGAACGTAGAATCACTCTTTATTGGACGCCTACTCCGTGGACTAGCGTACGCCGGAATACCTCCCACAAGGCCGGTTGACTTCAAGATAAGATTATTTATTAGGAATTATATAGGGCAATCTTGAGATAAAGATGGTCTTGGTAAAACAACCGAGTTTTCATTTTAAAGGTAAAAGTAGCAATCCGTGGGATGGTGATTTCGGCGAGTGGGTATAGGAAAAATCGAAAGAAGCTGGGAGTGGAGAATCAGATGAGGACCAACAACAATTAATCTGGTTTGAATTTGGTCAAAGAGGAACAAGTCAAAGACATTAATAAGAGATTAAAAAAGAAGAAAAGAAAAACAAATTGGATGGACGAAGGAAAACAAGAATATCGAATTGAGAAGCTGTGATCATTCAACTATTATTTGACTTGGGAAAAGTGGAGATAAAGAATCACAAGCGGTAGAATTTGGCTAGATAATGCCAATAAATAGAGCAACCTTTCTAAGCCCGGAAAAGGTTGGGAAGAAAAGATATTCAAGAAGCTTTCCGCTGGAGCTCTCAAGCGCTGGCGCACTCTCTCTTCCGTCGCCGTTCGGGTGGGGTCGGTGTTCCCGCGGGGTTCCATCTTGATGCTTGGCGGCTCCCTTTGTCTTTAGGCGTTCCTTGTGTGGCCCCTTGTCCGCGAAGTGCAACACCGGTGGCTCCTCTTTGATGTACACACATCACCCCGCGAGCGACGTCACTGCACGCGTCGGATCATTCAACAGACGTGATTGGACTAATTTGACGAGTTTTAAAACTTGATTGCATTTTCAAAATTTTAGAATTCGATGCACTTTTGCCGTAAGTTTTAGGACTTGATTATACTTTTTGAATGTTTTAAGACTAAACTCTACTTTTGTATCAAGTTTTAGGACTTTTAATGTATTTATCCATTGGTGAGCGAGCACTTCATTCGTTGAGCCTGCTTGTCATTGATTGTGATATCAATTGAGAAGCGTATGCGTGTTGTGGCTTTGATGATATATGCAGATCAGTTCATTTCAATACAGGATGTTGAATACAGGATGCTAATGATACTAGTGAATTTTATACAGGACAGGACTATAATATTTCGAACTACTATTTTTTTTTATACTTTTGATATTATGTTCTGATATGCAACTCATAGCTCTTAATGATCATCTAAATAATTTCCTATAAGGAACTACTCGAACTCCATGGCAAATCTTATTACAGGTTTCTTATCAACATAGTTTCGCTTTTACTGATTATATCCATATTTGAGACTATATCAACTTGCTTGCTAATACTCAATTTTTATGCTATATTCGAAGCAAGCAATTTTAAATTATTTCTGCACAATATCATTAATATATTATTTTGATACGTTTATGGAAAATTTTGTCATCATACAAAAGAGGTAGATTGATTTGAAAACCTCTTATGATATTTTGAAGTCTACAAAACAATCCATGAGTATCTTATGAACTTAATAAATGCAAATGTTGTTTATATTTCAGGTAATACTCAAATCCACAATTAAGGAACTTAGACGTACAAAGTAAAAAGATTCATAAGATTAGAAGGACCAATATAATAAGGGTGAATAAGTCTAAAGAAATGGGAAGTTGAGACTTGGAGATACCGAGGTGAACATGGTGCAGGATTTATACCGTACTTAAAGTTGCCTTATGAAGCACCAGTACAATATTACCGAGAAATTTGATATAACCAGGAACCGCTGATACAAGTGGAGTGCTTATATTACTTGCGCACAACAACTTGTCACGTGCTCTGGATAGAAATATCCCATGACGACTTACGATATCTGAACAATTATAATGGCTAGTTATCTGACTTGGATTTCTAAACAAAGATGTTGATTGATCATCAATTTTTTGGAAAGATCTAAATTAATTACGCAGGAAATCTTGATTGATTGATAATCATCTAGAAGGCGGAATTATTTCCAAAGTTCGATAAACTCATCCAATTGATCTTCATAAACTCCATAAACTTAGATTGATTGATTTCAATGGCTAAATTGATCTTCTCTCTCCACCTGATAGCTTGGAGATTGATCCTCGTGAAGATTGTTCAATGGGAAGATTGAATGCTGAAAAATAAAAGGAGATCAATAGATGCTCAAGAAATGAAGTATTAAGAGTGATGAGCAATACTCATCCAATAGAGAGAAAAAACTTTACATCCTTGTATTATTTTCTACGCTAACTAAGAGTGTAATTTAGTTGAGAAGTGTATCAAGATTATAGTCTGTGCTTAGTTGTGTGATAGTGAGATCTATCCACTTAAATATAAGCAGCACCACCTTCAGGAAGAAGTCCTTTGAGTATAAGTGGCACATACAACTATAACTACTTAGAAGATTACTAGTGAAATCCAGCTAGTAGACTGTTAATCTGGAAGAATGGATGTAGGTTTATACCAAACCGGATCACTATAAAGCTTTGCATGCATTATTCTCAATCTCTCTACTAATTTCTGTTTGATATAAGCACATTGCACTTGTTATTATCACATGTTCTTGGAATATCAACTTACTTTATGATCATATCAAGTTTTTACGCTAATATTCAATTTGACTTTTATAATTCCGCAAGAGTTAGTCTAGTTTCTTAAAATCGCATGTTCACCCTCTCTAGTTGATATTGTTAGCCATAATAGTTGTCACACCACAATCCCCACGGGCACACATCATTTTGCCACGGTCGTTAAGAATGCGACATCCCAGGATTTATCGCTGACCAACACGAATAAACAAAAGAGCAGTACATGCGGAAGCAAATCGAACTCTTCATACAACATCAATTAAATGGGATAATAAAGAGACAATGGAATCACATCCATAAAAACACTTTTATAAACAAAGTGTTACTTAAAAAATATAATTGCACAAGGTACAAACTTTACTAGAGGCCACTATCTAGGCACCACACACAGCAAAAAGGATCAGTGGTTGATTAGCCTAGTTTCTCTACCAAACGGGAAATCCAAAAGACGTGGGACTAGACCTATCTTCACTCCCCGTGGTACCCTAACGGTCGCCCTAGATCTTCCATAACATCATAGGGCTTGGGGTTCTGACATGTTTATAATTCAACAATGAGAATAAATTTCAATAAGTCACTACCTAAGCCTCGTTTAGGTTAACACGTATCGCAGGACAGTTCAGAGCATGCAAGATTATCACTCAATATGCCACAATAATCATAGACGACCTTACCTCGCTTTGGCACACACATAAGCCCTGTACGTTAGTGTACATCCACAACATGGCAACCATTTATCCCACATAATGACCCGAATTTAGGCAAGTATATGCACAACACACTTAATAATCCGGACATATCCAATAATAATCTCACATAGCACACCACAATGCATATATCACAATCACAAGGTCCAGACTATTAGTAGCCCCTCGGGCTCCCTGAACCTGTGTAAAACGCATTAGGCTATAGTGTTTCTAGTGTAACCGGGCATTGTCTCGCTATGTCGGCGACGTCATCGTCCCGCGTCACACGCATCAAGATGGCATTCCATGAGGAGCATCAATTCAGTTTCCACCACAATTTGCATCCAGCCACCCGCTAGGCATTCGATAAATCGGGCATTGTTTCGTATAAAATGCATTAAGACGGGTTACAACTCCGCGTAAAATGCCTCAGGGTATTATGTGATCATACGGACATTCAAATACTCAAACCCATTTCTCATCTTTTGATTAGCCAATTGCCACATAATTCATGTTTAACTCACATCCAGCCATGCCCTCACTTGCAACAACAACATCAAAAAGTTCCCGAGAGAGAGAAACCAATTTTGCACAGAATTGGGCTAAAATTTGGCAATTGTGTAGTAACCGAAACCCTTTCGAAATAAATAGTAATTTAATTCTAAAAATTCTGAATTTTGGATATGTCATTGGAAATATCTTGATGAACTTTTTTTATGGAGGGAACAAAATCCAGTTCCAATTGAAAATGGTTCATTTTTTCACTTAAAGTCAGACTGAAATCCACCTGCCAAGATAGACTGTTTGGCCTTCAAAATATATTTCAATCTTTACCCAAATCTCCTTGGAAAGATTTGAAATTTCTTTATTCATATAAAAAAGTTTCCTTGACAACTTTCATGAGGGAATTTTTCTAAAAAGAGGTTTGAAAAATTTTATAAAAATTCAAAAAATCATGCCAGTCGGGTGAATAGTAAATTCGGCAGAGTCGTGATGGTCCGAAAATGGACTTCCAAATTCTCCAAACTGACCTCAAAAAATTTCAGATTTAATATATGACATATTTCAAGATGTTAGGGTCAACTTCCATGAAGAAAACTTCCTCAAATCTGGCCCACAAAGATATCCACAAAAATAGCAAAACACAGATGCATAGCAGCAACAAATCTGAGAATCAACTAACATGAACCATTCGGCAATTCAAGTTCATCTAACTACTAAACCAACTATCCACGGTCATGAATCAACCTCTAACATGTCTATTAGTAACCTCTTAGCCTAGTCAAGGGTTAGGAAGCCACTTACTAAAAGCATAAGCAAGCAAGACCAAACAAGAAGGGCAGCACAAGTCACACCTAGCAGCAGTAGCTTCGGCAGACATACGGGTGGCTCGATGGCAGCGTTGGTCACTAGCAGATGGCAGCGCTGGTCACTGGCAGATCATAGTTGGGACGGGCACAAGGTGGTGATGACGGTGAGGGGTGTAGCTGGCCGAGAATGAGGGAGATGAGGGTGAGAATGGGAGAGAATGGCGGTAGTGTGAGGTGAGAGCAGTAATAGCAGTTGACGGCAGTTTCGGCAACCAGGTGGGTGGATGGCGGCGCACACAGCAGTTGGACGGTGGTTGAGGGAAGCGGGCGAAGCTGCTGGTCAGGCTGGAAAGGAGGAGTGGTTGCTGAAAGTGAAGAAAGAAGGGGGGAGATGGTTTGCCGAATGGGGGAGGGAATGAAGGAGAGAGAGAGAGAGAGAGAGAGAGAGAGAGAGAGAGAGAGAGAGAGAGAGAGAGAGAGAGAGAGAGAGAGAGAGTTGAGTGACTTGAGTTGGTCAACTACCCCCACTACGACTCAACCAAGGGCTAGGATTAATTAGTTAATCTCATCAAAGATCTAATGGCTCACATTAATGCTTCTAGAAGAAAGTCAACAAATATCTAAGGGCAAAAGAGGAAATGAGCAAGAGGAGAGAGAGGCATTATGGTCCAATATTTTTGGCCAGCATGGGGGTAGCAACTTTACCAAAATGCCTTTCCACTTTTCAAATGAACTCAAATAATCCCAAAGGTAAAATGGTCATTTTTCACTCTTGATTCAAATTTCACTTTTTCGACAAATCCGAGTAGCCCTAAAGTTGGCCACGCCAAATGTGACGTCGTCCAATGAATTAGTCGTGGCTTTCAAGAAATTTGATTCCCAAGTTCGGATTCCAAGTAATAGTCAAATTCGATTAAATACAACTTTAATGTATCTCAAACTAATGGGCGGCTTTTAGGAGTTACGCGTATCGACTCGTGGTCGATTCGATATCGGGTCACATTTAAGTTTACTCAAGCCATGGTGACCTCGATTGTCATGTGATTGCGATGGTTAATTACTAGTTCCAATTGACACGATCGTTCGAATTAGGTTTAGGATCGTTCGAAACTCGTACAATGGTCAAACGGAATCATCTGCGATGCAATTGTATAAAATTTGCAAATCATTCCATAACCATTCTTGGATTGGTCTATAATGGCCCAAAATATCTCCTCATCATTTTTTATGGTCGAAGTGTTGATCCGCGGCTAAGTTCTTAGATCCACGTACTTGATTCCTAGCTAGCCATTCCCTAATGGTTAGTCTTCTCGAGAGTGATCAATTCCGAGTGAGATTTAACTAAAGTACATTGAAAATATAATCATTTCATAAATCCCGAAAATGGATTGAATTTCAAAATGTCACAATAGTAGCGAGGCTTGAAGATTCATAGTTTGATCTATCATCTTGAGGAAGAAGGAGAGTGAGCTATGTTTGTAACTATTTGAGGATTACTAGTGGATTCCAGTTTGTTGGTGGCTGTTAATAGGGAAGAGTAGACGCAAGTTTGATCTAGGCCGAACCACCATAAATATTTGCAGGAATCTTCTTCTATCTCTTTATTCATTTCATTAATTGTTTGATATAAACATTGCATTTGATATAATTAGTTTGTTCTAGCATATAGTAATTGCCCCTGCGTACATCGAACTGATTTTGATAATTTTTGCAAAAATATATCAAGTTTTGATAATCAATCTATTTCATCCCCTCTAGGTTGCATATTTAGCCATAACAGAAATGATTGTAGCAAAAATGGTGATTGACAAGCCTTATGTTTGTCCATCCTTAAAGCCTGCCAAAAAAAAAAGGCTAGGGCCAAAGACCCTCTAGTTTACTTGTTTAACATCAATAAATCGGAAGAAATCTTTGACTTGCTTTCGAAAGATGGCCTAGTAATTCCAAGTAAAGAATATTCAGTAAAAAAAAATATTTCAAGTGAAATCATTCGTGGAGCCTTAACACAATTAATTTTGTTATTTTTAGAAAAGCAATTTATGAGGCAATTTGACAGGGAAAAAATCAAATTTGTCGATGACTAAGGAGCATATGATGACTCTCGATTATCTACTTAAAAAATATTGAATGATAATTTAATAATTCAATTCTTTTAAAAGGGGATTTATGTTGACACCAAAAAATGTTGAAATGTTGCAATCGACGGTTTGGCCGGCGAAAAATTTGTTCCAGGTACAAGAGGAGCGGAAAATGGCCATGTTGAGAACAATATGTTGATACAGTGTAGCTGGTTGACAAGAAGACTCCATTTAGTTGAGAGTTTTTGACGAGAATAGTCAAGCGTTGGAGCAAGAGTCGGTAAACGAAGAAGACTAATTCGGCCAATGGGGAAGAGTGAGATGTAAAAATCAAAGTAGTTGAGTTAATATAGTTGTCAAAGTAACATAGTCCATGTGATAGTCAAAGTAATGGAATTGATGTAGTTGTCAATGTAGTGGAGTTGATGTAGTCGTCAATGTAATGGACTCGATATGACCTTTAAGATAGTGGATAAATCCTAACTTCTTGTAACAACATATAGGATTAGGAAGTTATTTGTGGATTTAAATTAAATTGCCGGTTGCCTAACTGCCAATTATGGGTTATAGACACCCCAAGTGTTCTCTTTGTAAGGACCCTCCGAATCAATTACATACCTCCATGTTCTTCTGTAATTTATCTTTATCTTTAGTTTCCTACAATTTATCTTTCTTGCAAATTAAAATTGTGGGTAACGATTATTCTCAGTATTCATACTTTTAAATTCTTTGTGAAGTGGCTAGCACGAGTCACCTAGAGGGGGGTGAATAGGTGATCTTTAACAATACTTCTAAATTTCGCGGAAATGAAATGTAGAACAAAAGAGTCTGAATAAAATTCAGATTAAAGTTAGATCTGAAGAACGAAGTACTGAAATGCAGAACGTAAAATGAGAGATGAGGAAAAGAGAATCTGCACACAGATGTATAGTGGTTCGGCTTATGGCAAGCCTACGTCCACTCTCCCACGCTTACAGCCTACTGGCTGGATTTCACTATGTAATCAAGAGGAATTTACAGACTTTGAGTCTCAGCACTATTGTGTATGATAGGACTCTCTATCTCACACAAATACTCTTCACAAAGTAATCCTCAAGATCTTGATCTTAAGTTCAGAACGACAAGAGAACAGATTGGAGTAAACTCAGACTTTGGACTTGTTGATTCTTGAATCTCTCTTCCTTCTGCTGCTCATGTTCTCCTTAAATACACCTCTTCATCCACACTAGCCGTTGGACAACTCATAGAGGATCATCTTCCAATCTTCACCTTGGACAGATTTGTAAACTAAGGATTGAATAGCCGTTAGCTGATAGATTCTGAATCCCACTGATTCTGGTCGCCCATACAAACAGAATCTTGGTTTCCATAAGTAGAGTTTTTGTCCGTTGTAGATCATTCTTGTCTTAGTATTTGATTGTCAATCAATTTGATTAAGATTGAACAAATCAATACTTTCCTTCTATGAAATCCATTCCAGATCACTAGCTGTTATTCTTCGTTCTGGATTTTGCTTCTGAAGAATTACTGCGTCTTCGTCTGCTTCTGAAGAATTACTGCATCTTCATCTGCTTCTGAAGAATTACTGCATCTTCGTCTGCTTCTGGAAATTTCAGCTTCTGCGTCTGCTTCTGAAGAATTTCAGCTTACGCGTCTGCTTCTGGAAATTCCTGAATCTCAGAACTTTAGCTTTCGTGGGTCCTCAAGAACTCATAGAATCTGAATTATTTCTGCGTCTGGAAAATTTCTCAGAACTTAAATAATTCTTCTTAACTTGTAAATTCTGAATAACTTCATTCTTAGCTTCCAGAACATATATTCCTGAAATGAGAAGGTTTAGAATAAGCATCAGATTTTCAAACATTATGGAAGGTTTTGTCAACTTCAAAATCAATAGGAGTTTTCCTCAACAATCTCCCCCTTTTTGATGGTGACAAAACTTTCCTGCATATTGAATCAATTTAGAATAAATTTGAAGTGAGCAATCATATTCAGCGCATTAAATCACAGATTGAAAGAATTAAACTCTGTTGTTAAAAAAGAATCTGCGCTTCATTTCTTCCTTTGTCTATAACCTGCAATAAATCTGCATAAAAATTCTCCCCCTTTTTGTCATCAGCAAAAAGATAAAAGTAGATAATGTAAAGCATTGATAGAACAAGATAAATAGATAATGTCAAAGTCATTACAGACCAAAGAAAATATGAGAGAAAAAAATTGAAAACAGGCTAAGATTTGGAAGGGGTTCTGATCAATTGAAAATTGTCCAAAATGGAAACGGCTTCATCAATCCTTGAATTGCATTGAGCAATGGCTTCCTTAAGTTCTGCTTGGTTCACTGTTGCTTGAAGTTGTTGAGAGTTGTTGTTTTCTTCAACGATTTTCTGCAGATTCTGGATTTCCTGTTCCAGTGCAGTTTGTTTGCTTTTGATCTCAAGCAGAAGAGAAAAAATGTTCTGATTGTTGGAAGACTGTTCTTGGATATGTGCTTGCTCAGGCTGATCGAACCCTTGGGCTGCTTCTTGTTGAAACTCCCCCTGAACAGGTGCTTGTTCCTCAGAGACATGTTCTGTAAAAGTTGGTTCTGGAACTGGTGCAGAACCATGTTCTGGAACTTCAGCATGACCTGTATGAAAGTGGTCTGCTTCTGCTTCATCATCCTCATCTTGCAGAAGGATTTTTCTCTTTTTATACACTTTCACCTGGACTGGAATTTCTTTCTTCTTACTTTCTGCCCCTTTGCTCTGCGCTGTTTTTCTTATACATGACTTGTCAGAAGGAGTAGCCTCAGAATGAACCGTCTCTTTTCCCTTGATCTTTTCCCTAATATCATCAAACTGTTTCATCTTGGAGAGCATCCTCTCTCCAACAATCATACAGGGAACACTGTTTTGCTTCAATTCATCAGGAATTGATATTTGTAGGAACATAAAAATTCGTGAAATCAATGCTCCATAGGAAAGTTGTCCCTTGTCCTTATGAAGTGTCCTGTACATGTGGAATATGATGATGTGAGGAAGAGAAAAGGGTTGACCTTTCAGTAATGCCCAGATGAGTTTCATTTCTGATTTAGACAAGTCTGTTTTGAAGGCTGCCTTCGGCTTCAAACAATTGATGATGATTTTGTGCAGAATGATTGATCTTCTGGATAAGTCATAGTATGTGGTATGCCGTTTTGGTTCCAAAACAAAAGTGGAATCTTCAGAAGCTACCCTGGAAGCTTCTTCATAACTTACCTCCAAAGGAATGAATTTTGACTGTCTTGTCCCCATTATTCTTGCTAACAAATCACTCTTAATATCAAATTTCTTGTCACCGACTGTAAACTGAATCCAGTTGGGAGACAAGATTGAGAGATTAGAGTAAAAATAAGCTGTTAGTTCAGAATAAACTTCCGCAGACTGAAGACAGAACTCATAGATTCCCTGCTTTTCAAACTTGCGTTGAACACAAAATCCAGCATTCTCTAAGTAGGCAAAATCAACAGTCCTGTGATTCATAACACCACGAGCAAGTAAAAGCTGATAACATGTGTGATGTTCAGGACTTCTAAACAATCTTCCTGTTCCTGGCATTCTAGAGGCAATCCCCAGTTTCTTCTCAAAAAGCTCGAACAGACGAGCGTCATCCTCTGGAACGACAAATTTCGAGGAGGATTTAGGGCTTACCACTGGCGTTTGTACAGACGGAGTGAATGGTTCTCCGACCTTTTCTTTCCCTTTCTTGGAGCGATGCGAGGAAGGGGTTGTTGTAGCAAGGGTTGGAGCAGACCCAGCAGAAAGTTTGGAATACTCTTGAACTAGATGAGTTTCCGACCGAAAGTGATTATCTTTAAGACATTTTAGAAGAGTATCAGCAGCAGCATTACCTCTCTTCAGTCTTTGATAATTCTGCCATAAGAGCTTGATGTTTTTGAAGTGAAAATCTCTGTCACCCTCTGGTTTGTATGAAGACGACCGAGGCGGGGGTGTAACATGAGCAGATTCTTCGAGATGTTCCGATTCTGTATCTGATACTTCCATAAACTCTGGCGGAGCAGAAGATTTCGATTCTTGATTCAAGATACGTGATGATCTTCGCTTGAAAGGCATTCTGAAGTTTTCTTGATCGAAAAGTTTTGAACTTTGGAGAAGGAAGATGAAGAGGGTTTCTGAGAGTCGAAAAAGGTTTGAGTCGAAAAGTGTACTGATGAGGGTTTTGGAAAGAGACGATAAGGGGTGTATAAACAAGAAAGACGAATCTTTTTGAAATAAGAGGTTATTTTTAGTAGGTAATAAATAACCTCAAAGTAAATAGAGAGGAAATATATTTTCTGAAGCAAAAAGATCAGATAATATTCTAAGCTCAATTAATCAGATAAAATTAGATACGTACCTGATTTACTTCCAAATGTGTAAATATCCTGCCAAGAATATTCCCGCCAAAATTTAAACTATGTACGTACCGTTCTTGAGAGTCTGAAGAATGTTCAGACCGAAACTGCTTGAGTCTGAAGAATTTTCCTGTCTGTCAAAACACTTCAAGAGGGATAAGTAATACACAGTTTATTTCTAATAAATTCGAAAGATGATTTATCAAGGGGTTTTGTGAATATATCAGCTAATTGATTCTTGGAATCAATAAATTGAATATTCACATCACCATTTTGCACATGATCTCTAATAAAATGATGTTTGATCTCAATATGCTTGGCCCGAGAGTGAAGAATGGGATTCTTAGTGAGATTGATGGCACTGGTATTGTCACATCTGATTGCAACATTTGAGTCTTCCACAGCAAAATCTCGTAACTGCTGCTTCATCCACAGGATCTGTGCACAGCAACTTCCTAAGGCTACGTATTCTGCTTCTGCTGTTGATAGTGCGAATGTATTCTGCTTCTTTGAATACCAGGATACTAACATATTCCCAAGCAGTTGGCATGTACCTATAGTACTTTTCCTGTCCACTTTACATCCAGCCAAGTCAGCATCTGAATAACCAGTAAGAGTAAAATCTGAATCTTTGGAATACCAAAGACCTAGTATTGGATAAGTTCCAATGTATTTGATTATCCTTTTTACTGCAGAAAGATGCGATTCCTTTGGATCTGACTGAAATCTCGCACACATACAAACGCTAAAAAGTATGTCAGGTCTAGATGCAGTAAGATATAATAGAGATCCTATCATGCTTCTATATACCTTCTGATCAACCTTTTTACCATTCACATCTTTGTCTAGCTTGGATGAATGAGGCATTGGAGTGTCTGTTTTCTTGCAATTTTGCAGACCAAACTTCTTGACAATCTCCTTGGCATATTTTTCTTGGCAAATGAAAGTACTATCTTTCATTTGTTTCACTTGTAAGCCAAGAAAGAATGTTAGTTCTCCCATCATGCTCATCTCGAACTCGTTCTGCATATTTTTAGAGAATTCCTTGCAAAGTAATTCATTAGAAGATCCAAATATAATATCATCAACATAGATCTGAACAAGTAGAAAATCCTTACCCTTTTTCTTAACAAAAAGAGTAGTATCTACCTTACCTTTTGTGAAATCATTTTGTAGAAGGAAATTACTTAACCTTTCATACCATGCTCTGGGTGCCTGCTTCAGACCGTAAAGAGCCTTTTTGAGTCTGTAAACATGATCTGTCTTCCTTGGTTCTTCAAAACCAGGTGGTTGATCCACATATACTTCTTCTTTAATGTATCCATTCAGGAAAGCACTTTTCACGTCCATCTGAAAAAGTTTAAAGTTATGGAAACAAGCATATGCTAATAATAGCCGTATGGCTTCTAACCTTGCAACTGGTGCATATGTTTCATCATAATCAATGCCTTCTTCTTGAGAGTAGCCTTTTGCAACCAGTTTTGCCTTGTTTCTTGTGACCTTTCCTTTGTCGTTTAGTTTGTTTCTGAATACCCATTTTGTTCCAATTACTGGACGATTTTTGGGTCTTGGCACAAGCTCCCATACTTCATTTATCCTGAACTGCTGAAGTTCTTCTTGCATAGCTTCTATCCAGCTTTCATCTGTTAAGGCTTCGCCAACCTCTTTTGGTTCTATTTCAGATATCAATGCCAAGTTGCTGATGATCTCCTTCTGTTTGGATCTGGTTTTTATACCATCTTCTATTTCTCCAATGATGAGATCTTTCGGATGACTGGACTTATGTTTCCAGTTTTTGTCAAAACGTTCCTTCTGAATATCTGCAGACTCTAGATTTTCTGGTTGAGTCTGTACATAGTCTTCTTTTCCTTCTTCCACAGAATCTTCGATCTTTTGAGATTCTAGATGACCTTCTGAAGATACTTGAATATAGGGAAGTGATTCAGATTCATCTTTGTGAGTCTGAACATTTTCTTCAAACCTTACATTCATTGTCTCTTCTACAGTCTGAGAATTCTTGTTGAATACTCTGTATTCTTTGCTTGAAGTGGAATATCCAAGTAAGATACCTTCATCTGCTCTATCATCAAACTTACCAGGGCGATCATTCGAGTTTTTGAGAATAAAGCATTTACAACCAAACACTCGAAAATATGAAATACTAGGCTTTCTGCCTTTGAAAAGCTCATAGGGGGTTTTCTCAAGAATGGGTCTGAGAAAGATTCTGTTAATAATGTAACATGCTGTAAAAACTGCATCTGCCCAAAAATGAAAAGGAATCCTGCTTTCAATCAACAATGTTCTTGCCATTTCTTGCAAAGAACGATTTTTCTTTTCCACAACAACATTTTGTTCTGGTGTGTATGGAGTAGAAAAGTTATGTTGAAAGCCATTTTCCTCACAAAAGTCTGAAAAATTTTGATTTTCAAATTCTCCCCCATGATCAGTTTTAATGCAGGAAATAGTATAGCCTTTTTCATTTTGAATTCTTTTTGCAAATTTTGAGAAATATGAAAATGCCTCATTTTTATGTGCAAGAAAGAACACCCATGTAAATCTAGTAAAGTCATCAACAATAACTAAACAATATCTCTTACCACCAATACTTTGTGTTCTTGTTGGTCCAAATAGATCCATATGGAGAAGCTGCAAAGCACGATCAGTTGAAACATGATGTATTGATTTGAAAGAACTTCTTACTTGTTTTCCTAGCATGCAAGCATTGCATAAGTCTGTCTTTCTGTATTTCAAATCTGGCAAACCTCGAACCAGTTTCTTGTTAGAGATTTTTGAAATCTGTTTCATGCTGATGTGTCCCAACCTTCTGTGCCAAAGATCTTCATCCTCTTTGATTGAAATCAAGCAGTGATTGGAGTTTGGATTAACATCCAGAAGATAGATATTGCCATGTCTTCTTCCGGTGAATGTTTGAGAAGAATCATTGCTTGTTCCTGAGCATGTGTCTTCTTGAAAGTTGATTCTGAATCCTGTATCACAAAGCTGGCTTATGCTGATCAAATTGTAGTTGAGTCCTTTTACCAACGACACGTCATTGATTCTTAGTCCTCCAATATCAACTGTTCCTTTGCCGATTATTTGTCCTTTAGTATTTCCTCCAAAGGAAACTTTTCCACCTTTCATACTTTGTAGATCAGCAAATATGCTTGGATCTCCTGTCATATGCCTGGAGCATCCACTGTCTAGATACCACTTTCTTTTTCTTTTAGTGGTGATCTGCAAGATTCACAACAACTCAAGTTTTCTTTGGTACCCAAACTTGCTTGGGTCCATGAATATTAGTATAGGCTGTCTTAATAAAATCCCTTCGAACAGGTCTCCAGACCTTAGGACATTCATTCTCAAAATATTGTGGATCTCCACATTTTGAGCACTTGAGTGCACTCCGGCCAACAGGTTTTACAAAATTCCTTTTGAAATGGTTCTTGTAAACTTGTCTAGGAGGTCTTTGTCTTAATCTCTCCTTGACTTTTGGAAAATCAATTAAGCTATCACTTTCCTTTACAAATCCAAGACCAGATTTGTTATAGTAAGGAATTTGAATGGAAAGGATACGCTTCAAGGTTTCTGAACCTTTTGAAAAATTTGAAGTAATTTTTGAAATTTCATTTTTCAAAGCATCATTTTCTTTGGAAAGAAAATCTCGACTTTCATTGATTTGATGAAACTCTTTTTGGAGAAAATCGATCCTTTCTTTTTGAGAAGCATCCTGTTGCCGTAGTGAAGAATTTTCCTTTTTCAAAGAAGAGATTCTTTTAAGAGCAGTCTTGAATTCAAAGCACAATTCATCAATATAGTTTGACACTTCGATAGACATTTCAGAAGGTTTTACCTCAATTTCCACTCTAGGATCAGAATCAGAATCTGAGTCTGAATCTGACTTTGCCATCAGACAGACATCTTCATCACTATCTTCACATTCTGTGTCACTCCAAGTTTCTGCCTTTAAGGCCTTCTTAGCTTTCTCGAATTTGGTCTTCTTTTTCAGAAGTGGACAGTTTGGCTTGATGTGTCCACGTTTCCTACAGTGAAAGCAAATTATCTCCTTTGTACTCTGTGTTTCATCGATGGATCTCTTGTCTTCAAAAGGCTTCTTTCCTTTGAGGTCTCTTCCTCTGATTTTCATTTTCTTGTACTTCTTTATGAAGAGAGCCAATTCTTCATCGTCAACATCTACATCTTCTGCATCAGAATCAACGTTAGTTTTCAAAGCAATTGACTTATTACCTCTGGATATGTTTTGCTCATTTCGTTTCTCAGTTTCATATGATTGAAGAGTTCCAATCAATTCATTCACTGATAGAGGCTTGATCCTTTGTGTCTCACGAAGTGATGTTTTGATGTTGTCCCACTGTTCTGTCAGTCCTCTCAGAAGTTTGTTTACTTTCAATGCATCTGGGATTGGCTGTTCTTGATAAGCAAGACCGTTTACTATGTCAGTGAACCTGTCATAAAAATCAGCAATTAGTTCTCCAGGCTTCATTTTGAAAGATTCATATTGACCAAGCAAAATATTGATCTGAGTTTCCTTGGCTCGATCTGTTCCTTCGTATGTAACATAAAGAGTATCCCAGATTTCTTTTGCAGATTCACAAGCAGCAATTTTCTTATACTCAATAGGAGATAATCCATAATAAAGAGAATAAATTGCTTTTGAGTCTAAAGTCTCTCTTTTTGCTATCTCAGTTTGAGATAGAGGAGGATCTGCTGACTTGCTTGCATCTGCCTTTTCTTTTGAATCTGAAGGCTTTGGGTTTACTCCTCTGATAATAACATCCCATTGCATGTGATCGATTGATTTGATGAATGCCTTCATTTTGTTTTTCCAGATGCTATACTCTTTGCCATCGAAGAATGGTGGCCTGTTGTTACTCTGTCCTTCAATGAGCCCTGGAGCACCATAGCTAGCCATATAGATCGTTAGCTCAGAAGTAAAACACTTCAGTAAAATGAGCAACCTGCTCTGATACCAATTGAAGTGGCTAGCACGAGTCACCTAGAGGGGGGTGAATAGGTGATCTTTAACAATACTTCTAAATTTCGCGGAAATGAAATGTAGAACAAAAGAGTCTGAATAAAATTCAGATTAAAGTTAGATCTGAAGAACGAAGTACTGAAATGCAGAACGTAAAATGAGAGATGAGGAAAAGAGAATTTGCACACAGATGTATAGTGGTTCGGCTTATGGCAAGCCTACGTCCACTCTCCCACGCTTACAGCCTACTGGCTGGATTTCACTATGTAATCAAGAGGAATTTACAGACTTTGAGTCTCAGCACTATTGTGTATGATAGGACTCTCTATCTCACACAAATACTCTTTACAAAGTAATCCTCAAGATCTTGATCTTAAGTTCAGAACGACAAGAGAACAGATTGGAGTAAACTCAGACTTTGGACTTGTTGATTCTTGAATCTCTCTTCCTTCTGCTGCTCATGTTCTCCTTAAATACACCTCTTCATCCACACTAGCCGTTGGACAACTCATAGAGGATCATCTTCCAATCTTCACCTTGGACAGATTTGTAAACTAAGGATTGAATAGCCGTTAGCTGATAGATTCTGAATCCCACTGATTCTGGTCGCCCATACAAACAGAATCTTGGTTTCCATAAGTAGAGTTTTTGTCCGTTGTAGATCATTCTTGTCTTAGTATTTGATTGTCAATCAATTTGATTAAGATTGAACAAATCAATACTTTCCTTCTATGAAATCCATTCCAGATCACTAGCTGTTATTCTTCGTTCTGGATTTTGCTTCTGAAGAATTACTGCGTCTTCGTCTGCTTCTGAAGAATTACTGCATCTTCATCTGCTTCTGAAGAATTACTGCATCTTCGTCTGCTTCTGGAAATTTCAGTTTCTGCGTCTGCTTCTGAAGAATTTCAGCTTACGCGTCTGCTTCTGGAAATTCCTGAATCTCAGAACTTTAGCTTTCGTGGGTCCTCAAGAACTCATAGAATCTGAATTATTTCTGCGTCTGGAAAATTTCTCAGAACTTAAATAATTCTTCTTAACTTGTAAATTCTGAATAACTTCATTCTTAGCTTCCAGAACATATATTCCTGAAATGAGAAGGTTTAGAATAAGCATCAGATTTTCAAACATTATGGAAGGTTTTGTCAACTTCAAAATCAATAGGAGTTTTCCTCAACACTTTGTCATTTACTTTCCCATCTAAAATCAAGAAAGGCCCCTTCACAACCATTGTTGATTCTTATTGATCCAGCTATAATTTAAAAGGTATTTCATCAATTTGGTGAAACACCTTTATTCCTCATTAAATTTTTTTCATAATCTCTCTTTTTAAAGAGGAGGCAAAGGCCTGTTGCCTTAAAGCACATATATTAAATCATTGCCCATAACTATCATTGGCTAGACTCATTTTATAGGTGATGCAGTGCACATGATTAATTAGCGTTGCGAAAACATGGAAGTACGTATGCTTTTTCTTGAGAATTAATGAATCATATTAGCAATAGCTTGTCAAATAGTTGATTCATTCTTCCTTGGGATAAGGACACCACAAGTATCACAACTTTTGTACAATTAATACTTATTTGAGTGCCATAACTTTTAAAAAAATTCACTTGAGTGCTAAAACTTTCAGTCAATCACTTGAGTGCTACCTAAGTGCTGGAAATCCGATATGGCATAGTACTTGTGATGACTGTTTTAAAAAAGTTTTGGCACTCAAATGCTTGATTAAAAAGGTATATGACCTTAAGTAATCGGAAAAAATGTTATAGTATTCAAATGAGCATTGTACATTAGCACTCAAGTGATCTTAAAAACATTATAGCACTCAAATAAGTGTCGTACCGAAGTTATATCATTTGTAGTGTCATTTTTCCTTCTCACATATGTTAGGCAATATCAACAATCAATAGGAACCACATGTCCTCTCTTAACACTACGTTGAATTTGTGTATGCAAGTGGAATAATGAATCTCTGTCCCACAGCACACAATAATAAGCGGCCATCGTCCAACTATGGCTGAGCACAGTTCGTTTTTGCAAACTGTCTTTGAACCTATTCTCATCTCCAGTCTGGACCCATTTTTGAAAAAAATGGACTCACTGCATTACCTTATTTGGAATTTCTCTTATACTATCTATTAATTAAAAGAAAGAAGAAGAGAACATTGGAGACTTCTCCATAGGCATACAGAAGTCTTTTTGTGAGCAGTACTTCATGTTAAATAAAAGAAACTCTCTTAAAATGAAATTCCCTGAATATGGTTCCCTTGATTTGATACTTTCACAAGCCAGTAAATAACAAAACTTCTGCGATTTATTTAACTTGGACATTTTTGTAAGCACATGGGTATACCATAGGATACAACTGTAGTCCACTTACAACATGAACATTGGGCACAATACAACTGTAGTCTGCTTGCGCTTGCAACATGAACATAGGGTGCAACGTAGGATACAACATGGCATATGTGAAGTATATGCTTTATAGTTAGGGCTTATTATCAAGATGAACATGAAGCATATCATTTACTTGTGCAATGGGTGATCTTCATATCTAATCCTGCAATCTTTAAGTTGAATTTGAGCACCCAAGCTTACATCACATATGTCGTACAGATAATGTACAACTTTTGAGAGGCAATCATTGCAATCAGGTTGTGTCAATGCCCCGTTGCACACACCATGGCCGTAACAAGCCCCGGACTTAATATAATAATTGGAACCATTAAGTGATGTATCAGAGCACAAATCCTCCATGGCATAACCTCTATCAAGTTCACACTCACCCAGAGGACTAAACCGCCTTTCATTGCATATATAATAAACCTCTGTTGTATCAGCAGTACATTTCACAATATTGAAAGTGCAAAAGAGCCCTATAACGAGGAGTTTCACCATTTGTGGCATTGTGTTCATGATTTATCTCTCCACCTATAATTTCCGCAATTTTTCCATTAAAGCTCGGTTGGCATGGTCTATATAAAAGATGTTCTTCTTATAGGTTTCTCCACCAATTTTTTGTTTATAAATACGTTGGGAGGTTCTTTCGGATCTTTCTAAGCACATTTTGATAATCATTTTAGATTAGATTATATTTCATTTAACCTGATAAATACCTGCATTTATCAGGGAAACGTTTATAACTCTAGGAGTTACTCAAAGGGCAATAGCCTTTAATGGTAAAATTAAATTGTTTAAAAAATCTTGTGCAAAAGCTATTATTGGCTTGACGGCAAAATATATTGTTACACGAACTCATCCTATTGACAATGTAGTGAGCGTGTGTTCAGTTAAAATGTAGAAAATGGAAAAATTTGTGTCATTTTTTTAATCATAAATTTAGGAAATGATTTCTATAGTCTGGATGATATTTGTCTATCCATGAGATATGCAATTCGATAATTAATACGGAAAATAACTCAAAATATTACATGGATGTCTTCTCTCTCATATAACGAGAGACAAATTTGTAAACATACATTCTTATGAATATGTCTTGTATTAATTAAGTGGATTGTATTTGTCGCTCTCGCAAAGAATTACCATGATAGTGTTCGATAATTAATATGGAAAATAACTCAAAATATTACATGGATGTCTTCTCTCTCATATAATGAGAGACAAATTTGTAAACATACATTCTTATGAATATCTCTTGTATTAAGTAGAGTGTATTTGTCGCTCTCGCAAAGAATTACCATTATAGTGTCTTGTTAATTGTTCTCCTTGTATTGAAGCAGAATATTCCCATCACAGTCATCACAATAAGTTGTTCTTTTCTGGCCAGCATTACAATAGGGAAAATTACAAAAAAAGTCATAAACCTATTATAATTGTACCAATTCGGTTCTAAACTTTTTTTTTCCAATTAAGTTCTAAACCTTTTGCATTGTACCAATTTAGTCCATTTAGCTAATTTTAGCTAAAAATCGCTGACATAAACACCGGTTGTCTTATGCGGCACAATCGGCGCTGGAGTGAACAACTTTTAATAATATTTCAATATTTTTCTGAATTTTTTGATTAATTTTTTTTCTCTTTTCTTTTTTGCGAGGGCGAGGGCCACGATACCCTTGTCGGCTCCAAGTTTAGCGAAAAGAAGAAAAAGTAAAGAAAAGAAAAGAAAAGAAAAAAAGAAAAAATTACAAAAAAATATTAGAAAAAGTCCATGTCAGTGTCGCCCGTGTCATGTAGAATGACTGGCATTCAAATAAGTAATTTTTGGTCCAAATTGCTGGATGGACTGAATTGGAACAAATACAAAAAGTTTAGGACTCAATTAACCAAAAACAAGTTTACGATTGAATTGTCACAAGTTCATATTAATTATTCTCCTTGTATTGAAGCATATTTCATCAGAATAAGTCGTTCGTTTTTGGCCAGCATTACAATAAGTTCTCGTGACATACGCCATTTGGTTTTTGTTGCCTCGCATAACGCAATAAAAAGAAGAAGAAGACAAAACCTTTGATCGTTGCCCTTGTTGCACTGTAAAAGAAAGGAAATTTACGAACTGATTTTTTTCATTTTAACACATGTATTACCATTATTTACGACTTTCTTATCAGATTATTAGTTCAAAATTTCAATTTTTCATTAAGGTTGAGAACGTCAAAGAAATAACTGGTAGTAATCTATTTTCATGTTACACAAATTAACGTTACGACAAGATCCATGGACCATCAATTGATGATAATTATTATGTGATTAGAATACTCAACCAAAATCTTTGAAATTATACTTGCTTTCCATCTTAAGTGATTGAGGCAGGCCATTTCTTCGTGCATTTGACTTTTTGCTGTTTGAATTGCAGTGACAAGTGTGATCTGGAGCTGGCTTAAGAAACATAAAGTTTGTGAGATGCAGACAAATTGCTTTATCACAACTTATGGATAACATTATTGATT
Organism: Syzygium syzygioides; assembly: GCA_031216285.1. Classification (NCBI taxonomy): domain Eukaryota; kingdom Viridiplantae; phylum Streptophyta; class Magnoliopsida; order Myrtales; family Myrtaceae; genus Syzygium; species Syzygium syzygioides. The sequence goes on from CM062249.1 coordinate 34,238,327, forward strand.
AGATCGGCTTGCCGTTTAAGTTATTCCCAGTATATTATAAAAGAAAAAAAACGGATTATTTGGGGTCTACCCTAACTACATCTAATTTTGAAGCCTTGCTCTCTCTAGAATGTGATTGTTCAACCACTTTTCTGATGGGTAGGTTAGAAACATGGACATTACCATATTTTTATTTAACTAAGTTTGAAAGTATGCATGGTGTCTATAACTTATAACCCATCAATAAAAATATGGACATTACCATATTAGTCACGATCCGCCTCGGGTCTCTCTTTGGTTTTCATTCTCCGCGTGATTGTGTGCGCCTTTCTAGAGTTCATGTTCAGATTTGGTTAGAGACACCGCATGCCTAAGGAACCATAAGATAAGTTCCCTCTATTAGTCCATAAACCCAACTAAACTTATATCTTGCTGGGTGTATCTATACGTGGACAGAGATAGCTCTCGATTGGCTATGGCTTTATTTATGTTGCAGAAAGAGGATCGTGCAATCAACACAATCGTGCAATCAGTTGAGAAATAATCGACAATTAGAGAAAATAATGTACGAGGATTTAAGCGGTTCAATTTGGGTGTTGATATGTGCCAACTCCGTAGGAAGAGGCAGTAATGAGTCAAATATTAACAACCAATACTGAAATCTTAAATCAAAATCTCACACACCTAAGCCCTAGATTACACCCTTGTTACCTAATATTTTACTCAATCTCTCATGAGTTTTCCTTACAACACTTCCAGAGAGAAACCCTAAACATACCCTATTATGAAATAATTGTCGTGACCCCCTGAGGTGTACCTGATAGAGTTTGATGGATCGTAACTTGATTGTTATTTCATATATTTGATTTATTTTTGTTTTAGGAGTTGCCACTAATCAATTATGAGCTACTTAGGGCGGAATCTTACTTCTGCAAAGTAGATGTTTTTTCTCTTTCATATAAAAAGATTATTCATGCAATTTTTTCAATTTTATTCTCTAACTTGCATCTACATGTAAATGTAGAATGTTTCTGCATATATTTTTCCTAAAATAAACTGAAACTGATGTATAAAAGAAAAGAAAATAAGCACACGAACCATGGTAACTGGGAATCTATTCTATTTCCTAAGATGGACTTCTCAGTATAAACTCAACGTTCTTTTGTACATTTATCTTTATCTTTAATTTTTTGCAATTTATCTTTTTTACAAATTAAAATTAGGAGTAACGATAGTTCCCAGTGCATGTACTTTTAAATTCCTTGTCATTTACTTTTCCGTCTAAAATCAACAAAGATCCCTTCACAACCACCGTCCATACATGTTGATCCATCCATATTTTAAAAGGTGTGAAACACCTTTATTTTATTATAAAATTTCCATAAACTCTCACAGTAAATTGGGGGCAAAGGCCTATTGCCTTAAAGCACGTATATTAAATCTTTGTGCACAACTATTATTGGATAGACTCATTTTATAGGTGATACAATGCACATGATTAGTTGCGTCGCGAAAACATAAATGCATGTATGCTTTTTCTAGAGAATTAACAAATACAATTAATAATTAGCATTTCAAATGGTTCATTCGTTCCTGCTTATATTGGGCAATATCGACAATCAACGGTAACGACATGTCCTCTCTTAACACTATGTTGAATTTGTGTATGTAAGAGGCACGATAAATATCTGTCACACACCACACAATAATTGGCGGCCGTAGTCCAACTATGCCTGAGCACAGCTCGTTTTTGCAAACTCAGTCTTTTGGACCTATCCCCATCTTCTAGTTTCGGTCCTTGCTCGAATTGTTGGCCAAAACTGAAGACATTCTCGATAGATTCAAACTATCAAGATTGAATGTTTTAATTTATCAAACCAAATGAGTTGGGCTGAGTGAAGCTCTTGATCCCAATGCAACAGATTCAGTAGGTATAAGTGTAAAGCGTTCACAAGTATTGGTAAGTTGAATGGTCATATATTACTTGAAAAATTCCAAATAAAGACCTTAAATAATGCCATTTTCTCAAAATAGAGTCCGATATGAACAGTGTCATATAAGGGTCTAAAACGGTCAAGTCAGTCTCAAATAAGGGTCTAAACTCGCTGGTCCGCCAAATGTTCACCAGCCAGCTAGCAATTGATTTTTCTGGCGATCGGAACATTGGCTCTTTTGTACAAAAAAAACGTAAAAAAATAAAAGGGTTAATATCACGAAAAACCTCAAATAAATACACATGTGACAAATTTATCAAAAACTAATTTTTTTATCATAAAAAAAATCTCAAATTGGTACACTTGTGATAAATTTACTCTAAACTAATTTTTTGACTACCAAAAACCCCAAATTAATACATTTGTGACAAATTTACCAAAGGTTAGTTTCTGTTAAATTATATTAATACCACGAAAAATCACAAACTATTACACTTGCTACAAACGAAGGATAAAACCCTAAACTGATACACCTATTAACTGCCATGTGTCATCAAACTTATAAATTTAACGGTAAAATTTAATAGAAACTAACGGAGGATAAATTTGTCACAAGTATATCAGTTTAGGGTTTTTGGTGGTCAAAAAATTAATTTGAGTTAAATTTATTACATATATACCAATTCAAAATTTTTCGTGATATTAACCCAAAATAAAACCCCTCGCATTACTTCTTCTTTCGCTTTCCCATCTTCCTTCCCTGCACCTTCTCTCTCCACTCGCCCTACCCATCCAATAAAAGAAAAACAAGCACAAACAAATAAGAACTCATTCAATCGAAATTGCATTTCCACCGGAAAATATATACTTTCCAAGTAACTGACTCCCTGGTGATGAAGCTGATGATGAACTCGGAGGTTCGCCCCTGCACGATCTTCTTGGTGTCCTTGGTAATCTTGCTGTCGGCGGGGAGGCCTTCTCCATGATGCGGCTAATGTTGGCAAAAGGGAGGTAACTGTACTGCTCGCAGATGCTGGAGCAAAGGCTGTGGTCGCCGCTGTTGTGGCTGCCACCACCGGGACACGCCAAAGCCTCCGCCATCATTACGCCCTGGATCGAGCAGCTGAAATGATCGGCGAGGTCGTGAGAAAGTTCCTTCAATTGCCTTCTCTTGCTTCCCTTCTTCTTCTTCGGTGATCATGTTTTCCTTTTCTTTTTTTCTTTCATTAGTTAAGCTCTCAAGCCTCCGCGTCATCCATCTCTCACCACTCCTCCTTGGCATCTCACCTTCCCCTGCAAGTCTCCTTCTTGTCTTGTTCTTGCAATATCTAGCTCCTCACCATGGCCCCTTTTTGCTCCATTTTTCTTTTTGTGCAAACAGTGAGGTTTAATCTTTTGCCTGGTTCCAGTGGTTGACGGGCTAAAAATCTCAATCCAATTTCCCCAATCTTGACACAGTCTCGCTCGACTCTCTATTCACCAGAGACTTCCCTGAGCTGATTCACCGAGAAAGAGAGAGAAATGCAAAGAACTATGCGAATGGAATCAACAACCATTCCTCCAGTGACACAGGCAATCGAAATACAGGGACATGGAAACGAGAAGATAGAGAAGGACCTCAGAAACAAGGATGGGAAAGAAAGAAAGAAATTTGGAAGAAAGAAGAGGAAGCACTGCAGTTTTTTATTTTTAGAAATCGTACTTTTTATATTTTTTCGACAAAAGTACCCCTGGTAGCCCGAAAAATCTTGTCGACGAGCATTTGGCCAGTCAGTGAACTCAGTCCCTTATTTGATATTGACTTGGTCACTTTAGGCGCTCATTTGAAACAAATTCCACTCTGGAACCATTTTAGAGAAAATGGCCTAACCACAATCCCTTATTCGGAATTTTCCTTTTACTATTTGTTATTTGAAAAAAAAAAGAGTATTGGAGACTTCTCCACAAGCATAAAAACGTCTCTATGTGAGCAGTACTTCATATTAAATAAAAGCAACTTTCTCTTAAAAATGAAAATTCTTTGATTATAGTTCCCTCGAGCCTTTCCACCAAAGGCAAATAGCTAGATTTGATGTTACCACAAGCCGGTGACTAACAAGACTTATGCAATTTATTTAACTTAGACATTTTACTAGATCTTTTTGTAAGCACGCGAGTACACCATAGGATACAACTGTAGTCCGCTTGCAACTTGAACATAGGGTACAACATAGCATATGTGAAGTATATGCTTTATAGTTGGGGTCTATTATCAAGACGAGCACAAAGCATATAATTTACTCGAGAAATGGGTAATCTTCATATCTAATCCTGCAATCTGCAAGTTGAATTCGAGCACCTAGGCTTACATCGCATATGTCGCACAACTGATCTGCAGCTTCTTCGAGGCAATCATCGCAATCATCATATGTCAATACTCCGTTGCACGCACCATGGCCGTAACAGTCCCCGGATTGTGCATAGTAATTGTAACCATTGCCCGGCGTATTACTGCACAAATCTTCTAGGGTAGCATCTATTTCAAGGCTATAGTCATCCCCTAGAGTAAACTGCCTTTCACTGCATATATAATAAACCTCGGTTGTATCGGGAGTACATTTCACACTATTGAAAGTGCAAAAGAGCCCAATAACGAGGAGCTTCACCATATGTTGCATCGTGTTTATGATTTGGCTCTCTACTTTTACTTTCCTCAATTTTTTTCAGTGAAGCTCGGTTGACATTGTCTATATAAAAGATGTTCTTCTTATAGGTTTCTCCACCAACTTTTTATTTATGAATTCGTTGGGACGCTATTTCGGATGTTATTTGTCGATGAGATCCATAATTCGGCAATTAAGACAGAATATAACTCGAAATATTCCATGGAGGTCTTCTCTCTTAATGAGAGACAAATTTGTAAACATGCATTCTCATGAATATGTCTTGTATTATTTGTCGCTCTCACCAAGAATTACCATGGCCGGCCTTACAATATGTTGTTGTGATATGCAAAATTTGGTATTTGTTGCCTTGCATAATGCAAATGAAAAAAAGAAGACAAAACCTTCGATCATTGCCCTCATTGCACTGTAAAAGAAAGGATTGCGAACTGATTTTTTTTTTTCATTTCAACACATGTAATACCATTATTTACGACTTTGTTAGCAGATTATTAGACCAAATGTCAATTTGTCATTGAGGGTGAGACTGTCAAAGTAATAACTGGTAATCTATTTTCATGTTACAAAATTAACCTTACAACAAGATCCTTGGACCATCAATTGATGATAATTATTTTGTGATTAGAATCCTTACCCAAAATCTTTGAAATTATACTTACTTTACATCTAAAGTGATTGAGGTGGGCTATTTCTTCGTGCATTTGACTTTTTGCCGTTTGAATTGCAATCACAAGTGTGATCGAGCGCTGGCTCTAGAAGCATAAAGTTTTGTGAGATGCAGACAAATTGCTTTTATCACAAATTATGGATAACATTATTCATTAGATCAACTTGCCGTTTAAGTTACTCCCAGTGTACTAAAAAAAAAGAGGATTATTTGGGGTCTACCCTAACTGCATCTTTGAAGCCTTGCTCTCTCAAGAGTGTGATTTTTCAACCACTTTTCTAATTGGTAGGTTAGAAACAGTGACATTACCATATTTTTATTTAACTAAGTTCGAAAGTATGTGTGGTGTCTATAACTTATAACCCACCAGTCAAAAATATGGACATTACCATATTAGTCACGATCCCCCTTGGGTCTCTCTCTGGATTTCATTCTCCGCGTGATTGTGTGCGCCTTTCTAGAGTTTATGTTCAGACACTTTGCACAAGCGGACAGATTTGGTTAGAGACACCACATGCCTAAGGAACTATAAGATAAATTCCCTCTATTAATCCATAAACCCAACTAAATTTATACCTTGCTGTCTGTATCTATATGGACAGAGATAGCTCTCGAGTGGCTATAGCTTTATTTATGTTATTGCAGAGAGAGGATCGTGCAATCCACACAATTGTGCAATCAATTAAGAAATAAGCGACAATTAGAGAAGATAATGAATGAGGATTTAAGCAGTTTGATTTGGGTGTTGGTATGTGCCTACTCCATAGGAAGAGGCAGTAATGAGTCAAATATTAACAACCGATATTCAAATCTTAAATCAAAATGTCACACACCTAAGCCCTAGACTACACCCATGTTACCTAACATTTTACTCAATCTCTTAAAGAGTTTTCCTTAAAACACTTACTGAGAGAAACCCTAAACTTACCATATTGTGTAATAATTGTAGTGACCCTCTCTTAAGGTGTACGTGAGAGAGTTTGATGAATTGCCAAGCGGGCGCAAATGACCCCTCTTGCGAGGTGACGCTTGTGCATAGCATGGGCTCTCCCAAGTTCTACCAATCGTAATTCGATTTTTATTTCCAATATTCTATTTATTTTGTTTTAGGAGTTGCTAATAATCAATTATGAGCTGATTAGGGTGGGCGTCCTACTTCTACGAAGTAGATTTTTTTTTCTCTTTTACATGAAAAGACTAATCATGCAATCTTTTCAAATTTATTCTCTAACTTGCATCTACATGTAAATGCATAAGTCTTCAAAAGAAAATAAAATAAGCACACGAACCAATGGAAGGCGACCATGGGTCCTAAAAAAGTAAAAAAAAATCTCTAATAACTGAGTATGTAAAGTTTTCGGGTATGAGATCTAGCAGTGATAATGCTTAAATGATATTTAGATACTACGCAGATCTAAATATAACCCAATCTAGCTACTAAAAAATTTACCCCATGACCTCCTCCGGGCTAGGTTTTCACTGCAGTGTTAGCTTTTGAAATAGAGTGGTAAGTGTCATTTTGGACTGTTCGTGATCGCACGATTCACTCGTCTCTAGGAGAAAAGTGAGTGTTTTTTGTCTTTCTCGAGTAGCAGTGGTCACACATCGCAGCGAAGTTCTTCAGAAAAACAGGAACATTTTTCACCCCCTTCAAATCCGACGATATGATTGTTGGAAGGCATGGGCTCACTCATGGGCTCTAGTAGTCTAATCTCATTTTGCTGCGGGGTTGGATAAGGAGATCCACTTTACCATCATTTTTGTCTGGACGGCCGCGTCTTTAAATCCCTAATGACCCGCGAGTAAAAGTTGATTGTGTACAAGTAATGGACAATTCTATTATAATCTATGAAGGTAATTATAATAAGAATTAATATAACGAAAAACCATACACTGATGCACCTGTGATAAATTTATTCAAAACTAATTTTTTGACTATCGAGAACCCTAAACTGGTAAACCGTGACAAATTTACTAAAAACTAATTTTTTGATAATCGAAAACCCCAAACTGGTATATTTATGACAAATTTATCCTCTGTTAAATTTTATTAATACAAAAAAATCACAAACTAATACAACCGTGACAAACAAAGAGTAAAACTCCAAATTACTACATCTACCAACTGTCAAGTTTCATTTAACTCAACAATTTGACAATAAAATTTAATGGAAACTAACGGATGGTAAATTTTTCACAGATATATCAATTTAGGATTTTTCGTGATATTAACCCTTATAGTAATTACCTACGATTCTCCCATTGGGTCTCTCTAGATTTCTTTCTTAGCATAACTCTGCACGCCTTTCATACAATGTCAGGTTCGAAGAATTTGCGCATATGGATAGATTTGGTTACATACACCACATGTATAAGAAACTACAAGATAAATTCCCTTTGTTGATCTTTACTCCCTGTTGTAATTATGGATTAATGGTACAACATGTCTCTTCAAATTATTTTCTACAGCAGTTTTCTTTGTCTTTAATAGACATGTCTCTTTATATCATTTTCTGCAGCAGTTTTCCTTGTTTTAATAGACATGTCCGAATGAACATGTCTCTTCATATCATGTCCTTTCAATCTTTATAAATTGAAGTAAATTATTCTTCATTGGAGAGAAGCATGCACAATGTTTAGATCTCTACGTGTGCTAGTTTAAGAAAAAGTTCGGCTGAGTCCTGTATGTATAGTACTAACACAAAGAGGTTTGAGATGTCATATCTTGAGAGGTATAGTTCGAAAATCTGCAAAGCACCGTTGGAAAGAACTAATCGCCTTAGAGAGATTCAGTAATCTGTACCTCACATTCTATCTAATTCTGTTGCAATTTTGTGGTAATTTTGCAAGTCTATATTTTGTTTGTAATAGAGTCCTCTTTACTTATTAAGAAAATTCATTCACTATATTCATTTATTGACTTGGTTATTATTAAATTTGTTGTCGCTTTTCCAGAGTTATTATTTTAGTTTAATTTTATTGGTTAAAACAAACAGTAATGTATTGGAGACAACAATCTTAAGATGATTATTCTCGACTGTTTGTTGGGTTTATCAGAAAATCGAGATGGTTGATAACGATCAAGTACCCAATAATGTCCGGCGGTGACATTCCTATGGTCAATTTGACCTTTGCTATTGGAGAGGTTTAGATGGGGCCCAGTTTTGTTGCTGCAGGCTTCGGGTTGAGACCATTTATGGTGGTACGGGTACAAGTCGCATGGATGATGTACTGGGACTGGTTTTTAGAATAGTATAAGGCCAAATGACATATGGTTCCGTTTCTGGAGGGATGGTTCAACAGACTTTGCCTACTTTGATTGTACTACCTCTAGTTACAACGAATGAGAGACCGGAGAAACTTACTAGCGTGGGTTTTAAGCAGTGATGGCAGGAGACGTTCTTTTATTTGACCACGTTGAATTTGGTCAAGTACTTATCAGAAGTGTGCCCCCTTAAAATCAAATAATATGATTGTTGGAAGGCATGGGCTCACTCATGGGCTTTAGGCTAATCTCATTTTGTTGTGGGGTTGGATAAGGAGATCCACTTTACTATCATTTTCGGGTGTATCGCCGTGTCTTTAAATCCCTAACGGCCCGCCGATGAAAGTCGATCTTGCACCAGTGATGGAAAATTTTATTAGAATCAATGAAGTTTATTATAGCAATTTCGTACGATTTCCCCCTTGGGTCACTCTCAGGATTTCTTTCTCGGCATAGCTGTGCGTGCCTTTGGTACAATCTTAGGATATGAGATTCTGCGCATATGGATTTGGTTACATACCCCACATGCATAAGGAACCATAAGATTGTTCATGCAATTTTTTCAATTTTATTCTCTAACTTGCATCTACATGTAAATGTAGAATGTTTCTGCATATATTTTTCCTAAAATAAACTGAAACTGATGTATAAAAGAAAAGAAAATATGCACACGAACCATGGTAACTGGGAATCTATTCTATTTCCTAAGATGGACTTCTCAGTATAAACTCAACGCTCTTTTGTACATTTATCTTTATCTTTAATTTTTTGCAATTTATCTTTTTTACAAATTAAAATTAGGAGTAACGACAGTTCCCAGTGCATGTACTTTTAAATTCCTTGTCATTTACTTTTCCGTCTAAAATCAACAAAGATCCCTTCACAACCACCGTCCATACATGTTGATCCATCCATATTTTAAAAGGTATTTCATCAATTTGGTGAAACACCTTTATTTTATTATAAAATTTCCATAAACTCTCACAGTAAATTGGGGGCAAAGGCCTATTGCCTTGAAGCACGTATATTAAATCTTTGTGCACAACTATTATTGGATAGACTCATTTTATAGGTGATACAATGCACATGATTAGTTGCGTCGCGAAAACATAAATGCATGTATGCTTTTTCTAGAGAATTAACAAATCAAATTAACAATTAGCGTTTCAAATAGTTCATTCGTTCCTGCTTATATTGGGCAATATCGACAATCAACGGTAACGACATGTCCTCTCTTAACACTATGTTGAATTTGTGTATGTAAGAGGCACGATAAATATCTGTCACACACCACACAATAATTGGCGGCCGTAGTCCAACTATATGCCTGAGCACAGCTCGTTTTTGCAAACTCAGTCTTTTGGACCTATCCCCATCTTCTAGTTTCGGTCCTTGCTCGAATTGTTGGCCAAAACTGAAGACATTCTCGATAGATTCAAACTATCAAGATTGAATGTTTTAATTTATCAAACCAAATGAGTTGGGCTGAGTGAAGCTCTTGATCCCAATGCAACAGATTCAGTAGGTATAAGTGTAAAGCGTTCACGAGTATTAATACCAATGGTTAGTTTCCGTTAAATTGTATTAATACCACGAAAAACCACAAACTATTACACTTGCCACAAACGAAGGGTAAAACCCTAAACTGATACACCTATTAACTGCCATGTGTCATCAAACTTATAAATTTAACGGTAAAATTTAATAGAAACTAACGGAGGATAAATTTGTCACAAGTATATCAGTTTAGGGTTTTTGGTGGTCAAAAAATTAATTTGAGTTAAATTTATTACATATATACCAATTCAAAATTTTTCGTGATATTAACCCAAAATAAAACCCCTCGCATTACTTCTTCTTTCGCTTTCCCATCTTCCTTCCCTGCACCTTCTCTCTCCACTCGCCCTACCCATCCAATAAAAGAAAAACAAGCACAAACAAATAAGAACTCATTCAATCGAAATTGCATTTCCACCGGAAAATATATACTTTCCAAGTAACTGACTCCCTGGTGATGAAGCTGATGATGAACTCGGAGGTTCGCCCCTGCACGATCTTCTTGGTGTCCTTGGTAATCTTGCTGTCGGCGGGGAGGCCTTCTCCATGATGCGGCTAATGTTGGCAAAAGGGAGGTAACTGTACTGCTCGCAGATGCTGGAGCAAAGGCTGTGGTCGCCGCTGTTGTGGCTGCCACCACCGGGACACGCCAAAGCCTCCGCCATCATTACGCCCTGGATCGAGCAGCTGAAATGATCGGCGAGGTCGTGAGAAAGTTCCTTCAATTGCCTTCTCTTGCTTCCCTTCTTCTTCTTCGGTGATCATGTTTTCCTTTTCTTTTTTTCTTTCATTAGTTAAGCTCTCAAGCCTCCGCGTCATCCATCTCTCACCACTCCTCCTTGGCATCTCACCTTCCCCTGCAAGTCTCCTTCTTGTCTTGTTCTTGCAATATCTAGCTCCTCACCATGGCCCCTTTTTGCTCCATTTTTCTTTTTGTGCAAACAGTGAGGTTTAATCTTTTGCCTGGTTCCAGTGGTTGACGGGCTAAAAATCTCAATCCAATTGCCCCAATCTTGACACAGTCTCGCTCGACTCTCTATTCACCAGAGACTTCCCTGAGCTGATTCACCGAGAAAGAGAGAGAAATGCAAAGAACTATGCGAATGGAATCAACAACCATTCCTCCAGTGACACAGGCAATCGAAATACAGAGACATGGAAACGAGAAGATAGAGAAGGACCTCTAAGAAACAAGGATGGGAAAGAAAGAAAGAAATTTGGAAGAAAGAAGAGGAAGCACTGCAGTTTTTTATTTTTAGAGATCGTACTTTTTACATTTTTTTGGACAAAAGTACCCCTGGTAGCCCGAAAAATCTTGTCGACGAGCATTTGGTCAGTCAGTGAACTCAATCCCTTATTTGATATTGACTTGGTCACTTTAGGCGCTCATTTGAAACAAATTCCACTCTGGAACCATTTTAGAGAAAATGGCCTAACCACAATCCCTTATTCGGAATTTTCCGTTTACTATTTGTTATTTGAAAAAAAAAAGAGTATTGGAGACTTCTCCACAAGCATAAAAACGTCTCTATGTGAGCAGTACTTCATATTAAATAAAAGCAACTTTCTCTTAAAAATGAAAATTCTTTGATTATAGTTCCCTCAAGCCTTTCCACCAAACGCAAATAGCTAGATTTGATGTTACCACAAGCTGGTGACTAACAAGACTTATGCAATTTATTTAACTTAGACATTTTACTAGATCTTTTTGTAAGCACGCGAGTACACCATAGGATACAACTGTAGTCCGCTTGCAACTTGAACATAGGGTACAACATAGCATATGTGAAGTATATGCTTTATAGTTGAGGTCTATTATCAAGACGAGCACAAAGCATATAATTTACTCGTGAAATTGGTAATCTTCAAATCTAATCCTGCAATCTGCAAGTTGAATTTGAGCACCTAGGCTTACATCGCATATGTCGGTCAAATGATTTGCAGCTTCTAGGAGGCAATCATGGCAATCAGGTTGTGTCAATACTTCGTTGCACGCACCATGGCCGTAACAGTCCATGTGTTGAGTATAGTAATCGTAACCATTGACCGGCGTATAAAAGCACAAATCCCCTATGGCAAAATCTCTTTCAAGGTTATACCCACCCAGAAGATTAAACTGCCTTTCACTGCATATATAATAAACCTCGGTTGTATCGGGAGTACATTTCACACTATTGAAAGTGCAAAAGAGCCCAATAACGAGGAGCTTCACCATATGTTGCATCGTGTTTATGATTTGGCTCTCTACTTTTACTTTCCTCAATTTTTTTCAGTGAAGCTCGGTTGACATTGTCTATATAAAAGATGTTCTTCTTATAGGTTTCTCCACCAACTTTTTATTTATGAATTCGTTGGGACGCTATTTCGGATGTTATTTGTCGATGAGATCCATAATTCGGCAATTAAGACAGAATATAACTCGAAATATTCCATGGAGGTCTTCTCTCTTAATGAGAGACAAATTTGTAAACATGCATTCTCATGAATATGTCTTGTATTATTTGTCGCTCTCACCAAGAATTACCATGGCCGGCCTTACAATATGTTGTTGTGATATGCAAAATTTGGTATTTGTTGCCTTGCATAATGCAAATGAAAAAAAGAAGACAAAACCTTCGATCATTGCCCTCATTGCACTGTAAAAGAAAGGATTGCGAACTGATTTTTTTTTTTTTCATTTCAACACATGTAATACCATTATCTACGACTTTGTTAGCAGATTATTAGACCAAATGTCAATTTGTCATTAAGGGTGAGACTGTCAAAGTAATAACTGGTAATCTATTTTCATGTTACAAAATTAACCTTACAACAAGATCCTTGGACCATCAATTTATGATAATTATTTTGTGATTAGAATCCTTACCCAAAATCTTTGAAATTATACTTACTCTACATCTAAAGTGATTGAGGTGGGCTATTTCTTCGTGCATTTGACTTTTTGCCGTTTGAATTGCAATCCCAAGTGTGATCTGGCGCTGGCTCTAGAAACATAAAGTTTTGTGAGATGCAGACAAATTGCCTTTATCACAAATTATGAATAACATTATTGATTAGATCAACTTGTCGTTTAAGTTATTCCCAGTGTACTAAAAAAGAAAAAAAAAGGATTATTTGGGGTCTACCCTAACTGCATCTTTGAAGCCTTGCTATCTCAAGAGTGTGATTTTTCAACCACTTTTCTAATTGGTAGGTTAGAAACATTGACATTAACTAAGTTTGAAAGTATTTGTGGTGTCTATAACTTATAACCCACCAGTCAAAAATATGGACATTAGCATATTAGTCACGATCCCCCTTGGGCCTCCCTCTGGATTTCATTCTCCGCGTGATTGTGTGCGCCTTTCTAGAGTTTATGTTCAGACTCTTTGCACATACGGACAGATTTGGTTGGAGACACCACATGCCTAAGGAACTATAAGATAAATTCCCTCTATTAATCCATAAACCCAACTAAATTTATATCTTGCTGTCTGTATCTACATGGACAGATAGCTCTCGAGTGGTTATAGCTTTATTTATGTTATTGCAGAGAGAGGATCGTGCAATCCACACAATTGTGCAATCAATAAAGAAATAAGCGATAATTAGAGAAGATAATAAATGAGGATTTAAGCGGTTCAATTTGGGTGTTGGTATGTGCGTACTCCATAGGAAGAGACAGTAATGAGTCAAATATTAACAACCAATATTGAAATCTTAAATCAAAATGTCATACACCTAAGCCCTAGACTACACCCTCGAGTGAATCGTGATCGCACGATTCACTCGTCTCTAGGAGAAAAGTGAGTGTTTTTGTCTTTCTCGAGTAGAAGTGGTCACACATCGCAAGTTCTTCAGAAAAACAGGAATATTTTTCACCCCCTTAAAATCAAACGATATGATTGTTGGCATGTCTGGGCTCACTCATGGGCTCTATTAGGCCAATCTCATTTTGCTGCGGGGTTGGATAAGGAGATCCACTTTACTATCATTTTTGTCTGTACGGTCGTGTCTTTAAATCCCTAATGACCTGCCAGTAAAAGTTGATTTTGTAAAAGTGACGGACAATTCTATTATAATCTATGAAGGTATAGTAATGACCTACGATTCTCACCTTGGGTCTCTCTCTAGATTTCTTTCTCAGCATAACTGTGCGCGCCTTTCGTACGATCTTAGGTTCAGAGATTTTGCGCATACAGAGAGGTTTTGGTTACATACCCCACATGAGGAACCATAACTTCCCTCTATTGATCCTTACACCCGGCTATTTTTATATCCTGCTGTGTATCTAGACTTGAACAGAGATTGCTCTCAGATGGCCATAACTTTGTTCTTGTTGCGGAAACAAGATTGAGCAACCAACACAATTGCAAGATCCATGGAGAAATAAGTGAGAAATAGAGAAAACAACACACCAAGATTTACGTGATTCGACTCGAATATTAGTGAACACCCATTCCAATGGGAGGAGTGTCAATGGGTTGGGTCGGTTTTCCATGCTACCCGACCAGACCCAAATCATAAAAAATATGTGGACTCTTGACCTAAACCCAACCTGAATTGAACATGGCCCAAAACGCAAAAACCGGGTTAGGTCGGGTCGGGTCAGTTCAGTTCGGGTTTTCGGGATTTTGTGTGTGTGTGTGTGTGTGTTTTTTTTTGGTTTAAGCTAATATTTAACGATGTTACAATTGACTCGAAGGTTTTCCATTTTTCTCTTAAGCTCATAAAAGAATCCTAGAAATAAACAATTGCTAAAAGTTGTCACATTGATTTGTCTAACAAAAAAGATCCATACTTTAATGGCCACTAACAAAGAAGAATACAATTACACATAGGGTGTCAACGGGTTGGATTTCCACATGTGTTCCATATGAAAGGTTTGGTGTTGCAATCAGACTTTATTTGTTTGTGTGCTATAGTTGTAGAAACCATATTTTGACTGCATCACTTTGTTTGTCTCAAAAGATCTCTGGTGGTTTATAAATGTTAAACATGCCATCCAAGCTTGAATTTTCACTTTCAAGGGGATCAGTAGATAAGATGATTAGTTCAGATATTTTGCCGATTGATGATTGCGCAAATTTGCTATTCTCATAATTTATGAATATGTAGCACACATATTGGATGTACATTCATCATCGGCTATTAATGGAGAATGTTTATATTGTTAATAGGATGTATATTGCATCCAATTAAGCATAAAGAAAGGATAATTGCCCGCTTAAAATCTTCCTAGTAGAAGAAGCTTGTTTGGTCGAGTTTTACTACATGAGATTGCCATTAATATTGGAGTAATTTATGCTCCAATCCACTATTTTTTCCACGTTGTTGGAATCTAGCTGGAATTTATAATTGAGTCAATCAACAAAAGAGAGATTATTTTGAAAGGTTTTGACTAACAGAAACCATTGAGAAGAAATAATCTTTACTTTGTGTTTCGGTTCTCAAAATAAAAATAAAAATGAAAACAACAATATATGTGTTTCAGTTTGGTTCGTGTTCATAAACACGAGCCGAACCAAGACCATTGTGATACCCGTTTGCTTAGCTAATATCTGAACATGAAGTAGACCTGGCCCGAAAATACCCGAAATATCGGGTCGGGATGTGTTCAGGTTCGGGTTCGGGTATACCGTTCGTTGTTGACACCCCTGTGGGAGAGCATCGACGAATCCAATATGAACAAAGAATATTACAAGCTTAAATAAGAAACTCTCTCACACCCAAGCCTTAAATTACATCCGATCAATCCTTGCCTAATTGCTAGATTTGATGTGTCCCTCGAGCATTTCTACCAAAAACAGATGACTAGATTTGACGCTTTCATAAGCTAGTGAATACCAAGACTTGTGCGATTTATTTAACTTGACATTTTGCTAGACCTTTTAGTAAGCATGTGAGTACAACAGAGAATACATTTGTAATATGCTTGCAACTCGAATACATAGTAGGTGTCAAATATATGTGTTATAGTTATGGTTTATTGCCGAGACGGGCATGAAGCATATAATATACTCGAGAAATGGGTAATTTTCAAGTCTAATATTGCAATCCTTAAGTTGAACTCAAGCACCCTGGCTTTGACCGCATTCCTCTTACACAATAACTTTAGCTTTCTTCCATATGTTCATCATATCTTAAGATTCTTCCAACTTGTAGACATCTTCAATTACCCAATGTCTTGTTCACTTTGGATATCAACATAGCATCTTGACAGTGCCTGAGCACTCCTCATATTAAAATGTTTTGGTGCTATTTATGACAAACAGCTATATCTCGGCTTATGCATGTATCATCTAATACTAGTCAACTAATACACACATTAGTAGCCTTTGATTATCTTTGTCATCTTCAAAACAACATAGGGGATTTTCCCAACAATCACCACATTGGTGATTTTCTCAACACAAAGGATCCTTCACAACCTTTGTCGACTTATATTGATCCATACATAATTTGAAAGGAATTTCATCAATTCGGTGAAACACCTTTATTCCTCTTAAAAATTTCCATAACCTCTCTAAGTTAGGTGGGGGTAAAAGCCTACTGCCTTAAAGCACAGTTACCAAATCTTTGCGCTGAACTATTATTGGATAGACTAAGTTTATAGGTTATACAGTGCACATGATTGGTTAGTGTTGCGAAAACATGGAAGTTTATATGCTTTTTCTTGAGAATTAATGAATCAAGTAACGATAGTTTTTCAAATTATTAATTCGTTCTTGCTTATATTGGGCAATATCGGTAATCAAAAGTAAAAACATGTCCTCTCTTACCACAATGATGTATTTGTGTATGTAACTGGAATAATAAATCTCTGTCACACGCCACACAATAATGGGCGAGCGTAGTCCAACTATGGCTGAGCAAAGTTCGTTCTTGCAAACTTACTCTTTGGACCTATCCATATCTTCTGCAGTCCTTGCTTAAATTGTTGGTCAAAACTCGAGACATATTCAACAGATTCAAGCTATCAAAATTGAATGTTCTAATTTATCAATCCTAATGAGTTGAGTTGAGTTGAGTTGAGTGGAACTCTTGATTCCAGTGCGACAGATTCAATGTTACATCACATCTACTTAAGGCATAATTGTAAAGCATTCACGAGAATTAGTAAGTCGAATGGGCATATACCATCTATTACTTTAAATAAAAGAGAATATTGCAGACTTCTTCATAGGCATATAGAAGTCTCTCCGCGCGCGGCACTTCATGTTAAATGAAAGCAACATTTTCTTAAAAATGAAAATTCTCTGAATCTAGTTCCCTCGAGCCTTTCTCCCAAACAAATAATAGAAACAAGTCGGTGAATAACAAGACTCGTGCAATTTATTTAACGTAGACATTTTACAAGACCTTTTCGTAAGCACGCGAGTACACCATAAGATACAGCAGTAATCCGCTTGCAACTTGAACATAGAGTACAACATAGCATACATGAAGTTTATGCTTTATAGGTAGGGTTTATTATCGAGACAGACATGAAGTATATAATTTACTTTATAAAATTGTAATCTTCATATTTAACCCTGCAATCTTTAAGTTGAATTTGAGCACCCGGCTTATGTCGCATATAAAGGTGAGTTGATTAACAGCTTTGTCAAGGCAATCAAAGCAATCGGGTTCTATCAATGCCTTGTTGCACGTAGCATGGCCGTTACGGCGGTTGACACTACCCCAAGAGTCGTAATCTTCGATTGGTGCATTTTGTTGCAAAAAAGCTAGGACTTCATCTCTATCTTTGCTATACGGATCCAGATAGCCAAACGCCCTTTCGCTGCACATATAATAAACCACCGTTGTATTAGGAGTACATTTCACAATATTGCAAGTGTAAAATAGCCCTATAACAAGGAGTTCCACCATGTGTTGCATTGCGTTCATGAATTGGCTATCTACATTTACTTTTTGTCCTTAATATTTTGTTTTCATTGAAGCTCGCTTTGTGTGGTCTATATAGAGGTCCTTCTTATAGGTTTTCCACCAACTTTTTGTTTATGAATTCAGTGATAGGCTCTTTCGGATCTTTCTAAGCATATTTTAGTAATCATTTTAGATTAGATTATACTTCATTTAACCTGCATTTCTGAGAGAAAGCTTTATAACTCTCTGAGTTGCTCAAAAGGCTATAGCCTTTAATGGTGAAATTAAATTATTTAAAAAATCTTATGTAAAAGCTGTTATTGGCTTGAAGGCAAAAAATATTGTCAGACGGACTCATCCTATTGATAAAATAGTGAACCAACATGCTCCGTTACAATACCGGAAAGAGTGAAAATTTGTGTGCATTTGTTCGAACATAATAAATTTAGGCCAATGATTTCTATAGTCTGGGTGTTATTTGTCTATCCATGAGGTACACAATTTATGTAATTAATATGGAAATTAACTCAAAATATTCCATGGCGGTCCTCTTTCTCTCTCATTATGAGAGACAAATTTGTAGACGTACACTCCTATGAATATGTTTTGTTTTGAGTGTGTTGAGTTCATTGCTCTCCTCACTTACCAAAATTATGTCTTGTTAATTATTGTCCTTGTATTTAAGCAGAATATTCTAATCGAAGTCGTCTAAGTCGTTTGGGCAGCGTTACAATAAGTCATTGTGATATACAAAATTTGTTATTTATTGCCCTGCGTAACCCAAAAAAAATACAACCTCCCCGCGAAAAAAAAAACCTTCGACCATTGCCCTCGTTCCACTACAAAAGACAGGAAATTTGTGAGCTGATTTTTTTCCTTAAACACATGTAATGCCACTATTTACGACTTTATTTTCAGATTATTAGGTAAAAATGTCATTAAGGTTGAGACCGTCACAGAGAACGGGTAATCTATTTTCTTGTTACGCAAATTCACGTTGAGACAAGATCCTCGGAGCACCAATTGACGATAATTATTATGTGATTAGAGTTCTTTACCAAAACGTTGAAAATATCCTACTTTCATTCTAAAGTAATTAAGATTGGCTATTTCTTCGTGGATTTGACTTTTTGCTCATTGAATTGCAATTCCAGGTGTTATCTGGCGCTGGCCCTAGAAAATAAAGTTGGTGAGATGCCATTTAAATTATTCCGGGGCTACTGAGGAAAAAAAAGGATTATTGCTGGTCTGCCCTAACTACATTTGATTTTGAAGCATATATTTCTCAAGAGTGTGATGGTTCAATCACTCTTCTAATTGGTAGGTTAGAAACATGGACATTACAATATTTATATTTAACTAAGATTGAAGGTATGTGTGATGTCTATTACTTATAATCCACCAATAAGAAACATGGACATTAACATATTTGCTCAAAATCCCCCCCTTGGGTCTCTCTCTGGATTTCATTCTCAACATGATTGTGCGCGCCTTTTCTACGGGTTAAGGTTCAGACACTTTGTACACATAAATAGGTTTGGTTACAGACACTACTTGTGTAAGAAACTATAACATAAGTTCCCTCTATTAATTCATACAGCCAACTATATTTGTATCTTGCTGTGAGTATCTAAACATGGACACAGATCTCTCTCAAGTGGCTATAGATTCGTTTCCGTTGCGGAAAGAGGACCGCGCAATCAACACAATTGCGAGATCAATGTAGAAATAAGAGAGAAATAGAGAAAATAATACACGGGGATTTAAGTTGTTCGGTCCGAGTTGGTATGTACCCACTCCATAGAGAGAAGCAGTGATGAATCAAGTATGAATAATGGAGACTTGCAATCTTTGAATCAAAAGCTTTCTCACACCCAACTCCCAGATTACACCCTCATCACCTAATATTTTACTTAATCTCTTAAGGCTGCGTTTGATTATTCGGATTTCTAAACAGGATAGGACTGGATAGGATAAGATAAAAAATCTTAAGATTTTTTCATATGCTGTCCACTGTTTGATGGACTACGGATTTAAAGTCGGATAGAATAATTTTTTTTTTGCTATTCCCCAGTCCGGAGGAGTCATTGAAGGAAAAAAAAAGCCAAGAAATTTTTTTGGTCAAAGCGCACAAGGTGTGGGAATGAAGATGATGATGATTGGAGCGTATGGTTTCTGAAAAAATAGGCATTATAAATCCTATTCGAGTTTATCCCACCTCCCTCTGGATTTTTTTATTCGGGCTATATCCGGTCTATATCTGATCTTATCCTATCCTGGACCACCACTAAACATGAGATAGTATAAAACATATCATATCCTGGCTTTTATCCGGTCGACTAAACGCAGCCTAAGAGTTTTCCTTACGACTCTCTCTGACCACATTTATTGTATAGATGATCTTCAGCTTCCTGCACGCTCGCACTTCAATCAAGCTGCGTCAATCCCCAGATGCACACTGCATGGCCGTGACAGTTGTAGTAGCTGGTGTAGTAATTGTATTCTTGGGTTGGTGTACAATTACACAAATCATATATGACGAGACCTTCGTAAATGGCATATTGATCCAGCGGACCTTACAACTTTCCACCGCATGTTTTGTAAACCTCTGCCGTATCAGGAGCACATTTCACAATACTCCAAGCACGATATAGCCCCATGACGAGGAGTTTCATCTTTGGCTCTCTACTTTTACTTCTTCTCCTCAATTTTTCTTCACTTAAGCTCGGTTTGCGTGGTCTATTTAAGGGGGTTCTCTTTATGGGTTTGTCCACCAAATTTTTG
Source organism: Syzygium syzygioides (assembly GCA_031216285.1). Lineage (NCBI taxonomy): Eukaryota > Viridiplantae > Streptophyta > Magnoliopsida > Myrtales > Myrtaceae > Syzygium > Syzygium syzygioides. The sequence goes on from CM062249.1 coordinate 34,259,024, forward strand.
TTTATGAATTCAGTGGAAGGCTGTTTTGGATCTTATTGATCATGGTTTAATCATCTTTTGAGATTAGATTATGTCTCATATAACCTGTATTTCTGAGAGCAACGTTTAGAACTCGGTAAGTTACTCAAGGGAAAAAGTCTTTTTTTATGGTGAAATCAAATTAAATAAGAAATATGATAGAAAAGCTATTAAAAAAATCTTCTCATCGAAGTCATCATAATTAGTCTTTTTTTTTTGCCAAAGTTACAATAAATGATTGTGGTATACACAATTTGTTATTTATTGCCCTACATAACCCAATAAATGTAAAAGCTCCGGCCATTGCCGTCGTTCCACTATAAAAGAAAGAAAGTTTGGTGAACTGATATGAAATTTTTTCCTCAAACACATGCGATACCATTATTTCCGGCTCTATGAGCAGATTATTAGATCAAAATGTCAATTTTTCATTAAGTTTGAGACCGTCAAAGAACCAAAAGACGATATGTAATGGGTAATCTATATTTATGTTACGTGCTGGTAAAAAATGCGGAAACTAACATATGTTGCAATTAAATCAATGCGAGAGAATAAGATCACCAAAGAAATCAATGAGAAAAAAAAAAGAGTACAAGAGATTTATGTGGTTCTTTGGAGTGTCGGTATTTACTCTATGATGAGAGCCAGCTACAAATAATCTACTAATCAATCGGAGAATTACAAAGTTATAATCATTTATGCTCTCAAGCATTTCCTAGTCCTAGATTACATCACAGTGTTTAGCCTCATGTATGTTGACTCGTAAATTTTGATTTCCCACTTAGTCATTTGTTGCATAAGAAAATTACGGATTGGCCGCAATCCCTAAATAAAAATATCATTAACATTAGCACACATTTGCATTATAGGCATTGGATCCATGTAAATTGCATTCAAGTTGGTCTGGTCATGATTTACATTCGAATTGGCTCGGTTAGGGATTGTATTAGAATACTAGAAGTGTCAAAAGTTGTATACGACGCTCACTTTAGTGCCAAAATTTTTTTTTCGGATCACTTAAGTGCCAACTTTGATCTGGGTAGTCGGAATTCCGACGTGGCCATATTTTATTAATTTGTTAGTCCTATGTGGCTGGTCGGTATGCCCAGTCAGCATATAATCCCTAAACGACGTCATTTAAAAGTTATACATAGTAATCGTTTGAGTGCCAAATTATGTTTAAAGTGATCACTTCAGTGCCAATCATTGTTAAAAAATGATCACTTCAGTGCTAGTCATATTAATTATTTTAATTTTAAATGCCACGTAATCAATTTAGTTGGGATTGACGCTTAAGTAATTGTTTCTTCTCCGATTTAGTACTTAAGTGATCCAAAAAAAAATTTCGGCACTAAAGTGAGAGCCGTACACAACTTTTGGCACCTCTATTGTTCTTCTCCCATAATTGGCCCAATATGTTTGAACATTCAAGATCCGTATGCTTATTCCCCTTTTCTAGAGTGAAATGATCAAGCTGGCCATGGATGGTGAGTAAGTTTGAGCAAAGAGGAAACAAATAGGATGGAGGAAAATTAAGGCAATGGAATTGACTTTCTTGATATTCACTTTCCACCTATTCCTCCATGATGACATCTCCACGATCTTAAATTTCGGGCAAGAATCGGAGAGATGTAGAAAGCAAACAAATTCTCGAAGGAAAGAATAAAAAGAGAGGGCAAGAATATGAATCTAATTGGGAGGAATCAATGGAATATCAGCAAGAGATTAGTACTCATGGAATGAGCGGGCCGATGATGAGTGAATGTGGACGCATTCAAGGCAATATGAGTAGAAGCAGAAAAGGAAACCAAAAGATTGCGAGTGCTAATTTGGAAGTGAATTAGAGATATTCAGTCACGCCCCGAACTCCTTTCAAGCTCGCGATATCCCACATTACTCAAGTTGATTCAATGTGACGTCCTAGGAACACGTCGCCGACCCAATGTTCCCATCAGAGTTGATTCGCGGTGGAAACAATTATAAAATCCTAGACAATAAAATTGGAGACTACCAGGAATAAATAGATTGCATAACCGCCAACATATATATATATATATATATATATATATATATTACACTTCCAAAGATTTACAATATCCATTATTATTTACAAGCACACCGAACCAGTAACTATTAACTTCCAAAATACAAAAAGGATCAGCATCCTAGATCAGCATTATCCAAAAATGGGGCACTCTCAAACTATTGCCTCGCTCCTAGAACTAGTCCTTACGCCCTCTCGGAGGCGTCCACTCTGACTTACTGTCCTTGGCATCACCACCTGAATCCTCCTCAGCTGTCTGTTCACCCGACGGCTCCGAGTCGGCCTCAATATTTTCATGGCTCAGGTGGGGACTCTGAAATGGTTTGGTTGATACAACCATGAGACATTTCTCAATAAGTTGCAACCTAAACCCTACATAGACTATCACGTAATTCCAGACACATTTAGACACACTACCAATCAATCCACTAAACAGCAATCCAACAATCACACAGACCTGGACTCACGACATATGCAACCTGTGCATTAGCCCACAATCACAATATACAATTCTCATACACATGCCAACCATTCTCACGCTCAGACAAGTATATTGCTCGCACAACATGCAAACCACACAATTCACACTCAATCATGCGCAAACACATCATTTTCATTTATTTAATTTTTTTCTCATCGTACCCGCACTTGCTCAACCACTTTCCCGGCCCACGTAAACACGCCTCAGGCCCACTCAATTGCGCCCCAAGCATCACACGCCTCGATCTGATCCCACTTTCACTTGCCATACCACACGTCTCATTCTCAATCACTTTCCCAGCCCGCGTAAACACGCCTCAGGCCTACTCGATTGCGCCCTGAGCATCACACGCCTTGGTCCGATCTCATTTCCACTTTCTTTCCTCAGCCCGCGCCAAATACAACAGGCCTAAGTGATTGTGACCCGAGTTTTAAAATGTCTCGGCCCGATCCCAATCTCACCCAAGCTAATCACGCCTCGAGTCAATCTCATTTTTCCTTTTTCTCTCATTCCTCAGCCAACGCCAAATGTGACTGGCCTACATGATCGCGACCTGAGCTCATAACGCCTCGGTCCAAACCCATTCTCACACTTTCACACATTCGCATGATTTCTGTGCACACAATTGCACCCAATACACCCCAACAACATAGTCACATCACAAACGCGCAATCACGCACAAATTTGCATTTTTCCACACCCAAATATTTTCAAATCAAACCACCCGCCTGGGTGACGCTGCTGAAGCGCGCACTCTTTCTCTCGCAAAAGGTTGAGTGCTCGAATCCCGAGTGCTGCAGGGTGACTTAACCAGTGGCACGTGTGTGGTGGCTAGCACGTGTCGTCCCCGGGGTTTACTCCCCGACTGTCGGTCGTGTGGGGGTTCCCTGGGTTATAAAAAAAAACATTTTCAAATCAATTTCAGTCCTTCACGGGACTTTCACAATATTCTGAGACGGACCTAATGGTACCAGCCACGCACCAGACAGCACATCATAGCACATCACAGCTAGCAATCACTCATTTCCGTACCCAAAATCACAATATCACACTTCCGGCTCTTCACGACACTTGCATGAAATTCCGAGTCGGACCTGATGGTACAAACCGCGTCTCAATCAGCACCCCACAGCATACCGAACAAGCAATTATAGCCGTCACTCGGACCCCAAATTTCCACAAAAACTTCCCACTTTCATTCCCAAGGCCCGCAAATCAATTCCGCCCCTAAAACCGTGTCTAACTAGGTCCGAACTAACCTGATAGACTAGGCAAAGCTTAGATTGAACTTACCGAGCTTTAAACTAACACGGTTAGAGCAAAAGCGGGGGCAAAAACCAAGATCTAACGGCGGCTTGTGGCGGTAGTGAAGATCGGCGGCGTTCGGGAGGAACGGTGGGCAATGGTGGCTTGGACGGCGGCCGGTGGGACTCACGGCCAAGAGAGGGGGATCAAGAGGGAGAGAGAGAGAGGGAACGGCGGGATGATGGTGAGGCGGTGAGGCGGCGAGGCGGCGGTGCAGCGGCACGGCATGGCGGCGGTTCGGACGGCGGTGCGGCGGCGACACGGCGAGAGAGGGAGCCACGGTGGAAGGGGGAGAGAAGAGAGAGAGAGGGAACCATGGGGAAGGGGAAATGAGTGAGGAGAGAGAGAGAGAGAAATTTGACTTACATAGTCAAATTTTGACCAACTTGGCAAATTACCAAAATGCCGCTCTCTAATCTTTTCATCCGACGGTCCAGATTTGATCTTATCCAGAGAGCGACGACCTAGATCGAATCTTATCCAAAATATCTAAGGGCAATCTTATAATTTCTCAAAAAGTCCAAAGGCAGAATTGTTTTTTCCAAATTTGACGGCAAAATGACCAAAATGTCATTTGCCCATAAAACTAACCCTTTATTAATTCCCAAAGGTAAAATGATCACTTTCTCTGTTTCTCGCCGAAATCGAACTTTTCTGAAAATTCTGAAGAAATCCCGAGTTGCAAGTTCCAACTACAATGTTGTCCAAAGGCCCTGCCATGACTTTCTTAATTTTTTGATGCCCGATTTGGTCTCTAATCAATAATCGAATTATATATAATGTAATTTAAGCGTTTCTTAAGCTAACGGGTGGTTTTTGGGGAATTTCGTCTATACGACCCGTGGCTGATACTAAATCAAGTCATGTGCTATTTATTCAGACCGTAACGACTTCGATTGTCAATAAAATCACGAGGATCAATCACTAGTTCCGATGAGTATGATCGTTCGGAATAAGTTCGGGATCGCTCGTCAATTCATTTCAGGGTCAAACGGAATCACCCATGATCCATGTGTATGATAATGACGAATTGGCCCATCACTATCCTAAGATTGGCCTACACTGGCTCAAAATATCACCTCGATGATTTATGGTCAAAATTCAGTTCGCGGTTGAATTCCTCTAATCGTACGAATTTAAATCCCTAATTAGCCTTTCCCTATAGGTTAGTATCCTAGGAATGATTAGTTCCGAGCGAGAACTAGCTACAAGTACATTAATAAAATAATTCATTTCATAAATCCCTAATGAGCAAAATTTCGAAATGTCACATATTCACAATCAGAATACTATGTTAAGGAGTGTTTTAGCCATAAAGAGAATGGAAAAAGTGTGGCCCTATTCTAAATTATGCAACTTAAGTTATGTGGCTTATAAAGAAATATTAAATTGCGTCGGTCTTCATTATGCTCCACACTTATAGATGACAAGTCGACATAGAGGAAATTTTGTGTCTTCTTTTGGTTGGGTTAGGCAGCTCAACACCATTATGGGGAAGATTGAGATGTCCAATCTTAATTCCCCCCCCCCCCCCTAAGAGGGATCATCATCCATCTCCATAAGTTAAACACGAGAAATTAATGATGGACAATGAAACTAATAATTACAATCGATTACAGATTAGTAGGGTGATAATTAAAATATGCGATTTAGTGGATATCTAGTTGATTATAAATTGTGTAATACATTAAGCACATAGGGAAGTTGGACATCAAATAAGAAATGTTCTAATTACATGATTATGGCCATTAGTGAATTTCAATAGAAATTATAATGCTATTTTGTTTCGTTACGGTTTACGTTTGGAATAGATAAAAGTAGATAAAAGAAGATGTTATACCCATAGCCATAACCTACCTCTAAGATCTTCTATTTTGGTAAACTATTTTGGAAATGAGGCAAAGGCTCCATTTCATGGTCGGCAGAGAGACCATGTGCATAAATGTTCATCAGTATGTAGATTACCCATTTTTTCTGTGACGGTCTCAACCAATATGACAAACTGACATTTTGATCTAATAATCTGCTAACAAAGTCGTAAATTATGTCTTAAAAGGAAAAAAAAATCGGCTCACAATTTTCCCTTCTTTTACAGTGGAACGAGGGCACCGATTGAAGGTTTTAGTATTCTTGGGTTATGCAGGGCAATAAGTAATAAATTTTGTACGTCACAATGACTTATTGTGACGCTGGCAACAAAGAACGACTTATTGTGACGGCTTCGGTGAGAATATTCTGCTTCAATACAAGGAGAACAATTAACAAGACATTATCATGGTAATTCTTTGTGAGAGCGACAAATACAATCCACTCAATACAAGACATATACATAAGAATGTATGTCTATGAATTTGTCTTTCATATATTTATATATATATCTAGAGAGAGAGAGGGCGGGACCTCCATGTAATATTTCATGTTATTTTCCATATTAATTACCGAAATTGCGTATCTCGTGTATAGACAAATAACATCTGGACTATAGAAATCATTGCCTAAATTTATGTTCAAACAAGTGCACACAATTTCACATTTTCCAGCATGTTAGTTCACCACGTTAACAATAAGATGAGTCCATCTAACAGTATTTTTTTTTTCCTTCAAGCCAATAATAGCTTTTGCACAAGATTTTTTAGATAATTTGATTTCACCATTAAAGGCTATTTCCTTTTGAGTAACTCGGAGATCTATAAGTTTCTCTAAAAAACGCAGATTAAATGAAATATAATCTAATCTAAAATGATTATTAAAATATACTTTGAAAGATCCGAAAGAGCCTCCCATCGAATTCATAAACAAAATATTGGTGGAGAAACCCATAAGAAGAACCTCTTTTAAATAGGTCATGTGAACCGAGCTTAAACGTAGAGAGCCAAATCATTAACACAATGCAACATATGGTGAAACTCCTCGTTATAGGGCTATTTTTCCCTTGCGATTTTGTGAAATGTATTCCTGATACAACAGAGGTTAATCACATATGCAACGGAAGTCAGTTTTGGAGTTGGGATGAGTATGAGGTTGACAGAGCTCGGGTCCTAGATTATTTGACGAGTGGTACACCAATCAACAATTACAATTATTATGCTGAGTGGGAGTCCTGTTACGGCCATGCTGCGTGCAATGGCGCACTGACACAATCAGATTGCTTCGATTGCATCGTGACAGCTGGAAATGATCTGCTCGACAAATGTGGCCAAAGCGTGGGTGCTCAAATTCAACTTAAAGATTGTAGGGTGAGGTACGAAGATTACCCATTTCACGAGTAAATTATATGCTCTATGTTTGTCTTGATGATAATCCCTACCTTTAAAGCATATACTATACATATGAGAAAATTATCAAAAAAGTCTTAAATTTATTATAATTGTATCAATTCAGTCTTACACCTTTTTTTTTGCACATTTCAATCCTAAACCTTTTTCATTTGTGCCAATTCAGTCCATCCGGCCAATTTTGGCCGGCCGACACCTACTGTACAACCAATGCTTGCGACGAATTTTGCGACGAAAAATTTGCAAAAATTCATCGTAAATGGAATTTGCGACGGAAAAAATATTCGTTGCAAATTAGCCACGAACACTATCTGTCGCAAAGTTCGTCGCAAATATTTCGTTGTAAAATTCGTCGCAAATTAGCCACGAACTTTATTTGTTACAAATTTCGTTACAAAATCCTTCGCAAAATTAGCGATGAACTTTATTCGATGCAAAATTCGTCGCACATTTCGATGCAAAATTCGTCGCCAAATTCGTTGCAAATTTGCCACGAACTTTATTTGTCGCAAAAGTCGACGCAAAATCCATTGCTAAATTAGCCACGAACTTTATTCATCGCAAAATTTGTCGCAAAATTCGTTGCAAAATTCGTCGCAAAATGTATTGGACAGAAATTAGGCGCAAACTTGATTCGTTGCTACTTATTCATTGCAAATTTTACAGCATTTCGGCCATCAAATCTTGTCCATATCAATAGGTACGCATTAATGAACATCATGTAATACATTGAAAACAATCCAAGGACACGAGAAAACCATAGATTCCGCTTCATAAATAGAAAACGAACAAACCAGACACAATGCCATATAATTGAAAAATGTAATTGAAGAAAAGATGCTAAGTCTGATACGATGATATTTGATATCCAATCTTATAATACATTCAAAACATTCATAGAAGGCGGGACAACCATAAATTTTGCTTAGAAAATGAAAAATCGACAAACCAGACACAAGATTGGACAGTTGTGGTACTCAGCAGGACACCAAAAGCAGTCACTTTTGTCGACACCTGATGAAATGTGGATACATAAATAAAGATATTCAATTAATCCATAATATAAAAGAAGTGTTTATGCATGGATGTGGAACTAGGTATAAAAAACAAGTAAGAGGGTTAACAAAAAAACATTTCAGAACAAACATAAATGTTTTTACAAATGAATATGAGTCAACTTTGACATCTACTGTAGTTTTTTCACTCTTGTAAACCGTTGTCACCTACAAAAAATTAGATCCTTGAACCTAGTTGCAATAAAGTTGTACACAAAAAGTAATTGTAGGGCATGAACAAATTGGGTGAAACTGCACTTATGTCATAAAAGATTGTAAGGCAAGCTTACCTACGATTTTCGCAATTTTAACTAGAAAGGACCGAGAAAATCATCAGCATCATCATCAATGTCAGCATCATTGTGTCGCTCATCATTGTGCCCATCACCTATTGGATTGGCAGGAGATATAGGAGGAACCTCACCGCGATTGATGTTGAGGTGTCGTATAACGATTTGCATTTATTGTTTCAAGTCATTTATTTCTTTGTCCCTCTCTACAATTATATTTTTCAAATGGTTCACTTCTTGGGTTAACTGCTTGTCATGGCATTGGATGATGAAGTTCTAGCATGATTTGGCATGTACATCGTTGACAAGGATTCCATCCCAAATATTTTTCCTTTTTTCATCCCATCCATTGCCTCCACCCATAATGCCATACTATCGGCTGATGGCTCAGACGCAGCACAACCATCACTACCACTAGTATTGCCCATTAAAAGTTCATCATATTTTTCCTACATTAACAATATAGATAAAAATAAAATAACTTCATATATATATCTATCATAAATATTAAAAGCATTCACAGTTTTCATTCTAGTTTTCATAAAGCTTAAAGTATAACCTTACATACCTTAATAGCTTTTGCTCGATCGCCAATCCATGTCTTATCTTTCTTTTGAAATATGCGTTCAAATGTAGCTGTAAATGTCGGTTTTGTCCCCAATTCTTATGCCTAGAAAATGTAAACATGAGTAATTAAATTAAATTAACTTATAACTTATTTAACAGACTTACCAGTCGTTTGCGATGCTCCTCAATGTTGATACAGCCTTCAGCATATGTGGCAGACCCTTCACTAGAACTGGAATATCAATTCTTTTTATTCTGCTCATTGATTTGCTGACTCTTTTCAGTTTCCCAAATTTTGTTAATTTCCACACAATTGTCAGCTGTAATAAAAGCCGGCTTCACTTTCTTGATTTTCGCTCTATTCATCACATTTCGTATCACATCACTGACTTTTTTATGAAAAATTCTTCTCACTTCATTCTCTTCCTGGTCATCCCACCTGAACTTCCGCTACAATCAATATAAGAAAATCTGAAAGTTATTATGATGGTTACATATCCATTACCATGCACCAGACAATTTGGTGATAGACTTTGTTAAGTTAATCTCGGGGAAAATATCTGGTCCCTTTAGTACCAAAAACTAAAAAGTTGTTCTTGTCCCTTTACATCATTCTTGATTATTAATATACTACACCGAACTTAGTTGGTGAGAAAATAGAATATCTAAAATTTATCTTGAACTCGTTTCACCACAAATCTTTCACTTCTTGTGGAACACTTCTGTAATTAACATACTGACCCATCTAATAGTTTTTGACTATTTTATTTAGCTCCCTCACAACAAACGGAGTATCCGTGAATCAACAAACATACGGATATTGTGCAATATCGACAATTCAGTTGATATCCATATCCAAAGCCATAAATATTATATATACTAAAAAAAATAAAGTACTTACGAATCTCCAAATGGGCATATCATGAATCGTTTATCTTCTTTACCTGTGTTTCCGTCATTATGTGAATGTTGCGTTGAATAATAAGATGAAATGGAAGGAGAGGGAGCTAAAGGAGATGGAATTGGAGGAGATTCAGTTGGCATGTGGCCAAGTCACATAACATGTTCTTGAGCGTTGGAGGAAGGACCAATGTGTCCATATTTTCCATCAGCATATTATGGTTGAGGGTTAGATGAAAGGACAAGAGACGAGGAAAGAGATGGGGATGAGGACGTTGAAGAGGCTGGTGTTCTATGCATGCGACCTCCACGTTTATACTAACAAGTAGGAAGGTTAGACAAATATGGAAAAAAAAATATGAACACGTATTACCGACACATAATGACGTACATAAAGAAACTTACCATTTTGGTTCAAAAGCTAAAAATGTTCCCTTTTAATTAGCCAATGCCGAGTATTTATGATGTGCAATTTCCTACGAACAAATATACTATGAATCACACTCATTTTGATATCAAACATCAATATATGAGTACGATATGCCATAATTAACCACACGATACACTTTTAAACCACACAATAATTCATCAAGTACAAGAACAACCATGAAACATCAATTCTACCCACAAGATCTTCATGCTCAGCCACACAATCATCAATCAAAGTGGCTGGCCATATGCATTATAAGCCAATAATTTTTGTGGGCATCTAAAAAAATGTAAATTTCACTTAAAGTGGGTGGCCACAAGTATTTTAAGGCATTATGTAAAGTTTTGAAATTTTGTAATTTCATTATTTTTTAATTTTTTTGGGCACCTAAAAAAATGTAAATTTCACTAAAAGTGGGTGGCCACAGGTATTATAAGTTATTCTGTGAAGTTTTCAAATTTTTGATTTTTTAATTTTTTTTGGACACTTACAAAAATTTAAATCTCACTCAAAGTGGGTGGCCACAAGTATTCTAATCCATTCTGTGAAATTTTGTAATAAAATTAATTTTATTATTTTTAAAATTGTTTTGGGCATCTAAAAAAATTTAAATTTCACTAAAAGTGGGTGGCCACGGGTATTGCAAGGCATTCTGTAACATTTTGAATTTTTTTGTATTTTTTAATTTTTTTGGCTACGTAAAAAAATTAAATTTCACTAAAAGTGGCTGACCACATGTATTATAAGTCATTTCGTGAAGTTTTCAAAATTTTTAAATATTTAATTTTTTTTGGCCACGTAAAAAATTTAAATTTTTCACACAAAGTGGATGGCCACATATATTCTAAGTCATTCTGTGAAGTTTTGAAATTTTTTATTTTATTATTATTTTTAATTTTTTTTGCACCTCCAAAATTTACAATTTCTCTCAAAATGGGTGGCCACATGTATTTTAAGCCATTTTGTAAAATTTTGCAAATTTTATAAAATTTTTTATTATTATTCTTTTTTCGGGCACCATAAAAAAATTAAACTTCACTCAAAGTGGGTGGCCACAGTTATTTTTTTTTCGTTTTCTGATATATTGAAATTTTTTTTTAAATTTAAAAAAATGATGCCAAATTTAATATTTTGCCAAAATATGATTTTTTTTAAAATTTTCACGAAATTTGGTTTGTCTTTTTCTAGAATTGTTCAATTTTAATGCATTTTCTGAATAAACGCTTAATCAACCACTCGATCATTAGTGAACACTTAATCGGCGATATAATGGACAAATTAACCAGTCGCACATCTATCAAAGTCACATGCAATCCTGAAATTGACCCCTACTTAGCCAATCAATCATGCACTAAACAATCTTTAAAAAAGTCCGATTAATACTCATTATAGTAAGTAAGGTTTAGGGAGCTACTTACTTGGTTCAAGGCCAAGAAAAAGCAAACAATAATTATATTTTGGCTAGTCGGCTAGTGGCGGGCTTGGCACGTGCGTGGGTCGAAGTGGTGACTAGTCAGCCACCCGTTCGGCCACGGTCGGGCGAACGACGGTGGAGCTGGGTAGCGATCGCACCGGGGGGTGGCTGGGTAGCGGTGATGGCGGCGACGGCGGCGACGGCTAAGTGGCGGCGACAGCATCAGGCGGCGGCTGGGCGGCGGCGACGGTGTCAAGCGGCGGCTGGGCGGTGACGACGAGCTTGGCGAGGCTGGGCTGCGATGGTTGGGCATTAGCTAGGCGGCGACGGCAAGCTCGGCGAGGCTCTATCGCAATGACGGTTGGGAGGCTGCTAGGCAACGACGACGAGCTCAGCCAGGCTGGGCCGCAACGGTTGGGCGACAGCTGGGCGGTGATGGCGAGCTCGGCGAGGTTGGGCGGCAACAGCTTCAGGTAGCTGCGAGGCGGGCCGGCGAGGCACACGGGTGAGCGAGGCGACAGCAAGCTCCGCCAGGTGAGCGGCGACCCCACGCACGGGCAGACGAAGATGGGGACTGCGGCAATAGAGATGGAGGCGACGGCGGCTGCGATGATGGCGGCAGCGGTCCAGGGCACTTGGCAAAGACACCGGGAGCAAGACGAAGAAGAAGAAGAAGAAGAAGAAAAAGAAGAAGAAGAAGAAGAAAAGCTGACAGAGAAAAAAAGAAAAGCTGACGGGGGCACTTGTGTGTGCATACGGAAGACAGAGGTTGTGACAAAGTAAAATTCTGTCGCAAATCTACGACGGACAAGAGTAGTCCGTCGTAGATCTACGACGGACATGTTTTGGTACATTGTAAATTTGCGACGAAGGAAAATTCCCTCGCAAATTTGCGACGAACATTTTTTTGTCCGTTGCAAATTTGCGATGAAATTTTTGTCCATCGCAAATTTGAGAGAAAATTTTTTCGCGTCGCAAATTTGCGACGGACTTATTTATATTCGTCGCAAATTTTCGACGGACTTCTTTTCTATCTGTCGCAAATTTACCGTCGAAAATTTGCGACGGACATGTTTTGATCCATCGCAAATTTGCGACGGATATGTTTTTGGTTCGTCACAAATTTGTGATGGATGTAAATTTGCGTTGGTCCATCGCAAATTCGGGACGGAATTTTTTCCCGTCCCAAATTTGCGACGGATAGTATTTGTCCGTTTCAAATTTGCGACGTATTTTCTTTCCATCCAAAATTTTACGACAGACAATATTTTTCCATTGCAATAAAATTATTATAATCGAAATAACACTTATTGCAATAATAATTACACGTCATTAGTGTTTTGCCACAAAAATTTTAATCTTCATCCTCGTCTTTATCTTCGTCTTCGTCTTCATCTTCGTCTTCTGTCTCAAAATCAAATTCTAAACAGTTTTGTATATTTAATTCACAAATTTCTGTTGGATCCACATCTATCATTGCTCCACATGGATCTTGTAAAGTTGGAATGTTATATTTCTCAGTTTCAACCGTGTTACAAACTTCATCTTGTTGATATGCTCTATCCTTCTTGTGTTCCTCAATTTTTTTCCATGCTTTTATTTTATATACAGCCCACCAATCAGCTTTGTCGCATTTTAAACTAGGATATGATGCATAACATACTTGAATTACTTGTTGTGCCAAGACAAATGGTTTATATTTCATATACATTTTCTTGTGATTTATTTCAACCAAATTAAACTTTGTATACACCTTCATTCCTTTGACGGGATCGAACTACTTGCACTTAAATAACACAACCTGCATCATTAATGGTCCAGGGTACTCTATCTCTATAATTTCATCCAATAAGTCATAAAAATTATCTTTTGAACTGCCACCATTAGATGACCGAACAGACAAACCACTATTCATTATGGCCTTTTCCATTTCATATTCTTGAGTGTGAAAATTATATCCATTTATGAAATATGCTAGCCAACTCCGTACTCTTAACTGTGGACCCAATGACAGATGATATAGCAATCCTTATTCTTTGAGTTTATCATGATTACCGTGAACCTAAGGTTGCAAACGCAAAGTTAATAATATATATTTTAATAAATGATGTATAAAATTTTAATAACTTGGTTTTGGTCCATAGGCAACTTACATATATTTTGAACCATACTACAAATTGTTCATCGCACATACGGTCAAACTCATTTTGTGGTAGTCCATACATTGAAGTTTGGAAAATCCTAGTAATAAATACCATTTATATATTAGCAAATATTTGATACACAATATATATTTACAAATTTACACTTACTCGAAGTATGGTTCGACTTCTAGGCAGTTCAGTAAAATATATATATGGGCTGCATGCAATTCTTTGCCCGTTAAGTAACAAGACTGACATGCACTGCTTGGTCGACCCAGATAATTGAAAATAGAGAATGCTTTGCAATTGTGATCAATATGGCCCTCATCATTTCTGCCTGCTCTCCGCCTCTTGCATTGCACGTGCGGCTCAAAATAGTATGATGCAAATGTTGTCACTTCTTCCACAATATATGCATTATAAATTGAGGTTTCAACACGTGTTTTATTCTTCACTTTTTTCTTCAAATGATATAAAAATTTAGTTGCAATAGAATGAAGTTTATCGGAACATAATATGCTATAAAGTAATTTGAACTTGATTTTAAAAAAAAAATTACCTCTTAAATGGATACATCCATTGAAATTGGACGGAACCTGCAACTTTGGCCTCATAAGGCAAGTGAACTAAGAGATGGTCCATTGAATTAAAAAATGATGGAGGAAATATCCTTTCTAAGTTACAAAGAATAATTGGAATATCTCTCTCTAGTTTCTCCATGTGCGATACTTTTAATATTGTCGAGCAAAGATCATGCAAGAAATTGCTTAACTCTATAATGGCGCCCCATACAAAGTTTGACAGAACTTCCTTGAAAGCTATTAGCATTAGTCTTTCCATCAATATATGACAATCATGACTCTTCAAACCTATTAACTTACATTCATTCAAATCAACACATCTTCCGAGGTTCGAAGCATATCCATCAGGAAACCACACAGATTTCAACCATTGATAAACAACTCGCCTCTGCTCCTTATCCAATGTATAAATTGCTTTTGGTTTTGGTCCCCTACTGCTTGCATCCACATCTAGCGTTGGTCGATCACAAATATCTCTCATATCTTTTCTTGGGTTCAAGTTGTCTTTTGCTTTTCTGGTGACATCCATCATAATATTTATAACATTGACGAAAACATTCTTTTCTATGTGCATGACGTTAAGATTATGATTAATAAGATGGGCCTTCCAATATGGTAGATCCCAAAATATACTGCGTTTTGTCCACTTATATGTACTTCCGTACGCAAAAGTCGTGCCGTAAGGGTTTTGAACAACAGTTGAAAAGTCTTGCATTCGCTCCCAAATTTGATCGCATGTCAACCTCAATGGTGAACGTGTTCTTTCAGTTCTATTCTTGATGAACTCTTTTTTATTCCTTTTGAATGTATGATTTATCGATAAAAATTATCTGTGACAGTCAAAATAGCTAGACTTCTTTCCATGTTTTAATATAAATGACTTTGATCTCTCCAAACATATCGAACATCCTAAGATCCCAGCTGTACTCCATCCAAATAACATTCCTTAAGCTAAAAGTCATTTATCGTCCAAAGAAGAGCAGCCTTCATTATAAATGTTTGATCGGTAAAAAGATCATATGTAAGGACACCTTCCTCCTATAGCCGTTGTAACTCTTTAATCAATGATTGCATATAAACATCTATTAACTTTTTCGGATTTTGCGAGCCAGGCACAATCAATGTCAAAAACATATAAGGGGTCTTTATGCATATACCAGGTGGAAGATTGTACGGCATTAATATAACTGGCCAACATGAATAACTTTTTCCTAATTTTCCAAATGGGGCAAATCTATCAGCACAGAGACCCAACCTGATATTTCGAGGTTCTATCGCAAACTCAGGGTATGTTCTATCAAAATGCTTTCATGCCTCTACATTTGAAGGATGACACATTAGATCCTCTTCTGTTTCATGATTTGCGTACTAAGTCATGTGTTCAGCTGTGGCTTGAGGCGCATAAAGCCTTTGCAATCTGGAGATAAAGGGCAGATAAAAAATTTTCTTGCATGGTCTACGCTTCTGATTACGACCCTGCCTCCTGTTAATCTTGTACCTAGGTTGGGTACAGAATTTGCATAATTTTACATTTTCATCATCTTTCCAATATAACATACAACTCTTACTACATACATCAATCCTTACAATCGGAAAACCTAAGTTATCCACTAACTTTTTCATATCGTAAGAATCATTTGGCATGCTATTATCACGAAGCATTGTTTCTCGCATTACTTCAATAAAAGAGTTGAAGCAATCTTGCGACATATTATGCTCTGCCTTGACATTTAACAGTCTTGCTGTCACTGATAACTTAGTGTGGTTGTCACAACCTGGCCATAAAGGTTCATCTACTACTTTCAACACTTCCTAGAACTGATTAGATGAAAAAGCTCCATTACACACATTCTCATCAAAACGCGTTACTCCTATCTCTTCCATTTGTGATGCATGACTAGTACCCACTTGTTCATATATAGGAGTAAAACTAGTACTTGTATGGTTCGAATCTGAAATAAAATTCTGACCAGCTGCATCAATTACCATCCTCTCGTATGAGTTCAATCGGTCATAATAGCTACATTCTTCCCTAACTAAAAATTGGTCACTTCTTCAATATCCGTCATCAGATATAAATGGTTCACCATGGCAAGTCCAATTATAATAATTCGAAATAAACCCAAATCTACAAAGATATTCTCTAACTGTATCACACACATGAAATTTACTATTACTGAACTTTCTACATGGACACCTTAACTTATTTCCATCCATGAACTCATATTTACTACTAATAAAGTTTAAAAATAGTTTCAACTCAGTACGAAACTCATCGGTCATTCCTTGACGTCAAGGTAAGTTTTTATTATACATCAAAGCCCTGTTTCTTTGCATTGTGTCTATATTAAAATAAAAAAATCTCGTAAAATATTTACAATATCAAATCTACTGTTGTTAATTAAAAAAATTATGAAAATTAAGATTTTGTTTATCACGCAACAATTAATTTGAAATTTTAGAA